>OU015442.1:13370216-14620216 GCA_907164795.1 Hemaris fuciformis
ATGATGATTAATTGAAAACTGCAACACTAATCATACATAAAGTGTCAGCCACATAGTCGGTCTCTTGCGTCGCACGGAGTGTTAGCTTGATAAATATTGATAGGGCGGGCATCGCGGCGTGTCGGTGTGGGGTAGACATCGTTCATTAACTGTACTCAACATAAATATGTGATGACGTATAAGAGACGGTTATGTGGCGCAGATTTTGCAAAGGGACCTTCTTTAGAATTCATGGGAACGCTCTCAGTTGGTCTGGATTTAATAACATATTCTAGTGGTGTTATGAATTAGGTTGTTAGTTTGCGGGGCTTTGTGGGGAGTGAATGAATAGTGGAGATGGTGTCTAGATTACACGGGTTTTTAAATCAAGTCTTTAACTTGTTTGAATTAGAGTTTCATATCATCTATGTTAAATAGTGATAATAAGTTTATTTCAAATAGACATGTTATGTTAGTATGTAGGCATATAATCTACAGTTAGTAATACATTTTTGGGCATATTTAATCTTATGTTTATGCAGCGATCCGTGAATATCTATAATATATAATCGCTCTCAATTTTACTACAAATTTACTTGAATTTGCATAAATCTTTTTATTTTATCTCTTTCAAACTAATATACGTCACTATACTGAACTTTGATGAAATAAAGAAGTTTCACTTCAAAAACTCCAAAAAGGTTGGCTTAGATAACAAAATCGGAATCAACACGCACAAAAACGAGCTAAACAGAACAAACGAACGTTAATAAGAGTCGGAATTCATACATATTAATACAAACAGTTGGACGTGCCGGGGTTTTTACACCGCGCATAAAACCCCCATCGGTACAATGCGGTATGGCGCGTGCGATGGCCTTCGCCGGCTAATTTATGCTCTGCGCCATTCATGTAATTGGAGCCGCCGTAAACTTGTCAAATAGTGCTTTCATTTGACAAATTGCGTCACAGCTGATTGGTGAGTGTTTATAGACGTTTCAAGATGTGAAAGTAGATGTTTTTTGAGTTTATTACAGGCAATGCTTAGAGTGTTGAGAAAACAAATAATTCGATTGGTTTTCTCACTGGTCATTGTATGAATTAATCTGTCTCGTTCGATCTACAGGTCTCTGGTTTGACTCTCAGATCAGGCAGTATTTTACTCCTCTTCCCACCCATAAGGATACGGGTGGCGCAATTTAATATGTTTTTTTCTTTTTAATATTATTTGTGATTAAAATTGTGCTAGTAATAAATGCTTCTTTCTTTTTTTCTTTTTTTAGGTATTACTCATAGTAGGCGTGTTATCGCTCCGTAAGTGTTAATACAATACAATTGAGTAGTAGTACTCTTTGTATAATTAAATTCATACCTATTATTAATGGGCGAAACTCCCCAATACAATTACAATAAAAGAGGAACATGGGCATAGTCCGTTCAAAAATTAGGCCACCAATCACACGTATAACAAAAAGTCGACGTGTATAATATGGGTATATAATATGGGTCCGAATGACAGGTTTTAATAAAATCCGACGCCGAGCCGCGACAAAAGACCACGTTAATGACTTTATTCAATAAATCAATTTACGTATACAATAACAGAATGCGGTGGATGTCGCGGCCGGGGACAAAAGATATCAATGCTGAAGTATAGACATGTACAGTATGCTATATTTTACAACATGAAATATAAAAGTACATATAAAGAGAAGTAGCCAGAGACTATTATAGATCGCCAAACACTTCTTTCGCTTCCTCGACTTATCCTCTTCATGCATGCACGTCGGTTTCGAGGAGTCTTTATATAACCATCTTTTAATACATAAAGAATAAGTTTTGCTAATGAAACTTATAAATGACAGAAAGTTGCATAAGCATGTGTTTTATAATATCGGTTATTAGTTTGAAAAAATATTAGTTTTATTTCACACGCTAATTGTTAATGTCTAGTTTATAATTGTTTATTGTGGGCTCAGTACATTCTCATTTATATGTCACATTGCTTTGTTACATTAAGATTCGAAATTTTGTAAGACAAGCTGGGCTTTTGGGCTTCTATGGAAGTACCGCCACTCTGTACTATCACAGTAAAGTGACTGCATTGCGACGAATGGTAAGGATAGTGCCATCCAGACAGGGTTTCAAGTAGCTATTATTTCTATGCATTTATAACGCTAAGTTTCTACCTTATGCTACGAATCAATGTCTCAACACCATCATAATATGCTCTCAAAATATTGTTTTCACAAGCAAACAATTCTAGAATATTCTAGAAAAAAATCATAACAAAAATCTACGTTACTGTTCCCCGAGCGTATAGTTACAGCAGCCAGAATAAATACACGTCACAACGGATCCACATGCACGCCATTGTCCTTACTGTATGCGCTACATTTTTTCACGCAATACGTTCTCACAAAAGGATATTCTGTGCGTGGGATGTTCTGATGAAATAACGCATTGTATGAAACACCATTTAGCGTGTGTATGTTTGCGTAAGGGCGAACAATGCCTCTGTAGGTACTAGGCTTACATAGGTATAAGTAAGTATTTAGACTATCTTGCGAGTAAAGTCTATATCATCAGCCCAATTATATATGACCCACAGCTGGGCACGGCACGGGCCTCCCTTACAACTGAGAGGGTTTAGGCCTTAGTCAGCCACGTTGGCCTAGTGCGGGTTGGCGGACTACACACCTAAGAAATTCCTAAGAAGTATTAGGTGTGCAGGTTTCCTCACGATGTTTTCCTTCACCGCTAAAGCAAGTGATAATTCATTGTGAATACACACATAACTTCGAAAAGTTCATGGGGTTTGAACCAGCGACCGTCGAGATTCTCGACAGCGTGCCTAAACCTCGAGGCCATCACTGCTTGTTTATTAGTCTATATGACAAGAATATGTTATTTATGTTGTGTATATTTTTGAACCCATACTTGGCCAGCTATTTTTAGTTCTATGTACCAGGAAACGAGGCTATGACGGACTCATTTTTTCATCTCCCTGATACTACTAAAAAAATTCTAGCGAAACAACCAAATTTACACTATCCAACGATCAAACATTTGTCTGATCCACAAATATTTGTTAGTTGGGTGTTTGTGAGACCATAAAGTCTCTCGTAGTTTATGATACCTTCGAGACAGGACTTGTATTCTAGTGTGGGGTCAGAACTATGTATATGACTGTTGGGTGAATTTATTTTTAATTATTATCAAAGACAAAACCTCATAATAATACGCGCCAATTTATAGTTACACCTGTTACTTTTCCTTTTTATGCATGATGTGACGTCAACAACGACTTTTATTTTGTTACACGAGGAAATCCTTTTACGGATCGTCGGAGTTTATAGTGAGTCCGACATACCTCCGAGCCTCATGCTCGGGGATTATTAACTACCCTACAGTATTATATAAGACAAGTCGTGATCAGAGCGCTCAGTTTGATTTTGTCTACCGTGATGTCAAAGCGGTTGGATGAGGAGGGCCGAAGATCGAGCCCAGTGGCGTGCCATAGGAAAGGCCTATGTCCAGCAGTGGACGTAATAAAGGCTGCTGATGATGATGATGATGATGATGTCAAAAAGTACTCTTCGATTAAGTATTATAAAAATAATCCCCAGTGCATACAATCCCCATAATATATTCCTTATATGCTTAAAACCAATACAACACTAAGAAGAGCAACTTATAAACAAACAACACCTGTGTTGCAGTCAAAAAATACAAACGCGTTTAATCCTTATTTAACTCAAGTTAAGGACGTGACAAAATGCATTCAGCTCGATTGTGCCTGCAAAATAAAGGCGTGTGTCGACAAACATCAACAGTGCAGCGGAACTCCGCACGCCCCTGGGAAATCTGGGTACAGTCGAGCTCGCCGGCGCTACAAGGAAATTAAGCGCGTTCGACCCTCTAGATCGATTACTGTCTGTGAAAAGGTTACCGTATAGGAACGTATGTTTTTGAATAACGCTATATTTAAGGCTGTTTTTTTTATTGATTTGTCCATGTTTGAATGGTCGTATTAGGTCGCATTTTTTGTGTATATACCCGACTAGAAATTTTTTCGTCTTCCTTAGAAGGACCGGACCGGGCATGCCCGATCTGGACCAGATAAGGTATGTAACGCAGAAGATTGGTCTGGACCTGATCAGGAAAACCTTATCGGGTCCAGATTAGGAATTCCTGATCGGGTCCGGATTAGGAATTCCTGATCGGGTCCAGATTAGGAATTCCTGATCGGGTCCAGATTAGGAATTCCTGATCGGGTCCAGATTAGGAATTCCTGATCGGGTCCAGATTAGGAATTCCTGATCGGGTCCAGATTAGGAATTCCTGATCGGGTCCAGATTAGGAATTCCTGATCGGGTCCAGATTAGGAATTCCTGATCGGGTCCAGATTAGGAATTCCTGATCTGGTCCAGACTAGGAATTCCTGATCGGGTCTAGACCAATCTTCTGCGTTACATACCTTATCTGGTCCAGATCGGGCATGCCCGGTCCGGTCCTTCTAAGGAACACGAAAATATTTCTAGTCGGGTTGTATTCCATTTTTTCATTATTCAAATCAATCATCTGCGTTATAAAACCTTGCCTGATCCAAATCGAGTATGCCCGGTCCGGTCCTTTAAAAAAAACATGAATGTAGTCTTGAAAAATATGTTTAATTAAAAAAAAAATTATTTATGAATTGATATTATAAATATTTTACTTAACATATTATTATATTTATTTACATTTAATTTTTCCAATTTTTTTTTTGTTTTTAATTTAAATATCATTTTTATTTTTGTTACAGTATTTTTTTTTAAAGTAAATAAAATAAAAGCTATTATTTGCTTGTGATTTATCTTCATTAGATGGTTGTTTTTTGATCCTGGCTACCCATCCCATAGCCATCCCAATCTTTAGCATTATTCAATACTGAAGGCAATGCTTGATGCAATTTATTGCAATAATTTCTTGGTTATTTTGGTATTTATGTCTTCTTGCAACTAAAATACAAAATTTGAATTCATTATGTATTTAATTAAATAAGTAATAATAAAAAAATTGGTGCAGAAATGCATCTCTGCCTACCCCTTCCGGGAATACAGGCGTGAGGTTATGTATGTATGTATGTATGCATGTATGCTATGTATGTATGTATGTATTAATGAACTGCTTTAATTTGAGGAATTCAGTCTTTAATATGTATCAATATTTCTTCTTTATAATTATTCTTGTGATGACTGCCTTCCGAACAGGGTGATACACAAAATTTTGAAATGACTGAATCTAAGTGATGTAATTAATATTTTATAGATTAAATAAATATTATTTCATTGCATATTATGTAGTATTTTTCCCATAAAGAGAAAAGTATAAATTTCAACATTGTCAGATAGAGCAACTACATATTATATTAGATCTTTCATATATGTATTTTAATTTTATTTATTTTTTATCTTTCTTGCTTTATAGCATTAATGTATTTTAATTATCTTAATTAATGTATCTTATATCTTCATAATTGTTGTTAATGTACATCTTTATGTGCTATTTCTATACCCATATTTATGTCCCTCAAATTTGAGTTGATTTTTATTTTAAGTTATAGTTATTAGTAAAAAAAATATTATTAATTATTCAACAATATTTACATTTTAAATAATAAATATTACCTGCAATTTCAACTCTACCGCTGTTTGGCTAAATATATTATATATTTTTAATCAATCCTTTGATAACGCTTTTAATTTGGAAGTTATTTCAACAGCAGCTGCTTTTGCTTTAGACTGCTCATTATCAGTAGAGAAAGCATAGGGTTCTTTGTCCAATCTTATTATTTTTTCCTCTGCCTCTTCCATTGTTTCTGATAACATTAATTGTAATTATGCATTACTTTCTTATTATTCTGACAATAAGATATCAATTCTCACAAATCTATAATTCAAATAACAATAAATTACCTGCTGTGCCACATATTTGAACATGAAACATTGGCCATGTCGGATCAGGCTCATCACAATGTTTCACCATTGTTTGTAATAATTTACAATACTAAGCACTTTTTAACAATGATTCAGGCATATATTTACCACCACCATATTCTTTGTAATGATCTAACCAAGAACTTGGTAGTATATCAATTTCTTTATTGGATGAATCATTTACAAATAAAACTAATGCATAAGTATAAGTCATCTGAAAAAAACGGATTATTGAAATATAAAATTATTTTAAAAATAGCAAAGAATTGTAATGTATTTTTTCAATGATTTTTTACTAACCTTGAATGTTTTACGTAATTAAACTTAAAAACGAAGCTTTAGGCGGCCCCTAGACGATCAATTATATTGCGCAATATTTCGAATTGTGCAATATACCTAATTGATTGATTAGGCTAAATATTGAAGATTGCGCAATGATGGAACAAAAGTTTGAGCGACTTTAATTTTTATTGTACCATATTTTTCCATTGCATCATGTAGGGCCAGTATTGCGCAATATTTTTTATTTTAGCCTCTCTGCTTCATCCTGACGTGAGAACACACGCGAGCGCAGAAATGGCGGGAAAAGAGAATCTAAAAGTTAAGGAGAGAGAATTATCATCTCTATGGAATGTCAAGAGCACAGAATATCATGAACGCCTTAAAAAAATATACTGCAGAGATGTTTTCACGGGCAAGCAAAGATGATGTGAAGAAAAGATTCAACTCTGAGTGTATTTCTGCCTTTTCTTGTACCACTCTTTACACCAGCGACGTGTTTGTTTACGTTTACGTTTAGCCATTAGCAATAACACCTCAGCTGCAGCTGCATCTTGTTGGAATATGATGCTCCAACTGAACACGAAAACATTGAGCAGTTCGTATTTTTGTGCAATATAATTGATCGTTTGGATGCAAAACACCTTTTAATCTTATTGTACAATAAAATGTATTGTACAATGTTATTGTAGGTCTAGGGGCCGCCTTACACACAACACATAAATTTGTATTTAGTTAGTTTAGTCCACAAGTTCGTATTTTTTACACATACACACTGAGTAAATGTCTAGATATAGGTTTATAGTACTTGATACACTTTTTTTTGTTTAACATACAATATATTAATTATTCTTTATATGTACTGTTAAGGTGATTAGGTTTTTGTATTGTACTTATTTAATCTTCACCTACATTATTTACATTAATATACCAATCGACATACAATTTTAAGTAATATAAAAAGTATAATTAGTGATACATTCAATAATGCTTTTTTATGACACAAAAGTCTTTAAATGATAAACACTTCAACTACACTGTAAACAAGTTCCGACAGGGTTACCAACTCCCAAAAATATTTATCCCTAAATATAAGGCAAAAACCCCTAAAATCGCCACAATTATTTGAAAACCCCCTAAAAAAAAAGATATATCACACATTCTTGTTAGGCATTCCAATTCTAATTTTATTAGCTATTAGCATTACGAATTAGAAAAAATTGGATGTGAGCGTGGCGCGTAAAGCCGAGGTCGTAGGTTCGAATCTCACTTGTATCATAATTTTTCGACTGTTTGCATTTTTTCTAATAATTATCTAAATAACATTTTGTAAAATAAAAAAAAACAAAATTATATTCTGCAATATTGTTTAATAGTCTTTATTTATAAATTATTTCATACGTCAAATATTATTTCATTTTATTCTGGCACAAACTATTGAAAATCATACATGTTGACATTAAAGAAACTTAGCATTTAGGGGATGGATTAATCCCCAAAAATACCCCTAAAAATATAAAGCCCCTAAAAAATCCCAGTCCACATTTTTCCCCCCAAATTTAGGGGGAAAACCCCCAAGTTGGGAACACTGAGTTCCGACATGTTGCTTCATGACGTCACGCGCTATCACTAATATATTATACACCCCATGTTGTGTTTATATTAATATTTTTGTAATTTTTTATTTATTAAATACAATTCAATGTAATTTTATATATAATGCACAACACACTTAGATATCAGGATATTTATTTATGTTTGATACACATATTTTTGTTATAGGTATTACCTACACAAAATATTTTAATAACTCTTTAGTTTATTATTTTTTTTGATAAGCCTACATTTGTATATTAAATTACATTTCTGGACCAGACCTGGTCCTGATCCAGTATGCCTTACCATACTTGATTACATTTAACATCAGGCTATCCTTATCTGGACCAGACCTGGTCCTGATCCAGTATGCCTTACCATACTTGATTATATTTTACATCAGGCTATCCTTATCTGGACCAGACCTGGCCCTGATCCAGTATGCCTTACCATACTTGATTACATTTAACATCAGGCTATCCTTATCTGGACCAGACCTGGTCCTGATCCAGTATGCCTTACCATACTTGATTACATTTAACATCAGGCTATCCTTATCTGGACCAGACCTGGTCCTGATCCAGTATGCCTTACCATACTTGATTATATTTAACATCAGGCTATCCTTATCTGGACCAGATCTGGTCCTGATAGGGCTTGCCGGATCTGGCATGCCTCATTCTATCCTGATCGGGTCCAGATACATGATCTGGTTGCGCCTTATGTTTTTTCTAGTCGGGTATATGGTGAGCCCGTAATAAAGAATTGTGCTTGTAAGTCGCAGTAAAAGGTATATTTATTGGATTACCAGCAAAGCGACATGATTGTATTGATGTTTAATACAGTCTGCAAATCACTTCATTGTATTAAGAAAATTAGCATACATACATACATAAACTCACGCCTGTATTCCCCGAAGGGGTAGGCAGAGGTGCATTTCTGCACCCACATTTCGCCAGGTATGTATCAGTCCCACGTAATAGGGTGCGAGCATATTGCCGTTTTTCGGGCACATTTCCAGACTCCGTGCTGTTACTGAGAATTTTCTAATGGAAATACCCAATAACAGTTTGCCCGACCCGGGAATCGAACCCAGGACCTCTAGATCGAACGGCACATACTTGTACCGCGAGACCACGAGGCAAAATTAGCATTGGCAAATAAAAAGCAAGCCAGTGTCGATGTGATTATATACTCACAAGACATTGTACAATTGTTAAACTATACGAGTACTTGGTTATTTCATTCTTGGATATTCAATACGCTTTAGAGTATTCTATTATATACAAGTAAAACTGGCACTCGGCCAGCGTGGTGGACTAAGGCCTAAACCCTCTCAGTTGTAGAGGAGGCCCGTGCCCAGCAGTGGGACGTATTTGGGCTGATGATGATGATGATGTAGAGAAGGCCGGTGCGCAGTAGTGGGACGTATACAAGCTTATGATGATACCATACAAAAAAAAAAATACATTCACTACTAGTCTTCGTTATAATGAGCGATCCTGCACATGTAGATTAATCTCAAATATGCTACAGAATACTCTGTTGGGAGTCCATGAGAAAATAAAAAAATAAAACGAGAGCTTCATTATCGTGTTCTAAAGAATTGTAAAGAACTTCAAGGCAACAAAAAACTTAACTAACTTTTAACACTTCCTTTTATCCCGCCGTTAGTTGTTAAGTATTTAATTTATTTAAGCGAGGGCTGTATTAAATTAAGTTTTACACCGTACATTTATAATCTCTTCTTTACGGCCGACAGGCAAGGTAAATAAATTATTCAGAAAGCAAAATATATTACTTCTGTTAGGCACGGGCCAAATTTTTCTTAACAACTGTACCGGGGCGCAAGTGCCGCAAATTTAATTTTTCTATTACAACTGAATTTTAAAATGAAACCGAGAGCGACGAGATCACAAAACTTGGAATGACGCAGACATGTTAGATAATAAAATGTCTAATATACCTGTCGGAGCAGGTGAGGCTTCGAAGTGTCTTTAAGATGTGTGACGTCACATTGCCGACGTCACAACTGTTGGTTTATGGTGATAACTCATACTTTGAGTTTTCTTTAGTAAACTTTCACAATTATTGACGAGGCAGATAGCCCTGTATCGTTATGAATAGCAGTGACATCGTTATTACTGGAGGATCCATTTCGAGAAGTAATTTTAACAAAGAACTTCAATCAAAGTTCATTTTATTTCCCCATAAATCGGATGTTTGCCGCTCTCAGTATGCGGTTTTACGCCGTTATACCATAAAAAACATTCATAGTATTTTCAAATATAGTATTAGCTTTCAACAGCGATTATATCTTAAGAGCAAATTTAATTCGCCAATTCAATCAGCTGATTCTGGAACGACAAGTAGAGATTTTACGCTATAAAGAAAGTGATCTTATGTTAAAATATGTAGCCTTCATAAATTTTGGCTTCAAGATAAAAATAAATTTTATGGCTGCGTTCTTTACAATATCATATAGTTTCCAAGTATATTAACGGCAAAAACTTTACTAAAATGAGTTTGTCTCTTTTTATTTATTTATTTACACTTTATACATACATGATGTAAAGGTGGACTTAATGCCTTAGGCATACTCTTCCAGTCGAACCTTAGATGGTGCAGAGATGAAAAGCGTAGGTTTAAATTAAATTATGTAGTATACACACAATATTAAAGCTAATACGTAAATACAATATGTAAATCAGCTTTTGACTGTCGCTTTTTCGTTTCATCGATTTTCAAATCAAAACGATGCTAAAGAAGTTTTCACTTCAAAAACATCATCATCCATTGCATTCGAAAGCTAATAATCTAGAAGATAATCTGAGAATAGCGGGAAAGCCCGACTTTTGATTGTCACTGATACTGTTCAAGCTTTGGGCGCCACAATAACGTGGAATAGATTAATCAAGGTTTACACAGGCGGTGGAGAATCTCGGCGGTCGCGGGTTCAAACCCCAGGCACACATCTCTAACTTTTCGACGTTATGTGTGTATTAAGAATGAATTATCACGTACTTTAACGGTGAAGGAAAACATCGTAAAGAAACCAGCATACCTAAAAGTTTTTAAGAATTACTTACGTGTTTAATCTGCCAACCCGCACTAGGCCAGCGGAGTGGACTGAGGCCTAAACTCCCTGATGTAGAGAAGGCCCGTGTTCAGCAGTGGGACTTATATTGGCTGATGGTGATGATGATGTATTATCAATAAATAAAAATTAACCACTCCTCTCAACCCTAGATTAGACCTTCATGCCACACTAGCCTATTCCTGTTGGTAACGTTCACAAACCATCGCATTAGTATTCCAAAAATCTAGCATAGGCAGAGAATCCAGTTAATTGCAAAACTAGAATAATTTGCAATATAACATTAAATATTTTGTTAGCAGAATATAAATTCTATTTTATTTAAATACGAGCATTTAACAGCATTCGTAACGTATTTCTGTTTCAAATGATAATTTAATTAAAACGTACTGCGGAAATGCGGCGCGAATGTCTGGATTTTGTTGAACTGTTTGGAGTTGTCATATCTTCATATAATTATGACGGTGGAATATTCTAGAACCGTTTTCAAGGGGCTGTTCGTGTCTATTTATTCCCGCTTACTTTTTATTGCTTTTAGTGTATAGTTATTAATATATTTTAAACTAATAGCACCAGGGTACCTCACCAGGCTTTTTCAGAGAACAATTCTCCCACGAAAGTACAAATTAATTAATTCTGTCACATGTCATTGTTTCGTCGTTATTTATCACGAGAAACAAAAATATAATGTTGATGTCGAAATACATTTTTACGTACCCTTCCGGGGATACAAACGAGAATATATTGTATAACCTAAAAAGCAGGGATGGCCTCGAGGTTTAGGCGCGCGGTCGAGAATTTCGGCGGTCGCAGGTTCAAACCCCAGGCACCCACCTCTGAATTTTCGAAGTTATGTGTGTATTCACAATGAATTATCACTTGCTTTAACGGTGAAGGAAAAAACATCGTAATAAAACCTGCACACCTAAAGTTCTTAGGAATTTCTTAGGTGTGTAGTCCGCCAACCCGCACTAGGCCAGCGTGGTGGACTAAGTCCTAAACCCTCCCAAATGTAGAGGAGGCCCGTGCCCAGCAGTGGGACGTATATGGGTTGATGATGAAAAAACACTGAATCAATCACCGCTTCACCTGCATGGTCCAACGCATTTTAGCAGAAAACAGTAAATATAGCTATCACGCGACGAAATCGGGGACACGGAATTCAATTTGCAAGGCGAGAACAACTGATGTAGAAATGATAGACGATACGTGTGGGAGAATTTGATTTTGTCGACGCACGCCTATTCCGGCACGCTAATGTACGTTGAATGCGTGAATATTTTATACAGTTCAAAATATTTTGTACTGAAGTAACGCGTTCTCGGAATAATTGTATCTACAGATGAGGAATGATTGTCGACGTTTCTTACCAGTTGTTACTAGTCGGACATTCACAATAAGATGTTAATGTGATAACTTTGTCATCCATCCATCAGCCGAAAGATGTCCACTCTTGACATAGGCCTCTCCCAATGACTTCCACAGGGACCTGTTGGAAGCAGCCTGCATGCAGCGACTTCCCGCGACCTTTACTAGGCTGTCCGTCACCCTTGTTGGTGGACGTCCTATCCTCCTAACTTTGCAATGCTATTATAGTATTAATGTGAAAGCCAATGAAGTGAAACTTATTATTTATTTATGAAAGACTAACTGTTTTATCTTAACAGGAGTAAAAAACAAAACATTGACCAAAAAGTCAATAACAAGTCGTTACCTATAGCTAATCACATCACACTAATATTAGTCTCGGTGCAAGGATCGAACCCCCAGCGTTATGCCGCTTCGTCAGCTCACCAAAATCGCTGTCATGTCAAATAAAATATTTCCTTGTTGAAAGCTACATGCTAGGTGAACTAGTGCACCCTGGTACGAGCTAGCTTCGACTAAGACTAATATTTCACGATCCAAAAGTCACATGTGTACAGAATTTGGTTTATTCAAGTCACGAACAGTTGGCATGTGAAGAAGCAGTGAACGCGAACAATTGTAACATATTTGCACGTTGCCTTTGTTTTCATACAACTGGTATTCAAAGTTGCGCTTTTTGCAAACGTTTTGAATATTCGCTTCGACTATTGGTTTCAAATTAGTTTTGTGATTGCGAACTATGTACGGCTAAGCTAAGACTAATTGACAGAATTATAAGTACAAGTGATTGTTTGTAAATGCACCAACAACACACTCAAAATTACATGTTCAAATAAGAGCAAAAATACCAAGCAATTAGTTGTAAAACTTAACCATTTACCACAATACTTACTGCCTTGGAAAATTTATCAACAAATTTTATTCCAATTTTAAAATGGTTTAAATTTCTTTGAAATCTCGGATCGGGTAAAGTGTTTTCCTTTAGAAATGTATGCAATTAGCTGTTAGCTAATGATGATTAGCCAGTTGCTAATCATCATCATCACCAGCCTCACTCACGTCCACTGCTGGACATAGGCCTCTCCTATGGCACGCCACTGGGCTCGATCTTCGGCCCTCCTCATCCAACCGCTGCCACCCACCATTATACCAGTATTAAGTGCAAATCTTCTACACTTGGCAGATTAAGACGCTACATTGCTATATCTTTACAAAGCTCTGAACTAAACCCGAGATACTCGAAGAACATCGAAGCGCAATTTGGCAGATTGTCTCCACTGATAATACACACTGCGGTATTTTGCTACATTGCCACAATTTGCATACAATGTACTAACTGATGTATCACAACTACCCTCGGGCTGACTCATTTTTAAGATGCATCGTTCGCGAGATGGACATAATTATAAGACTTATGCATAAAAATTAGATTTTGGTCTCATTCATCATGCTCATGGAGACGATATGCAAATTTTGGTGCGACGTTGCAGCTAATTTTGGCAACATGGATGTAAGAGAACGGTTGAATTACACAATCTTATAATAATGAAATGGCTTGGGATGTTATAGCTTCGGCAGACCTTACCGTTTTTCTTACCTCTTACTATCATACTGAGCCAGATCGTCATAAATTTCTACATACATACATACATAAACTCACGCCTGTATTCCCTGAAGGGGTAGGCAGAGGTGCATTTCTGCACCCACAATTCGCCAAGTATGTATCAGTCCCACGTAATAGGGGGCGAGCCTATTGCCGTTTTTCGGGCACATTTCCAGACTCCGTACTGTTACCGAGAATTTCCTTATGGAAAAACCCAATAACACTTTGCCCGACTCGGGAATCGAACCCAGGACCTCTAGATCCCACGGCACATACTTGTACCGCGAGACCACGAGGCAGTCCATAAATTTCTGTCCATTACAATTAAATCAACACTTATCCTTTTAGTAGGCACACAATCACGCTCAATTGCGACCAGGCATTGATCAAACTCGTCACTACAACATAACGCTCTGGAACTTTTTGGAGAATGTCTATGTCCAACAGTGGACTTCTCATGACTGATGAGCGCCAATCTTGTTCACCTAATCTACATAAACCATAAATAAATGTTTTACTTGTCTTTTACTTTGATAAAACTTTTATTCTGAATCTTATACCTAGGCGACGAGCCTTATAAACATTTTATTTTACAAAGTTCGATTAATTACAACCCTGAGATTACCTACGTCTTTAATTACTAAGCATAATTAATTAAATAGAAATGTGTCCCATTTTATAATCTAAGATACCTAAAAAGTGCTTTACCAATCATGAATTCAAATATTTAGTCATTATCTTTGTTCAAGAAGCTGGTAGGACCTTAAATGTCTATCTAAATTCGGTTCGTCGGATTCAATTTTGTTTACGTGGGTGTAAGTACCGCGAGATCTGCACAATCTTACATAACTTAATGCCAGTCATCGCTGCGTAACAGCCTAACATCCCTTCAATTTCACTTTTTCGGTATCCCCTACTACGTCATGTACTAGTGGTAGCATAGAGATTTTTTGCGTTGGGCACTTTTTTATCAGTTAAACAAAATATTTTCGTAACAACACACAGACAGACAACGTCTCCTTTTTGGAGCCTTTGGACATTTACGATGGTAAGGTTAGAGAGTTCAGGTTGTCAATGAAATTAACAATATTATGAATAATACTGTGACGAAGCCAACTAGTTTATAATGACAGCAGTATAAAGTAAAAATAGATAGAACACCCTAAAACGTTGAATTCAACTAGTGAACAAAATTTCTCATACAGCATTGATTTACATATATTTAAAAGTTCTTTAAATTTCAATAAGTCAACCACCTCATTATCAAAACAGTCGAGACGATGATATAAATTGAATTTTACGAAAACCGCGAGCCCTAGCCTCGAATATGCTCAAGATGAATTGAATAACCGAAAGTGCACGCGTCACGCGTTTTAGAACTTATTGAAAACTCATTCGAGAACTGCTGGTTTCATCAAAATTCCCGATAGCAAACGCCCCAAGAATTCGTTTCAAACTCAATTTGTAGCGGTGTGAGCGCTCAGTCACCGCTGCAGCACCGCAGACCCCTAACGACATTACGCGCAGACGGATCATCGAAGATAATTCATATTGAATTTTAACATGCGTGATCGGGTTTTTAAAATTGATTTTTTTGGTCGTATTAAAATAGTTATGAAATTTTTACACTGTGAAAGATGTACAAGAATGTGATTTAAAGCTATTATAAAAATATAACTATATTCCTATAACCAAGTAGTGATGGCCTCGAAGTTTAGGCGCACAGTCAAGAATCTCGGCGGTCGCGGGTTCAAACCCCAGTTATGTGTGTATTTACAATGAATTATCACTTACTTTAACGGTGAAGGAAAACATCGTGATGAAACCCGCACACCTAAAAGTTCTTAGGAAATTCTTAGGTGTGTAGTCCGCCAACCCGCACTAGGTTGGACTAAGGCCTAAACCCTCTTAGTTGCAGAGGAAGCCCTGCAGTGGGACGTATATGGGCCATTGACACTGTATGTTCTATTTTATTCTTTGGTAGAATGGACGAAATACTTAATTATTTTACATTAATAAGTACTTACAAATGTTCTCTAGAATGATAATAATCATCTTCAGACAAGCTGGAAATAGACTTCCTCAAAGATTTTAGTAGTTCTGAAGTCCATTGAAATCGGAACTACAAATTGATTACTTAAATTTAGTTTTCTGCGAAGACAAAAATATATTACGTACCTTTTTGCAATCGCTGTTATATTCAGTCCTACAGCAAAATTGTGCCAGTTCTTATTCATTTAAAAATATTTTGCGTGATTAATTTTTTCGCCATTGAAATAGAAAGCTTTATTTATGTTAACGCGCATAGGGCTATAAATATTAAGGTTATTGAATCAAAACTATAACTCTTTGGGGAGTTGGGTCACGAAGGCCATTGAGATTTCAACTCCGATCCATTTTGTATTAGTAAAGTACAAATGACAACTTTTATGTAGGGTAAACGCACCTATACAAGACACAAGAAAATATACTCAATCGAGGTATAGTTAAATAAAATATTGTTATTATAAATACCTATATATTTATATCAATGCTCTTAGAGCACATGCTTAATTTTTTATAGAGACATCGTGGTTTTAATACTTTAAAATATCTCAACATTGCTTAATCTTACGTAATCTTTGTATGAAAATTTAAATATCATCATCATCATCATTTGTCACGTCCACTGCTGGACATAGACCTCTCGAAAGGCACGCCAGTGGGCTCGGCCCTCCCTATTTAAGAGTACCTAATCCAAAATTATTTTCAAATCAAAACCGTTATATTACTACAATGTAACACCTACTGTGTTACAGAAAAGACAAAAATCATGAGATCTTTGGGTAAAATAAGCAAACGAATCATCACGCCTCAATCGAGTGAAATCGTGACATTGCACTTTATTACAGTGTCAACTAACGAAAACAGAGCTCTACTTCTTAGTATTTGTACGAGTAGTATTATGTTTATATATAATATTATATACCTTAAGTTAATGTTAGTTATTTATTAGAATGTAATTGCTTTGGCGAAGACTGTAAACTTACATTCATTTAATAATTAATTATTGAGTTGCCAACTACAAGCATGTTTACCCTCAAGATAATATTATGGTAAACGGCATGTCGTGACAAGACGCAGTAATGTTAACTGACAGCCAACACGAATGCCATTCCTGTAGCGATGTGTTTAATGTAAGAATAGCCTCCCGACGATCATCAGGGTAAATATATTAAGGAATATTTATGAACTAGCAAGAAACCCCGGTTTCGGACAAGTAGTAGGTACTAAATCATTTGTAAGTAGATTTCTGATGGAGGCGGTCATGTGACAAAGTTTTAATAGTATCGTAAGATAGGTTGCTGTATTTATTTGTAAAGGAATACGGAAAAAGAAACAAAAAAGAATGTTGAACTGTTGGAAGTTGCATTATTGTCATCCAAAGCAGTTAGTTCCGACGTAGTGGCACCATTTTATAAGTTGGCAACACCACGCTTAATTGTAAGTGTAGTACGGTCCCAATAGAGTGTGGACTGGACCAAAATACAAGCAACCGGCAATCTTACTTACGTAGCGTAAAATTAATACATAAAATATTGGCCACAAAACTTCTGATAAAAATAAATAAATACACCCAACAATCAGACTATAAATAATACGGAAAAATAAATAAGTAAATACTCACTGTCATCGCACACTAAACTACGAGTCTTATGTCGTGGGTATCTGATAACTACGCGAGACTTTGCAGTCTCACAAACACTCCCGAAACAAATATTTGTGGATCACACAAACATTTTTCGCGTTGCGGGGGTTCTTTTTATTTTAAATATTACTCAAACACTGGCCAGAAATGCATTATAAGAATCTTATATTTTTTTAATTTGAATTTCGGAATCAGCATTCGATATCTGGCCAATTCAAAAACAGCATTAAAAATCAACAGTGGCCAAATAGTGCGCGGCCGTGCAATTAATCTTACGGGAGTTGTCCGGACGGTGTCCGCTGTCCGGGACTGTCCGGGAGCACTCGTAAATCTTGGACAGCCGCGCCCGCCAGTGTCCCGCCGCGCATACAAATATTCGCCGCTCTTACCGTATAATAGAAAATTTGTTGAAAAATTGCTTTAATTAACATTGTTTTTGTTCGCTTTTCATTCTGTATCTGTTGAAATTAACGTTCAATATATTACGCTTTTGTTTTTTGGAACGATAATAGGATTATGCTGGCATTATTGGGGTATTTCGGTGTACATGACATAAAATTTCTTTTATAATTAGTGTATGAACGTCACTCAGATGCCCACTGCAAATCAGTGTCATGTTGTGGCTCTTGTCACTTCATGACATTATGCTGGGTGCTAAACTACAGACACAACCTACTGTAGTTTTCCGTACTCACCTACGTTTTATAGTATTCCTATTTCATAATTATCTTTTCTATACAGGCTGTATTCAGACCGTGCTCGGAAACTAAGGCAGGTAATAGCTACGGTGAATACAAACCCATTGGCGTTAAAAAAATCCCGACAAAAAATCATTGACATTACATGGATGTGGTTGTAAGGAAGACGTATTTATATTTATTTTTATTGGTATTTGTAATCACCGCAGCTATTATCTGCCTTAGTTTCCGATCACGGTCTGAATATACCTTGTATATTGCTGTACTAGTCTTATTTGTTCTGTTACATATCTTTTGTGTATTTTTTGTGTCTGTGATTAAAAAATGTCTTTTCTTTTTCTTCTATTTTAAAAGTGTAAAATATTACTGTGCCACAAATTCCGACACAGCTAATTAGCAAGCACGTGACGCGAGCTCCTACAAACGTGCTGCACATTACTTACTCTCACACGATTTATACAGCGCACGGCAAAGATAACTGAAGATTAACTTTTAACTCGACATTTTTATCATCTATCTCATTCTCGATTAATGCGCATTTCACTTCATTCGCATTTTTTTAGGTATTCACTATCATCATCAGCCTTTATACGTCCCACTGCTGGGCACGTGCCTCCCCTACAATTGAGAGGGTTTAGGCCTTAGTCCACCATGCTGACCTAGTGCGGGTTGGCGGACTACACACCTAATAAATTAAAATATTTTAATAATAAGAACTTTAGGTGTGTAGGTTTCCTCACGATGTTTTCCTTCACCGTTAAAGTAAGTGATATTTCAGTAGATACACACATAACTAAGAAAAGCCTGGGGTGTGAACCCGCGACTGCCGACATTCTTGACCGCGCGCTTAAGCCTCTAGGCCATCACTACTCAAGTAAAAAGAATTTCACGCTTTTACGGTGAACGAAAACATCGTGAGGAAACGATCACACCTAAAGGTTCTTCACATAGGATTGTTTAGTTACGTGTGCACTACACGTAGCTTAGAATTTATTTTTCCCTCAACAAAAGAACAGTTGGAAAAATAACTTCTATCTGGTGGTAAGATCGTTGGCCTCAAATGAAGGTAACAACATATGAAAAAACAGTTTTCTTTAACCAGTTAATTTTCACGGTTTATATTTTTTTTCTTTTTGATCAATCAAATATATAACCTCACGCCTGTATTTTCCCCTATTACCCCCTCGTAATAATAACAGATACATAATATCGCTAGATTTAATGGACGTACTCTCTTTTTTTCTACATTTTTTTTTTTGATATCAGGGCACTGTTCCATCCATTTTTATTTATTTATTAACACTTTATTGTACACACGGAGAAAATTAACCATTTCATTTTTCATTCATTTAATACTTTTTTAATCTGATTAATTTCTCAATACATAGGTAAAATTCAATGGCTGTTAGGTGGCAACGGTATTAACAATGAAAGGTTTATTAATATTAATAATATTGCATTTATTATAACAAACAATAAAACGTATCATTCGACATCTTAATAAAGACATTATGAGGTCAAAATCCGCGTTATTCTTAATTAGTTTTGCAACGCTCCGCATCAGGCGATCTAAATCCTCGCCCAGTCTAGATTTCCAGATGTGACCTCCGTTTGATCGTTTGATGTCTCAATTAAATCTCTGCTTTTAATTTATTGGTGTTTCATTACGAGTTTTATCGTTTTCTTAGACTGCCTTGTTGGACCAATGGTATTGACGAATGTGGCCGAGACGTTTCAGATTCGATTCCTGAGACGAGCAAATCTTACTGGGTTTACCCGATAGGAATTTCTTTGTATAGTAATTGCATGGAGTTTTAGTAGGACAGAAGATGTTGGAATTGGGACTGCACTTAGGCAAACGTAGTGTGGGACTTAAGAAAGGTGGTGGGTAACGGATGAATGAGGGCTGCTCAAGAACGGTATGGATGGCGCTTCCATGGAGAGGCCTACGTTCAGCAGTGGACGGCGAAAGGCTAAGTATATAGCATGGAGTTTGGAAATGCCTGCAATATGCGGTGATACGACTTGAAACATAATTCGCTAAACGTTAGTGTAAAAATATACTTCACTATTCTCTGGTATAGTGTATCTTTTTATTGCACATTACATTGTTCTATATTATGATCATTTTCTTTATTTTATGGTTGTAGATGTATTCTTGCAACCCACCCAAGGCTATTGTGGTGAAATTAAGTCTAACCTCTCCCAGATGTAGAGGACTCCCGTGCCCAGCAGTGGGACGTATAAGGGCTGATATAAATTGATATATACATCGTTGTAGAGGAAGGAAGAAAGGAGAGTGATGATTATAAAATTCGTGTCATATCAACAATAACCATCTCATCATCATCATCAGCCCATATACAACCCTCTGCTGGGCACAAGCCTCCTATATAACTGAGAGGGTTTATGCCTCAATCCACCACGCTGGCCTGGTAACTATCTCAGTAGCCTCTAAAATATGAGTATTCTCCCATAAAAATGCGAAGATAACAGATTCACAAGGTATCTTATGATCAATGTCAACTAGTAACAATGCTAACTTATCACAAAAACGGAAACGGCCGGTCCTCATTACAGCACCCGAAAAGGGTCTATGGGTCGTTGACCTCGCCCCAATGTAACGTATAAAGTATGTAATTCCACATTCTGTGCTTTTAGCCGAATGAAATTCTACTTCGTGAAGAATAGATGTCGCCGCCACTTAAGGAATTGGGTGTTTTGAAAAATCTTTGCTTAGAGTGCGCTGCGGGAAATAGGTTGCAACTAAAGATAAATATATGCAGTGAATTAATGTGCTATTGTGCATCAAATATACCTACGCCACAAACCCCTGTGTTTTGAAGGGGTATATAAATAGCGGACGAACTTATTGCTTTTAGGGCACATTCCGATTTAGGGGACTCCGACCTACTGAGAACTAAGTTATCGCTTAATTGGGTCTCCCTATTTAAACATATCTATCTATATACATGCATACATGTGTAATGCCTGTTTTTCTGAAAAGGTAGACTTAGGCGCATTTCTGTTACCAAATTTTGCCAGGTATAAAAAATATAAACATACCTTTAAAACTTGATAACATTAATAAAGAATACATTAAGAAATAATTTGAAAACAGCCTCGTGGTCTCGCGGCACAAGTATGTGCCGTGCGATCTAGGGGTCCCGGGTACGATTCCCGGTTTGGGCAAAGTGTTTTTGGGTTTTTCCATTAGGAAATTCACAGTAGCAGCACGGAGTCTGGAAATGTGCCCGTAATACGGCAATAGGCTCGACTCCTATTACGTGGGGCTGATTATGTATCAGCGAAATGTAGGTGCACAAATGCAACTCTGCCTATCCCTTCGGGGAATACAGGCGTGAAGCTATTTATATTGAAAAACAGTCATTTTTGATAAATTTAATTTTTAATTTTTGAACATTAAGTCAAGTTATCTTCAAACAGCTAAGTAAAGGTCTTGTACTTAAAGACTTAAAAAAAAGCAAGAATCGAGAAATCAGAGAATAAAATAAGTTTATTGAACTTAGGTGTCTGAGTCGCAACGGCCAGAAAGTATTTACAGCGCGCAGGTACGGGCCATAAAGATCTGAACACTGTCTTTGATATTTATGCCTTTTTTATGTCCATCTTTATTGCAATGAGAATTACTCTTTTCGGTTAGAAATTTTAGGGCTTTGTTCACCTCTGTCCAATGGTTTGGTGACTTAAGAATTCAACGGTGTAAGATGTCGTAAAATATGACTTAAAGCAAATAACAGCAGTGTTTTTCAAGTGTCTTTTCCCAAAATAATAAGAGGGTAATTAGTAGGGTATGGGTGCAAAAATGCACCTCTGTCTACCCCTTCGGGCCTTAGGCGTGAGGTTTATGAACTATAAGTACTAGTGCCTCTTAAAAGCTAAATTTAATTGCAGCTCTGAAAATTATTCTGCGAGGATAATATAATATATTTTATGTGTACAAACAGAAATAAACTTTATTGATGACACCTGCGATCTACATTACAGAAATTATGCTTAAAAGTTGATGTAGTTACGCGTTATGTGACGAGGTAGGTATTGGAGTCAAGTGGAGTTGGAGTTGATTAAGTTGTGCGGTGGCTTTTTTTTTAATACTGAAATGCAATGACTGCCCTTGGTCTCGGGGATCAAGTATACGCCGTGCGATCTAGAGGTCCTGGGTACGATTCCCGGGTCGGGCAAATTGTTATTGGATTTTTCCATTAGAAAATTCTCAGAAGTAGTATGGACTCTGTAAATATGCCCTAACGACGGCAATATGCTCGCCCACTGTTACTTGGGACTAAAACATACCTGGCGAAATGTGGGTGCAGAATTTCACCGCTGCTTACCCCTTTAGGAAACACAGACGTGAAGTTAAATAGGGCATCAAGTGGCCTCTCCTCACTCGATTCACACGATTAAAATATTATAAATAGAGGAAATAAGTGGTTGAGAATATTACAACTAAGCAAGCATCTTTCTATTATACCAAATCTCTTCAAAACTTTCACTTTCTGTTTAAACTAATAAAACCAATTACTCAAATCCAGAACAAAAGTCGTCGCCGATTAAATTTTCTCAACAAAATTCTATAGAAATTAAATGTTATTTCCTCGCTTGTTATTTATCCTTCTTAAAGCGTCGGAGCGTCTCGGGAATGCAATGTGGAGGTTTATTTCAATTTATTGCGTTTGCCGGGCTCGTTGTTGTCGGCATAACGATTTTGTGGTGGAAATATACGAGTTGCGAGCTCACTGCGCACTTACTGATAGCTTGATGGCGATCTAAGCACATGGTCCCTTATTTTTCTATTAGATTAATGGTGGCAGTAAAGCGATCTACCGTTGGATGCTTTTAAATAGTACAGACTAAAAATAATTATTATTATATCACCAGTCGAGAAAATTAAAGTATCGAAGTACTAATGGCCTCGAGTCTTAGGCACGCGATCGAGCCGTCGATCGAGGTGTTAGTTTTCCCAATATGAAAAAAAAAATTGAAGCAGATGAAACACATTTATTTTTATTTATTTATTTATTTTATTTGTACAGATTCATATTTACATACTTATTAGGTTATCCTACGGTCTCTGCACTAAGCGTGGCTTGTATCGCAGAGACAGTAAAATAGTGCGGATACGTTACATACATTTCATATCCGACCCAAGATCGGATACATACATACATAACCTCACGCCTGTATTCCCCGAAGGGGTAGGCAGAGTAGCATTTCTACACCCACATTTCGCCAGGTATGTATCAGTCCCACGTAATAGGGGGCGAGCATAATGTCCCGTAGAACATACTGTCCCGAGAAATAGCTCCCGTCTGAGCAATCCCTTCACATAACTGGCTGAGACCACTTCTGAGAGTTAGTAGAATATACACACGCTGAGTGCGCGTTGTTTTCTTGTTATATCATCATACAAAGTGTAAAGAGAACGTGACCGACTAAAACAGATAATAGTTACTGTAATTAAAAAAAACATTGATGCTAAAAAAGTCCGAAAAAAATGACGTTACCACCATAAGTATTACCTGCCTCAGTTTTCGATTAGTCAGTTTATACAGGGTGACTGTATGATAATTATATTTCTCCTTTGATGACGTCTATTTTGTCACACTTAACAGTCATATAGGTACACTTACGCTAGTATCCGGTATGGTCGGTATGCCGGTTTACAGATTTTGTTAGGGACCCACCTCGGCACTTACATCCGCGCGAAGATGACGTCGCCGCTCGCCGGGCTGTAAGACCAGTGACCCCGACATACGCTTACCGCCCCCCTACCCCAGGGCTGGCGGGAAGTAGAGCCATAAACAGGCTTTCCCTCGAGAACAATTTTTTTTTCCTAAAACGGGGAGTTAGAGACGCATTTCTACAACCACATTTTGTTAGCTGTGGTTTAAGTCCCAAGTAATACCAATTTAGCAAATTTTATTTTATTTTATTCAGCCAAAAAAATTGCGCAATTCATAACATCAATGTGTTTATAGTCAGCAAAATAATTACCGGTATTAGTATTCGAGTATTAATTTAAGTTATTGGTTTATTTGACAGCCCCGAGACGCAGTTGGTTATCCAACAGCGAAACCCAAAAGTCTCTCATACTTTCAGATACCAACGACACAAGACTTCGTAACTTAGTGTGGGGTCAGAACTATACATGAGACGGTTGGGTGTAATAAAATAATTGGTAAAAATTTAAACCAATATTACTTCTAATTAATACGTTGTGAAATACTTTTGACAGCATAGCATTACTATATCTGACATAAGTTCTACATCTATAAGTGACATTATGTCTATACATACACATCCAATTCAAGAGGTAACATTAATAATACTGCTTAAAAATCCAAAAAAATAGCAACACCTTATAAAAATATATAATAATTGCTCAAAAGCCAGTCCCTAGGAGGTAGTTAATCTACAGAGACCACATCGTCCCCCGACGTCGTCCGCGTTGAGCACTGCGCAAACACTGCCCCAATCCATTAACTAATTGTTAATTATCTACTCTCCCCCAGCGATGACGTCTTGATGAAGATGACGTCATTAATTTACAAAATGCAGCCAATGATGGACTAATTGCGCTTTAGATGGGATGGAAAATTTTAACAAAAAAAATTTAATTTTAGTTTTTTTTCTACTGTTGAACATAAATATATGGCTATCCGTCTTTTCATATGCATATATATACGACATTAAACTTGCTTAAATATGAGCTCCTCTGGGTAACCTTACATTTTTCAAATTTTAAAAACTTTATAAATCAAATTATATAATTAAATTAGGGTCAAAAAAAGTCACGTTGGCACGTCATGTGGATTAAAAATTTCGATTCTAGTACACTGCCTCATTAGCATACGTATGCTAAAAATATATGCATTACGCAATAGCAGATAAATTTAATGACCATCTTTATTAGACGTATGAAAAAATACCAAAAAACAAAAAAGCTGTTCCAAAACACCATTAATTTAAAATTAAGACAGCAGAAAACGCAATTTGCGAAAAATATCCCCGGCTCCACTAAATTTGGTTCTCCAGACACCCTTCCGTTCCCCACAAATTTCATTACTATGTTATTACACACTAGACGGACATTTTTGCCGCCCCATTAAGTAATTGTTAATTACCTTTCCTCCCCTAAATGACAACTTTATGTAACCGATTTAATATTTTTGCATCAGCGGGCAATTTCATGACATTACCTCTATATAATTTGAGTTAATTGCTTTTTACGGTCGAACAGGTGAGTGCAATCGAAATTTTACTTGTTATTTATTTTCAAATTTAAACATAGAAGTATTTTACTTTTCTCTGTTAAATGTGGGAGCGAGACAAAAATACATTTAATGTTTAATAGCAACTGTGGATGATGAGGAATATTTGAAGGGAAGAATACCTTGTTCGCAGCAGGTGGAGTGATCTAAAGATCGCAGATTCAATTATCGGGACGAACAGTGTAAGTAGGTTTTTTATTCGGAATATTTTTTGCCTTTATGACAATTTTATAGCCATTTATAACTTTCCGGTGAGAGCGAATGATAAGCATTACAAAATTAAGCATTTGCACTCACTGAACATTGGGAAGCACGGTTGCTTCAAATCTGTTTTTGGATTGTACCGCAGTCTAGGGTAGGTCGTGTATTTTAGGTGCCAGTGCGGTTTCATTACCTCACAACAATAGAAGGAATTTCAAAAACAACGTGCAAGATAAGATCAAACATAAAAACAACAGCGGCGCAGCAACAATACACACAGATAAAGATCGGAGATTCAAATTCACCGATAGCGAATCTCCAATTTAACTTTACCGATTTTCCACTCCAGCTCTACAATACGGACAAATGCAGCTCTGCAAAGTTTTCCAATACATAGAGCTACCTTTCGGATGGCGTGTACCTCATAACGTTTCATTCAACTACGGTAGTTATTAAATTTAATTTTCTGTTTTTGTTAGTTTCTTTAAAACTGCGGCGATTTGTAAGTCTTTGTAGGAATTTATTGAGGATTGCCTGGAGAAACAACCATAGCTTGCGTAGCGTACAAGGTACATACAGCAGAAACATTACCATGTTATCTTTACATATTAAATATATATAGCTTTACAGATAGCTTTTAGTTAACCGTTACGAAAAAAATGTTGTATTACGTCAATTCTAAAATAAAGCTGTGTGCTATACTAGGTGTTTTAAGTTGGTGTATTTATGATTTTGTAAGCTTATGAATTAAAAAAAGAATATATGAAAGAAAAGCTATTGAATTCGGGCATTGAACAAAAAAATTATTTAAAAAACTTTTCACTTTTAATATTTGTTACACTGATTTACGATTTCTCTTGTAGCAAAACCAGATTAAATAAAATAAAAACGCCTTTTACCTATCTCTAAGTAGAATATGTCCTAACTTTAAATTATCCACTAATTATTGAGAAATTTATAGAGTAATGTAAACATTACTAACTAGTAATGTTATGTCAACCAAGTTACGCCAACAACATAACAATTACAATCAGCAATTTCAAAGCCTCGATCGATGCAATACTTAAAATTTTCCATAACAGCCGCAAATCTAGCAAAATTCTATTGAAAGATTAAAACTGTATTTGTCCTCGGGAGACCTACCGCAGTCCCTGAGGGATACAGGTACAATGAACCCACAGAGGAGTGTTTGCTCTGCTCTCCTACGGGAAGAAAACGTCTAGGATACTGGCGGGCTCGGTAAATCCATTATTAATTTTCGGAGTTCTATTGTTTGCTTTGTATGAGGGGACTTTTAGCTTGCATGTTTTATTCTAGATTCTGGCTTACTTAAGATTTCGTTATATATTAATTTAAGTAAAATAAGGTTTATAATAGGTACAAATATTATAAGAATGAAACTCTAAAGTTACAAGATTAATTTGGGTGATTTTTGGTATGGGCATAGTCTTCTATGTTTGGAAAAGAACACAGGCTACTATTTTCCATGGCATGGCAACCGACTGAAATCAGGTCTAATAATTAGACGACATTTTTTTTAATATAATATTCCAGAATAAGAAGTTTTTTAGGTTAGATAACGCACCTGTATACATACATATATCTCTATACGAATATTTGTACCGCCCAAAAAGATCCTTCAGAGTCTGTGTACGCAAAATTTGTGGTTGTAAAATGGCTCGCGATGGAGGAGTGATTTTAGTGTGTGATTTTAGCAGCACTGAGTCTGGAACAGTGCCCAAAAAGCGACAATGGGCTTGCCCTCGATTAGGTACGTGGGACCGATACATACCTGGCGGAATGTGGGTGCAGAAATGCATCCCTGGCTACCCGTTCTGGGAAACAGGCGTAAGGTTATGCATGTATGTATATACGATAACACACGACAAATAAAATATATATATTTGAGCAATAATACTTTTTGTACAACTTGTTTTTAATAAGGCTATTGATATCAAACCTGTTGAATACAAAAGCCAAAAGGAAACGTAACAGGGGGTGAAAACGCTGTTAATTCTACTATACACACTATCGTTTCTTTCGTACTTCTAAGAAAATAATAACCGTCAAACTCCACTATTAGGTATATTAGAATACTAGCTGTGCCCGCGACTTCTTCCGCGCGGAAAATTTATTTTTAATTATTTTAATAAGAAAATTTACAAACTAAAAGTAGCCTTAGTTATTCCTTATTACATCAGCTATCTGCCAGTGAAAGCCCCGTTAAAATTGGTCCACCCGTTTCAGAGATTAGCTGGAACAAACAGACAGACAGACAAAAATAGTAAAAAAACGTTATTTTGGTATATGTACCGTGTATACATCCATATGCACTTATTAAAAAGCGGTTATTTCAATATTACAAACAGACACTCCAATTTTATTTATTAGTATAGATTTGCTGTTTACAAGATCAAAAGCCCTCTGAGTCCAATGATCTATTCAAGTATGTTTTTCCGAGAAGGATTATATAAACACAATCAACAATCTACGGTTCCACGTAGTATAACAATTTAAGTAATTCATATTTTTATAAGTCCCTGTGCTACGAGTCGAACGTAAAAATATCATTTTATTTCCAACCTTCTGACAGTAAAGATTCTAATAGGGTCAAATCTACTTTTCGTGTCTTACAATGCTAACTTTTTCTCTATTTCTTTATATAGCTCAAAAAATATATCACATTTTTTTTTATTTGAGAGCCCCGTGGCGCAGTTGGCTAGATAGCAGCTTACGAAACGAGATGCCGTGGGTTCGATCCCCGCACCAAGACAAATTTTTGTGTGATCCACAAATATTTGTTTCGAGTCGGTGTGTTTGTGAGGCCGAAAAGTCTATCATAGTTTCTGATACCCACGACACAGGACTTGTATCCTAGTGTAGGTTCAGAACTATGTATGTGACTATGTATGTGTTTGGTGTATTTATTTATTTCTTTATTTATCTGCCTTCCTTAGTTGATAACACATCATTCAACTCAGATTAGAGATTAGATGCTCGATTCCCTTGACGAGCAACTTGTTGTTTTTATTTCAACAGGTAATTCTCAGTAGCAGCCCAGTCTTTATTGTAACTAGGGTTGCCACCCGTACTTTATAATAAAGTATTGTACGTAATTTCAGGTAATTGTACTCTATACTTTATGAGAACAATAAAGTACGCAAAAATACTTTAATTCACATGATTTGATTTTAAAAAGTTTAGTTGGAAGTATTTTTTCCTTAAACAATCAATTGGTGCTGAATCGAAGTCACCACTCAATATTTGCCAGCGCCACAACACATAAGCAGTCGTTTTTAACTATTTCTGAACGCAACCTAACCATTACTGAAAGTAATTCCTTCCACATCAACATTCACAGGAAGAGTTTTCCTGTGATAAATAGCAAATGATGCGACGACACAAGCCCCTCTGAATTTGAATAGAAAAATTGAAAAAAAAATAAAAACTTATTCACGTTAATTTAAATATAGACTGTAAAGATGCTGTGCATTTGTTCAGTAGAGATACTAATTTAATACTTACTGCAAAAAGCAACAAAAAAAATATTTTTTAATATACATAAAAATAAATTGTACTTTATTTTGATACCATGTACTTTTTCCTTACCTATACCAACCAATGTACTTTAAATGCGAAAAAAAAGGTGGCAACCCTAATTTTAACCCAAAAACGGCAATTCCTCCGTCTAACTATAGTTTTATAGAAATGTAGAAGTGTATAACTCTACCATTCCTTGTATTGTATGTAATATGAAATCGTAACAACATGTCCACATATGCGACAGGGCGTTACAGGAGCAGCTGTCTGGCGCACTCGACACTAGGTAAGAAGCTCATTCAATATTTACCATTGTTTCGTGTAGGTGCAGCTTAATGAACAAGGGACGGCGAAAAGATAACAACAAATATATTATATATACAAGGTGTATTTAGACCGTGATCGGAAATTACAAACAAAAAAAAATTGACGTTTTCCTAACAACCATAGGTATAAAATTTATGTGGTTGTTAGAAAAACGTCAAAATTGTATTTTTTGTCGGGATTTTTTTAACGCCAGGGAGTTTGTAATCGCCTTAGCTATTGCCTGCCTTAGTTTCTAATAATGGTCTGAATACACCCCTGTATACACAGTCAGGTCATAAGTATTGTCGCACAGTAACTCTCACGTGATGGCCTCGAGGTTTAGGCACGCGGTCGAGAATCTCGACGGTCGCGGGTTCAAACCCCAGGCACACATCTGACTTTTCGAAGTTATGTGTGTATTCGCAAAGAATTATCACGTACTTTAACGGTGAAGGAAAACATCGTGATAAAACCTGCACACCTAAAAGTTCTCAGGAATTTCTTAGGTGTGTAGTCCGCCAACCCGCACTAGGCCAGCGTGGTGGACTAAGGCCTAAACCCTCTCAGTTGTAGAGGAGGCCCGTGCCTAGCAGTGGGACGTATATGGGCTGATGATGATGATGATGAACTCTCACGTCCACTGCTGGACATAGGCCTCTCCTATGGCACGCCACTGGGCTCGATCTTCGGTCCTCCTAATCCAACCGCTGCCAGCCACCTTGCGAATATAATTAATAATTTAATTAAAACTATAGAAAACTCATACTCATTTCATAACAATGTGAAACATGTTAATTTCCTATAACTTACACCACACCTACCTGCTTTAGTAGTCTCAATTGGTACGTAGTACACAAACCTTATAGCGGGCATTTGGACAGTGACGTTTGCATTGCTGTCATTCACCCATCCCGGAAACATAGCTGACATAAATAACCGTAGGTGTAAGAAAAAATTAATTCTTCATCAACTTATGGACATCCTAGTTCTGGAAATGACTTTTATGCTAGCCTAAGGCAGCCGCACAAACGAAGTTTTAACTACTTTTTAATTTATTTTTAGTTCCACTTTTGTCCCATGAATATTATAGACTGTTCTTAAAGTAACTGGGCGTAGGCATATGATAAAACATAAGAATCTTCTACCTTAGTTTTACCTTGAATACGTGAGCAAAGAAATAAAAAAATAAAAAAACACAAAAAATTATACTACAGCTGGATATATTCCTTTTTTTCATCAGAGATTCAAGTTCAAATCTCGATGTCCTTCACTCCCATTACGGGCGGTACGAAGAGAGAAAAACATCTTGAAGCCAAAAAATACACCTTTCCAAAGTAATAAAATAAACACAAAAACTGCGTCGAAAAGGAATGGAATAAAAATGTACATTTCTCCTTTTCATAATCGGGTTTATTCAAAAGATTGCCGGCGATATTTTTCCGGATAAAGCCGGCTACTTGACACCGCAATATCGGATACAAAACGCCGCCACTCCGTCGCCATCGTGGCACAGTCGTGTTTACAGCCTGAATGGGTCTGTTTCAGGCTGAAACCGAGCCTGCACTCCGCTATGCATAAGATTGTATGGCGGGTGATGTGCTGCACGAGCGGTAGCGAGGGCGAACTCAATTTTTTTTCGCATCACTGATCCTACACAATCAATTTAGTTTTGTGTGTTTATGGCTGCGGAACAAGTTACCCGGGTTCGATTCTCTTCTCTTACGTGAAACATAAAACACAATTGACGACCAATTGCCCACAAACTTCGGGATATCGGCGTGAGTGTGTATGTATGTAGGTACTTTACCAAAGGCTGCTCTGGTTTTGCGTGCCAGTACAAAATTGTAGCCAGATCCAATCATAACTGTGCCCGAGCCTCTTCTGAACTTAAACTTTTCTTAAGTTTTAGATCTTTAATTATTAAGTTGGCTATTTGCATTGCAACATGTTTCACATTTTTAAACTGAAAATTGTTTCCTTTATGGAAACTTCTTTTTCACTCACAAGTTATATTTTATCATCAAATTTAATTTTAATCCTGTGGGATTACATAAATGACAATTAGGTGTTGTGTCACCTAATTGTCATTTTAAAACATTTTCAGCGTCCGAGTCAAGCTCCCCTTCAAAATTTAATCGCTAATTCTCCCGCTATGTCAGTATCCTATAATTCAACAGCCCTGTGTACCACGCTGACTTATCCCAGCGGCACCGCGTAAAAGCCCGCCTCGGAGCGACGCTTCGACACTATTCCTGAAGATTTAAAGAGTTTTACTGCAGTCAAACAACTAGTGGAGCAACTCCGCGCCGAATCCGCAGTTTCACTACAATAAACTTTACGTTAATCCGGGATTTGATTTGACAACGTTAATCTACGGATTATAAGTGAAACTGCTGGCGCAATTTGAAGGTGGAGCTTAATGTTTTGCTCGTATAAAATTAGCAGCTTACAGTTTTAAATCCTGGATAAGTAGTTTGTTACAATCAATTCATTTATTATGAGAATGAAAGAGATTTCCTTTTTTAACGTTGCTTGAAATATTATCAGAAGACTTTATATTATGGTGATTTAATATTAACTTTGTTGACGTATTTTGTAGATACTAAATTTTCCTTAGGAAAAATTTTTGCTATCAAAATATTTAATTTCAATTTATTAACTCACATTTAATCAGAAATCACGTGGGACTTTTAAATAGGTCTGACAGAAATCCAGATTTAGGACAAATATTTGAGAATCATAGAAATAGTTATTTTTTTCTATACAAAGATTACACCATATGTTTTATGAGTTAAATTGTTTTCCTCTTAACTCGATGTAATCGTACATATCTTTAAATAAATAAATACACCCAGTCACTACATAGCCCTCACCCCACACTAAGATACGAGTCGTGGGTATCAGAAACTACGAGAGGCTTCTCAGTCTCACAAGCACCCAAACCCAAAACTAAAATTTGGGGATCACACAAACAATTGCCTCGTAGGCGATCGAACCCGCAGCCTCTCGTTTCGAAAGCTGGTGTCCAGCCAACTGCGCCACGGAGCTGTCAAAATTTTGTTTATTGTTATCAAGTTCAGTTTTTTCAATACTGTTTTACGTTTCACTAGGCATCAACTAACAGCTGTTGCTGTTAGCACATCGTCAACAAAACGGCATTGTAATGGCCTCGACTCATTTCCAACAAATCTAGCGCTTTAAAACGCTTTCTCTATCGACTAGGATAAAAACCACCTCAGAAATATTTTAAAAATGAAATCTCTAGAAAAAATCAGTCTATTTTTGCTTCACGAATTGCTTTCAATGTAATGACAGATTACAAAGAAAACTTTTTAGGTTACAGATGAGAGATTTCAGATTTTCATTACACAAAGATTCGTAAACGTTATTTGAAATCTATTGAATTCGTGCTATGAATTGTTATAACATTTTTTAACCCAGATTTTCTTTAAAAACGTTTCATCAAGTAACAAATTGTGATCTGAAGCAACCAAAAATGTAATATTTTTTATTATGAATAACCAAAAAAACCTATTTTAAATGCAAAATTTTGTTTGTTTTACTTTTGAAGAGTTAGTAAAGAAGTTTCATGCAAACTGCTCCCAATTGGTTTCTCTGAACGACTGATCCTAGGTCTAATAGTACACACCATGATCGCGACTCAAACTGAAGATGGTAATTTAATGCGTGCCTACATCAAGAAACGCATCGCATACTATACTTTAAGCGATTTCATATAGTATTATTAGTTGAAGTAATTATCTCCAACTAAGTGCCATATATATTCCTAGGTATAAATAAACTTCCGTATAAATGACTGATGGGCACGCGGTCGAGAATCACGAAGGTCGCGGGTTCAAACCCCAGACACACACCTCTGAATTTTCGAAGTTGTGTGTGTATTCACAATGAATTATCACTTGCTTTAACGGTGAAGGAAAACATCGTGATAAAACCTGCACACCTAAAAGTTCTTATGAATTTCTTAGGTGTGTAGTCCACCAACCCACACTAGGCTAGCGTGGTGGACTAAGGCCTAAACCCTCTCAGTTGTAGAGGACGCCCGTGCCCAGCAGTAGGGCGTATATGGGCTGATGATAATGATAAATGACTCTTACGAAAAAAACTTCCTTCTCAAATTAGGCCATTAATTCACAAAAATTCTATGCATAAATATCAACGAATAAATGCACTGAAAAACTAATAGAGCAAAGTGATAAATTCTGTTCACAATTTTGAAGTTGCGAAGTGAAGTTGCTACTGCAGGTAGGAACAAAGTTTGCACCACAAAATGGCGGTAAGCGAATTCGTTACAAGATGGCGTTGGATTTATAAATGTAAGTTACCAGTGGGCTTTGGTTGGGGACTGTTTAAGTTATAAGCTTAAAGCAATTCATAAAATTGTAAATTATCTTATCACACTAGACCAGCGTATGAAACGTAGGCCTAACACCTTCTAATCAAGACCAGAAGTAGTTAAATATTTATACTAACATTATTATTTGCCAACTACAATGTGAACGTAAGCCGAATCAAACATATTCTAAATAATATTGTTAATCCGTAATTCAATTAATTTTATTTGTTGTAGTACTTTTGAATTGCTTTATTTTAGTGATAGTTTATACACTGAAAACAATAACAGGCTGGTTTATTACTTTCTAGATGAAATAACTAGACAAGATTCGATTATTAAAAGATAGTTTTTTAAAACAAAAATTTCAAAACAGCAGCGAGGCCAACCTTTTCCCGTGACCAGTCTTTAAAAAAAGTAGCCTATGTCGTTTACCAAGGTCTATTTCTATACCGCATTTCATCCAATCTGGTCCTGGGATATTGACGTAAAAGCGTAACAGACGGACAGACAAATTTACTTACATACATACATAACTTCACGCCTGTATTCCCCAAAGGGGTAGGTAGAGGTGCATTTCTGCACCCACATTTCGCCAGGTATGTATCAGTCCCACGTAATAGGGGGCGAGCCTATTGCTGTTAAATTTACTTATTAATAATATTGACGTAAATAGGTCATCGCTTCCGCTTATAAATTGCGTTATATTTAAACAAGTGGGACTCGGTGTTTATATAGTAACACCCGACCGCTTAATTAAACTTAGAAAATGTAAAGTAAGCGCGCTACGGCTGCTTTGACAACTCTATTTGACTCATTGAGTGACAACGAGGCGCATTTCCCTAGTCTTCTCAGTCGCGTTGAATTCATTTATTATATTAATTGAGCTCGCAATTCATAACTTGAGGGTTATTTAAGTAGTTGAATTAGAGATTAATTAAATATCCTTTTATTCCTCACAAATTAACTTTTAATAGTCGCATTTTTTGCAATTGCAACAAAAAAAGGGTAGGGTAGTACGCGTGGTAGTAAATAATAGTATTTGTATCAAGAACCGTAATACAATATATCCATAGAAATCCATATAAAATGTAATAGCATAGATAGATTCTTCCCATATTCGCCTTGTGCATGCTTCTTACGGAATGAGCATTAATATCCGTTAAGGGAAAAGTCTCAGAACTAAGAATATTAATGACGAAATGTGATATGTTAATGCACCTCTGCCTGTCCCTTCAAGGATAAAGGCGTTTCTGTGTGTTTTTAAATAAAGAATAACGAGGCCACCCTTCTCCATATTTTTCAATGTACCAAAATTGTTCATTATAATCATTCAATCGCCACATAATTTAAATTGGCTACAAACATCAAAGTTTGGCTGTAGGAAAAACATGTGAGCGTGTAATGGGCGCCCACGTCTCCCGGAGTCCCTAATCCGCGGAACGGGAACACCGCTAATGGCGGATTACCGCGGACAGTCCGCAATCAAACAGGGATGAACGTTACCCCCAAACGGATAACATTAACTGTGTTTGTTGAAGCGCGTGAGAAATCATTACTTATTACGAGGATATTATGAGTGTTGGGGGACGAGGATAAGAGGGTCCGCTTGGTAATGGTATATTTTTATATTTCACGCAGGTCCGAGAGTAACTGAAATGGCATTTGATTTTTTTTGGCCCTATCACACTACACACCCGCCTCCTGTGCTCCAGGATCAACAGCGACACGCACAGTATTAACGCCGAGCAATGAAGCTCAGCGAATCTAAGGAGAACTAAATTTGTCATAATCCCGCAACGAAGTTAATCAGAAAGACAAATAAAGGAGGAGTTGGAAAACAAAGAGTTGACCACTTCCCTCCACAGCAAAGCGGGTGACATAACATTGAACTATGATGTTCAATTGATTGAACAATTAGTGAAATTAGACGCAATTAACGCAACACGGGTAAATAACTATGGCATTTGATTATAAATGCGGTACATTAAAGTTTTTTCCAGCGTTCTTCTTTTACCAGTCGAAATTAATAACACGCAACAGACAAGAACACTAAGATCCGTAAGTCTTGCGCCGAAGGTATCAAAACTGTTATGGTATTTAGTCTCACAACAAACGAATCTCAAACAAATGTTTATAAATCACACAAACTGAAGTTCTCAATGCAAAGATTAAACCCGCAGCGTCTTTTAGCATATTAAGACTTCCAACTACGTCCCGAAAACAGTGAAACAAACTTAATACATTAATTGTCAGTTTCCAACCTCAAAAAACATCGCATAACAACTCTCCCAATAAAAACTTCCATCTCTCCCATTCGTTCCCTCAAAACAAAGTTAGATGTTATAGCAAAGCCAGCCTGTTTCACATTCAATATCACTATATTTATCCGCGATGTAGTGCGATTTTTAAACGGAAACACGCCGTTTCGGGCGATTTGTAAAGATATACGGCTGATTTTAAAGTTTCCGAACGATAGTGTGCACATTGCGAGTTGATAAATAAAACGCATTAAACGAAATTTATGCGCAACGTGCTGCAGTATTGATTTAGCTGACGCATACTACAGGTACGGGCATAGATTGCAAAAATAAATAGATTACGTAGAAGTGAAGGTAATTTAAGGGGAAAGATAAGCAATATTCTACTGGAATTTGTTAATAATTGTGTGTAAATAGTTTTGTAAATTTTACCTTATACCACGTTTAAAACTGCTATAATAATTGAGTCATTTTTTATGTTTTATAGGGAATGCTTTGATATACAATTGATCACGAAAGTAAAGATGCACGATATTTTTTTTATTTAATGCCGTAAAAATTGAAAGCAGGCTATCTTTCGGACGAAACAACAGCCGGACCTTCTAGAAATTAAACATAAATAATTTAATAACAAAATAAACTACAGCTCGTGTTTCTAGCCCAATGGTTTCGCAGCTTGTCTGAACAGAAACTTTTATAAAAAGAATAGTAGAAGAATAGCGAAGTTTTCAAAGCGGCAGAGGCAGCTTCACACCCGGAACATCCGAGTTGTATGTACGGAGTTTACATGTTCGGAACTATATGGTCTCGAATGTATTGACACTGCTCCTACCTATTCACACCACGCATTCATGTTAAAAACTCGCATGTGCACCCCTTTTGTTGTTAAAATACTGAATACTTTCTCATATTTGTCGTGTAAAATAAGATTTATTCTATAAAAGTAATAGATATTTTTATTTATTTACACTTTATACATACATGATGTAAAGGTGGACTTAATGACTGAGGCATTCTCTTCCAGTCGAACCTTAGATGGTGCAGAGATGAAAAGCGTAGGTGTAAATTAAATTATGATATACTATACGCGATATTAAAGCTAATACATAAATACAATATATAAAACATAAATATCATAAATACATAATAAAATTATAATATATATACATAAATAAACACATAAAGGTTTAAAATACGAAAAGGAAAAGAAGGTTTAAAACCCAATAACACTTTTCCCAACCCGGGAATCGAACCCAGGACCTCTTGATCCCACGGCACATACTTGTACCACGAGACCGCGAAGCAGTCCGGGAATTTGGTATGTTAAATTTGATGTGGCAGATAGGACATGAATTACTTCAAGGATTCCTTATACGGAGTAGCTACTTATATAAACATTTTCTTGTGAACTTAAGCCAATTCCCTCTTTGGGTAAGAATTTAAGAATCTCCTAAGTTTAGATGGACGACCTCGAGTCAATTGGTTGCAAGCTACTTCCAATAAGGCGCTTTGGAAAACTTCTAGAAATATTCTTAAAATGACTAATCGTCATGTTATATCCGTCGCAATGTTATATACCGTTGTACAAAACTGAACTCTTTTCAAATTATAACTGAACTCTTTTAGAATTTGAATTTTATATTGATGCACTTTCTTTTCTTTAATGTCATGGATTCTATTATCTACATATATACACGAGAGCAAAGCCGCGAGGCGAAGTTAGTTTTAAACGAAATAGAAAAGAACAATAATACCAATTCACAATAATCTGAGTAGCTTATAGAGGCGTGTGCCTCTAGTCGTATCCATCAAACGTAAGAAAACGCTATTATTTGTGCGTCGATATTTGTGCGAAAAAAGCAATTTTCTCGGCAAAAACCATTTGCAGTTTTTCCTGGTATTTCTTGCGCGGCCATTCCGGTGACGGGCGGTTTCGGTTACCGTCAGTGACTGTACGGTTTTGCGCTAATTATTTTTCTTACTGGAATATGGGATGGGCTCGGAGTTGATGACTTTCTGATAAATGCTCTAATGTTTCGTTGATGGAAGATTCTCTTCAACACTATGATAGAAATGATTTTTAATTTAAATAATCATTTTTCACAGGATCTTTGAAATTACATTCAATGGAGAAATCCTATTTTCTCAATCACTGATCAATCTTTGGGTACAAAAAGATGAATTAAAATAATGAACTAAATAGATAACAACGTACAAGATGTGTCTTTTGTAATACTAATATATTCACTATATTTTGTTATTCACTATCATCATCATCATCAGCCCATATACGTCCCACTGCTGGGCACGGGCCTCCTCTACCATTGAGAGGGTTTAGGCCTTAGTCCACCACGCTGGCCTAGTGCGGGTTGGCGGACTATTATATTCACTATATTTTTTACTGCCTCGTGGTCTCGCGGTACAAGTATGTGCCGGAGCGATCTAGAGGTCCTGGTTTCGATTCCCGGGTCGGGCAAAGTGTTATTGGGTTTTTCCGTTAGGAAATTCTCAGTAACAGCACAGAGTCTGGAATTGTGCCCGAAAAACGACATTAGGCTCGCCCCCTATTACGTGGGGCTGATACATACCTGGCGAAATGTGGGTGCAGAAATGCACCTTTGCCTACCCCTTCGGGGAATACAGGCGTTAGTTTATGTATGTGTATGTTTGTTATGTCATCACCATTATCGGCCCATATTGTCCCACTGCTGGGCACGGGCTCCTCTACAACTCCTCTACAACAACAAGTACGGGTTGGCACTGTTATGTATCGAAAAATGAATTAATAGAAAACATTTAACAGACATTCTTTGTGGTCTATATAGTAAGAAACTAATCTGTAAATTTAAAGGTGTACCGTTGCCACACTAAGGGCCGAACGGCCTCTCATACTTTTTGCTGTATACTCGTTTCAAACTTAGATGGTCGTCTTTTAAAAAAAAATACGAATGAATTGACTATTTTGGCATTCCAATCTAATCGCTGTGTATTCAGCAACTAATGAAGATACTACTACCAATACGATCTTTCTTAATACGGTATTCAAAATCATATTATAAACATCGAATAGGTATAAGCGCTCAGCTCAGCGCTCAGCAAGCAGCCAAAGTCTAACCGGTTTGATTTACAGCATGACAATTAATTAGAGAGACGCGCAGAAAGCGCATTATATTGCATAATTGAAACGGTGGCTTGCATGCAATCACTGGGGGATGGAGGGGAGGAAGTGGGGGGGCGAGGTAAGAGGAGGTATTCCAATAGATGAATACATGTAACGAGCTTCGCAATCGCCATAAATCAGATTGAACTAATGTCTCCAAAATGATGTATGGATTAGTTTATGAATTGTCATTGAAAATAGAAATATTATTTAATATTTTATTGGTCGCAGGGCGTAAGATTACCGCAGGCGATAGAGCAGGCCTGAATTCGTTCCCCGTTTTGAGAAATTTCATCAGGTTTTCCGTTCTTTTTTTTAACAACAATGAGTCTGAAAGTATGTCCGAAAACAGGCAATGTACATATGTATGTTCGGCCCTTATGACGATGTACTAAAAATACAGAAAACGACCTAAAGAAACATGAGTAAAGAAATGTCTATCCCTTCGGCGATAACGACCTGAGAGCTTTTTAATATCTGTATATGGTAATTCATCTCGTCAGATTTGTGAGAAAAATAGAATGCATTGATAGAAGTCATGTGACTTATACCTTTCTACTCTATTGTAAATGTAATATTAACACTAAATTTAACTAATATGAAACTACTTGTGAAAAAAAAAAGTTTATTTATATGCCTGTCTATAAGGATGTATTCGGGTCTACTAACGTAGTGGAAATCATTATGTTGATAGTTTTTTTTTTAACATATTTGAGTTCTTATTTCACCATTTCAGCCAGTGTAAGAAAATTATCCAGATCTTGTTCAACCTATCCTTTTTTCTAATTTGCACATCACCACCTACCCGCAAATGCAAGGTATCTATTGTTACTTATCTTCAAGGAACGAGCCGAATAAACTTGGCACTCCCTTTATCTAGTTATCCCATAAATCATTTTATCCTGTCGCTTTTTATTACTGGCTTTCGAGGACTGCAAATGAAGCTCAAAAAGTAGGCGATAGCGTTTGTGAAATTTACAGGAGTCTCTTTTCCAGTTACGCTCTTATAATGCTACGCAAATAAATAATTATATGTAATAAATAATAATATGTTCAAGCTACGCAAATAAATAATTTAAAAAAAATACACCCAACAGTCACATACATAGTTCAGATCCCACACTAAGAAACAGGTGTTGTGTCGTGGGTATCAGGAACTACGAGAGTTTTTCCTGTCTCACAAACACCCCGACCCGAAATAAATATTTGTGGATCATACAAACATTTGTCTCAGTACGGGGATCGAACCCGCGGTCCTCGATTCGCAAGCTGGTGTCTAGCCAACTAAATACTTATCTACTACTATCAACAAATTGATCTCCCAGTAATATAAGGATTCATCATGTTTTTCTGTGAAACCTTAGTACTAAATTGTGCCTCTACTTATTCTTCTTCGTAACTCTAAATGTATTTATATGCGCGGTGGTTTACCTTCTTTAATAAGCGTCAAGTTGACCTCTTGTTCATTTTCCCTATCTCTTCTTAGGATACAGAAAGTTCTTCTCTTTTTTTAGGTTAATTATTATTGCCTACGTAAAGAGCTGCCTGAGATTATCGATGACTCCCCATATAGTCAACTTTTAACTGACCTCACACATACTCACTTCTATCCTTGTATGCCGCTTTAACGCATATTTAATTTTTTTGACTGCCTCGTGGTCTCGCGGCACAGGTATGTATGCGATCTAGAGGTCCTGGGTTCGATTTCCGGGTCGGGCAACGTGTTTTTGGGTTTTTCTATTAGTAAATTCTCAGTAGCAGCATGTTCTCAGTAGAAATGTGCCCGAAAAACGGCAATAGGCTCGCCCCCTATTACGTGGGACTGACGTGGTGAAATGTGGGTGCAGAAACGCACCTCTGCCTACCCCTTCGGGGAATACAGGCGTGAGGTTGTGTATGTACCTATACATGTATGTTAATTCTTTGGCCCCACTCTTAATTTTCTGTATGAAAATCCAAATGACATCGCGATGTAGGAACCGAAGCCTTGATAATGGCATGCCACACACTCACGACGTTGTAGCAGTTGTTTAAAATTTTCTACCAACAACACCAAGCTGTGAAACTGAACTATACCTATCAAAATTAATGATCTAGCTACCGCTAACTAATTTGTTAGATAGCACGCGTTACATACTCGTGTCACACGATACGGAGCAAATGATGCAGACGGAGTTATCGATCGGTTTTAATTGCATCCATTGTATTTCAATACACCCCGTTAATGAGATTCCTCTTATCTTTATTATATTTAGGTTTTTTTTTTTTAAATAAATACACCCAACAGTCACATACATAGTCTGACCCCACATTAAAATACAAGTCTTGTGTCGTGGGTATCAGAAACTACGAGAGACTTTTCGGTCTCACAAACACCCAGACCCGAAAGAAATATTTGTGGATCACACAAACATTTGTCTCGGTGCGGGGATCGAACCCGCAGCCTCTCGTTTCGCAAGCTAGTGTCTAGCCAACTGCGCCACGGGGCTGTCAAGCTTGGATGTACTACATAACTGCTATGAAGATTGGACACGTGATCTGTTGAGACCCTGTCGGTAGTCGCAGGTTCTAGTACAAAATACTTCAATTCAACAAAATTTCTTTTTTCTTCAAAATTTGAAGGAAGCCATTTGGAGGATCCTTGTATGTATGAATATTAATAATGGTATCCAAGAGATGGCAAAAGAAATAGAGTCTGGCAAACCAAAAGATGGGAAGATGACTTCAAAAAAAAAGCTGGTGCGGTATGAACCCGTATAGCAAGAGACAGGAACACGTGGAAATCTTTAGAGAAGGCCTTTATCGACAGACTAGCTGTTTCACCCAAACATCACGTTGCCAATCATTTAATTGCAAGCTATACCTAATAATTGATAAAATCAAATTATGTAATAGTTTAGTTTACTTTTATTTTTATTTTTTATTTATTTTTATTATCTTTGGGAAACATACAATATTTTTTCTCTTAAAAGACTAAATTTTAAAACAAATACATATATCAAATCAGTTTCCACTTATAAAAAAGATCTTACAGGCAACGGCAACACTACAAACAACTAATTAACATTTACATAATATAATTTAAAGGAAGATTAATTTACAAAATTTTAATATTAGGTACTAATGGTTGTTATGGAAGCAAATAATAATAAAATTTATTACTTTTTAATTTATTAAGTAAGCAGCATTTAAGGCTATTTTATTTTTTTCATATATTTATTTATATGTATTTAGCAGAGGGCCACGTGGCCCACGTATATGCAATTATATTAATTGCTATTTATATCAGCCCGACTATTTTCAATTGGAGGGCACGGACCTTCTTCACAACTGAGCAGCGTAATATTATTATACTCAACAAAAAAACCTTTGAAATCCCTCTATCTAGTTACATTCCTTGAAATTTCACTCCACGCTGAATACTCATTCCTTGAGCCATCGTGAAAAGGGTCTTTTGTTTCCCTTATCTTAATGCGGTTTGATTAAGGCATTGTGTATCGCGAAACCATTTGTTACTTCGTTAACAACTTGGCTGTAAAGTTTTTACAAGTTTTTTTTTTTTAATCAAGTGACAAAGATAACAGCTTTGCACCATGATTTACTGCTTCGATGTCGAGCGTGGCGTATCTAAATAATTGAGTTTTTATCAAATTGGGCGTATCGGTGAATATAATTTATTTTAAAATTGTAAATTGACACAGTTTACGATAAGAGCATATCGTAAACATAATAGATTGAAGTTTTTTATGGTATTATTCATCATCATCATCAGCACATATACGTCCCACTGCTGGGCATAGGCTTCCTCTACAACTGAGAGGATTAAGGCTTTAGTCCACCAGGCTGGCTTAGTGCTGGTTGGCGGACTACACACCTAAAAAAATTCTAATAACTTATTTAGGTTTACCTACGGTTTTTACCTTCACCCGTGACCACCGAGATTCTCAATCACGCGTCTAAATCTCGAAGCCATCACTACTTATAGTATTATTGCATTGATCCAATGAACCACTTACAAATTTACATGATAGTTAGTAGTTCGATCATTTCGTTTAGAAAGGGGCGTTGAAATTCTACCACGGTACTTCAAGATGAGTAGAACTTGTATGCCATCCGAGTTATCCAATTGTGAGAAATAGGTCTAGAAAATGGAGATCAAGATTTACTTTGCGATCGTAGACCGTTCTAATAAACTTAGTTTGCCTTTAAACTTTGACTTTTGTAGTGAAGGAAACCTACTTATTTGAAACTCATTAACAAAAAAAATACAGCATTATGCTTGCAAAAATGTTAGCCTTATAGGAGGCCCGTGCCTAGTCATATGATGCTAATGGGGTTACATAATATTTTTGACATAATTAAATTTATGGTTTGAAAAGAAATATTACCATGTATAAGTACACCAATATTTTTTATTGTTATTATTCAACGCAAACCAATACAGCCAGTCTGTTATTGAAATGTATCGAGTTCCCAGGAGAGTGATATTAAAACGGCACTGGTATAATTTATGCAACGGTACCCCCGGGTGCTGTGAACGCACCGCCAACCGTACCTGCCGGTTGCCTTGTCGGTTGATTATTGAATGTTCGGACGACCGGTGTTGTTGTTCATAAAAACACTCAAGCCTATACCCAGAGGGGTAGGGATGTATTTCTCACCTACATTTTGCTTGATATATGCGTTACCTACAGAGAGTTTGCCAATAGACCGTTACTTTGGAAAATTTGTTGATGATTTCCAGCCTCCGGGTAACAACTTAAAGTTTCCTAACGGAAAAACAAAACAAAACTTGCCCGGCTCGAAAATTGAACTCTGGAACTTTATCGCACGCGCTTATTAATAGCACAGATCAAAAGAGACAATTTACATTAATTATAATGTTTACGCCGCCCTTTAAAATATCACCTAATAAGGTACAACAAGGTACAGCAGTATCAAAGGAGAATGCCCATAAGCAGTATCGCATGATTTTAAGTTGTGCCACAAGTTAGTAATATCGACAATTCTTGTCTTTAATTTTAATGATTTTATTTCGTATTAGTTGACCCTACATTTGCCGGATTAAAAAAAAACAAAGATAAATAGTATTTCTATTTATTTACCTAATACCTACATTTTCTGTTGTCGTTTTATTACCCTGTGTTGCCATGATATAAAAATATATCAAATCGACTTTTAATTTATTTGATCATTTACTATTAAGCAGAAATTACAATTATATTGTTTTAAGCTGTCACTAGATCTTGTTTGTGGGTTCGCTAGCGTGAAAAGTTAATAATAAGACTTATTCAAATAAAAGCAACTTACTCTTTAGCAATGCTCGGTGGTGGTTGCTATAGGTTTCCGTTTCTGCTACCAAACGCAATCATTTTTAAAGCGAGGCACTTCACAGATTTTTGCTTTGCGCACATTGCTTTTATCAAAGCGCTTATTTGCAACAATCACATCAATTAATAGCTCTTTATTTATTTTCATTAACAGATTATAGCAAGTACGGCACTATACTAATAGAGTATATTTTTCTCTGCTGTATATTTCTAACCATACGTTGCATATCCTTTTTTTTTTTTTTTTTTTTTATTTTTTTTTTTTTTTCCTGCGGGGAAAATCCATTTACGGACCATCCCACCCCCGTAGGGGCGAGGGTGTGTCGGACTCACCGGCGCCTTCCGACCCAGCATAGATGTTACCGCCCGTGTTTGCGGGCGGCCGCTGGGCCGGGTCCCTACCAAAATAATTGCGCCGTAATACCGACTAAAAACCCCGCGACGGCCACCATCGGCGCATTCAGCGAGACGGCCCCGGAATACCCTGAAGCCAAAGCTATGGATTGATCCGGGACCGCCTCTGCGCGGTGCCAAAAGGCACACCGACCTGACGCGTGTGGCGTCTTCATCTCGGGGGCCGCCAAGGTAGGGACGGCGGCCCCGTGTGGCCTCTGGGCGCCGGGCTACGTGTTGACCCGGCGCCTCCTACGTCGCCTGTTGCGACGAGCGGGATCGGTCTGCTCCCGATCCCGCTCCGCGCTCTCCTTCTGCGAAATTACACGTTCGCAGAAGGAGAGCATAGCTTTCCACGACCTCCGGCTGCCGACCATGGCGGCGACCACAGTCGGCAGCGAGAGGTCTCTCCCCACGACCGCTACGAGAGCGCTGCGCTCCTCGTCCCAGGCTGGGCACTCCTCAAGCGTGTGCTGGGCAGTGTCCTCACGGCAGTTGCCACAATGGTGGCACACGGCGGTCTCCTCCACTCCGACGATGCGACACAGGTACGCACCGAAGCTGCCGTGCCCGGTGAGCACCTGCGTCAACCGGAAGGTCGGCGCACCGTGGCGCCTGTCCATCCACTGCTGGAGGACAGGACGCACTGCCGCGACAGTCGCCACGCCAGCACTTGGACTCTCCAGCCTGGAACGCCACTCCTCCACGGCGGCGCTGCGGAGGGAGGCCAGCATGGCCTCGACCTCTCTTGGGGCCGGTCTCTGTCCGGATTGCCGGAACGCCTCCTCCCGCCAGAAGAACACTGACGCGAGGGCCTGGGCGTCCAGCTCCCAGGGCAGAGTACCCGCCAAAACACAGGCCGCCTCGTGCGAAATCGTGCGGTACCCTCTAACGATTCGCTGCGCCACCATACGCTGCGGACGACGCAGCAGGCGGACGCAGCGAAGGCCGAGGGAATTGGCCCACACGGGACACCCGTACAGGGCCATGGACCGCACGACTCCAGCATAAAGGCTTCGGCAAGGGAAGCCAGGACCATCAATGTTGGGCAGCAGGCGACCGAGAGCGCCCGCTGCCCGGACCAACTTCGGCGACAGCATCTCGAAGTGCGCACGGAATTTCCACCGACTGTCCAGAATCAGACCTAAGTACTTCATCTGGGAGCCGATGGGAATCCGCACGCCCTCCACCATCAAGTAGGCCTCCGGCGGTGGCCTAGACCGAGGTCCGTGAAAACACAGAGCCTCAGTCTTGTGCAGGGCCACCTGGAGGCCAAGTCGCCGAATCCTGCCCACCACGAGTTCGGTCCCGAACCCGGCGAGCAGGGCGGCCCGCTGTGGGGTCCTGGCCGTCGCTGTCACCAACGTGTCGTCCGCGTAGCAGACGACAGCGACGCCCCGAAGGTTGGCACCACGAAGCACCCAGTCGTATCCGATGTTCCACAGGAGCGGCCCGAGAACCGAGCCCTGTGGAACACCGCATGACACCGCCCGACGGTGCCACCCGTCGGCGCCCGGATACACGACGTACCTGTCGCACAAGTACGCCTGCACCAGACGCCGAAGGTAGGGCGGAACCTCGTGGTACCGCAGTGCCTCATTGATGCAGGCCCAGGGCATGGTGTTGAATGCGTTGGCGATGTCAAGTGACACCGCCACGACGCACTTGCCCCGAGACACTGCATCCTCCGCCTGTGCCCTGACTCGCAGAATCGCGTGTACCGTCGACCGGCCCCTCCGGAACCCGAACTGGCAATCTGCCAGGTCCGGGCCCGTGCTCTCCAGATGCTCGACGAGGCGCGCGTGCAAGATACGCTCAAAGAGCTTGCACACCTCGTCGAGAAGCACGATGGGCCGGTACGCCGACGGCGACTCTGCGGGTCGCCCCTCTTTTCTCAACAGGATAAGCTTGCCCGTCTTCCACTGCGACGGGAAGCTGCCCTGCTGCAGGCACGCGGAGAACAGGCTGCGGAGCCTCGCACCCAGTGACTCGACGGCGAGCACCCAGACACGTCCAGGCACCCCGTCAAGCCCCGGGGCCGAGTTCTTGCCCCGCAGCCGAAGTACTGCCGCCTCCAGCTCTTCAGGCGAAACCTCCGGGATATCCCTTGCCGAATCCAACGACGATGACGCCTGTGGATGTGGCGCCATCGGTGGAGGAGTGAACTCCTCGGTGGCCGGGAACAAAGCCGCGACGACGTCCTCGACGAGGTCTGCCCGGAGACTCTCCGTCAGCGGGGATACGTTGCATATCCTGACTGTTCCTATAATGATACCTAACACGAAAATATTTTCTGTGAAAATGATCCCATAAAAAACAAAACTTGTAAAAAAAACCAAGTCTCGCAACTCAGTTCTTCTACCGTAAAAAGTTGTGAGATCCATGTGATACCAAGTCGATAAATTTATTCAGTCTCCGTTTAAGGGACCTTTTGTCTTAAGTTATTATGCACTTAGCTTACCAGACAACATCTTATAGTGACCATATCAATATTAAAAGTATTTTATGTTTTAAATAAAAGAGTTGGATTTGGCAAATGGCATGAAAACACGATGTATCTCACTTTTAGAGCGATTGCCAAGTCAAACTATTTTATTTAAAACATTAAAGATTTTTAATATTGATATGGTCACTATAAGATGTTGTCTGGTAAGCTAAGTGCATAATAACTTAAGACAAAAGGTCCCTTAAACGGAGACTGAATAAATTTATCGACTTGGTATCACATGGATCTCACAACTTTTTACGGTAGAAGAACTGAGTTGCGAGACTTGGGTTTTTTTACAAGTTTTGTTTTTTATGGGATCTCATTTCTTTTTGTAGAAAGTCCTACTTTTTTCCTTTTCGGTACCTTCTACTTCTTGAGTACTAACAACGGATATTCTTAAAACCCACGCTCTGTCTTATGAGCTTTGCTTACTTTTGTAGGTAGTCTTCCTCTTCTACATACGAGACGAGACATGTTCTTTATTTTAAAATAATAATAACTTTTTGCGTTAGAAAAATTTAGGGCCGCACGTCCAACGTCAGTTAAAGTTAATCCTTTTGTAAAATTGTTATCTCTCTTTTACTATAAATTGGTACTGTCAATGTACCAAACAGAAAATTACAACATCAAGCTTAACAGAGGTATAGCTTGAATTGATTTACGGCACCAAATGCCGCACTCAATTTTTTTTAATGAATAAATTACTTGACTCTATATGAAGATTTCCTCACGATGTTTTCCTTCACCGTTAAAGTACGTGATAATTCATTGCTAATACACACATAACTTCGAAAAGTCCGATGAGTGTGCCTAGAGTTTGAACCCGCGACCGCCGGAATTCTTGACCGCACGCCTAAGCCCAATACCATCCCACCTTATCTGTCTACACCTATATTCCATTATCTTATACATATACAGGTACACTGGTTTATTAGCTGCAAATGTAACTTTGTAATCCTATATATTTATATGGGATTACAAAGTTATTTATGCAGTTTGTGAATCTAGACAACTAGACCGAAATTGCAAAATATTTTAATTTTTCCTTAAGTTATACACTAAACTCTAATTGTGTTCCTAATTTGAAGCTTCTATGTCGGCTAGAAGTGCCTTAGAGTTTTGATGATCGGTCAGTGAGTGACCAAAACCGCGAAGTTTGACTAGTTATAATTCTTAAACTACTGGTTCAAAATGAATAAATTTTGATATATACAGAGTTTATACTATTCTTGCTTGGTGATTAAAATTTCAGGTTTCTAGGTTTATCCACAACGAAGTTATAGGGTGTCGAAAATTGCCTGAGTTGCTTCGAGAAAAGTATAGTACGGCCGTGCCGCTTTTTCGCTCGACTTGGCGGGGGCACTGCCGTGCCCCCAGATAATCATGAGAAATATCGATTATAATAATAATAAATCGACTTATGCACTTGGCAACATTGACATTGGTTGGCGGGTGGGATAATGTCATTATAATATGTTTATACAAGAACGGCCGTTACGTTTGTTTTTCGCAAAAGTAAACATATTAATGTTATTCGTTTTCCAAGTATGGTTCTTAGTTATATAATAAGTAGTGATTTTGAGAAAGAGACTCCATATAGGTAACTGACTTTATAATCGAGATAGACTCCTTGTACAATTTATTGTGAAAAGTGGTTGTGAGACAGTAGCTCCTAGTATTTTAGTGTGACAAGTGATTAGTGATTGTGAGACAGAGCCTCCTTATACCACTGTATTATGGTAATATCAGTTCGCCGGTGTGTTAATTGTATACTTCGGCTACGTTATGGATCTTCGCAGGCATTCAGAGAAATCAATGAAATCATGTACAATCTCTATGTGGATTTCACCCTCGCCGGTAAGTGAATTCAAAACTGTAACTGTAGCTACATTGTATATTATATTATATGTAAACACAGATATTTGGTTTATGCTCCAATGAAGATTTTCAGGTTTTTATTTTCAATACTTAGGTATTGTTAGGCCAGGTTTTAACTATTGTTACTGTGATGTTTATAACTATTCTAATTGCCTGCTTTAATGTGCTGTTTAAGACACAGGGATATACAATCCCAAACACTCAAACTGCTACCTATTATTAGCTTTAACTTGGGAATTTCAGACATAACAAGTAATACACAATTAACTGATTCACAGAGGTAGTATATTACTAGCCTTTGAATTTAAATACAAAGTCTTTGCATGGAGTGTTATGCTGTTCTTCAAGTTGGCTCACTTAAAGCTTCTATTTTAGGACATTGAAATGTATCTTTTGTATGTATGTCTCAAGGGCCTCATTCTTCATGTTAAATGAGAATTCCTGTTTTTAACTTTTATGAAATATTTCGCATTACTAACAATTATATCTATTTACTTTGACTGCCTACTTATGTGGTTTTAATATACTTTAACCCTATAGTTACCATGGAACCCCGCAAATTATGCAAGTACTATTTAGTTTTATTGATAGGGTATTTTTGTCCCTATCCCACCACACACCCGCCACTGTAACTCCTGTGCTCCAGGATCAACAGCGGCACGCACAGTAATGACACCGAGCAATGAAGCTCAGCGGATCTAAGGGGACCTAAATTTGTCATAATCCCGCAACGAAGTTAATCAGAAAGACAATATAAGGAGGAGTTGAAAAACAAAGAGTTGTTCACTTCCCTCCACAGCAAAGCGGGTGACAAAACATTGAGCTATGAGGTTTTACCCTCACATAAAAAAGACAATTACATTTAGTGATATTAGACGCAAGTAACGCACCACGGGTAAAAACTGTATGAGTTTTATTGACTAAATTGGACCTAAAGTGCGAGCTGTTATGTAGACTTCCAATAATAGGCATGGCAAAAACGCTGGAAAGCACGGAAATTCTTCCTGGATTCAACAAGGTCTGTATAATAGACAACACCAGACGTTACATGCATACTATTGAGCATACAGTTACGCTCATCCGACCAAAGATTGCACTCCCAAAGGATATGATGCGCGGACTGTTCATATTCGCAATTATGTGTTGAGCATTGGCACATAGGAGAATCAACCAACTTAAATGAGAATAATTTGCTACGAAAATTACCGTGACCCGTCAGAAATTGCGACACGTAATGATCAATCTCAAGCCAAGTTTTTGCCAAACGATCGCTCACCGAAGGAAAATATTGATAAAGATGACGCCCCTTTATAGAGAGACTCCATCGATTTTGCCATTCTTCTATTAATTCCGAGTAAGTCTCGGGGTATGGTTTAAATAACCGACTAATTTTCAAAAGGTCGCGCGAGGAAAGAAAATCTTTATCAATATTTTGCTTGTTGGAAAAATATAACGCGGCGCGAATTGATAGGGTATGTTAATTACAACACTATGCACAAGTTTTCATTGTGGCACAAAAATATTTGTGCCGATACTAAGTTCTATAGTCAGTTGGGCATTGCCCTTTGTAATCCACATGTTAATCTTAAAGTTTAATGCGCAACCAAAATTTTAGCAATATAGAAGAATTACTTAGTATTCTTAGTTAATATTTTATTTAAAAAAATAATCATTAAACTAAAATAAATAAATAAATTTAATTATGGTGTATACAACCTATTTTTAAGGCGTTATGTTAATAAAACGAAAGAGAAAACATTTATATGTTGGTAAAACATTATCTTGATAGCAAATTTCTGTATTTTTATTAAATACAGAAATGTCATGTTCGATATTTTTCAGTCTGGCCAGCATAACAGAGTAACTAAAAATTGTGGTGTATAAAACCTATTTTTAAAGCGTTATCGTTATCTAAATAAAACAAAAGAGAAAAAAACATTTATATAGTTGGCAAAACATTATCTTGATAGCAAATGTCATGTTCAATATTTTTCAGTGCGGCCAGCATTACAGAGTTGGTTTGCCAAGTTAATTGTTTCTTTAAAAATGTCTAGTTTAAAACAGTGGGCATTTTGCCATAGTTTTCAATGTAAATATTTTACAAATAATGATAGACTTGAAAGAAATTATATTTATTAATTAGTTCTAAAATTGAAACCACAAAATTACAATTGATTTGTAATTAAGTTTCCGTATTAATATTAGATGCACATATAACAATAATACAACAATAATCCTTAACTTTACAGTAAATACTATAAATAGTGATGGACTCGAGGTTTAGGAGCGCGGTCGTGAATCTCGGCGGTTTCGGGTTCATACCCCGAGCACACACCTTTACTTTTAGAAGTAATGAGTGTATTCAATTTCAATTATCACGTACTTTGGCGGTGAAGGAAAACATCGTATGAAACCTGTACACCTAAAATGTGCTTAGGAATTTCTTCGGTGTGTAGTCCGCCAACCCGCACTAGACCAGCATGGTGGACTAAGACCTAAACCATCTCAGTTGTAGAGGAGGCCCGTGCCCAGCAGTGGGGAGTATATGGGTTGGTGATGATGAAATATTATGTGAGGTTGATATTTATCAATGACAACTGTGAAACTCAAAGTATCCAGAATCCATGACACGACCTACTCGCACTCACCATCTACTCTCTATCACTATGCGTATAATGTACTCAATGTATTAGTTATATACAACATAAAATACCGTAGGTATCGGATTTTTTTTTTTTATTAGTCACTGATCTAAAGAAACATTTAACCGTAATACGTCATCAGACACATTCAAAAAGCTTGAAACGTCAAAGATAACAAAATATATAGTTGCATCAAATCCTAACCCTTAATCCTAGCGATATTCTCGTAATTTATGACGCCTCCGCATACGAAGGGGTGATGTGCATAATTTCTGGCTCAGAGTGTCATTTTCAGGCCATTAGGACGCAAGCTCGCAGCGATACAACGCATGAAATATGCAGTTTAAATAACTGTAACTGTACATGTGTGACGTATCAACGTTCTCTGGTTACATTGAACACAGTTAAACATGCGTGAATCGTTCCTCATATTATAGAAGAGAAGTATTTTGTAAGTTGCACTTCGAAGCCTAAACGAGTGAACTGATTTTGATGAATATTGGTAGATGTCTGAGGATGGCTTGAGGTTACTTTTATTGGATAATATTTTATTTTATCTGCATAATATTTTATTTTATCCCGAAAAAATGCTGCACTCATGAGAGATTCCATAAAAGTAACAGGAAAATCCACTATCTAAGTTAATTAGCCACACACTTTTAATTTCCCTCGACCTAATTTCTAAGGTCTCGGCAGATATTCCATGCTAAAAGCAGTTTGAATTAAATATACAGTATTATTATTTCATTTATTTATTTATTTAGCACAACCACATCACATATATTAATACATAGCTTAGTGATATTTGCTTAGGTACTACGTCTGATATACACGACACTTAAGGTGTGCATAGCGTTCTCCAAAAAAATATAAGAAAAATAGCTGAGTGAAGAGAGATTATTTCAAAATATCCTAGAATGCAGAACCTTAGAGACAATCACTGTTCGACTCAGTAGCAACTCAAGAAGTGTTGCGCATTATGGTGACATAGTGAATCACGCATCACTCTCAGATCACTCTCTGCAACTTAGTTTCTACTAACACTCAATGGATTCTACAGGGAAGAGACAATTTGTTTTTCCCATATTGAACCGTACGTAACCAGATGTAGATGCCAGACATATAGATTACCAAGGCTGGCTTAAAGTCTAATTTACGAATATCTATATACGGAAATACGTCCATCAGCAAATATCTAATCTAAAAACGGTCATCGGCGCTGTTCTTCGTTTAATCAACTCACAAACCTTCCAACAATATCACAGTCAGACAAAACTTTTTGCTCATAACTCGGAACACAATCTCCCAGCCGCTTTCATTCACTCAGCGATTTGATTCAAGTACCAGAAAGTTATAAAAGAAAATATCTTTCTATAGACCCAAGTAGAAAACTTCGAACGGAACTCGGCAACCCGTTTCCAGTTTTTCTTTGCTCATTAAGCGGCGGCCGGGGGATAGTTTTGCGGTTCAAAATGAGCATCTACTCAAAAGTTTGGATACAACTCATCCCGAACGCCGGGGTTCACTATAACATGAAACGAGAAATTCGGACGAGATTTTGCATTGAATTTTCATTGTATATAACGCTTAAAATATCCGCTAAATATTTATCATGCAGTGTTATTAACAGATAATTCGAAGAAATTATGATCACAATTAGCAGTTAAACTATATGAATGTTCCTTTGTGATAGGATCTCTGTGAGCAAATCGCAAAAAAAATAAAAATGAAATATTCTATAAATATATTAAATATTATAAAAAGAATTACATAGCCTATTGTCATGATGTCACATAAAATTAACGAACAAACAGAAGAATTGAACAAACAATACAGACTCGCAGGAATTCCCAATAATAAATCATTCGTATTTAGCATTGCACATCCACCGGGCGCTGTACATTTCCGAGTTCCTTCCAAACGCTAATTGAGGCATGTCCGGTCATTTTGTTCGGCAACTAAACTTTCCGAGGTCGAGCCTTGTTAAGGGCCAACGAATTCGGAAATCGCGTTCAAATGTTAACGGCAACCAATTTGCGGGCCGAACAGGCCCCGGGCACGCTCCGGGATTACAGAAACGTAGTATTTTATTAGAGGGTTGATTAGTGGTCTTGTTGCCGATTCAGATTGGACCGCTTGGATTTGTGAGCTATATTTGTAACCCGCGACTACGGCACAGCGCTGAATGGGATCCACCAATCAAACCACGCCATGTTATTTTTATGAACAGCTCTTTCTATACAGCCGGGTTTCTGCGTACTCAATGGTTTTCAACTTTTTGTAAAACTTGCTCGGAGGAAAAAATAGTGCCTATTTCTGGTAGAACTTGTTTTTTTCTTTTTTCCGGTCATGAAAAATGTTTTTGCAATATTCTGATACTATGTTGGATGTACGAGTATAATGACGGGTTACAAAACAACGATTTAAGGGAAAAAATAGAATAAACTAAGTTTAAGATGTAATTATATTCATGATAAATTATTCCACAGACATAATAGATCGTTTTCTCAAGCGAAATCATAATACTGATTGCTCATTACACATTCATAACACATTTAGTCCAATTTCTGCTATATAACGTATGTTAATGCCTGTTATACATACTCATGTAGCTACACATATGTGTCCATTAGTTAGATCAACACCAGGCGTCCGTAATTTCAACGGTGGTTTAATTTTCCAGTAATTTACAGCGGGTTGATGCGATTTTGAGGTTGTGTCTAGCCCGAGGCTGTGACGCTTCGCCGGCCGCCATATTGAATTATGAAATGACGTCATCGTGATGGCGGTAAATGAAATTGTAAGCGAAAATGTGGAATACGAAAAAATGCACTGTAAAACATTTTTATGCGGTTTGAGCTTTGTGTACATTATTTTCACGCCAGAATTGTGATTTTTTATTCATAATATATGAATTTAAATTCGACATATTTTAATCTCATTTCAAAAATCAATATAAATTCTTTTCAGAAATATTTCAGGCATTATGTGACTGAGGTAGATTGGCTTGCATAAAACAGGCTAGCTATTCCATTATATTATTTTATTATTAGTACAAAGTCCTTATGCCTTCAAAGATTTTCTCACGATGTTTATCACTTATTCTATAGTAATTTAACTACATTAGAATACCTAACAAAAGCACAATTCAGCAAATTAAGCATCATAAGTACGTTGCACGCAGAAAAGGAACAAAAAAGAGGAGATATAAAAGCGAAACTGAAGTAAAATTTTCATAACCTCAGTGTCATTTTCACTGGCTGTCAGTTTCACCTGTTGATGTTAATAAAACGGGCAGCTCTGAATATCCGACCAGACACGCTCGATCCCGCCAACTTTAATACATATCATGAGATATCCTGTAATGTATGACTGGAAATAGCTTTGTTTCCATAAAAGAGTGCCGTGATACGCAAATTTCGAAATAAGTTTTTTGCTTAAAATGTAGGTTAATAAACAGATTACAGCTTAATGTTGCTAAGGAAATTTCTTGAGCCACTTCTTTAACGACAAAGTGTTCCGAAACGATGCTAGTAACTATTTGGCCGCTTAAAAAATCTTACAATATTTTGACGTTGACGTATAGTATTTTCGTCTTACTGAATCTAACAATAATATTATCCACCCTTAAATCTTGATCAAACTAAGCCTTGCAACACATGTCCGAGGCTAAACAAGCGCAATAAAAGCCGGAGAATGTTGGCGCAAAATGGCACCGCGCCGCACCGGCGGAAGTCGTGACGGACCCGCCACGTCGCCGTCGCGTCAGCGGGTTTCGTCAACCGTAATCCAATATGGTCCCAACCCGGACGGCATGCTGACGTAACGCGTGCCACAAGATATAAACGTGTAGGTTTTTATTATTCCATTGTTATCTTTGCTTCAAGTTATATAATTTAATTTTACTTTTTTCCTGTTTGATGTTTTTCTAGCCTCGATGTCTCGCGGTACAAGTCCGTGCCGCGCGATCTAGAGGTCTTGGATTCGATACCCGGGTCGGGTAAAGTGTTATTAGGTTTTTCCATTAGGAAATTTTCAGTAGTAGCTAAGAGTTTGGAATAGTGCCCGAAAAATGGCAATAGGCTCGCCCCCTGTTAAATCATAATTGGCGACATGTGGGTGCAGAAATGCACCTTCGTGGAATACGGGCGTGAGGTTATGTATGGTATGTATGCTCTTCTTGAAATTCTATAATCAAGGAAACTGTAAACAGTAAAAATAAGAAGAGAAAAACTTAACCACTTACCATTAACCAAAAGATAAATAGTGTTTATATTTTACCGTAAGCGATCTCTACCAGACTTCAGCGCCGGATTAGAAATAATAGCGATAATATTAATGATTTATAGAACTATCATCATAATTAATCATAAATAATATGGGGAACTTGATGGTGAAAATAACAATCAAGATACTGGCAAGGCGCTTTGACCCTTGGATTTTAGAAAAGGACAAAGAAATATTGCTATTAGATGCGAGATAAATTTTCAACGAATTATATTTTATTGAAATTGTTACAGTAAGACTAAGAAATTTTCAGGTAAATTTGTTTTGATATAATCTCTCATTCTCTCATAACTCGCACCGCGTTGAAAAGATAAAACGATAAAATACTTTAGTTCTGCCAAGTTTCATTTTTGTATTTTCGCTGAATTTTATTAAAGCGTGATTTTTGATAACCATTCAGTCCACTCCAAATTTGACCTTCATGATTTATTCCATAAAATACTACGTATTTCTTTTTATCGCAACAATATTGGGTCGCCTTAGGCATATTTCACGCTGCGTACAGCATTCTTAGCGCTTTTAATGGTGGAGGAAAAAAATATTTTAAGGACTCTCTTGGTTATCTCATCTCATATTATGCTGACTCAGGAGAAGTAGAAGAAGACCTTCTCAATTTATTTATTTTTACAAAGACTGTTAAATTCTCGTGAATTCCCTTTTTTTACTTAGATGTAGCGCGAAAAAACATCGTAGCAGGCAGGCTAAAGATGATCTTTCGCCAGTTGATCGTCGATCACATTGACAGTATCGTATTAAATATTCGATTGTGTTATTAACCGAAATTACACAAAAATTACATAACCATAGGTATTTATTATAGTATTACAATCGTTTTTAATTTATTTTGATTTATTTAACTTCTTTTATGAGATTATATAGCACTATTATCCGATAAAAGTAGTTTCTTAAGATTAAATCTAACATCGATATACAATACACGGAAACCGCAGAAATGAAGACAGTTTTAGAATATTCGATGCCAAAAATGCGGAAAAATCTTTGACCTGTGCATGAGAGCTGCTTAAGAACGATCTCAAGGCTGACGCACAACTCACAGCCAGCCAAGTGTGACCTGAAAGTATCTAAAATTACGTCGCAACGTCTTTTCTACCTTAAAATTTGAAATGCTTGAACTTCGTATTGTGTGGATTATAGCTCAAAACATATAGCCATATACATATTTACATTCTAGTATTTAGTTAAAAAATGTGTTAGACATCGAACAAAACATTTTTTTTTAAACATTTCAAGTTATGAATCTCATACTTTTTTGTACCGCACGTTCATTCCTCATCAACACCAAAACTCTATCATCATCCTCGATCATACTTGGATATGAAATAAAAAAATCAGCACAGGGTTGTGCCGAATGCGGCGCGTGGAGCTTTTAAAGACCACGAGTGCTCTCAGTGTTGATTTATTTCAGACTAACTTATGATTTAATTTTTTTCTCACAGCTAGGCGTTATTTTTACATTATCCATTTATTAACACATTCCTATGAAATACCAAAACCTCAAAAAAACATTAACTCACATACATACATACATAACCTCACGCCTGTATTCCCCGAAGGGATAGGCAGAGGTGCATTTCTGCACCCACATTTCGCCAGGTGTGTACCAGTCCCACGTAATATGGGGCGAGCCTATTGCCGTTTTTCGGACACAAATCCAGACTCCGTGTGACTTTAACTTGAAATTAACTCACAACCCTTTTTTAAATCTACTTTGATTTGTTTTTCTCTTCGCCCTTACCTTCATTGTCATGTAATCTGTCATGCTTTTTCGTAACACCTTAAAGAAAGTAATAAATTATGTGTATAAAACTGTATAATACTATGGTCAAATATCTAAATACTCGCTATATAAGCGGTTTAATTTTGCCGATCTGATACGTTCGCAACGCACATGAATTAAGTTAAGCCGCGCATTTTGCGATAGTAAAGTGCTAAACGGGTGCCAAGGGAGCGTTGGTTACCGGAATATCCAGTGTTTTGCGCCTTATTTGCATAAACTAGTGGAAAATTGCAAAAGTAACGGAGAATTTTGTGAGCACTTAAGACTGTTAACATTTTTATAGGATTAGTTTGCGACGCCCGAAACGGTCGTACGAAGCTTAGTGTATAATTTTTTGTTGTTAGTATGTTTGGATTTTTCGAGAAATTTTTAGCATGTTATTATAATATTTCGAAGGCAAATCGCAACTAATAATAGTATACAAATCCAACTTCTAGAACATCTACATTAGCCCATATTTGGTCCCACTTCTGGACTCAGCCGTCCTTCGCACTAAAAATTTAAGTAAGGTGTTAATTTTCACGTTATGTAGAACTTTCTTGGTGTGCAGACTACGTCACGATGCTCCTAAAGGACTTGATAATTCAGTCAGTCAAGTCAAAGTTGTTTGCCTGGGATTTGAACCTATGACTGTTGAGCTTTGTCTCAATCGCGCGCTTAATCGTAGAGGTCATCAGGACTACCGTTTAGAAGTTACGAGTGTATAAATCAATTTTCTTCCACTTTTACTTTAAAATAAAAACAATACTTTTAACTTTTGAAAAACTACACTACCATTAAATTGATTAAAAAAATATGTATTAGAATTTTGTTTTTCCATCTTGACCGCATGAAAATATTGTTCACAGCTGACGCTGCCGTCTGTATTGGTCAATAAACTCATGCCTTCTTAATATCAAAACTATTATTGAATTCGTTTCAATTTTATTTCAATCTTTCTTATTTATATTGTTTTTCTGTCTGGCTTCATGCAATATTGATGTTACTTGAAAACTTTATTATTATAATGTATCTTTTGTGTTCACTCGAAACATCATAAATGTTGTATTTTAACTTCAGTTTACGTTTATTATATGAAAGGCAGATAGAATGAAATCATGCAATAACTTGAAAAACAATATTAACCATTGACCATAAGTCTACGGGCGAAACTCACCATTGCTTATTCAACTCACAAATTATTATTTTTTCTTTGTACGACGTAGATTTGGTAATTTATTAAACATTATCACTAATGGAGCTTAAGGATAGTAAAGAAAAGATTTATTTGTGTTAATATTGCGAGAATATACTTCCAGTAAAAAAATCTTACTAACAACATACGCTCGTTCCTCATTCATCATCATAATCATCAGCCCAAATACGTCCCACTGCTGAGTACGGGTCTCCTCTACAACTGAGAGGGTTCGTTCCTCATTACGTGGACTGAAACTATAGATGGTGGTACGTAGTTGTTTAATTTCACCTCTTCAATTAATAGGCGTAGGAGTATCTTTTTATGTATGTAAGAGAAAAGAAATTGTACGTCAACTTATGTATAATAACAGAAAAAAAATCTAAATCGACCTTTCACAGAATAATGACAACCCAAGCCAAAATCCAACAATAAAATACAAATTTCCCCATAAAAGCAACCCTTGATCGGTAATATCCCGTCATAACCCGAAAAAAACATAAAAATATCAAATGGAACATCAAATGTATTTTAGCATTGTAGATCCAATAATAAACATTAGCAAATGGTCAGATATACCAATAAAACAAAAGAAGGGTTACGGCATGTTGACGCATTCATTATTACGATTGCTCTCGGAGTATTCACAACAAATGTAATTTGCTATGGTAATTTCGTTACGCTTGCTTTTCTTATTTATCTTTTTAAGAAAGAAAGTAATAATAATACAAATAAAAAGTCCGGTAATGTTTCTACAAAAATACTACTGCCAACCCGCATATGCGTACAAATTCTATTATTTATTTCCATCATCAGCCCATATACGTCCCACTGCTGGCACGGACCTCCTCTGCAACTGAGAGAGTTTTTTAGGCCTTAGTCCACCACGCTGGCCTCATTCGGGTTGGCGGACTGCTCACCTAAAAATTCCTAAGAACTTCTAGGTGTGCAGATTTGCTCACGACGTTTTCCTTCACCGTTAGAGTAGGTGATGGTTCATTGTGAATACACACATAAAAATCGAAAAGTCAGAGGTGTGTGCCTGGGGTTTGAACCTACGACCGCCAAGATACCTTGTTTCTTTACATAAAATATAAATATAGAAAACACAAACGATACACTAATAAACAAAATTATATATACCAAAAAGTTACGAATTAACAATAAATAATTAAAAGAAGAGATATTAAAAAGCTTAACGTAATAAAAAAAAATAGGTGTTAACGTATCTTCTTTATCTAAACAATGCCTTACTTTATAAATGGTAGAAAATGATAAAAATTGGCTCTATACATTTTTATGGAAAACGTGAGACGGATAGACAGAGCTATTTCTAAAAAATAAAACTAGTTCGGACTTTGGATTTACCTTAAGCGTTCATGCTTTGTGACTTCAAAATGCTTGCCAATTATATCCTCCTACATTACAATAAGAGCTGTGTATATTCGAGTAAGCCTTCTCTCAAATAGCACCGGTGCGTTCCCCCGCAGTGTAGAACATTTCACACATCTCGGCGTCACATTTATTGGAATATCTCTGCGGAAACATTTCAACAGGGTTGCCAGATAATGGACACTAGTCTAATGTAATCTAAATACTTAGAACATACATATTAGAAGTGTGAAGAGACTTTACCTCTCTTTTTATTTATTTATTTATTTATAGCTTTATATACATGATAGTATAAAGGCGGACTTAATGCCATAGGCATTCTTTTCACTTGTTATTCTTTTTATTTTTAAATAAGTCGTGATGGCCTCGAGGTTTAGGCACGCATCGAGAATCTCGACGGTCACGGGTTCAAACCCCAGGCACACACCTCTGACTTTTCCAAGTTATGTGTGTATTCACAATGAATTATCACGTACTTTAACGGTGAAGGAAAACATCGTGATGAAACCTGCAAACGTATAAGTTCTTAAGATTTTCTTAGGTCTGTAGTCCGCCAATCCGCATTAGTTCAGCGTGGTGGACTAAGACCTTAACCCTCTCAGTTGTAGAGGAGGCCCGTGTTCAGCAGTGGGACGTATATGGGCTGATGATGATGATGACTCTTTTTATTTCTAACTATGTTCTACCGATCATGTCATGTCCATATTTATAGTTTGTACGTGTACACATACATACATGACCTCACGCCTGTATTCTTCGAAGGGGTATGCAGAGGTGCATTCCGCCATGGCCGGTAGAAGTCCGGCATACCCCGTTTGCCCTCCCTAAGGCAGACTGTGATTCAAGATGATTTTCCTCGTGAAAAAAAGGTACATATCAGACCACGTAATAGAGGGCGAACCTATTGCCGTTGTACGTACGAGTATATAGTTTGTAATTTGTATTTAGATTTAAGAAAATACTCTTTGTCCCGGAATATTGCTGAAAGTAGATATGAGAAATCGAACAGCAAAACAGATACTTATCACCAGATTCTGTAAAATACATTTTGTATTAAATGTTAAAGTGAAATAACTAAAAAATACGATTTTAATGAAACTAAAGTAACAGAGTCTCGATAGTTTTGATTTCCAGTGAATATTTCATTGTAATTGAATATTTAATGCTTTAGTTATGCGAACGATCGGCTATAAAGTGAAAACGATCTGGAGCGTGCATATTGAAAAGATAAAGTGTACCACCTGGCTAACAGACACTTTTAGATTGTCCAAAATGGGCTTTAGCCAGCCAGTTCACTTACAAGGCTTCATGTCCTAAGCCTCTGTACATATTATTATTACTAAGGTACCTGTAACTTTGTGAATATATGTGTATATGAGCACACAGTTTAACAGTAAATTATGTCGTTAAAATAAACCTTTTAAGTTCAAAATAAAAGGTATTACTTAAAAATCATCCCACCAATGTAATGCTAAAGTGGGGGACAAAGATGTTAACCTCTCAACCGTAGAAGACACTTTTATATTTTTCTCTTTATAGCCCGTTTTCTATACTATTATATATGAAGAAGGGAAACCTCTATACCGTCATATTTGGCTCCTTGTCTTGATTCTGCTAGGACTGCATTAACCACGTGAGGACTACAAAAATTTAAGCATTTGAACTAGCCTTAAATTATTTACTACGCAAAATAATATATTTTCTACGTGGAAGTCAAGCTTCAAGTTATACTGCAACATGAATGAGTAAGATCAAGAGAATCGTATAAACTAGCATTGTTTGTTTCCTTTTCTTTGCTTCATTGAAACCTACTGCGTAACCCTTTTCTTTAGTTTTACACTTCTAGTCTTTTCTAAGGCAACCCATCCATAAACTCTACAAAATGACTGCTTGTGGTACTTCTAAGTTAGCCTTATTTGACAGGCTCTTTAGTCAAACGGCTTATGATTGCGATAATCTAAATAATAATCGATTTCCGAACCGATTAATCTGTTTCTGTCTAATTTTCCACATAAAAATTCTCGGTACCAGAACGGAGCTTGAAAATGCGACCGAAAAACTGCATTAGGCTTGACCCTTACTAGCTACGTGTAACTTAAAAGATTACTTTGTAAAGAACGGGTGTAGAAATACAAGTACACAAATTCACGCATGTACTTGTTTGCTGAAACTACATAAAAAAAACTAACATAAAAAAGCGAGACAGGTCGGATGAGCCCAACACCTGCCAGCCCTGTTTACACGTAGTTGTGTTTGCCCGCAGTAACATGCACTTGTTTGTCGTTCATTTGGAGCGAGCGCACTTTACTAACGTAAATATTTTTGCTGTACATCCAAACATCTCGGAGCAGGAAGTGAAGCCTCCAATTATATCCACGGCCTTACTGTCTTTTCAGTTTACGTTTGCATATTATGTCATATTATGGTAAAATATTTGCAGGAGTGAATTTATTGAAAATATTATAGTATAGCAGCAGAAATATATTGAGATAGAAAGGTCTAATTGTCGAGGCAGCCATATAACTGATATGGAATATTTTTCTAAGCATCTACTCATTAAGCAACAAGAAACATCAAAACTACACTAAATTGAGGTGAGTATTAGGATGTGATTAGAAAGCTAAAAAGCAAATATCATGGGTCACGTAGAAAACGTTTACCTACATGATTCAAGTCAGTGAGGCAAAAAGAATTTAAGAGAGGGCCATGCATCAGCAAATTCATTACACTAGACTAGCCACAAGATAGCCTAATTTTAAGTGTTGTAGGAAGTCACTTAATAAAAAATATTTCCGAATTATTTTTTAACTTCCATCAGGCATTACAGCAATCAGAATTATAGGCCTAAAAAAACAACAGACTTTTTGTACAAATATTATCATTGTCCGCATTTCCCCCCCCTCAGAATTGCATATATTATCTGCAGACTTAAGTTTGGCGCAGAAATGTTTCAACATAAGTAAAGTCAAAAAGTGTTACCCTAGGGGCACGCCCTTACTCGATTTATGGCATTCCGGGCAAACTTTCACCATGAGCATGTGTTGGGGATTGTTACAAGAACCTCAAGTAAAAGTTATAACTAATATGTATTACTGTAAATATTAGAAGTGAATTCTGACCACAACCCTCGCAAGCCTAGTTTGATAAAAAAAATAGGATGTGTTTATTTTTTATTATTTTTTTATTGAAAAAGGAGGCAAACAAGTAAGTGAGCCACCTGATGTTAAGTGGACAACACCGCCCATGAACACCCATAATATCAGAGGAATCATCGGTGTGTTGCCGGCCTTTGAGGAAAATATAGGCTCTCTTCTTCAATTTATTTCTAACAAAAACAACAACTACAATTAGCGGAGGTGACTTGGTTAGTCACGTGATGTGTTTTGCGGTTTTTTCCTAATTCGAATAAATTTTATAAATAAATATTATAAAAGTTTTTATGAGCTCCTTAAAACTGAATGAAGTTTATCATCAGTTAAAGATGGACTTGATTTTTTCGTTACCACTAAAATAATAATAGTATCGGGAAATATAATATTACGTGGCACAGGCCTTTACTGTTAATAGGCCTTGGTCCATTACGCTGACCAAGTAGCTTACTTAGTTAGGGATTTCACTTACCTGAGAAATTTATTTTTTCCCTCCGCAGTATTAAGAATGTTATCATTCATTAACAATACGCATAACTTTAAAAATCAGAGGTAACTCGGATTTGAACCTACAACTGCCGAAACGGTGTCTTAACATACGTGCACCTAATACACGAATCACTTCATACCCTCCTACTAGGCACTCAACATGAAAATCATTGCCTTATATCCAGATGTTGATCACTTCGCTGTGCCTATAGAACTACGAGCATATTATCTTAAATACGACTCCATACTACCATTAAAACTCCCTCACATTTTTGCCATCCGTGGCCTTGTTTCCATCTCATAAATATTTCAAGCGATGTTTCCTCTCAGAGTTTGTCTCTTCAAAAACAGTTTAAGCATAAATAATTAAGCAGAGTTTAAACTACGTTAGTTAGCAAACAAAGTGTTTCAGGAAGGTGGCTCCTTAATATCCAATATATCATTTTCACGGTTTTATGCAAGTCAACTTTCATAACTTAAACTTTGAAACTTAACTCGTTGCATAGGGTCGGCCATAATTCAAGATAACTTAAGATTTAGATACGTTCAGGGGTGTATTGAAGGTTGGAAAAAAATATTATAAAGTAATTAAAATACCACACGCCAATATTCGGGTATGGGGGTATACAAAAGTGCATTTTTAAACTCACTTATCGCCAGCTGCAATTTAAATCTTACGTAATAGGGGGCGAGACTATTGCCGTTTCTCCGGGCACATTTGCAGCGTTCATACTTGCCAGTATAGCGTAACAGAAAAACTCAATAATATTTTGCCTAACCCGCTAAGTGAATCCAGAACATTTAGAACACAGTGCACACATACACCGTGAAACTAAATAATACATTGGTTATGATTTTTTCAAATGTCTATAATTAAAAAATGTCTAACTTCTATTTCACAATATTTATTATTTCTAAATTATAATCACCAAAACATGTTAATGATGAAGCCACATCAACTTACACACTAGGTCAAGGAATATATAGGGTCCGATAATTCCTTGCTACCTAATCTTGTCTTTTCTACACGTCTTGATTAGCCATCAACTATTTAAATAATACGTCTTTGGAATGCGCTCCCTTTGGAGATCAGGATGTGCTCAAATCGTTGTACATTTAAGCAAAAGGTTCGTGAACTGCTACTTAGTGAAATTGCAGAATCTTCACAACTGTAATTTTGTATTTATTTTTGTATTATATATATCTAATATATATTTATATGTATGTGTATGTATTTTGTATATATTTATGTATGTGTATTATACATATGTATGTATTTTGTTCATAGGATTGTGATTACATTTACACACCTGCCACATCTCATCTCTGCATTACCCAAGGTTCGACTGTAAGAGAATGCCTTAGGCATTAAGTCCACCTATACATCATACATGTATAAAGTGTAAATAAATAAATAAAATATTTATCACTCATTACAATGAACCTCTATTACGGTTCTCGAATATAAAAAATAAAAATGCAAATCACTTAAATTAAAATCACCGTCATTGCTTTTTCCGGTCGATTCATCTTTTTATTCCCATGCTGTCACAATCCGATCGATTGGACTCTTCGCAATCAAATTGTATAATTTCTCCTGGGTTTTAAATTCTATCTCGTTGAAGTCAGCACGAATGTGCAATTAAAATTCATATAAAAATACACAACTTAATGTAAACGTTTTGATTTAAGACGGTAATTTAATGACTGGGAAAAGGTATTCTGTGTTAACAGCATATGCATTACGTAAATCAGTCTACAAATGTGCGAAAAAAACGGCAATCAGGCTTACCCCGTATTACATGAAAATAAAAACACATTTGCCTAACAATTCGGGGATATAAGCGTGTATATTATATGTAGATATAACATTAATGTATGCGAGAGCCAAACATACAAAGTCCGTCCTTTTAGAGTTATTAAACAATGAAGCAATAAACACTATTTGACGTAAATAATGGAATCCAAGATTTATAACTTGTAAACAGGCCTATCATTTCACTAAATCTAATTAATTTCTATTGGTTTCTATAATGGAAGAAATAAAAATAATTGAACGAGTCAACATGTCTTCTTAGTTGGCTTTCTACTTTATGTTCTCGCAATATATTTATCTGATTTACCCCATATTTTACCAACACAATAATAGAATAGAGGGTTCTAGACTTTTGTGTACGTAAAATTTATTTCCAATATTCAAATTCATTTTTAAAGTTATATTGAAATATGAATGGATAGGCTCGTTAAAATACTTGTGGCAGCACCTTTCAGTTTTCACTTATAGTGCATTTTTCAAGCAGTTTAATTTTTTATGCTTTCAGGAATGAATAGTTTAATTATTAATAACATAAATACATCTGTTTTAAGTACAAAAGAACTAATATATTTCGAATCTACTCAGAATTTGAAGAATTTCGGCGGTCGTGGGTTGACACCACAGGCACACACCTCTGACTTTTCGAAGTTATGTACATATCTACGTGTGACAATGATCGCATACTTTAACGGTGAATGAAAACATCGTGAGGAAACTTGCGCACTTTTTTTGGGAAAGGAGGCAAACGATCTAGTGAGCCACCTGATGTTAAGTGGTCAACACCGCCCATGGACACCCACAATACCAGAGGAATCATCGGTGCGTTGCCGGCCTTTGAGGAATATGCATATATTTTTTTCATTATTATTGCTATTTCATTGTACAGTTTTACCACTCCGTGGGTCTTAGCCCCCATCTATGGAACTTTGGTACGCCCCTGGTGGTAGCTAACTGAGGCTAAGTTGGAGTTAAGTGGTAAGTTAGCAACGTCCAGCGCTTTAAATCGAATTTAGTCTGAGGGGGGTCTAAATTTCGTTACGCTTTCGGGTTACGGTCACTATTTGCGAAGATGTTAAGTTTTAACTTCGAACGTGTGGAAAAGTTGTGTTAAGTTAATTTTTATTCAGTCACCTGACCAATGCAATATCGAGGTAGGATTTAGAATAGATGGCTTAACGTTTGAGTCCAAGTCTAAGCAACTCAACTATTTAAAAACAGAGTGATATTTATATTTAATACTAGCTGTGCCCGCGACTTCGTCCGCGCGGAAGTAGCCTAAGTTACTCCTTATTACATCAGCTATCTGCCAGTGAAAGTCCCGTTAAAATTGGTCATCCCGTTTCAGAGATAAGCCGGAACAAACAGACAGACAGACAATTTTTTTAAAAAACGTTATTTTGGTATATGTATCGTGTATACATCCATATACATTTATTAAAAAGCGGTTATATCAATATCACAAACAGACACTCCAATTTTATTTATTTGTATAGATGTATAGATTTAGGAACTTTTAGGTGAGCAGGTTTCATCATAATGTATTTCTTCGCCATTAAATATTCATGAAAGCGTCACAAATAGATAAGCATTGATTTTTATAGTATTAAACAACCAAATAAACTTTACCAGCAATAAACAATAAACATTTTATAAATAAACAATCTCAAAGTATTAACGTATACGTTTATAGTAGTGGGGCAGCCAAATGAGCGGTTTGCGTCTGAATTATTAACAAAGGATTTTATCGGTGGCTGGTCACTAAAACACTTCGTTTATTATTTACTTCAGAGCCGATATTTGAAGGAAATTTGGACGTTCTTTGTACACGTTGAGCGTTCATTGTGACAGCGGAATTGAGGTTGACATATTATTTATTTAGGGAAGGTTCATTATGATCGGTAACTAAATATAACTTAGGTACTTATTGTACTGTATTATAAATAGGTATACTCGTACATGCTTCATGTTCGTAGCGCATGCGAGCAACTGAAGTTGTAATGCAAATTATTAATTGTTTCAAATTTTTATTTTAGTAATGTTTGTTTTGTGTACGGTGTATAATTTATTGATATGAGCGCTATGGTATTGACTGTCATCAACATCGTCAGCCCAATTACGTCCCACTGCTGGGCACGGGCCTCTTCTACAACTGAGAGGGTTTAGGCCTTAGTCCACCACGCTGGCCTTATGCGGGTTGGCGGACTACACACCTAAGAACTTTTAGGTGTACAGGTATTATCACGATGTTTTCCTTCACCGTTAAGGTACGTGATGATTCTTTGCGAACACACACATAACTTCGAAAAGTCAGAGGTGTGTACCTGGGGTTTGAACCCTCGACCGTCAAGATTCTCGACCGCGTGCCTAAACCTCGAGACCATCACGACTTATGTGTAACGACGACTGTAAGCTTGTGTTTTATTGTTATAATTTTTTTTTAAATATTGTAAATGATCTCGTGCTTGTTTCCCAGTACATGCGATATACATATGTAACATGCACTATGTATTTACAATATGTTAGGTACGGTCACATTAATTCGTGATGGCCTTGAAGGTATGGCGGTGAAGACAAACTGTAGGCGGTCGCGGGGTCAAATGAATCTCTAATGAATTGCAAACAGTTATATCTATATCGACTGACATAGATATTGTCATTTTGCTGTGCTAAATTCACAGCATTGAATACCCTAGTTCTTAGCTTCATTCAACAATAGATGCTATTTGGTGTGTGGACTTTCATCTCGGTCTATCCGCATTGCACATATCCACATCTCTTATTCATTCATCTGTGTTTCATCTCGGTGTATCCCCCACAGGTTGTTTATTCATGCAGCGTCCCCTGTCGCGCATCAACGTAACCACAATCTGGCAAATAATTAAAACAAGCCACAGATTACGTCCACTCGTGTTTCACGAGATTTATGCTTTAATAAAAAGTACGCATTTGTATGTTAAAAATGTTTAAACTGAGCTGGTAACGACGTGGAAAATGTACTCTATTGTACATTTTTAATTCTCCCATTTTGGGTGGAAATATAGTGTTGAATTAGCATGCATATGCTTGAAAATACCTTTTAGGCGGGATGTGAAGCGTTTTATATATCTGTATACTAAAATGACTGTAAATAACAACACTGGGTCGGGTGGTAATTGTAGTGAAGCGGCAAAAAAGGATAAAAAATATATATATCTTTCCAGTTGATACAATAGTTTGCACGCAACGCAACACACTCGCACGAATCACTATTGCGGTTATTATACTTAATGTACGGTGGTCTCTATCCAAGTGATTACCACGGCAGCAATCCGTCTCATTTGTAACGCAATACAATCTGGTCATCATGGCTCATAATAGAATTTAAAAAGCTAGTTTCACAAACTCTTACCAGACAATGCATTTTATATGGTTGCAAGACCGACATTAGCTCGCGTGATATGATCTCCGTATGTCGTTGAAATAGGAAGAAAGAAGAACATATATGTTTTGACGGTATCTTAGTTTTATATTCTTAAGTTGACGATTCAAAAGTAATAGTAAAAGTCTACTTGAATAAAGATTATTTTGAGTTTGACTTTGACAATATTCATTCCGGAAATATTAGAAAAGATCGACTGTGATCAAATTAATAGCTTACTTCATGTCAATTTAGAAATAATCACACTAAAGGAGACGCCCATCCTAAAAGCCTTTCACCAGCTATATGATGTCTGACGTACATAAAAGGTACGAGTCTAAAGGTACGAGAAAAGGTCGAGTTTAATACCAACAACATAATAACAATAACACTTTACTCAAAAAAAAAAAAAAAAAACAATTTGAACGACATGAACATCGAACCGATTTAATAGACACCAATCAAAATCATTCAACACCAAAATTTACTTTCAAACATGCTTGATTAGAAACACGAGACTTTTAAATAGGGAAAAGGGAAAGCCTTCTTGTTTATTCAGTACCCTGATTACATTTCGAATGCAATACGTAAAGAACCACGTTAAGGAGATAAGGCCAACCGCTGGCTCAACAATTTACATCGAAACTAAACCAGATAAGGCATTTGACATGACCGTAAACTGGAAGCCAGGGTTCGGCGGTCGCACCAGATTATTGGTTGTGGTATTGTTTTGGGTATTTCGAAATTCGAATTGGCGGGTCGTGGATTAATGTGAGTTAATAAATAATTATTACATCAATATTGGTAGGAGCTGTAAATGTTTTAAGCGTCTATTTAATTGTATATCTGTATATTTCTGTATAAATGGAATGGTTGATTTAGAACACTTAACAAATCATTATCATCATCAGCCCAAATACGTCCCACTGCTGGGCACGGGCCTCCTCTACAACTGAGAGGGTTTAGGCCTTAGTCCACCACGCTGGCCTAGTGCGGGTTGGCGGACTACACACCTAAGAAATTCCTAAGAACTTTTTTTTAGGTGTGCAGGTTTTATCACGATGTTTTCCTTCACCGTTAAAGCAAGTGATAATTCATTGTGAATACACACATAACTCCGAAAAGTCAGTGGTGTGTGCCTGGGGTTTGAACCTGCGACCGCCGAAATTCTCGACCGCGCCCCTAAACCTCGAGGCCATCACCGCCTAACAAATCATTATATTTGGCTTTAAATCCCAATGTGTAAGACAATCAATATTGTTTTTATCTACATACAAACATACATACATAACCTCACGCCTGTTTTCCCTGGGTAGGCAGAGGTGCATTCCTGCACCCACATTTCGCCAGTATTGTATCAGTCCCACGTATAAGGGGGCGAGCCTATTGCCGTTTTTCGTGCACAATTCCAGACTCCGTGCTGCAACTGAGAATTTCCTAATGGAAAAACCCGATATCACTTTGCCCGACCCGGGAATCGAACCCAGGACCTCTAGATCGCACGGCACATATTTATATCTCTACTCTTATAATATAATTATCTCAACAGAAATCGAACCTAAGAAGTTACTTCGCTAATTGCCGTTTAACCAGTTGTTATATTTAACTACATAAGCTCACCGTTCTGTTTAAAACACTTCATACGTAGTTAAAAAAGGAGCATGTTTTAAAATACTTCCAGTATTTACTATTTGGACTTCGTATGGGGCACACATTCACATTCGTAAGGCGGTACTCGCGCCATCTATGGTCAGTTTAAAAAACTGTAGAAAAAGCAGCGAAGTGGGACGCAATCTGACACGCAGATGGTTAGATAGCAACCTGCATAATTAGAGGCGGCGGATTCGTTTCCCACAACGAGACAAAAAATTGTGTGACCGAAAACTCTCCGTAGTTTTTGATACCCACAACACAAGCCTTCATTTCTAGTCTGTTTGGAAGTATATATGTGACTTTACCATAGTTCTTTGTAATATTTTAGTACGGCCGACAGTCAGTCAGTCATCAGCCCAAATATATCCCACTGCTGAGAACGGCCCTCCTCTACAACGGCCGACAACAATAAATTAAATTTAGTAGTCAAAATCTCTACTTTTCTGTCCCTCGAAATCATTTTTTTACATAAAAAGTTTCTCGTATCTATTTCCACACCGCTGATAACATACCTGAAAAACTTCGTCATAATTATTCGATTACTTAGACTTGAAAGGTAAGAAACAATCGCACAATAATAATCAAAACATTAAATTCGAGAATTCTATATCTCAGAGATGTCTCGTCTCGCAAACAAAGCGAACTATTAACAAAGACTCGGCAACATCCATCAGAACATCCTATATCAAACATTCTTGTCATAACATAACAGCAAGGCCACTTGAAGGGTTTAACGACACAACTTAAAGGGCGCAATCGTGGAAACTTCCAGAAACTTGGCTAACTATGTTATAACATGGTCGGGAAGAGTCGCCCCCAAGGGCCCTTTGAATTTCCAATGTTTTGAGATATTGATTGCCAAAGCTATTCATCTAGTAAGAATGTTCAATGCGGCGAGTTTGGGAACTAATCTGTGTTGAAATTCCTGTATACAGGATACAAACACACTACTGTGCGCTCACTTACCTAAATCTCGTCCATTAATTCACAGTGTCTGAGTTGTCGGAACCGTTAATCTCCATAATAATTGCTATTCTCATTAAAAAAAACTATAATGTCAGAAAGAAATTGAAACTCTAACACTTGGAAATAAAAGTATCATTTAAGGACTAAATATACTTATAAATAGTTAAATATCATATGAGACTGCCTCGTGGTCTCGCGGTACAAGTGTGTGCCGTGCGATCTAGAGGTCCTGGGTTCGATTCTCGGGTCGGGCAAAGTGTTTTGCGTTTTTCTATTAGGAAATTCTCAATAGCAGCATCCGTGCTAATGATCTGGAATTGTGCCCGAAAAACGGCAATAGGCTCGCCCCCTATTACGTGGGACTGATACATAACTGGCGAAATGTGGGTGTAGAAATGCACCTCTGCCTACCCCATCAGGGAAGACAGGCGTGAGTTTATGTATGTAGTTAAATGTTGACTGTCTCACGGTCTCGCGGCAATAAATTGTGACTAAAATATAAATATGATAGCTCAAATACTCGCATGGATAAAAATATTACAATTCTAAGACATATACATACCAATTTCTGCAAAATAATATCCTTAAATTATATCGAACGAAATTTTCTTACACTGACATTTGTTATACTTGTGTCTCAAAAGACCACATATATGCAAGTAAACAGAAATTAACATGGCGGCCAATAACCGTGTTTCGAGTGTCACATCTCGGGGTTCTCTGAAGAAGCTTTTAAAAACAGAAATTCAGATCCTTTAACAAGGTGTATGGTCACGTTTCGGTATTGTCAATGTTTGAAGTCCATTACTGAGTAATCCCTCGGTTAGGTTATTTGATGGATTAGCCGTCCGTTTGTTTGTTTCGCGTTTTTCGTCCATTTTCGTAGAAAAATGTAGAAATATTTTTTGAATCTATAGTGTTGCATAAAATGAATATACACATAGTAATGGCATTATGTAAAAACGATAAGAAAATAGAACTAAAAATCCATTTGCAACATTATTTTTAAGTCGTGATGGCCTCGAGGTTTAGGCACGCGGTCGAGAATCTCGACGGTCGCGGGTTCAAACCCCATGCACACACCTCTTACTTTTCGAAGTTATGTGTGTATTCACAATGAATTATCACGTATTTTAACGGTAAAGGCAAACATCGTGATGAAACCTGAACACCTAAAATTTCTTAGGAATTTCTTAGGTGTGTAGTCCGCCAACCTGCACTAGTCCAGCGTGGACTAAGGCCTAAATCCTCTCAGTTGTAGAGGAGGCCCGTGCCCAGCAGTGGGACGTATTTGGGCTGACGATGATGATGACAGTAAACACCATAGCACTCATATCAATAAATTATTCACTATACAAAATAAACATTACTAAAATAAAAAATTGAAACAATTAATAATTTGCATTACATCAGTTATCTTTATTCCGAATATTGTGTAGCTCAATTGGCAAACGTGCTCAAATAACATAAGTTTTCAGCAATTAAGCCTTTTTGTAAATGTATATCCCATAAAAAACAAAACTTGTAAAAAACCCCAAGTCTCGCAACTCAGTTCTTTTGCCGTAAAAAGTTGTGAGATCTATATGATACCAAGTCGATCAATCGCACTAAAAGTGAGATACATTGTGTTTTCATGCGATTGCCAAGTCTAACTATTTTAGTTTAAACATAAAAGATTTTTAACATTGATATGGTCACTATAAGATGGTGTCTGGTAAGCTAAGTGCATAATAACTTAAGACAGAAGTTCCCTTAAACGGGGACTGAATAAATTCATCGACTTGGTATCATATAGATCTCACAAGTTTTTACGGCAAAAGAACTGAGTTACGAGACTTGGGGTTTTTTACAAGTTTTGTTTTTTATGGGATCTCATTTCTTTTTGTAGATAGTCCTACTTTTTTCTTTTCGGTATCTTCTACTTCTTGAGTACTAACAACGGATTTTCTTAAAGCCCACTCTCTGCCTTATGAGCTTTGCTTACTTTTGTAGGTAGTCTTCCTCCTCTACATACGAGACGAGAGCGGCCGCGTCGTGATCTTTATTTTAAAATAATAATTATTTTTTGCGTTAGTTAGAAATATTTAGGGCCGCACGCGTCATACGTCAGTTGGAGTTAATCCTATTTTAAAGTTTTTATCTCTCTTTCACTATAAATTGGTACTGTCAATGTACCTAACAGAAATTTACAACATAAAGCTTATTAGAGGTATAACTTGAACTAATTTACGGCATTAACTGCCGCACTCAGTTTTTTTTAAATGAATAAATTACTTGACCCTATTATTAAGATTTCCTCACGATATTTTCCTTCCCCGTTAAAGTACGCGATAATTCATTGCTACATACATACATAAACTCACGCCTATATTCCCTGATGGGGTAGGCAGAGGTGCATTTCGGCACCCACATTTCGCCAGGTATGTTGATACATAACTGTCAGTCCCACGTAATAGGGGGCGAGCCTACTGCCGTTTTTCAGGCACATTTCCAGACTCCCTGCTGCTATTGAGAATTTCCTAATGGAAAAACCCAATAACACGTTGCCCGACCCGGGAATCAAATCCAGGACCTCAGTCCTTAATTGAAAGACCTTACTTCATAAATAATAAATAAATACATCCAACAGTCACATACATAGTTCTGATCCCACACTAAGATACAAGTCTTGTGTCGTGGGTATCAGAAACTACGAGAGACTTTTCGATCTCACATACACCCAGACCCGAAACAAATATTTGTGTATCACACAAACATTTGTCTCGGTGCGGGGATCGAACCCACGGCCTCTCGTTTCGCAAGCTGGTGTCTAGCCAACTGCGCCACGGGTCATTTCTATAGTAAGCTCTTCCCGAATACTAATTCATTGCTAATACATACATAACTTCGAAAAGTCAGATAAGTGTGCCTAGGGTGTGTACCCGCGACCGCCGGGATTCTCGACCTCACGCCTAAACCTCAATACCATCCCTACTTATCTAGCTACACCTATTATTCCATTATTTTATACTATACAGGTACACTAATTTATTTACTGCAAATGTATCTTTGTAATCCTATATATTTATATGAGATTACAAAGTTATTTATGCAGTTTGTGAATCTAGAAAAGTAGACCAAAATTGCAAGATATTTTAATTTTTCCTTAAGTTATACACTAAACACTAATTGTGTTCCAAATTTGAAGCTTCTATGTCGGCTAGAAGTGCCTTAGAGTTTTGATGATCGGTCAGTGAGTGACCAAAACCGCGAAGTTTGACTAGTTATAATTCTAAAACTACTGGTTCAAATTGAATGAAATTTGAAATTTACAAAGTTTATACTATGCTTGCTTGGTGACAGAAAATTCAGGTTTCTAGGTTTATCCACAACGAAGTTATAGGGTGTCGAAAATGGCCTGAGTTGCTTCGAGAAAAGTATAGTACGGCCGTGCCGCTTTTTCGCTCGACTTGGCGGGGGCACTGCCGTGCCCCCAGATATGTTTATTACTATCGTGTTGTTTTTTCAGCTTTTAATTAATGATTAAAGAATCGGTCATTATTTTTATCTAGATCATTCTAACAGATCCAATAAGGCAGTGTACATCCTGTTTCTGGCCTGGCCAACAATTTCTTTAAATTAAGCACCTTTGGAACATTAGAGGCAACCTGAAATAACTTGCTAGAGAGCACCGTTATTGTGTCATGCTATGTGTTATATTTGCAGATATTTTCCCAGAGGTAGATCAGATCATGAAGACAGTTAAAGAGAACTTTTTCCTGGAATTTTTTTTCTAGGATACCTGGACAATATTTTATAACATTAATAGACAAAATTTGTATTAAAAGTGAGGCAAAGAAGCCATTCATGTCCTCTCACAGATCTGTCAATCAAACATATCATTAACGTGGCAAAAGCATTGATTGCGCTGAATGGAAAAACAAAAATCGCGCCACGACGGTAGCCGTAGCCGGACACAACAAACAAGCCCGCAAAAGTGCCGCTTAATTGCCAATTTATTCATGTTTACAATACTATTGTTCGATAGGGCTCAATTAATTTTTGCAATTAATATCGGACGGTGAGGGTGTCAGGTAAATTATCCTGTAGTTGTCTATCGTCTTATTTTGATTGTTATAGTAGACTCAGATCGTATTTTTAGTTTTCTTTTGGAAATCGTACACGTGGCAGTAATCCAGACTGGATACACAATCCGATATAAGTATCTTATAAATCTTCCAGAACAATTAAGAATCAGATGGAGAATCAGGCAGACACAACGTGGGGATTGACTTTTAAATAATAACAAATAATGAAAAGTAATGCAATTGAGAGGTTGTAGTCGTGATGGCCTCGAGGTTTAGGCACGCGGTCGAGAATATCGACGGTCGCGGGTTCAAACCCCAGGCACACACCTCTGACTTTTCGAAGTTATGTGTGGATTCACAATGAATAATCACGTACTTTAACGGTGAAGGAAAACATCGTGATGAAACCTACACACCTAAAACTTCTTAGGAATTTCTTAGGTGTGTAGTCCGCCAACCCGCACTAGGCCAGCGTGGTGGACTAAGGCCTAAACCCTCTCAATGGTAGAGGAGGCCCGTGCCCAGCAGTGGGACGTATAATGGGCTGATGATGATGATGACTCCCCATTTCCAGGCAAGCGAAAGTACTACCTATACGGTTTTCCCATTATTTTTTTAGTATCATCATCATCATCATCCACCAGCCCACTGCTTGGCACGGGCCTCCTTTACAACTAAGATGGTTCAGGCCTTAGTCCATCACTCTAGCCTAGGGCGGATTAGCGGACTAGACCCTTAAGAAATTGCTTAGAACTTTTTTAGGTGTGCAGGTTTCCTCACGATTTTTTCCTTTACTGTTAAAGTTGGTGATAATTCATTGTGAATACACACATCATAGAGTCAAGTTATGTGTCCACAAACGGCAAAAGAATCGCTTTCTTAAACATGACACTTAAAAACAGAGGTACCTGTTATGTATGATAACCTTGACACGCTTATAAATCCATAAAATAAATATAAATAAATTCACCCACCAATCACATATAGTTCCGACCCCACATTAAGATAGGAGTCTTGTGTCGTAGGTATCTAATACTACAAGAGACTTTTCGGTCTCATAAACAACCAGACCCGAAACAAATATTTGTGAATTACACAAACATTTTTCTCGGTGGGGCGATCGAATCTACAGCCTCTCGTTTCGCAAGCTGGTTTCTAGCCAACTACGCCACGGGGCTGTCAAAATAAGAATGATATATACACAGAATACATATTTTATATGTTACTTACTCATTGTTATACTAGAGAAAAATAAAGCAAAATTCGACTAATTACCAAAGAAGAGCCATGTAAACAAGTTTAGTAATCCCATAATGGGTGACACATAACACGATACAAAATCATAAACAATCCAACTTGGTTACATTCAACTAACAAGCGTAATGTAATAACTATAGTTACGACAGTTTAATGCACCACTGTAATTAGGCAACTGGGTATCCTACTAACTAGGTAACAATGAATTTGTTAGAAACAAGTATAATTATTATGAGTTTAAAAATTGTTTTATATGACGCAGTAAAATGTTCTATTTTTATCATATTATATCATCGTCAAAATACACTCAAAAGACAAGCGCAGGTTATATATAAATAAATGTATAAAACATACACAGGCGAAAAAGAATATTTTATCATAAATCATAATTAAACTTACTTTAAACATGAATCCGCTAAGCTACTATAAGATTTTTGAAAGACGTAAGTTATAGGTACTATAAAGATAACAGTAATTAATTATTATGTGAAATTTGAATTGTAAACTACAACGGACTAGAACTGGTGTCCGCATTTTCATATCCGTCAATATCTTGATTTTGTATGACGCAGTTATTTATCACCATGACGTGAATAGGCTTTTCAGACCTTCAGAGTGCAAATCTATCTCTTTTATTTTTTTTTATTTTTTTACGAGAGGAAAGCGCTTTAAGCTCCCCTGTTCGGTACCTCGGGGGAGGCCGAAATAATATGTATGTCGGGGTCTCTGGCCTTCCAACTCGGCGCGCAGAACAATAATTGTCCGCTTAGCTGAGTTGGGTCCCTAACCAAAATCCTACGCCAGCATACCGACTAAAACCTCTCGGTGACCATCTCGCGCATTTAGGGCGGTTTTGCGGCATCTCAGGGCGAGAAGCGCCCCAAAAGATCCGCCTCCGCCTAGCGCACCGTCCGATTATGGACTCCTGCAAATCTATCTCTTACACCTATCTCGTCTGTACAGGATTGGATACTTTAAGGAGTAAATTCCAAAGAGTCACTCTCAAATGTGAAGAGTTTACAGTTCAGCTCATCCGATTCGCATCAGGTCAGTGTGATCGTGTTAAGGGATTGTTTCTTACACCCCAAAGGTCTATGTACAGAAGTGGACGTGTTTCGGCTGATGATGATTGATTGTTACTAGTTGACTCTCTATTGGGACCGCAATGCATTTATTATCAGGTGCCAGTATTGCTTTGCCACAAAACTATAAAATCTATACAAATAAATAAAATTGGAGTGTCTGTTTGCAATATTGAAATAACCGCTTTTTAATAAATGCAAATGGATGTATACACGGGTACATATACCAAAATAACGTTTTTTACAATTTTGTCTGTCTGTCTGTTTGTTCCAGCTAATCTCTGAAACGGGTGGACCAATTTTAACGGGACTTTCACTGGCAAATAGCTGATGTAATAAGGAGTAACTTAGGCTGAAAAAAATATATATGTATATATATATGTACATGTGTACCTATATTAAAGAATCGGCTGTTAGGCGGAACGAAGTTCGCCGGGTCAGCTAGTATAATATAAAGAGTACAATATAAAATGCAGGTTGGTCTTAGTCACACAGAACATAATTTATTCACATAAGCCAATGAGTTAATTGTCAATTAAATTATATCATCGTAATAAACCTTCTCTGAACTTCATACGTAATTTTACAGTTACATCACGTTAAAACATACAGCACATTGTATTTCTGCAACAATATCGTCGAAAATGGCCATAACCGAACGAACCTTGTCAACTCTTCCCGTGTCCACGGATATGAAAACTTTCTACACAAATTCCAGAGAGCAACAACACCAGCTCCATCAGGCCATAGTGCCACGCGGAACTTTTTTAATATCTAAAAAGTTGAACTGCCCGTGTCTTGTTTATTTGACTTTGACCGTGGAACGCCCTAGGTTTTATGCAAATGGAATATTACTCGCGGTCAATACGTGGAAAAAATATGCAACCATAGCAATTGTCAATAAAACTTTCCATCATCATCAGCCCAAATACGACAGACTGCTGGGCACGGGCCTCCTCTACAACTGAGAGGGTTTAGGCCTTAGTCCACCACGCTGGCCCAGTGCGGGTTGGCGGACTACACACCTAAGAAATTTCTAAGAACTTTTTAGGTGTGCAGGTTTTATCACGATGTTTTCCTTCACCGTTAAAGCAAGTGATAATTCATTGTGAATACACACATAACTTCGAAAAGTCAGAGGTGTGTGCCTGGGATTTGAACCTGCGACCGCCGAAATTCTCGAACGCACGCCTAAACCTCGAGGCCATCACTGCTTAAACTTTCCATGAAAAAGAGTAACTATTAAAGGCGGAATTTGTTTTAATGAGAATCGGCGTGCTCGATTACATTGTTTTATTAACTAAAAAGACTAACGTATATGATTCAAAAATGCATTTTTTTTTTAAATCGTTCGAATGAACGAGATATATTATACATAAATAATTATTATTTAAGTGTAATCATATAACTGAAGCGAAAATTTTAACTACTTGGGTCAACTATACTAAATAGTACTTCATTCAATGAAAAATTCCTGCAAGGTTGCTTTGAGTTGCGTCGAGTTTATCTTTGAAATTATTAATTTAAAGCCAATAGCAACTTCGAAAGAATCTTCTGATTCTCTGTAGATTCACATTAACTAAATCCACTTGAAAATATAAACAAGCTAGTTTCCTGAATGACCTGAATAGTCTTTTGAGAACAGCATCAGTTCCCAAAAGTACCACTAAATAAATCCGGTTACTGTCGTTTTAGAACTAATTTTGATTGGCTCCGTCTCGCAGCTTTGTTTCACTATTACTGTATCATATTTACAAAATTTGCTTGCTGTTTTGTAACTGTTCTACGGCACAAAGCCGTTGGAAAGTAGGCCTTATATATACACAATAAGGCGCACGAAATATTGACGGTTATTTAGTTGAACAGTAGCAAAAAAATTGTTTCAGAATACGATATTGCTACAACTGAATGAAATCCCGATACAAGGGGAGTTTTATTTGAGTTGGAGCCTTGAATATTCTGCAGCGATCTTGATAGACAAAGTTTTGCGAGCATAATTTTGAAGTTTTTTATTTTGAAGTCTAGGAGCTCTTTGTGTAGATAAATGTTGAAGAGGAACAATATGAAGCATCACAGCGGCTTTATTCTCATTAAGTAAAGTTGAAATAGCTAACGAGAGCAACTTTTATGGCTTGTTTATTATGGGTCAATGAAATCATTCAGCTTAGTAAAATGAAATAAGTATTTTTTGAAATTAGTAAACACTTTAATGACTGAGTTCTAAACCAAAAAAATGCATTTCTTGATTCCCACAGAGCAACTGTCAATGTCAAATCATAATAATTATAGATTGGTTGTATCTAAATGGCGAATTGACTAAAATTTGAAAATATCAATTGACTTGTTATAAACTGAGAGCTGCAACAACTCTCATACAGCGACAACTAGGATTGACCGCCTTACTCTTCAAATCTCGCAATGGTTTTACTTCCAAAGTTACAGCAAGATTGGTGAGATTCTATATAAAAACAAACCATTCTTCAATGAACATAAAATGGAACCCATTTAAATTATGAACCTTCTCGAAAATATTATTAAAAGAACAAGCTCACTCTATTATCGATTGTCCTAAAAAAGCGATCCTCATCAAACCGAGCGCTATCATAAATCAATAAATTCCGAACTATCGCGTGACCGATGTTGCCATACCGAAACATTCCAGCAAAACAACCCTTAAAAAGTGTACTAACAAAAAAGGCCCATAATATCCGTTCCGCACTATCAATCAATCAAGGCCTCGCGGACACTTGAGGCGGGTTAAGTGTTCGGTAATAAAACTCCCCGATTTTGGGGTAAAATATCGGGGCAACCGGCCGAACACCTGGGACCACTCGGCGTCAGTTAGTGGGGTAATAAGGGAGCGAGTGGATTAAATAAAAGACTGCCACATTTCACGTTTATTAAAGCCACCGCGATCGTTCTCCACTATAAGTTGAATCTTAAACTATTTAGTTTTACTACTCGTATAGTCAAGTGTTAAACTTTTAAACAATTTTAAAACAACTTTCCGCTTTAGATAATACTTAATTTAATCTTTATTTTACTTCTTAGTTCCTCGAGTAACAAAATCAATATTATCAATACGTTTTTAAAAACACGTAGGTAAACGTGGGAAAAATACACTTTGAAACATTCCCATAAAACGAGTAAACAATCAATTTTGTTCGTCTAGTTACAGTTTTCAATTGTCCCCATTTCACTATGAACGCGCCATTAATGTTAAATGCACCGAATTCTCTATTTTTTATATATATCTAAAATAACGCATACAGTATAAATAACTGGGATGCAGGTCGTTCGCTCCCGCGCTACTCGTCGCCAATGTGTTTATTTCTGTCGGAGAGCAACCGGCATCCAAAATAGAAAAGTCCACGGCGTCTCTTCGCACACGCTGCACGCACGTTGAAAATTCGGAAAATTTACAGCAATCATTAAAATTATTAATTAATTATATTGTGCTATAAACCCGTCCGTTCGGCATGGCGGTCGGACATCAAGTGGCCGCCATCTTGTTTTTATTGTTCGGTTTGGCTATAAGTTGTGACGTGAACGATGTTGCTGGGTACAAAGTGTCGTTACAAATGATGTGGACTGAGGAGAGGTTCCCGAAGGATTACCCCATAGACCATCGTCCTAAGGCGCAGTGGTCATTGGTTTTTGGTAAGTATTTCTTTTCCTTCCCGCCCTGTGGTTGGGGCGTAAGAATACCGCCACGGCATCCCCTACCTGTCGTAAAAGGCGACTAATAGGGGTTATCGGGGTTGTTAGGCGTATTTCTTTTCCTTGCAATATGTTACCATACTAAACTAAATCAACTATAAGCATGGAGATAAAATGTTACTTGTAAAGTTCTAAAAACATTTATGCTGTATTAGATTGCTAAACAACGTTATCACAAAATGAACTCTTAAATTTCTTGAAATAAAAATATCCACAAAATGCACATTTAAATTGACTTCTTTTACAAGATAATAACTTGTATTCAACGACTTGGCTTTAATATTAAACCCTTAAAAGAAACAAAAGATTTTATATAATATAAATATGCTAAAACGGTTTTGCATACATTTATTTTTGTTCATTAGTCTCTGAATCATTTTATTTGTCTTTGAAATATTGGGACAGATAGATGTATTTATATGATTTTTAGATGTTTTTATATTTATATGTGTAGGGGTACACAATAGTCTGTGGAATATATAATGTGTGTATAAAAAACTGTGTACAAATAAATACATCTATCTGTCCCTATATTTCAAAGACAAATAAAATGATTCAGAGACTAATGGACAAAAATAAATAGGTAGGTAGGTAGAAGGTATTTAGGAATATTTGTCAAAAAATACCTAAAACCGTGTTTATAATACATACACACAGTCACACCTTTAAAAAAATATTACCTATATATTACACCAAGGTGTATTACCACACTCATGGTTGCATGCGAACCGTATATTATGTTTCACGTAACAGAAAGTCAAGTTGTCGCCGTTTTTCACGAGAACTTCCCAACATCATCATCTCCTTGCCCTGTTCCCAATTTCATTTGGGGTCGGCGCAGTATGTTTTATCCTTCCACATATACCTATCAGCCGTCATGTCCATTCACCCCTTTTTCTTTCATATCTTCATTCACGCACTCCATCCATCTTTTATTTGGCCTTCGTAAAACCCATATCCTCTTGCCCAATATTGCCTCTTGGTCGACTTTGATTCGGTGCTATCTCTCGAAAGTACGTCGCACATTTATCCTGCGGGAACTCCGAAGTTCTCCAGAGGCACCATTAAATTGTTAATTGAAACTATAACGTTATGAAAACAATACAAACACTGAGATGTAACCTTTTGTAACTAAAGACAGCAATCGCTATCTTATGGTAATACGAGTACATAGTAGCAAAATCATGGCACAAATATCAAATTTGATATTATTTTAGCAAGAAGGTTGCGTAGGCGAAGCTAGGCCATAAGATATCATTTAAATAAACGACTACCAGTACATATGAAGTCTCCTCCTACTTTCACGAGTATGAGCAATATATGAAATTATGTGTGTATTCATAATGAATTATCACGTACTTTGACATTGAAGAAAAAAAATAGAGACAGCATGTTCTTAAGAAATTCTTAGGTGCTACTCCGCCAACCCGTACTTAGCCAGCGTAATGGTCTAAAGTCTAACCCTATTACCCTCTTGGCCTGTGCCCAGCAGTGGATCGTATATGGGCTGATATCGTATATAATGACATACATACATACATAAACTCACGCCTGTATTCCCCAAAGAGGTAGGCAGAGGTGCATTTCTGCACCCACATTTCGCCAAGTATGTATCAGTCCCACGTAATAGGGGGCGAGCCTATTGCCGTTTTTCGGGCACATTTCCAGACTCCGTGCTGTTACCGAGAATTTCCTAATGGAAAAACCCAATAACACTTTGCCCGACCCGGGAATCGAACCCAGGACCTCTAGATCGCACGGCACATACTTGTACCGCGAGACCACGAGGCAGTCCGTATATATAATGAGCAAAACATAAACCTGTTAGCAGCAGAAAAACAACAACAGCATAGCTCCTTTAAGCCAAAACCGACATAAAAAAAATATAAAATATAAACAAACAATCTTTTCACAAACTACACAAAAGAGAAATCAAGACAAGCGACAAATAGTTCCTTTGTTTTCCCAAGATGTATTGTCACGGGCCGCCAAAAAAGTAACAATAACACCTTTTGCGATAACATCAGAAGTGTTCGTCAAAAGTGTAACAAACTTTTATATCTGTAATTAAATCGTACGACGGTCTCCGGTAATGGACGACCTAGATTCACGGCATTCAGCACAGGCGAGGGAAAAAATTCACCAGCATTTTTGTTTATATATTTTTTTCCGAAACGCATCCCAACATACGGATTAGATGTGAAATTAAGTTTGCATAGTTTAATTTATGATTTTACTTTTCACGCTATCGATTTAATAAAGAATTAAAAATTGCAACTAATAAACATTAGGTACTTAAATACATGCACTTTTTAAATAATAAACAATGTCTTGTGTGGTGGGAATCAAAAACTACGAGAGACTTTTCGGTCTCACAACACCCAGACACGCATATTGTATGCACAAACATTTGTCTCGGTGCGGGGATCGAGCCAGTGGCTTTTCGTTTCATAAACTGGTGTCTACTGTCTAGCCTGCCGCAACACGGGGCTGTCAAGTGCACTAACGCATGAGAAAGAGCATCAAAGGTGTATTTCAACATCCATTTTTCATCAGCTGTGTTTAAAATTATGTAAATATAAGCCAACTTCCGCTTTTTAGGTACATTTTCAGACCCCGGATTCCACTATGAACTACTGCATGTAAATCACATGTGGGACCTATCGTTTGTTCACCGCATTAATGCTGCGATACAAACGAGGCAGAAAAAAAAACCAGAACATAAATAGTAAATAGCAAACCCGAATTCTGGAATAAGAATAATAACTAACCTGTATCTAAACACTAAAATACCTTATCTATAAAACCAGGGATAATTGACCTATTCACCTCGCAGGCCTACAAAGAATGCCGGCGTTATCTTTCAACTGTTAGTGACATTTCGCGGTTTCGCTCCGAGATAAGACTTGTCCGTTGTTTTTTTCCACAAAGAACCGATGTTATCTTAACGATTCTTTCTCTGTCTTCGACGTTGTTATGTGGCGACCTCTGTTGACATTTCGCTTAATTATATTGTTATATATTAGTGTCCATAGACCGAAAACGCGTGTAGACTGTCCAGGCTTAATTTATGTTGTTGTCTTGCAAAATCTTTGGTGATTTTAAGAAATTCTTTTTGAAGAACTTCTGGATGCACAAGTTTCTTCACAATTTTCGATTGCCTCTTCCTCGAGGCAAACACGCCCTTCACTATATTATGTATGTACATACATACATAAACTCACGCCTGTATTTCCCGAAAGGGTAGGCAGAGGTGCATTTCTGCACCCACATTTCGCCAGGTGTAAGTATGTATCAGTCCCACGTAATAGGGGGCGAGCCTATTGCCGTTTTTCGGGCACATTTCCAGACTCCGTGCTGTTACTGAGAATTTCCTAATGGAAAAACCCAATAACACTTTGCCCGACCCGGGAATCGAACCCAGGACCTCTAGATCCCACGGCACATACTTGTACCGCGAGACCACGAGGCAGTGTTATGTATGTATGTCTGCAAAAACATGGCAACCTATTTCTTAACTAATATTTACACATTATAATCTTAAACAAGATTAAGTAACATATTTTATCTATTATAAAGCATAAAAACCTGGAAATTACTGAGACCTTCACCAACAATAAATAATGACCTATTTACCACAAGACTTTAGACATAATTCCCCAAAATTACTCTCAAAACATTTTCGAGTGGTATCCGTTAATTCGGTAATTTACCGACCCCGTCCGCCCTGAAAACAGACAAAGGGATGCTCAAGGAAAAAAAAACGAATGCCTTTCAAATACCGTTGCCAAGAAGATTTGTCCCGTATTGAATTACCTATCACTCCCCTAATAATGGAGATGCGATGGACAGGAAGCTGAGCCCTTACAATGGCGTTGTTTTATGTAAATTTAAATTAATACTGATTCTATTCTGTAAGGATTTGTAAGTAAAAGTGATTGGGACATCAATGGGACAGTGGAGTACTGAGATTATGTAAGATTGGAAGTAAGATAAGGGTATTTGTAGGTATACTTGTACATGGGCCAGCGACGGTACTTCCATACGAGCTCAAAAGCTTTACACGTTAATTATGTGATGTCTAGTTTATAATTATTTATTATGAACTCAGGATATTCTCATTTATATTTCAAGTTGCTTTTGTTAAATAAAGACTTAAACCTTAAAGATTTATTCAGAACTTTATAAGGCAATCTGGAGTTTGGTCTGGCCTCGTGGTTTCGCGGCACAAATATGTGACATGCGATCTAGAGATCCTGGGTTCGATTCTCGGGTCGGGCAAAGTGTTATTGGGTTTTTCTATTAGGAAATTCTCAATAGCAGCACGAAGTCTGGAAATGTGCCCGAAAAACGGCAATAGGCTCGCCCCCTATTACGTGGGACTGAATAAATGCACATCTGCCTACCCCTTCGGGATATACAGGCGTAAGGTTATGTACTTATGTATGTATTAACGGAAAAATCGAATAATTGCACTTCTCGGAAGTCGATACTAGGACCTCTCCAGCCAACGCTCGTTATGTCGTGGCCCTGGCGAGGTAGTTTCCTTTAGGCAATATGCAGTAATTGCAATACTCTATAAATTACTTATAAATTATTAAAAATATATAGACATATATAAGTTTCTGAACCGTAAACTCGGGATCATAATTCCTAGCAAAAACAAAAGCTGAATGAGTCTTCATGAGCTTCCAGTTAAAACTTTGTGGAGGCCAACTAAAATTGCCGGTAGAAAAACAAGTTAATATAAATAAACCGGGGCTGAGTGGAGTTCACTAAAAACTGTTGAAATACTTATCTTGACCGTTAAACTAGCAAACTCCCACTTTGCACTAGTTTCGCAGCAAAATCTCAACGCTCCCAGTTCAAACATTTTCAAGTGCTCTGTATTAACATCCTGCTTTCCTTATAATAGTAGTAGTATATATTAATGTTTAAGTTTGTATGGAGTTTGTGTTTCCGAAACCACGCCATTTCATTAGATGGCCTTCGAGGCTCAAAAGTTAGCTTTTCTTGCTAAAAGGTTGAAGTTTCAGCTTCATATGGAATCAATACTAATAAGGTATAAGTACTAGTGTTAAAATAAACTGTAGCTAAATAAAGAAATACGACGTATAGATTTATAAACAGCCAATGGTATTAATGTTTGATAAATATAGCATCTGCAGATGCGAACAGCCCGACATAATATCAACTGATGAAAGTTTTTCAATCTTTAGAGGTACACAATTTTTTCGTACTGCCAAACATTACCATTACCGCAACATTACTTTGCACTGTCTCTATATAAAAACCAAATATTATTACGCAAATAGTACGAGAAGTTCAACATATAAAGTGACAGCCCCGTGGCGCAGTTGGCTAGACACGAGCTTGCGAAACGAGAGGCCGCTGGTTCGATCCTCGCACCGAGACAAATGTTTGTGTGATCCACAAATATTTGTTTCGGGTCTGGGTGTTTGTGAGACTGAAAAGTCTCTCGTAGTCTCTGATACCCACGACACAAGACTCGTATCTTAATGTAGGGTCAGAACTATTTATGTGACTGTTGGGTTTATTTATTATTATTTAATCTTATTATTATTTATTAAAGTATCAATTTTAAACTTTTAAAAATCACCCTACTATCTAACTTTGTTAACTTTAAGTAGGTACCTTATTTCATAATAGCGACTCCATCTTTCATGGAACTATAAACACAGCATAAATCCGGTCGTAATATAAACAACAAACTAAAAGAATTAACTAAAGCCCTGTATACTTTCCTCGTAAACTTTATAAGTGTTCCATTATAGTAATAAATCATAATTCCAACGATGTTTATGTGTTCATATTTAACAATTTCACTGCAATAATGTATAACGTTCTATTTTAATTTCGGCCTTTTTGATGCTGCGCGTCATCGTCTATTTCTATGAAGTTTGTTGAACTTTTAATGACAGTAGCTTCATCTTTATTATTTTGTAACGGAAATTGTTTGAAATCATTAACAACAAGTTATAATATTGTACATACATACATAACCTCACGCCTGTATTCCCCGAAGGGGTAGGCAGAGGTGCATTCCTGCACCCACATTTCGCCAAGTATGCATCAGTCCCACATAATAAGGGGCGAGCCTATTGCTGTTTTCGGGTACATTTCCAGACTTCGCGCTGCTATTGAGAATTTCATAATGGAAAAACCCAATAATACAATGCCCGACCCGGGAATCGAACACGGGACCTCTAGATCGCACGGTACATACTTGTGCCGCGAGACCACGAGGCAGTCTAGGCAATATATTGTATTTTATAGTCAGTTTAAATCAAGCTGGCCCGTCTGAGATGTTACTACTGTTTAGCAACAGCTTAGTTGTCGAGCTTGATGGATGAAGTCTATGGATGACTATGTGTAGTGTCTATAGATGGTTAGCTGAATTTCCAGAATAACAATAAAAAGTTTATTGTATACCTATTTTCTTGGCACGAATTCAATTATTAGGGCATCTACATTAACCAAAGGATACGTTTTATACTTACGCAGCGAAAAAATCATCTAGTTGTTAACAAGTGAGAGTAGGTAAAAGAATTCTATTCAAAACAACACATTTTGAATAGCGTGTAAGCTCAGTGAAACCGCACGAGCTGCCGCGTTACCGAGTCTTAAATTTGAACAAAAACATAGATTTCATGAACATTTAACGGTGAAAGATTGCATAAATAAATACACATTTAAAGCTTTGATAGACAAATTCCTAAAGTGTGTGTGATCAAGTAATTAAAGTTATAAGTCAGCATTGTAGATTTTATGTTCAAGCCCCTCTCAGGCGTAATAGAAACCTATGGCTAGGCGGTAAGACGAATATTTATTTTTAATTATTTTTGAACTTACAAATTTCATAGTAGAAATATTAAAACATAGAATTACAACAAAAAAAATTGAATTAAATAAAAATGTAAACAGAAGCCAAACAATAATTAATATAATTAATATAATTTGCTGGTGGTAGGATATTCGTATCCGCCCGGATGGCGACCACCGTACACAGGGCGTAAAACCCGCCATAGTGGCACATGCAAGTGTGCCGCGTTCCGGGATCAGCCAGTGTATATCCGGTTTTCGGGGGGGCTTTAATCATGGTGAAAGGATGACCGTGCCGGCATTTTTTGGCCGGTTTGTCGCGGTCGGTCCTTTGACCGCCATGATTGATAGTCCCCCAAACTTCTTCACAATAAGGTGAAGAGGTATTCGGCCGGCATGATTGTGTCGACCAACGGGAGACCATCATCTCTCGCTGGTCGGCACTTTTTCTGGACTCCATTGCGCTTACCATCAGGTGCAATGGGGTCACTTTGCCGTGCCAGAATATAAAAAAAAAATAAAAAAATAATAATAAGGACATGGAAACAAGAGAAGGGAGTGGGGCTAACCAATCCCCTATTAGCATAAACGGCCTACGTTCCGAGGCACTTGGCCATCAGCGCTGCATGTCTAAGCAATTTCCCCCATAATTAGTATAATACGCGCATAGCTGCTTAGAAAACTGCTTTATTTGCATATCTCACTCGGTTATTCTAGAGTAAATGGCCTATAAAATGATTCGATAAAGGCTGAGGTATAACTTAGGTACGTTGGTTGGTTCATCCTGCAATATAAAATATATATTCTATTATTAAATCTAAATCCATAATCTATATTCGGAATGAATACTATAATAACTTGAAATTACCTTCATTTGTGTCCCCGGTCGTGAACTTGCTTTCCCTTCATTGGCTAATTAAAAAATACAATCTATTTTGTCAATGAATTAAATAAGACTTATTTAATAATAAATTAATAATATTTTCATTTTATAAAACTAACATAGTTTTATGAGTAAAAAACTTGATACTTGATATTAATCTTAATTTTTATTAATAAGTAAAAAATATTTAAAGGAAACAAAATTTAAGTGTATGATTTTACTAGCGGTCCGTCCCAGCTTTGTCCGAGGTTATTATAGTCTCATATCTTGTTTTAAGCAAAATATTCCATGATTAGTTAAGTAGATATCCCTTGAAACCATAACAAATCTTTTCATCTACGGCACTACGTAAGCTGTGAAATGACCACGATTTATAAACCCAGAATATTTATCAATGCTTAAATTAGTGACTCTAGAATCCCCCTGCAGTCGATAGTGAGACGCTCGGTTGGACCGTTTCCTTTAAAGGCCTTCACGTTACGATGAATTTAACTTGATATAGCATAGGAGACGTGAGCGCCGCCCGGATGTATCCAAGGATACTCGTAGCTCGCTTTCTAAGAATTATATACACAGAGTATTATAATGCGCCTTTTAAAGTGTAGCTACTGAAGAAATATGTACAATTTTAGAGTGTGGCCGTTATTTATATAGTGATTTGTATTGCTTAGATTTAAAAGATAGTCTTTTGTTTTGTTAATCACGCCTGGTCATCTGAATGATCTTTTAACGGGTGATAAATGTGTGCAAATAAGTATTCAGAAAAAAATATCTTATGGTTACCTTCCTCTTTTTGACACAGACTTTTATTTGCGTAACTTTTTTTTGTTGGTGATGAATTATGAATCCGTGTGGGAAGGAAGCATTACAAATAAGGTACAAAACCCGCCACATTATGATTACTATCCTAAATTTATTTTTCGGATGATTATTCCGACATATCGCGTATACATTAGGGTTGCCAACTATACTGTTTTAAGTAGTATTATACTGTTTTTCACTACATTATACTTTTTACTGTTGAACAAAAATAAAGTATACAAAATACTGTTTCCAGCATTAGAATGCTTAACACTAAAGTGTTTAGCTTTGATGAAGTTTTTTAAAAAAGACAATAAATTAATTAGTTGTGTGAGAAGCTCTAAAAAAATGTATACCTATAAAACATTAAATAAATAAAATACTGTTATTTTTTCTTAAATAGATACTGTTCAATATTCTTCTTTGACCTAAATATACTTTATTTCTTTTTAAAAAAGTTGGCAACCCTAGTATACATGCAATAAAAATCAGGCCATCAGAGCACTTGGCGAATGATGAGAAGTTTTCTTAAATTCGTTAGTCGCAACTTCATAGCTTACTGCATTTACTAGCATTGAAACAGTAAATAGTATAGACTTAGTTTTACTGTTTTACTAAAGTATAAACACTAAATTATATATGTGTCCTTCTAGGCCAATCCCACAACAGCAGCTACAAGTTATATCGAGTCGGCGAAGTAGCACGAGAAGCGGTGCGTAACTTCGCACAGACTGCTGAATTCGAAGACCTGGTGAAGGAAGGCGAAGAGGATGCAAACGTGTACGATCAGTTTACGGCTCCAGCCATCGCTGCTGGAAGTGGGCAGACAGAGAACTTGGTGTTTGTTGATGGCGGACACAGTATGGTATTTATTTATTTATTTAATATGCTTTATTGTGCACCACATACATAAGTATGTGACTTAAAGCTACCTTAATTAAAATAATAATTAGTAAATTAAAGCTACCTTATAAACTATTGTGCCACAAAGGGCGGTCTTATCCCTATTTGCGATCTCTTCCAGACTACCCAGAGAAAAAAAAAAGTATATAAAAGGGGTGGTCGTGGAAATTAATTAAAAAAAATATATTAAAAATAGACAATAAACAAAAACAAAAAGCATTGATAAAAAAAATTAAATTAAAACTAAATACATAAATATATTTTTAAATTTAGAAGATTATGAGTAGTGTGCTTTAAGTCTACTCTTAAAAGTAGACAAGGATTTTGCTTGCCTTATAGATAGAGGAAGTTCGTTCCACAAGCGAGCAGCATGGTATATAATTTTATTAGAGCAATTTTGTTATACTAAGAAAATTTATACTGCATTCATGACAATACAGTCTATTTACGTCCAACTACTATACACGGTCCTCTTCTACAACCTAGAGGCATCAGGCCTCAGTCCACTACGCCAGTTAAGTGCGGGTGGGCTACACACCTAAAAATTCTTAGGCACACAACATGAGTAAAGAAATTTTTGTATTATTTATACGTAGCACATTTAATTGCATAATTTTGAGGTAACTGAATATTCATAAAATCGGTTATCGACTATTTGAATAATAAAAAAATAATGACAAAACCTGTTTTTTTTTAACAAGTACATATATCAGACAGCGTCCGTGGCGCAGTCGGCTAAACACCAGCTTCGAAACGAGAGGCCGCGGGTTCGAATACTTAAACAGTTACTTATATAGACTAATAAAATACCTGCTTGCATCTCTCTAATTATTTTAAAATAAAATTACAAGGTTTTTTTACGAATTTTTCTTCGCAGTAAGCCCGTAGATCACGTTTTATATAAAGCTTACCATCCATTAAGCTTATCAACGCATTGTGAAGAAAAAAGTATTTCGTAAAATGAAATTTCACGATGAAATACTCTAATTACAAAAAAGTTAAAGTTAACATCGAAGTTACATGAAAATAATTTCACTGATATTTTTTTGTAATATATTTTACCAGAGTATTAATATTAACAATAACACACGAATATATGTATGTACAACTGTTTGGGTCAGCATCGCCAAAACAACTTTTAATAAAAATAATTAGAAGTAGAATAACTGCCCTAATTAAAGGAATTCTTTCACTTCACGTAACTACACTATTCAATTTCCAAATTCAAATTTGGAAACGCGAGAGGTAGGTGAGTAGGTAATAGGTATACCTTTGATTGCTGAGTGGTATCTTGCCATGATAATAATCTTATCGTTGTGATAGTGAGAGGACAGTCAAAGGTAAATTTGTACATCCACTATCAACCAGCTGTAATTAGACTTTTTCAGACTCCGTGCTACTCAGTATTTTCTAACATAAAACCTCAATAATACTAGCCATCCCGGACCCTTGATACCACGCCACACCGCGAGAACAAATCAAACAGACTCTATTAATTTAAAATTACCCCAGACTGATATATATCAGTACATATATATCAGTATATAAGTCGTGATGGCCTCGAGGTTTAGGCACGCGGTCGAGAATCTCGACGGTCGCGGGTTCAAACCCCAGGCATACACCTCTGACTTTTCGAAGTTATGTGTGTATTCACATTGAATTATCACGTTCTTTAACGGTGAAGGAAAACATCGTGATAAAACCTGCACACCTAAAAAAGTTCTTAGGAATTTCTTGGGTGTGTAGTCCGCCAACCCGCACTAGGCCAGCGTGGTGGACTAAGGCCTAAATCCTCTCAGTTGTAGAGGAGGCCCGTGCCCAGCAGTGGGACGTATATGGGCTGATGATGATACTGATATATAAATGTATATCAGAATATGTACCTATATATCAGTCTGGACTCTGGATATATATAAATTAATAATTTGTATTGATTGCAGGTTTCATTGATTGGCCGCATAATACCCTCTCCAGACTGGTTTATTGGAGTAGACAGCTTGAACTTGTGCGTCGATTCGTCGTGGGTGGATCAAATCACATTGGATGTAAGACGTCTCATATTTCTTCATCAATTTTTATTAGCTTCATTTGAAGTCGCGTTTGTGCGAGATGCCATTACAAAGGGTAATGACCTTAGAACTCACATTTCATCATGTTTATTGTACAAATAGTATAGTTAAGGCACAAAACAATGAAATGGATAAGTGTGTTATTTCGTTTCTTGTTTATCATTAGGAAACTTAACATTTTCCAGGATAAAAATAATCTTAAGCAGTCATAGATGCAAGGAGTATTTGAGTGCGAGTCTATTGCCATTAACCGAGCTTATTTCCAGCTTCCGTATTGTTAATGAGCATTTTCTAATAGAAAACCCCAATGACATATCATCCGAACCGAAAATCAAACCCTGGAACTTTCGACCTCATGCCGCACACTTACTCGTGAGACCAATAGCTGTCAGCATAAATATATTTTCCTACGGTGTCACAACATGATTGATCAAGAAATCACATAGAATTTTAAAAATTAAAAGTCTTCCTGATATTTATTAATTTCCAGAAATTTGTACTAAAACATCGAAAATATTAGTCTTAATGTATCTATTCCATTTTCAGCCACAAAATGACCTATTGACATAATTTAACAGATTACCCACCCGAGGTATTCAGTTCCATTATTTTCGTTGTAAAATTCGGAGACTGACTCAGTCGAAAACTTTCACGAGCCGTTGAAAAATGTAGGGCAATTTAAATGTACTTTTAAAATTGTGCTTCCAAGTTGTAAAATTCAAATTGAATTGCATTTCTTTTTGTATTTTCCATTCGAAAAGGTTTTTTAAATGTAAATACATATTTATTAAGGCTAAAACAAATACCGCAGCTTCGTAACTACGTTTGAGTTCTTTCAATTTATTAAAGTAAATACTCAGTTGAAGATGGAATAAAGTAAGTAATAAGAGAAATTCTACGTTTTGATTCTGACTACTTCAAGATGATTCTACTAGCACTGATGGTACTTAGAGTCAAAATAAAATATCAACTGGCGAAAACCCAGCAATGATTACAATTATGTTGATATACATATTCAGGCTAATACCAAAACGTACTTTAATGGATCAATACAGGTTTTATATTTTATTTACGCTGATACAATTATCCTTTTACCATATTTAGGTCGGAATTATTTCAAAAAACCATTCTAAATAAGTCGCCTATTTTCATTTCTTGGATCCTTGAATATTTAATTCATATTCCCCATATTATTTTCCTAGCTCGAGCCTCTGGACGCAGGTGCAGCTAGCGGCCTAACATTCACTGCACCTCGATGGGACACATCTCCACCAGAACCGGTGTTCAAGCACAAACCACGGGTGCCTAACCACCCAGCCGCCGGGTTCTATTACCCAGACTTGAAAGAGCTGTCTGCAATAGCGAAAGTGCAATTTACGAGGGTATGAAACATCAATCTTTCTAGTATTAAGTACAAGCAAATACTATGAACTAATGAGACACAGAATTGAGGAAACCTACCTTTGAGCAAACATGTTTTTACTGTCATTAAAATAATATATGCCTAAAATAATGAGGTAGTGAAAATTAGTCTGAAATCGAAATGTAGATTTGAAACACGTCAAACGTATTACGAATGAATGATATTTTAGAAAATAGCAACTTGATATCAGGGTACAACCCCGCTCAGTAGCTCCAATATTTATCAAAAATTACTGATATCTCCTTTACTTCAGTTTCTATTTTCAAACTAAATAAGCCGACAGGTAAAAATACCGCTAAATAAAGGAAAGTTGGAATATCCAGCTCCAAACCATTTCCTCCTGTCATATCAAAACCACGACACGCAAGAACATCCATATCAATATTCCAACAACGTCCACAATCCCATCAACCTCACCATACCAAATTCAAGTGATATCAATTATCATTTATCAAAGCCCGCTATCAAGGCTTTAATTACCATGTTACGTCTCACGCGTCTGCCAACACTGTCGCTGTAATGGTATCTAAGTGTTTAATTAAATTATTTATTAACTTACATCCCTTAACTACTTAGATGTTATCATAATTTATTAAAGGTTATATGCAAATGAGGCACATATGTATGTTTTACACGTCCTCGTGTCTTACAATCAAGGCTAATGAGATTTTAGTGTGTAACTCGCTTTGTGATCTCAATTATTCCGCTGTAGAGTTGTTATAAAGTTTTTTTTTATTTTGAATGAGTATTAACAAATACTCACGTTTTATTATATACATACTTGTTCTCACAAACATTAGCCAAGTTTCGAGAATTAAAATCACTAAGATTTGTTTTACAGTTTAATACATTGAATAATATAAGGTATTACAAACTATTAAAAACGACTACAACCAATTATTGCTGTTGCCCCAAACGTAACCAAGTTAGTATCAAAGGCTAAAATGGTATTTTAGTCAATCAAAACAATTGTACCAACCTTCTCATTTTTTCCTTTTCCATTATTCAGATAAAACAGTATTCGACTAAGGAGCTCAACGATTTAATCAGAAAAGATTTGATCACGAAACTAAAAGACAAGGATCTACACAAAGGTCTGCCTAAAAAGAGGATCGTCAAAAAAGATGGTCCAAAAGATTACAGAGACGAAATATCAACCAAAAACTACATTGACCAACTTAAAGACTTAGAAGAGGATCCTGTGGGAACACCGGTTCCAAATTTGCCGGATAATAAAGTTATTGTAGTTACAACGCCGGCGACAACGTAAGTATCCTTTGAAATCAAAGGCTTAGGGCCTTTTAAAAGCCAATATAACAATGTCCATTAAGTTTTACTTTCTCTACTTTTAGAGTTATTCTTTCTTCATGTAACAATGCATCATTAAAACTTGTATCGAATCGTAAAGGACAAAAAGTTTTTCATTTTAAATAGTTACTGCATTGTATGTTATTATGACATGTTCATTATTTATGGATATTTCACATGGACTCATCTTAGACTATTCTCGAACAGTTTTTAATTATTGAACTCCTTACTAATAATCACGCTCTATTATTTTAATCTTCTTATATATAAAAATGAATCGCAAAATGTGTTGGTAAGCGCATAACTCAACAACGCCTGCACCGATTTCGCTAATTCTTTTTTTGTTGTGTTCGCTATCGTTAGGAGAAGGATCTTATGAAAGAAAAAGTTAAGAAAATTGCGAGGAATATGGTAAAAACAACAATTTAATTTTCTCATATAAACTGTTCTACCTAATATTCTGTCAAACATTTTATGTTTATCCCGTCAATATGGTTAATGGTCCCCTCAAATTAAAGAACGTATTTAAATAAAGGTTTTGAATCGACAACATATATCCAGAATATTCGAATAATTGCGTATTTTAGATTTTAAAAATGTAGAATAATGTCAGTAATAAAAAGGGATTGACATATTTATTGGTTGTCAAATATTTATGCGTGCGTTCAGAAATGTGTTTTTAAACTCCTTGGTTGTACCTGATTTACAAAAGAAGGCAGGTTCGGTAGTCATCACGCTTTGAAATCTAAAACACCCACAACTATGCAATGGAATGCGCTTGGTGTTAAGAAAATTGTTGAGTAATGTTATTCACGTGACGATACTGAAAAGACAACTTAGAGATGAATTGGTGCTTGAGAATTCATCAATTAGATTGATCTAAGATTTCATTGATCCTAACGGGTATGACCATTGAGTTCAAACGAATTCAGTTCCCGATTCGTCATGCCTTCGCAATGACGATTAACAAAAGATGTTTGTGATCTTTTAGAAAATTAAAAAATATATTAAAAATGTATATCACAAGGTGCATCATCATCATCATCAGCCCATATATGTACGTCCCACTGCTTGGCATAGGCCTTCTCTGCAACTGAGAGGGTTTAGGCTTCATTCCACCACACTGATGCTTCAATGAAGAGAATTAAAACCGACTACATCCCATCCCATATGTACATGTTTAATTAAATCATGACTTGCGGAGACACGATTGATGCATTTAATTTTCGTACTTATTTATTTCTGTATTTTTATCTCAATAAAGTGCTGAACTTAATATTTATTTCCATACAATCAAAAATAAAATTCAGGTAATATGTAAATATGTAACATTCAATGACTGTTAGGGGATACGAAGTTTTCCGGGTCAGCTATTATAAATGTTAATGTTTTGATTGTTACGCTTTCACGCCAAAACTACTTAACCGATTATCATGAAAATTTGTACACATAGTCTTCGAGATATAAAAAAGGACATAGGATTCTTCTTATTAAAAAAAAATACGGAGGATAAAAGAATTGAAAAAAGATTTGAATGACTTTTGGTATGCAGATAGGTGGGACCCACCGAAGTAACATAGGTGGGAATGGTTATCCTTACTATTATATAAATGTGAATGTAGGGATGTTTGTTACGCTTTCACGCAAAAACAAAAATTTTGGTATGACCATAAATGAGACCCTGTGAAGTAACATAGGCTATGTTTTATCCCGGGAAAATTTAATGTTCCCATTGGGATAAACATATTATTAAAAATACGAAATTAACTGTCAGAGTTTTACTTATGCGCCTCAACCATTTGAATTGATTTGACCTTTTTTTAAATTCAGTAAGTGCCATTTTGGGCACTTGAGGGACGATTTATAGATTCACTTATTATCTTTCTGCGCCCAACCCTGAAGTCTACGCGGACGGAGTCGCGGGCAAAAGCTATAAAAATATAAAAAATGCGATTACAAAACAGGTGTTGTTCGTAGATGGGTGAAAATTTGGAGTTATATGTATTTTTCAATGCTGAATCATAAAAAAATAAAAACAAAAAATATCCACAAAATAAAAAAAAACTTTTCGGGTTGGACCACCTTAGGGGTATAAAAAATAGATAACCTATTCTCAGACTTACTGAATATACATATAAAATTTCATCAAAATCGGTTGAGCCGTTTCGGAGGCTGTTTCGAACTGTGACACAAGAATTTTATATATATTATATAGGTGTATATGTATATCTCACGCTATACAATTTTGACCATATTTTTTTGTTTCAATTTGTATATCGATCAAAGCAATGACTGTTATACGTATCATTATAATTTTTCAGTGCTATTATCATTTATTTACATTTTAATAAAAAAAAAAACAAATTAAAATGGTCAGTATAAGATAGAGGTTGATCGTAGGAGGGTGAAAATCTATGATTATAATAATTTATCAATGCTGAATCATAAAAAATAAAGGAAATAAAGTCAATAGAAAAAAAACATACCCCTAAATGTTAAACCCTTAAATGTTGACCGATTCTCAGACCTACCTACAATATACCTACACACAATATTTCATAAAAATCAGTCGAGCCGTTTCGGAGGAGTTTACCAAAAAACACCACGACACGAGAATTTTATATATATGGCAAAACAACGTTTGCCGGGTCAGCTAGTTCAAAATAAAATATTGCGGGAGCCGGTTCTCTTTAAAAAATTCTATCTCGTTTTTAAATCGAAGGTATGTTTTGACTATAGAAAGTAATTTTTTATAATATTTAAATACATTTTATATGCTACAAAAACAATCTACAACCACAATAAAAATGTGGTAAACATCCAAAAGTACTTCAAAATGAATTCATTTTTTACCAACGTTTGTCAACTCCAGTGACTAAAGTAAAACAACCGCGAATTGTACACAGCCATTTGTAAATATAAATAACACGAGAACACTCTGCATACATTAAATTTAATACATTTTTCGTATCTATTACATTTTCATTCGTTTATTACTTTTCCATTATCTAATAATAAATATGAACAAGCAAAATGTTTATATAAATTGTTTGTACAACGTTCAAAAAATATTTTTACCGTCGGCAAGTTGGTACTTATTTGCTCACAATTTATATTTATAAAAACTAGTTTTTGAGAACTTAATACATGTTTATTTATCATGTACTAGCTGACCCGGCAAACGTTGTTTTGCCATATATATAAAATTCTCGTGTCGTGGTGTTTTTTGGTAAACTCCTCCGAAACGGCTCGACTGATTTTTATGAAATATTGTGTGGGTCTGAGAATCGGTCAACATTTAAGGGTTTAACATTTAGGGGTATGTTTTTTTTCTATTGACTTTATTTCCTTTATTTTTTATGATTCAGCATTGATAAATTATTATAATCATAGATTTTCACCCTCCTACGATCAACCTCTATCTTATACTGACCATTTTAATTTGTTTTTTTTTTATTAAAATGTAAATAAATGATAATAGCACTGAAAAATTATAATGATACGTATAACAGTCATTGCTTTGATCGATATACAAATTGAAACAAAAAAATATGGTCAAAATTGTATAGCGTGAGATATACATATACACCTATATAATATATATAAAATTCTTGTGTCACAGTTCGAAACAGCCTCCGAAACGGCTCAACCGATTTTGATGAAATTTTATATGTATATTCAGTAAGTCTGAGAATAGGTTATCTATTTTTTATACCCCTAAGGTGGTCCAACCCGAAAAGTTTTTTTTTATTTTGTGGATATTTTTTGTTTTTATTTTTTTATGATTCAGCATTGAAAAATACATATAACTCCAAATTTTCACCCATCTACGAACAACACCTGTTTTGTAATCGCATTTTTTATATTTTTATAGCTTTTGCCCGCGACTCCGTCCGCGTAGACTTCAGGGTTGGGCGCAGAAAGATAATAAGTGAATCTATAAATCGTCCCTCAAGTGCCCAAAATGGCACTTACTGAATTTAAAAAAAGGTCAAATCAATTCAAATGGTTGAGGCGCATAAGTAAAACTCTGACAGTTAATTTCGTATTTTTAATAATATGTTTATCCCAATGGGAACATTAAATTTTCCCGGGATAAAACATAGCCTATGTTACTTCACAGGGTCTCATTTATGGTCATACCAAAATTTTTGTTTTTGCGTGAAAGCGTAACAAACATCCCTACATTCACATTTATATAATAGTAAGGATAACCATTCCCACCTATGTTACTTCGGTGGGTCCCACCTATCTGCATACCAAAAGTCATTCAAATCTTTTTTCAATTCTTTTATCCTCCGTATTTTTTTTTAATAAGAAGAATCCTATGTCCTTTTTTATATCTCGAAGACTATGTGTACAAATTTTCATGATAATCGGTTAAGTAGTTTTGGCGTGAAAGCGTAACAATCAAAACATTAACATTTATAATAGCTGACCCGGAAAACTTCGTATCCCCTAACAGTCATTGAATGTTACATATTTACATATTACCTGAATTTTATTTTTGATTGTATGGAAATAAATATTAAGTTCAGCACTTTATTGAGATAAAAATACAGAAATAAATAAGTACGAAAATTAAATGCATCAATCGTGTCTCCGCAAGTCATGATTTAATTAAACATGTACATATGGGATGGGATGTAGTCGGTTTTAATTCTCTTCATTGAAGCATCAGTGTGGTGGAATGAAGCCTAAACCCTCTCAGTTGCAGAGAAGGCCTATGCCAAGCAGTGGGACGTACATATATGGGCTGATGATGATGATGATGCACCTTGTGATATACATTTTTAATATATTTTTTAATTTTCTAAAAGATCACAAACATCTTTTGTTAATCGTCATTGCGAAGGCATGACGAATCGGGAACTGAATTCGTTTGAACTCAATGGTCATACCCGTTAGGATCAATGAAATCTTAGATCAATCTAATTGATGAATTCTCAAGCACCAATTCATCTCTAAGTTGTCTTTTCAGTATCGTCACGTGAATAACATTACTCAACAATTTTCTTAACACCAAGCGCATTCCATTGCATAGTTGTGGGTGTTTTAGATTTCAAAGCGTGATGACTACCGAACCTGCCTTCTTTTGTAAATCAGGTACAACCAAGGAGTTTAAAAACACATTTCTGAACGCACGCATAAATATTTGACAACCAATAAATATGTCAATCCCTTTTTATTACTGACATTATTCTACATTTTTAAAATCTAAAATACGCAATTATTTGAATATTCTGGATATATGTTGTCGATTCAAAACCTTTATTTAAATACGTTCTTTAATTTGAGGGGACCATTAACCATATTGACGGGATAAACATAAAATGTTTGACAGAATATTAGGTAGAACAGTTTATATGAGAAAATTAAATTGTTGTTTTTACCATATTCCTCGCAATTTTCTTAACTTTTTCTTTCATAAGATCCTTCTCCTAACGATAGCGAACACAACAAAAAAAGAATTAGCGAAATCGGTGCAGGCGTTGTTGAGTTATGCGCTTACCAACACATTTTGCGATTCATTTTTATATATAAGATTAATATCCACCAACACGCACTAGGCCAGCGTGGTGGACTAAGGCCTAAAACCTCTCAGTTGTAGAGGAGGCCCGTGCCTAGCAGTATATGGGTTGATAATTTGAATACAGGTTTATACTCGTGGCCCTTTCTTCACTAAACAATGAATTCATCATCAGCCCATATACGTCCCACTGCTGGGCACGGGCCTCCTCTACAACTGAGAGGGAAACAATGACCAGTTTTAAAACGTGGACAGTTAATACTTCGGAGAGTATATTCAACTATCATTTTCAACATTTTATAGAACCGTGACTAGCAAACTCTATACTCTATAATACAATACAAGCCAAAAAATACCAATTCGAAGAAATAACAACAATAAAATTGTCGTATAATGCATCTCAAGTCACGTTTCCAGGACGACAATGCAAGGCGAATTTGACAGTGAATTAAGAAATATGGATGACGTAATACTGGCTGTAGCCAACGGTCGCAAATTGGGACTGCACAAGCACTTGCCGAGACACTTCAGATCTCGTCTGCATCATGCCGTTAATAGGATACAGCGTAAGTACAAAGTACATTGTAATGCAATTTGTTTGAGTACATTGTATTTCTTCTGTTTATGTTACATTGGCGTATGTATTTTGAGCTCTTTTAGAGTTATCTACTACATAACATGACTTATGTGCAGTCGACAGTATACATTTCTTAACTTAAAAATTGAGTCAAAACAAGTTTAAGATCTTTTTGATATAAAATATGCATTTGTTTTTTTCAACTGCACATAACTTATTATTCGTTGTACATCCTTCACAATATAATTAAATACACCCAACAGTCGCATACATAGTTCTGACTTGTATCCTAGTGTGGGGTCAGACATCATGACATCAGACATACATGGTGTATGTGACTGTTGGGTGTATTTATTTATTTATTTATTCACAATATAATTGCGTGATAATTCATTATGAACCCAACATCAGCCCTTATACCTCTTTGCTGGGCATGTGCTCTTCTACAATTTAGGGTTTGGGACTTGACCTCCACGTTGACCTAGTTCGGGTAAGCGTACAAAACATATGAAAATCAATACACATATGCCTTCGAATAATGATGTTGATTACCTTGGTTGTAGACACCGCATAGTCATACAAACCTTGATTCTTTGTGATTATTCAAGCTAACTTATAACAAAAATCTTACGCATAACTAACACTTAAATGTACAATCTTCTTCGCCAGCCAACGACTGTCTTGTGTCCGAGTGGAGCGAGTGGACCCCATGTTCGGCAACGTGCGGCTTCGGCGACAAGTTCCGGTACAGGAGCGTGCTGAGACAGAACAAAGCCGAGGGCCGGGGCTGTCCCAAACTGTCGGAGAGACGACACTGCGGCAACGTCAACTCTTGTGCCCATATCGATTACTTCGAGTGGTAGATTAGACGTAAATAGGATTTGATTTGTGTTTTCATTCCTTTTTGAGTTGGTAAATAAATATAAATCTAATTAAATGATAATAGCCGAAGAAAAAAAAATAAAAGACTTGTCAAATATAAATAGACAATCAAGTTTCAAGAAAAAGTCAATTCATACGAGCGGGGCGAGCCTATTGCCGTTTTTCGGGCACAATTCCAGACTCCGTGCTGCTACTGAGAATTCCCTAATGGAAAAACCCAATAACACTTTGCCCGACCCGGGAATCGAACCCAGGACCTCTAGATCGCTCGGCACATACTTGTACCGCGAGACCACGAGGCAGTCAAATTCAAAATCAAACATATTTTCATTCTATTAAAATGTTCTTTATTGTAAATGTTTCTGTTTAACTTCCAAAGCAGACGCTTCGGAACACGCTTCAAGGTGAATAATTAATTTTAATCATAGATAAATAGTCAAAAAGGCCTGCGGCAAAAGCCAAAATCGTAAAGGGATGCAGCTTTACGGCAGCCGGAGAGTGTCTATAAAACTGGAAGCGGGTGGGGAGATTACAGAGTAAATATTAAATAGCACCTGACCGGAATTAGTAAGCGCCCTCAGGTATAGGTACTCGTATACTGACGGTAGAAAAAAATCAAGTATATGAGCAAATTCTTTTCGAATTCTCGATGGTGGATACCATACATACATGTGGTTGAAATAAAATAACCTAAAATCAATTTAGAATACCAATATTTTGACAGCCCCGTGGCGCAGTTGGCTGGACACCTTGGGAAACGAGGGACCGCGCGTTCGATCCTCGCACCGAGACAAATGTTTGTGTGATCCGCAAATATTTGTGTCGGGTCTGGGTGTTTGTGAGACCGAAAAGTCTCTCGTAGTTTCTGATTACCACGACACAGGACTTGTATCCTAGTGTGGGGTCAGAACTATGTATGTGATGTGATGTAACGATTAGATGTTATTGCAAGTGTAACATACATAGTCTCTTTTGTATGCATTTTTGTGGGCAGAGATTCTTATGCCCGTTTCATCGGCTACTAAATCACATGTAATATGGGTCGAGCTTCTGTTACTGAAAATCTTGATATGGACCTCGAACTTGGGAATTCCCAATTGGACGGCTTATTTGCGCACTTTATTTAACACTACTCAATTAAATAAATGGCTTTTAATTAACTAACGAAAATAGATTCGATTATTTCAACACATTCTCATGTCTTATACAGAGAGAGTAACTTTCTAATTTATTTGTTCCAAAAATTTTTTGTTTTTTTTCTGAGTAGTATCAAAAGAATTCTTTAACGCGGGGATGATCATTGCATGTCAATAAATTGGAATAATTTTATCGTTAACTTAGGCACTGCGTATGTATATATTATTCTAACATATAACATATTATAAAACAAAAACACCAAAAATCTTAAATAGGGTAAGAAAAACCAGTAACATTAAGGACGAGCGCGAGTACGTATATTTCACATGCAATCCAAAGGATATACCGATAATGACCAAAGAACACCGCGTCGGGTTGTAAAGCAAAAACACGGTCGCATCTGTATGCGGACCATGATCTTCTCAAAATCAAGGAGTATGTGATTCGATTTCTGTACAGTGACGGATAAATACGGAGATGTTACAACCAAACACAAGTTATTTTCAGGGAATGTAAATTAAAGTGGCAATAAGTAATAAGTAGGTAAAATCTATTCACAATGCTTTCATCATCAGCCCATATAAGGGTATACGTATTTTTTATGTTTAATTAAAAATCTGTTTATGAATCATCATGATCAACAGCCCTTATACGTCCCACTGTTGGGCACGGGCCTCTTCTAAAACTGAGAGGGTTCAGGCCTTAGTCCACCACGCTGGCCTAGTGCGGGTTGGCGGACTACGCACCTAAGAAATTCCTAACAACTTTTTTAGGTGTGCAGGTCTCCTTACGATGTTTTCATTCACCGTTAAAGTAAGGGATAATTCATTGTGAATACACACTATAGCTTCGAAAAATCAGAGGTGTGTGCCTGGAATTTGAACTCACGACCGCCGAGATTCTTGATCGCGCGTCTAAACCTCAAAGCCATCACTAGTATTATTATTAACTCCAACAATTAGACTTAAATTATGTTGAAAGTTCAAAGTTTCTAAAAGTTCTTTGCGATCTTTTTTAAGTTTATCCAGAATTAAATTAATAACTCTGTTTTGTGTTTTTTATAACACAAGTTCGCAACACCACTGATTTTTCGTAGTGGTCAATCGTAGCCACATTTGTACCATGCTTATTACTTACGAGTAATATGTTTCGAAGTTCTGTAATTAGAGAATCTTTGAATATTTGAAGCCAAAACATATAGTACATAACACAAACATCGAATCGTTAAATCTATGATATTATACTTAAAATATCAAAACATTTAAACATCAAGCAGTCATATAAATCTCAATATTCGCAAGGTGGCTGGCAGAGGTTGGATGAGGAGGGCCGAAGATCGAGGCCACTGACGAGCCATAGGAGAGGCCTATGTCTAGCAGTGGACGTGAGAGAGACTGGTGATGATGATGATAAATCTCGACATTAAAAAAAAGATACTAATTTCAAATATTGTGTTACTGCTCCAGTGATATACCTTGTTCACTGAATCGGAAACATCGATTGAGTGAGTCATCGCGAGCTACATACTAAACACAGGGCTCCCGTCGCCCTAGCAGGCCGCGTGTCGTCTTATCAAAACAGACGATACCGAAGGATTTCGCCTGATTTAATAACTAATCCTAAGCTACCCTTGTAATTGGGTAAACTTTGATTGTTGTTTGAAATGTGACCTTTATATGTGCTGATAAGGTTATCCCCCACCATGACTTAAGCCAAATGGAGTATTGGTGTAATGTCGTATTTCATCACACACCCGCCACTGAAACTCCTGTATATCAGGATCAACAGTGAAACGCACAGTAAGGACAGCGAGCAGTGAAACTCTGCAAGTCTCTAAGAGGACCTAATCTGTCGTTACCCACAACGAAATTAATCAGAAGATAATTAATGAAGTTAGTACTATGTTTTCCATAGTAACTAAAGCCCAGGACTGTTTATTGTATCAAGTTTTTTAAAGTAATTATTTATCTGTCTAGTTTTATCAGTTAGTATCAGGTTTTTGGATAATTTTCTTTATTGTACCCGATCTCCGACATCCATTATCCTATAGAGGCAATGACTTTTGACTTTTATAATTTTCCTGAAGGCGTGAATTAGTTTATTCTTCCTTGTTCCGTTTTTAATGCTCTTCAATCTGTTAATAACTATAAAACACTCACAGGTAATATCAACCACAACAAAATACGCAACTACAAGAAAGAGAACTGCAACGTAGACTTACTAATTTCTCTTTTGAACAAACCAAGGCCTTTAAAGCATAACTCTTTATATAAAGCAAATAAAAGAAAAACAAAACCCGTAGTCTTAACATGAAAGTCAGCAATTGCATCTAGCTATAACAGTACCCCAGTTCCTCGGCAAAGTATCAATCAATGTTGGTTTCCCCCGGCGTTTAGTGAATCAATCATGACGTGTAGTTTCCACCAGAAAGCGGCCCGGCCCGCCCCTAATGTATTGGAAAATTGAATGCTCTCCGCCTTTGCACTCCTTTAAAGAATTTAGTTTTTAATTTACTCCCCTAGAACAAAGATCTGGCGTCATTCGTCTCTGACGCGACATTATTCTCTTCCGCTGTTTGGATTTGCGACTGGTGAAATTGTGGACAGAATAAATAAAGATTTTCAAGTCGCACATGAAGTATACTTACAGGCTACAGATTTAACTTTTAATGTCATCAAACTGAAAAATACTGTACCAAAATATATCACTCAAAGAATTAGCTTTTAGGATGACATTTGAAGCACTTTGAATCATCATCATCAGCCCATATATGTCCCACTGCTGGGCACGGGCCGCCTCTACCATTGCGAGGGTTTAGGTCGTAATCTACCACGCTGGCCTAGTGCGGATTGGCGGATTACACACCTAAGAAATTCCAAAGAACTTTAGGTGTGCAGGTTTCATCACGATGTTTTCCTTCACCATTAAAGTAAGTGATAATTCGTTGTGAATACACACATAACTACGAAAAGTCAAAGGTGTGTGCTTGGGGTTTGAACCCGCGATCGCCGAGATTCTCGTGAATAGGCTGCTACTAGGCAGGCATGCTCCATCGTCGACCGCATCGTCGCTTAACACCAGGTAAGATCGTGGTCAAATGCCTGCATTAGATTTTTAAATAAAAAAAACAAAAAAAAAAATCTCGACCGCCCGCCTAAACCTCGAGGCCATCACATTTTGTTACAAAAAAAAAACACTACACAAGTAAAATCTTTACTTTTGAAGCACTTCGAATACCAGATAAATATTAAAGAATGCTATCGCCCTTATTTGTAAATATACTACCATAATTTTTTCCTGATACTCAGAAAACTGAAAATATTGTGATAGAAAAAACGGAGGTCATGTCCTGCCCTAACGTCCAAAACAGTTTTAGGCGTCCATTCTCATCAACTATTCGTATAAGGAAAAAACTTCAGTATGTGGCCACGAATACGCAAACGTTTCATACACTTAAGTGCGGATACATATTTCATCGGAGCTGCCGCAGTCGGCAGCACGTTGTTACGAGGTCTGCTCGCACCTTCGGAACGCTGAATACAAATATTTTTTACTTACCTCACATTTCGACATGCGCTTGGATATTTTATTTTGTGTGCTTGCCAAGTTTTCTATATCTGGTATTCCTTGATCTCTGGGATTATTTTGTGTTTCCTTTTCAGGTTTCATAGCTTTCAATGTACTAAATTAATATAATATAAGTACTTTAATTCAATCTAAAAAAACATTTTTTTGAGAGCTGAGAGTATAGTATATCTCAGTTTCCTATATACATCTTGTTTTGAAAAATAAGCTATAAAAATGAAGTAGTTTTCACTTTTGAAATAATATGATGTTTTTACGGCAAGTTGATTGCAATAATACCTCGTAGCTAATGCTGTTCATCGAATATGGATAGATTGATAGTCAAGAAGTGTAATAAGGGTTACATATAAATAAAACTGTCGAGAAGACGATGACGAAAAAGACAAAAACGGAAAGGACAAATTTAAACCCACTCTTTCTTTCTTCTTCATTTATTTATATACTCAGGCTATCGTCGTCCACTGCTGAACGTAGGCCTCTCCAAGAAAGCGCCAGCCATTAGCCATAGCTTCATTTATTTATTTCCGGTAAAGTGGTACGAAAAATCAAATGAGGTCGCTTTTTAGAGTGTAGTAGCGTCATAGTATAAATACACGGTGTAAACAGACCGAGATCGAAAACTAAGAGGAGCAATAGTTATGGTGATTAGGAAAGCGCGTCAATTTTGATAGATTTTTTTTAGCATCAATGTGTTTGTAATCATCGTAACTATAGCTTGTCTCTGTTTCAGATCACTGTCTGTTTACAGCTTGTATATCATTAGGTACGTATTTTGCACACAATTGAAATCGGAAGATCAGTCTTCAGGATGTGTCAATAACCTTTCTCGTGAAGCGACTCGAGTTTCTTCAAAAGCAACTAATATACTGTTAACTAGAAGAAAACTACGCGAGACTCCTGAAGATTCAAAGTTCATCGATTCAAGTCACTGAACAGCGACGAGCAATGTTCAACAATGTCGAAAAGTTTATAAACTTCGTACGATAAAGAACAATTTGCTGAAGTACGAATGCTCTGACACATCTCACATATTTTATTATTAATAAAAATATTATTTGAGACAGCAAAATGAGATTTTTTAGTAATTATTAAAACTTGAGTGTTATGAGGTTTTTGATTTAAAATGGCTTAATGGATCGGGATGAATTTGGTCACACGCAAAGTTTATTTTATAAATTAATCCACAGAATTCTTTGTTTCCCGAAAAAACCATAGATACTTGTGTGTTAAGCAAAAATTGAGAATTACGATTTATAAATTTGGTATATTATTTGGTATATTATGATTATCGATATATTGATTGTCGTTTGCCTTTTACGCATGCGACTTATATTAATTAGCAAGCGATCAGCCAAAATCAAAAATTTCTGAAAAATCAAACTTTAAAGTAGGAAGATTTATGATGAAAGGGCCAAGTCAGTACTTGGCCCTTATACTTTAAAGTATATCAGTATATACATCCTTTTGTCCCATTGAAAGTTTACTTTGGGATTGATTACTAAAAATAATCTCATATTGGAACTTGGAGACGGTGTATTTTTAATAACAGAGAGAGCCGCTTGAATCCAAAAAACAAAAAATCTTAGATAAATTTTTTATAACGCATATAATAAGTCCAAGTGAGAAACATATCTGTTATTGCGTACACAAGTTCCCAAGCATTTTGTACACTATCCCTTAACTCAGCTGAACTGGGAAAGAAACAAAGCCAGCTGACGTCACGTACTTAAAGAAATGACGCCACGTTCCCTTCATTCCGCACACAATCTGCTGTGATTCTTGAATTGAAATGTGGAACTTATCCTTGATTCGATTAAAGGTATGAGCAGCAAATGGCAAAACACATCAACAATACTAAGTTGAAAGGCTTTGAAATTTTGTTTACAAGTTCAACAGATTATTCTATTACATCTTTAGGCAGTGGTGGTACTTCTAAAGAAGCCCAAAAGCATAACAAGTTAATTGTGTAATGTCTAGTATATAACTGTTTATTGTGGGGTCAGGATATTCTCATTTATATGTCAAATTGCTTTTGTTAAAAAAAGATTTAAAACTTAAAGATTTTTATTTGGAATTATGTAAGGCAAGCTAGGCTTTTGGGTTTCAATGGACGTACTGCCATTGACTTTAGGGTGTATAAGACATCCTAGTAATTGGTGATGCCAAAAATTAACACAAAAAATTCAGCAAGCCAGCATCACTGCATAAAAACGAATCAAAATTAAAACTAATTTAGAGATGGGTGATACTGTGGACAGCACCTTATTAACCATCACGTGCTCTACTGTTCCTATTAAGTTTAGTAATAGTTTAAAAACACCAAGACACTTACCATATCATTGGACCAGGTTATGGAATAACTTCTCTTTTTGCTGTCGTCAATCACATAATCGATAAAATAGAAGTCGTGATGGCCTCGAGGTTAAGGCACGCGGTCGAGAATCTCGAAGGTCGCGGGTTCAAACTAGAGATTGCAAACCGGGCCCGGCCGGGCCGGGTCCGTCCGGGCCCGGTGCCCTTTTACGCACCCACCGGGCCCGGTCAGCGGACCCGATAAGTAAATCGCGGCGCGGGAGCACCTACTCGTAGTAGTTACTGTTGTATAATACTCGTATATATAGATCATTCTTTCAGACTGAAAAATAATTGTTACTTTTTGTTTTGTTATATTATACTTATGAAGCCTACGTATCGTAACCAATTATTATTTTTATATCGTATATATTATTATATCGTAAAGAGAAATACCTGCTTGTTTAAACTTATAAAAATGAATAATTACTAATACTAATGTTACTTTTCCGTCCATAAGTCAAAGTAATAATTTTTTTGAGACTAATTATTGTGATTGTTGTTCATAAGCCAGTTTGAAATGAATATTTGTCTTTTTCCATTTATATATAGATTTTTTTTATAAAATACTTTAAAGGTTTTATCGCTAACAAACGCGGCCGGGCCCGGCGGACCCGGCCGGGTTGGCGACGGATGCAACCGGGCCGGCCGGGTTGGGAAACATACCGGGTTGCAAACTCTAGTTCAAACCCCAGGCACACACCTCTGACTTTTCGAAGTTATGTGTGTATTCACAATAAATTATCACGTACTTTAACGGTGAAGGAAAACATCGTGATGAAACCTGCACACCTAAAAGTACTTAGGAATTTCTTAGGTGTGTAGTCCGCCAACCCGCACTAGGCCAGCGTGGTGGACTAAGGCCTAAACCCTCTCAATGTTAGAGGAGGCCCGTGCCCAGCAGTGGGACGTATGTGGGCTTATGATGACGAATCACATAATCTGCATGGAAAGCTATGATGTGCTAATGTTTGCTGTTGATACCTTAAATTTTAGCCTAATCGCTTAGGTATCAAATAAGCAACTCTATATGATAATATCAAAACTCGAGCACAAGCAGCTGCGCTAAGCCCAACCAAAAGTAAATATACCCTTATTTCTATACACCTAACCGCTTACATAATATTAGTATGCGAACGAGTCAAGCAAGGTGCAGTCAAGCGGAATAACTTTACTAGTTATAGTCAAAAGACTTAGCGAGTTGCGGTGTTGTGCGCTGCGAGCTGAAACTTTTAACCTTATTTCACGCTTCCAACATAATAGAACAGTGCGGCGCACTCCACGTACTTTGGTACATTTGACAAAGACTTCTTTAGAGTTGAATTATTTTATCTATGCGTTGCCGTTTCCATGTGAATAAGATCCACCACTATTATTAAGAATTCACATTAACTTCATTTTTTTTGTTTTCATTGCAAATAAACTAGGAAACAAAAAATAACACACACACTCACATACACTCCACTAGTAATTAAGAAATTACAACTATATCATTACTGCCTCGTGGTCTCGCGGCTCAAGTATATGCCGTGCGATCTAGAGGTCCTGGGTTCGATTCCCGGGTCGGGCAAAGTGTTATTGGGTTTTTCCATTAGGAAACTCTCAGTAGCAGCACGGAGTCTGGAAATGTTCCCGAAAAACGATAATAGGCTCGCCCCCTATTTCTTGGGACTGATACATACCTGGCGAAATGTGGGTGCAGAAATGCACCTCTGCTTACCCCTTCGGGGAATACAGGCGTGAGGTTATGTATGTATGTAACTATATCATTACTGTTTTCATTGTTGTTGTCTTTATTCATTGCATATATGTAGTTTTTTAATAACTTTTTTTTTTGTTTTATGTCTGGGAACAGTCAGAATACTCTTGCAAGCAACAACGCTTACTCTATATTTTTATATATTTTTTTTTGTATTCATTGCAAACTTCACATGCAGATTACATTAAGCCAACATGATAGACTAAGGCAGTATTCCGCTAAATAGAAAAGATTGCTGACAAGAATCGTATAAGTACTAGTGATAAACGTAACCGATGACTTGAAGTTGCCAATTTTACACAAAGTCACGCTTTAAGCCCCGAAGGGCAAGGCAAAGGTGCATTACTGCCCCCACAATTCGATAGGTGTATTTAAGCCCCACGTAATGAAGTGCGAGCCCATTGACGATTTTCGGATACATTTCCAGACTACATGCGGATACTGAATTTTTTCTAATAGCATAACCAAAAAATACTTTCATATAGTATAGTCTAAATTCGTTGAAACACAACTTGAAATCCTTTTCCAAGTTCCAAACCGACAAGTCGTGCTTAGTAATTTAATACACGTTCGCTGTACAAAAGCCAAAACAGACAATTAGCAGTCGGTGCTATGATAGACTGCGAAAAGGATCCGTTTTCTGAATCATAGCGTTGTTCCAGCGAAATCCGCTGTCACGCGATGTTCTTTCTAAAATTTCAATGTTTAATTTGTATACAATAACAGCAGACATCGCAGAGATCTTTATCTAAAACGCTTAAATCATGAGATGTGAGCGTTCAAGAAAAAAAAATGCTGAATGAATATTATATTTAGCAGTGATGGCCCCGAGGTTTAGGCGCGTGGTCGAGAATCTCGGCGGTCGCAGGTGAATGAATCATCACTTACTTTAACGGTGAAGGAAAAAACCGTGAGGAAACCTACACACCTAAAATTTCTTTGAAATTTCTTAGGTTAGGTGTGAAGTCCACCAACCCGCACTAGGCCAGCGTGGTGGACTAAGGCGTAAACCCTCTCAGTTGTAGAGGAGGCTCGTGCCCAGCAGTGGGACCTATAAGGGCTGATGATGATAACTATTATATAAACGTTACATAGCTTAATCGAATAGATATAGTGTCGGACAATGTACTTAATACTTCAGTTAGCCCACTAGTCGGGTTTACCGCTATATGTGTAACGCTACATTTTTATATCCAAATAAGATATTAAGGAACAAAAGGTTATGACTGCCTCGTTGGTCCTGGGGTACCAGTGTATGCTGTGTAAGTCCCGGGAATAATTCCCGGGTTCGGCAAAATTTTATAAGGAAATCCCATTTCGACATTCTTAATAACAGAATGGAGTCTTTGAACCCTAATAAGGTCTATAAATAGAATAGAAGGTCAATAGGTTAGCCACCTATTACGTGAATCTTTAAACATTGTTGACGAAACGGGGGTGGAGAAAGACACCTTTTCATAATCCTTCGAGATTCAAGGATGATTATGAATAGTATATATCACAGAACAGCTGAATAAGATTAGAAGGAAAATAGACGACGAGTTTCGCCGCTTGCCTGTCACCTGTTCATTCTACTACTATAACACGACTAATGACAAAAATTTCAAACAAAAATGAAGGCCTGTTATTGGTTGTCACACATTTATAAAAGTCTTGATATTACACGCAACCCGAATTACTAAGAACCGGCCCTGTCAAACATATTATGATCGTAGTTTCGGCACTCTCGGCATTCTGACATTTCCTTTCTACATCTGTCTCTTTCTACATCTGTTCTGTGGTATTTATATTTATATTTGCAATAGGGAAATGTTAGTTCAATCTGCCCATTTTAAAAATAAATAAAACACCATTATTCGCTGCATCTCATCGCCTACACCACTGCAAACATTATTAGGTACGAAACCGTCCCTTTTCGCACAAAGAATACAATAACTGATTTGAATACACTCGCATCGAATACAAATCAATTCGTAATGGTCGGTCCGAAGGGAGACGCGAATTATATACACTCGAATACCTACCGTTTCCAACATGTATGTGTCACGGTTGAGTGGAACCCGAAGCATTTTTTATTCTATAATTTGAGCTATTACTATAGTCTGGTGGACTACAGAGACTAAGCCAGCGTGGTGGACTAAGGCCTAAACCCTCTCAGTTGCAGAGGAGGCCCGTGCCCAGCAGTGGGACGTATATGGGCCGATGATGAAACACCCAGACCCGAAATAAAAAATTGCGGGTCACACTAACATTTATCGCGGAGCAGGGATCGAACTCACGGCCTCTCGTTTCACAAGCTGGTATTTAGCCAACTGAGTAACGGGGCTGTCAAATGGAATTTCATAATATCATCATCAGCCCATATTACGTCCCACTGCTGGGCACGGGCCTCCTCTACTTCGTAATATAGCAAACGATTACTGCTAACATTTGTAAGTGGTAGATTATTTTTGAATGCTGATGGAAATACTGTATAAATGTCGTCTTGACCGGGGTAATACCACCACATCCTCGGACTAACTCTTGGTTCATACCAGACTCTCACTTTCATCACAGATGCTGATTCGGTACTTAAACTTAAAAGACCTGTCAATAAAAAAAACTTCCTTCAATCTTACTTCAACACCTATCGGTAGCCAAACATTCGGCACAAACTGTTTAAACACCGGCCATTTCTATTTTATTGTCGTAGGGGCTACCTCGTAAAGTTTATCTCCGCAGTAAGAACTTGACACGTGTGAGAGCACTCAAGCTGCGAGTATAGATTTAGTGTTAGCGCTCACATAACAAACTTTCCGAATTCCAGATGTTATGGTAGCATAAACTATGCAGTCAGTGCGATGAAGAAATGCCAGTTTATACGAAAAGAGGCATGACCTATTTGGTCGTTACCAAATGCCTTGACGTATTTGTTTTATAGGACAGCTTTCAATGACATGTCGCAGTGATTAAAATCATCAACATCATCAGCCCATATACATCCCACTACTAAGCATGGGCCTCCTCTACAATTGAGAGGGTGCGTGTAGTACTCGTGCCTTCATGAGGGTAAAGTATTGGCTCGTTACGTCACCAGCAGTCAGGGTAACACGTCCGCTCTCGCCACCGGCTCGCACAAGACTGAGTCCCCCACTATCCGTGCTCCCAAGACAAGTATACAAACACTACAGTGCGGGTTGGTAGACTACACACCTAAGGAATTCCTAAGAACTTTTTAGGTGTGCAAGTTTCCTCACGATGTTTTCCCTCACCGTGAAAGTGAGTCATAATTCATTGAGAATACACACATAACTTCGAAAAGTCAGAGGATTGTGCGCTTGGGGTTTGAACCCGCGTCCGCCGAAATTCTCGACCTAAACCTCGAGGCCATCACTACTTTTTAATGATAAAAATATTTTAATACAATTCAAAGAGTATTTAAATGAGTGTAGTTAATTTAAAGAATTAAGTACCCTCATTTAATTAATAAAATGGACTAAATATTTTGTATAATAAGTTGCTGATTTGACTAACTTTAATGAGTACAGTTTTGCAATCGACAAGGAGTCGCGTAGGGTGATTAGTTAAGAAATTTGCGCAGACATAGATCACTCCATCCATCCTCATCCCCTACATTTGTGAATACATACATTTAACTAACCAGAGAACCGGAGTCATTGACAGTGCCCGCTGGATTAACAGGCTAAGGTGAAAGTGGGCCGGCCATGTCTGCCGACGGACGAACGGTCGGTGAAGTAGACATAATATTATGTTGGAGCACGATGGTCCGACGACTTGTAAAAGGCGGCGGGTAGCGGATGAATGAGGGCTGTTCAAGACCGAGATAGTTTGCGCTTACTTGGGGAGGCCTACGTTCAGCAGTGGACGGCGATAGGCCGAGTATATACGTATATATTTACTACATCTGTCCTACCAAGAATAGCGTAATGGTCTTAAATATATACAAACGTAAAGGACCCTGCCTGCTAGTCGCATTCATATTGGTAGACATAACCAATTCAAACTAAGTATGACATAATGCGAAAAAAGTTTTTCAGAAGAACTTCATGAAGTTGTTACTTGTTCGTCACACAAAACTTGTAAAGTAGGTACTATACAATAGGATAATGATTTCTCCGTAATGTTTTCCCGTTCTCTTTATCTTTTTTCTTTCGTACATTTATTTCCTTTTTATTGAGAAAAAAAAACTTTGTTTTCGGAGTAACACAAGACTTTACATATACCTTGTTTTATACCTTTCATATCTTTCAATACGATTAGAAACAAAAAATGAAACTAATTATTTTAACTAAATCAGATAAAATTTATATTTCTTAAATAATTATTTTACCAAAATTTATAGCAAATGCTTACACAGAAAAATTTCACTTTCCGTAGACTACCAATATAATTATTATGTATGTATTAGCTGTGTATATGTATAGCTTAGCTGATCGATGTTATGTGTGTATTCACAAATAATTATTACGTCCTTTAACGGTGAAGGAAAACATCGCGAGGAAACCTGCACACCAAAAAGTTCTTCGGAATTTCTCAAGTGTGTAGTCCGCCAACCCGCACTAGGCCAGCGTGGTGGACTAAGGCCTTAAACCCTCTCAGTAGTAGAGGAGGCCCGTGCCCAGCAGTGGGACGTATATGGGCTGATGCTAAAATTTTCCACGGCAACAAAAACATCAACTCGTGGGCACAAGTGATTGATTTAAGCATAATATTTGCGAACTTGATCCGAGCTGATATTGGATCCCGATCTAATAATGTCTAAGGTTTATTCGTTTATTTGTTAGTCCTCTCGACACAAATATCGGCGGGGACAACACTTGATGGTCATTATTATTTTATTATCCTGTTTTTGTTGTGACGGGCCTGTAGGGGTCAATCGAATATAAGTCACTCGGAGAAAATGGTCCAAATTGTTGTTCTTAAGGTAGAAAATGCGAGACACATGCAAGATAAACTCAGGCACGTATAGGTATATCATTGACCTACATTTTTAGACCAAAAATAACGCCGATGATTGTTTCAAAACATCAATATCATCCCCTAAAAATAGCAATACTTTTGAGATTACGATATTCGCGACATCGATAAAGAAAATAAGATAGCATTTTGTTAAAGGGTAGCGCGGGACAACTCAAGGGGAATACGAAGTGTAAGTAAAATGAAGTTATTCTAAGTTTTTCCTTGGAACTATTCGCAATTATTATTTTACAACAACAAAACTGTATTTGTATGCATACAAAATATGGAACCAATGACGTAAATATCGATCAATATAAACAATAACTTCACTAGATCTGAGATCATTTTAAATCTTTGACACGAACTACTAATACTTATTGAGTAAGAAATATACCAGTAAAACAACTGGAAATCAATTAAACTTAACCCGCATCCGACCTATTGCTGGAACAAGAAGTTACATGTTCCCGGGATGATTACGTCACGCCACGGGTTAACTGCATGTCTAGCTTAAAACGGTTTGACCCAGTTGTGAAGGTAGGCGTTGTGGTCTCAATGTCCATTGCAGATTTGTAACTGTTCCGAAGAATATGTAAGTAGAACTTCTCTTTGGGGAGCACGTATCGCAAACTACGCTTTTCAGTTAGTAATTGACGTTGAATCCGTCTTGTGGTATTGTGGTGGGAGAGACGTTTGTTTCTCAATATTCTTATTTTAAATTATTATGGCATAATCTTTATTTGATTTTGGCAACTTTGAAGTACAAGATAATATGTTGAATGCACATAATAATTGAAGAATTAACCTGAAATCCAGACTCTCTTTCAATCTTCTGTTGTGGGTAATATACAAAAGGTCGTTTCAGGTCTCTCAAAATACGCCAGTTGTCATATATATTGCTGTAGGTGAGAATTTGAGGGTGTTCTTAGGCGGTGTGGGATAGGACAAATTATTTCTACTTATATGTATCTTATCTATGTTTATATGGTATTATGTATATTGTTCATAGAATTTTGATAACATTTACACACCTGCCTCATCTCATCTCTACATCACCCTAGGTTCGACTGTAAGAGAATGCCTTAGGCATTTAGTCCACCTATACAAATTATAGAAAGTGTGAATAAATAAATAAATTATTACAAAAAAACTACCAGGAATACTGTCTTCTTATAAGGACCATTTTGGCGTCCCTATGGTCCAGGGGTTACTGCAACATTATAATAGAACAAATGTCGTCAAATTACCTAGTTTGGATATTACCTAAAATTTTATGGTACGTCAACCAGCAATAAGAAAAAAACGATAGTAAAAATAAGAAAACTTTTTCTTCTATACCTTGTTCCAAAAACATTCCATATATCCAACATCGAGAGTAACAAAACACGATCTGCGTGTCCCTGTCGATTCGTCATACATTTTTATTCAAACGCCTACAACTGGCAACAAATCTGACTCCACATTTCTTCGTTTTTTCGTTTCCCGCGCTAGTTTTACTGTCGGGAGCATCGTATACCGTTCGACCTTCCGTTTTATTCGCTGCCATCTCGTCCCATTCTATTTTATGCGGTTCCTATACGGTCCCAGCGTAGGGTCAAGTGTTAAAAGTTTTACAACCCATTTTAAGCTCACGCATCGATAGATTGACAAATTGACTGAGCGAATTTCTTTTGTGACGGTGGAAATCCTGAAGCGGATAAAATTACGGGGTCAATGCCGCGTCTGATCCTTTAGCGCTGCGCCCGATTTTATTGGATTCCGTGTTGTGTTTCCGGGCAGAAGGAATATTGGTATTATGGAAAATTCTTTTTTAATACGACTTTGGAATATTATTGTTTTCGACACGAATGTATTAAGGTCAAAACACCGTTTTTTGAGGGCTGTTACTAACTGCAAATAATAATTGTACGTGATATTTGTAATGTTATCCTTAGGTGTTTGTTTTTTACAGTTTCTTAATGTTGTATTATTTTTAGAAGAATTATACGCTAATATCTTTTGTAGTAATTTTTTACCCGTAGGTATCTATATCTACTAATATCATAAATGTGTAATTAACTCTGTCTGTGTGTCTGTTACGCTTTCACGATTTAACCGCTCAATTTGTTCTAATGATTTTGGTATGGAAATACATAAGACCTTGGGAAAGATCATAGAGTACTTTTTTATAAAAATTCCCTGGGGCGGAGCAGTGCCCAATACAATATAAAACGCATTCACGAAACATTGCTCAGAAAGTTGTGATAGGCGTTTTTATTTATACTGATATTTTATGATAAACGGGTTTTATTTTTGTATTAGGTGTTGCCTTGGGGTGATCATGTTATTTAATTCTCCCCAGGCGGATCCAGGCCATACGGCTAGTATTTTATAAAAATATATTTATTGACATCAAATTTATTAGATTAACTATACCTACTATTGACACAAGTACTGACCTATTTAAAAATTTTTCTTAATACAATCAAAGGAGACAGTAAAATGAATCTAAAAACTACGTCACATAGATGTGGCACACTTTAGATTGTCCGTATCAAAAAGTAATTAACAACAAAGAAAACGACTGCTTAAGTACAAATGTAGAAACAACTTGCATTTATTCCTTGGAGCATTAACAACCTTTAACAACCTCACGGAACGGTCAGAAAGCGTAACTAAAACCCTAACGCAGACGCAACCCTAGCAAACACAAAACGCCTCTCGCAATCCCATTAGAAATTACATCAGACCAACGTTAGGCAGAATGTACACGAATTCAGCCTTTTTTCCTAATATCTGGAGGGCTGCCAATCGGCATATCGGCTACACACGAGCGCGTACATCGTTCACAGAAGAAACCTTGAATACCGGGGCGCGTTATCCGAAACATCTAAACTAGATCACGGGACCGCTCATAAATCAATCAGCGGCCGCTGGCATTGGAGGCTTAGGAAAACATTTGTTGGGTCGGATTTAGGTTGGTCGAGATAATGCGCAGTGTAAACACTTCTTATCCTTTCGATCATCAATTACATTTACTTATAAACCGCTTTGCATAATGCTGTGTTTATTTTAGGGGTCTCGCTATATTTAATGGCGAATGATTGAAATTGTACCTACATACATAAGATAAAACCCAACATAGTGTATAGATCAAATTCCGAAAATATCTGCATATTTATATCCACTGGAAACGAACAAAAAGTCAATACGTAGGACCGCATCCCATAACATAGAACTTTTCAAAGTACCTATATGAAAAACTGGTAGTCGTTAATTCAAATGGCCAATGCGACATTTTAACTTACTACAGCTATAAATTCATCATCTTCTTATAATAGAGTATTTTGACAGTTGAAATGAACTTAAATCGAAAATTGATGCCGAAAATGTTGTCAGGATCATCAATATTATTAATGGAAGTTATTATTAGATAGTCAAAAAATTCAACAAAATTGATTCCCCTACTCCGATGAGTCCTGTGTCAAGTGTTCAGGACAAACTTAGAATAGTGTAAATATCCTCATAACACCCTAATAAGCTAAAGGAGGTTAAGTTCCCTACAAAATATTTCTAAATCCGTTTCTTCTTCGTAAAAGAGCGTAGCCGAAAATATTACGATTCCAGGTAGCTCACGTATTTTTGTACGGTCATATATCCATCACAATACATTATCACAATACCTAGACCTTTTATTTGATTTATATTTTACCTGGAAACTATATCTATCTTTAGGATTGAGCCTGTCTACGTGTTAGGGTGTGTCTAATTTTGTAGTTTTTTCTTCGCTTCCGAGACGACCACTCAAAAAAGTTGAAAAAGACATCAACGAAGTTATGTATTTCGCGATCCGGGATCAGCGATCAGTTCGGGGTCTAGTATAGTTGGCTGGCGATAATAAATAAAAAATAAATAAAAAGCCTTTATTGTTGAACTCAGTTCAAATTACAAGAATTCCTAATTTAACCTTATTATTAGTATAGTTGGCTGGCGATAATAAATAAAAAATAAATAAAAAGCCTTTATTGTTGAACTCAGTTCAAATTACAAGAATTCCTAATTTAACCTTATTATTAGTATAGTTGGCTGGCGATAATAAATAAAAAATAAATAAAAAGCCTTTATTGTTGAACTCAGTTCAAATTACAAGAATTACTAATTTAACCTTATTATTAGTATAGTTGGCTGGCGATAAATAATTTTAATTATGACTTAATTCCTGCGTTCCGTTCTTTGTGGTGTAAGAAATCTTGTTGTTGTTGTTGTTATATCAAAAAAGAGGAAGCTATTTATTCCTGCGATACAAGAATGTTTGATTGAGAAGTCCCGGGTTCAATTTCCAGGTCGGGCAAAGTGTTCTTGGGTATTTCCATTATTACTTGCACGGAATCAAAATGCGCCATCATGCGGGATCATGACAAATTAGGTTCCTTTAGATTCGCTGAGCTTCAGTGCTGTGTGAGGACAATTTCAAACGTTGCTATTCCATCAATAATATAACAATAATAATCATCACTGTAACATATTTGTTGTCCGAAATGAAAGCTTTATTTATTTATTTTAATTCACCATAATATAAATTAGGGTGGAGTGAAAAAAAATCTTAGCCTGAGGGTCGAATTTGTAGCTTATAAAAAACAAAAGTTTTTGACAAAAAGAATCTTACTCAACATCTTGAGGTGGCCCACTCACTTTGAAAATTAATTACGAGTTAAAATGTTTGGTTGCAAAAAGAAATTAAAGGAAGAAACTCCGGAGTGTCCTCTTTGATGCCAATTAAAAATCATAAGTTTTTTCACTCCACCCTAATATAAATACCCATACTATCATCTGAGCGATAAATCCTTCTAACAATTCCATATTTACCAAAATTTCGTAAGGTTCCGGGAAAGGAATATTGCCTTCCATCTCACCCATTAAATCACATTGCGTAAAATTCTTACATCGGCGGGAACATGTTTTTTCCCAAACACGATTATCGGATTCTGATCAGGCGAGGGCCGAAGTACGAAAATAACCCTGTTCTTCAACGGGTGGGTCCACAATGCGAGATTATTCGCGCCCAAATCCGCGAAACTTGCCCTATAAAGAAACAATTTGTATTCAATAAGCCCAGCGCACCCGCGGGAGAGCGACTTGCCGATATATTACTACACTGCGTATTGTACATCAGATGATAGTAACGTTCTGGAAAAAGTTGGATTTTTAATATATACCGTACAATGGACTGACTCCAGCTTTGCAGGCACGCTAAATTATAAAGAAAATAGCCGATGTCTTTCTTCAACTTTTAATTAGCAGTCACTTGCAAATTTAGGTATGACATGGTTATATGAATACAAGGTTATATAATACATAATATGGTGTGTGATTTTTCACATGCTTTCAAAAATATTGGTATTTGGTATTCAAACTCATAGTTACGGAGAAGTTTTCAGGAAAACGGTACCTTAATCTCTAAATAGAAACATAAAAAAGTTACAATCTCATACAGATGATTTTTGACAAAAAAAATTACGCTCCTCAAAACCCGAGCTCGTATTCTTTTCAGCAAATTCTTTGGAACTATATGGACCACGAGGTTACAACTAACTGCGGCTTCGTTGACTGCCAAATGGAATCCAACGGTGACTATGAAAAGGGAGCTCGCGTGAGGAAAATGTAATTTGGTTCGTTACAATCTTCTCAACATCTTACATGAAGGTTATTTGATCTTCAAGCTGTGCTTGTTTTATGGTAATTACAATACAATCGACATTGAGAGTCCATTCTTCATCTTCCATTACTACTTACAGTTAGTCATCGTTTTCTTCGATAAATTTTTCAACTTTATCTCATAGGAAAATTGGCATTGGATCTAATATCTTTCCCCAGGATATACAATCAGCTTTGTAAGTCACTGGCGAGAAAAATACACCCAACAGTCACATACATAGTTCTGACCCCACATTAAGATACAAGTCTTGTGTCGTGGGTATCGGAAACTAAGAGAGACTTTTCGGTCCCACAAACACCCAGACCCGAAACAATTACTTATAATATGAATCAATATCTCAACACCCAAAACAAATATGATAGTATTTTGGAAAGGAATGCAGGTATAATAAACATATAGCTAGACATATACTTATGTATGTAATCACTATGAGGAAGGGTTCTAATACTCATCGACTAGATTTTATGTACTATAATATTTATCTTAACGTTGACAGACAGGTTTTTATACCTATCTTTTTTAGCAATCAAATCCTTTAAATACCTAACAAGGACATTCAATCCTGTCATAATTTAACAATGCTAATGATTTATTATAAATGTGACGTGTATAAAAGTTTACAAACCCGTTGTCATTAGCCCAAAATTGTAAATAAATTAATTTTTGAACACACCGTTTGCATTTGCTTCATAAAATTATAGTTATGACTAAATTTAAATATAAAGCATAAGACGAACACTAATTGAATCCGCGCACATAAAATTTCCGACAACAAACAGGTGGAATGCAAGTTACAATTTTATTAGTCACATCTGAGAATTCTTGCCAAACAAAACTCGTTTCTCAAAACTGCAACTCGACAGGAAAGAACTAAAAGCGATGAATAAAAATGAATAATGTCCTTTGAACTAATGCGTTTGGCATTAAGTATTCGGGCTGCAATCGGCATCACACATGCATCCTTAGTCTCGCGGACGGAGTGCGGGCTCTCATTCAATTCATATAGCTTCCCTTCACTTTTACATTATACGAATATGGTACAAGCTTTACTAAGTTGTACAATTGTAATACTTTTACAGTAAGCAAATTAATTCTTATCGATCGGTATGAAATAGTTTTCAAGTCTACATTCCCCACTGAAACTTTTTAAATATTAACATTGTTTGCATAGAGTTTTTTTAGTGTATCCATAAAGGAATAAAAATTTAAATATTTTTATCCATAAAAATGTCCTTTCATAAAATTCTTTAATTTTCCGCAAAAATATTTTTGTCATATTTTACCTATAATTGTTAGATAAATATTTGAAAAACTAAAAACATGTTGCAATAGGTGTATTTCACAAGTTAATAGGTACTCACAATTTTCATAATCCAAATAAGAAACAACACAGACCATGTTTAAATCATTTAAGATGCCATCCTTAGTATAAAGAGAAAGCAGACACCGTCTGTGTGAAAAATATAGCGCCGCGGAGTCATTAAGGAAACTGTAAAGAAAAATACGAACAACTGTGAGAGGAAATGAGAATTGAGGTGCCTTTTGAATTCGAACTTCATGAATTAGGCGACTTTTACGACGCCCATTCTTTATATATAAAACGGCACGGACTGGTCGAAAAGCAGTTTTTTCCTAATTTGTTCCCGTAAAATACATCAGTGCCAAAGTGGTTTCAGCTAGAATACAAAACGAAAAATAAATGGAAACTATTCAGGCGAGCATTGCAGAAAAACTAGACACTTTAAGAGTTTTGTGTGGTGATACGATTCTCTGGCAAATTTATTAGCGATCTGCATTTACAGCGCACAATGTTGAAACTCTGTGACTTTTCTTTTCAGTAAGGAAATCATCCTGTTTTTTATTCCACACTAATATTACTGCCTCGTAGTCTCCCGGTACAAGTATGTGCCGTGCGATCTAGAGGCCCTAGGTTTGATTCCCGGGTCGGGCAAGATGTTATTCGATTTTTCCATTAGGAAATTCTGAGTAACAGCACGGAGTTTGGAAATGTGCCCGAAAAATTGCAATAGGCTCGCCCCCTATTACGTGGGACTGATACATACTGGCGAAATGTGGGTGCAGAAATGCACCTTTGCCTACCCCGGTAATACAGGCGTGAGGTTATATATATATCTACTAATATTAGTAGCTCTGTCTGTCTGTTACGCTTTCACGCCTAAAACGTTCGGCAAATTTGGATAATCTTTGGTATGAAGACACTGCACATCAGTCCATATTGGTAAGTCCCACTGTAATATATGAGGATTTAAATGGTTGGGAGGTATAGGAATTTTGTCAACCCACTGCCCCAAAACGGGTAAGTGGTCACATACCAAAAAAAAATTTATAGAACACTTCAATGACTTAAAGATATAGAAGTTCAAGAGTCTACATCGAGCTTCCCTCCAACTTAATGTAAGTTAAGAAACGCTCTAATAAAAATGATCTTTCCAACGAGTATTATAGTGCCAAAACCAACAAATCTAAATTAACAAAAAATATAGCTAGGTAGTAGCAGTAACTTAAGTTTAACCCATATCATCCCAAGCATACTTAAACTACTTCGATTTGGATGAAACTTACAGCACATCACCTTATTACCCTTTTTATTATTAATATGTGATAAAAAAAATATTTCAACTAATAATATTTCAGTTTCAGTACCGTTCCAATAATGGAACAGTAGGAAGATATGCCACTGGTACCAATTAGCTTCTATGTATAGAAATTGTAGAAAATAAAGTTATTTAGTTGAGTATTATTTATTATTAAGTATGTCAACAGCTCACATAATAAGCTATTTGAAAAAATAGCGTTGTTTGAAAAGTTAGAATATCAATTTTTGTTAAAATTTACTTATAATGAAAAACAGGTGAACATTTGCAACGCAACGTTACATTTTTCAGACGTCATAGTAGTATTTTTATGGCACATCCCACGGTGGCTTTATTTATATTTTTTTACTAAATGATGGATCTTGCCATCTAGTCTTATATTAGCAAGAACTCGATTGATAACTGCAAGAGAAGATCTAGAAGTCAGATTATTGGCAGTCGAGACAAATGTTCTAAGTACTGCTTTTGTCATTAGGTAAGTCTTCACAATGTAACTCGTATAAGATAAAAAAACGTGAGAATAAATTTGTGCCACTGGAGATAATTTGTACAAGTGAACCGCATTATTGGCACAAACGTTAATTGGGAACATTAGTAACTGCCAGTTCATCTCTTGAGGCGTATAGAAATCCGATAACTTCCCACATTATGATCTAGTCTATCGACCCCTCCCATATATCTGTTATAATTCACGATGCATCGCGGTTTATCAACATCCTTTTTTTGCTCTGAAACTTAGTCCGGCTTTTCAGGGATGTCTTTGTGTCTCCATTGTCTGGTGACCAGGCACCTTTTTTTTCTGATGGAGAGCTGATGTGCTAGGTTATTTTATTGTTTCAGCGAATTCTGCCACGAATAATTCCCTGGAGACATCTTATATTGCAGTTATTCCTACCTAGGTATTAACCAATGCCCTTACGTCGGCTTCCGCTAACAGCTGATGAATAGATAAATTATTTTTATTGACAGACTCCTGATCACGACTGTCTTCATCACTTTTATCATAATTTTTCGGGGGTGTTATGTATACATCCGCAGACAATACGTTGTCATCTTCTACTAGTAACGTAATAATATCATTAACAAACAATCTAAAACAAAAGAATGGAAATAATTGAGTAAATATAATAACATTTCACATAGTCATATTATCCTACTGTTCCAATAATGGAACGGTACAATCAAGATAATTTATTTTGTATAAATACCTTCAACTTTCGTGATTTTTTGTAACAATCTCATAAATGACCTTACAGTTGATAATATTTGAGAACAATAGTAGCAATTATCATTATAAAATATTAAAATTACTTACATTTTACGAGTAAACATTTTTTCGCGGTAAATCTCAGTAAACAACCCAAAATAAAACACAAACTTCGCGGGAAGGTGCAAAAATAAAAAATTGAATTTAACAGCCAATCACTTAAGTGTTGCCACAGTACAAAAATAATTAAGGCTGTGTTCACGTTTAAAAAAATAAAAATTCTAAAAGTAACCGATCCAAAAATGGAACACTGGGAAGATATGGGTTAAGCGCACTTGGAAATGTTAAATTGAGTAATTTTTTATGTTTAGTTAAAAATCTGTTTATGAATCATCATGATCAACCGCCCTTATACGTCCCACTATTGGGCTCCTCTACAACTGAGAGGGTTTAGGCCTTAGTCCACCACGCTGGCCTAGTGCGGCTTGGCGGACTACACACCTGAGAAATTCCAAAGAACTTTTAGGTGCGCAGGTTTCCTCACGATGTTTTCCTTCACCATTAAAGTAAATTGTTGAGATTCATTGTGAATACATACATAACTTCGGAAAGTCAGAGGTGTGTGCCTGGGGTTTGAACCTGCTACCGCCAAGATTCCCGACCGCGCACCTAAGCCTCGAGGCCATCACTACTTATCACTATTTATGAATACCTTTTCTAAAATTATTAAAAACAACAGTTGGACAGAACGGTAGAAATAGATTTTATTAATGCTTAGAAATACTGTAAACAAAAAATCAATAAATAATTATAAGTACAAAACAATACTATGTTTTTATTGTCATAACAATTATGTTAAGCAAATATGTTCAATCTTCATAACTTAAAGGTAACGCGGACCGAGACAAATAAATCTATTAATTTAGGTAGCAAGTTATCGAAAACTCAAATCTTGCAAAAACTTTGGCAATTGCGGTGGTAGGTATTTCAAGGAATCCCAATTACGCTCCTTATTCGTCTTATCAGATGTATTTTTTCTAACATCAGAAAGATTTCGATTCTCCAGCGCTTTATTACACAAATCTGTAATTTCGAATAATTCATTGGACAACGTTTTGTAACTGTCGATATGGTAAGGGCAAACAGCTTCAACAACGTAGCAACACTCTTTAGATCTTGGATTCTTTGCCAACACAGGCCGACAATCACAAGGCTTAATCACAATATGTGGAGTTTTCTCCGATGAACTTTCTGCTGACGGGTTTCCGGCACGACATGGTTCTTTGCATTTTTGTGGATCGCAGATTTTGTATCCATCATCCTGGTTTTTTCTTACATTTGTCAAGTCAATGCAATGATTTTGGGACTTTAAAAATGTGGGGCTGTCTTTACAATTATCTTGAAACCATTTATTCTGTCCTAAGTGCCACTCTTTGCATACACATTTCGATGTGTCGCACGAACTAGTGTCCGGTTTAGCGTTACAAGTTGTGGTCACTGCTTTGTTGACAGGACTTTTTATACGTTTGATAATGTGTTTAGACAGTTCGTCTCCTAAACTTGCACCCTGGCCGTGTTTCACATCTTCAACCATTCCTTCAATAACTTTTTCATTAACCATCACATAGATATTTCCCGATGGAGTTATCTTCAACGATCCATAACCGCAATTATTGTCGCTCTTGCTGTTCAAAGATATCGTAATTTTACCTGATTCTGTTCTTTTTATGGGTATTAGACCTTGCGAACCGCTCAAATAACTTGTTAGACGATCCACAAAAGCCTTCTTAGATTCTTTATTCAATACCGCTACATATTGTCCGGATGGAGTCCTCGTGAGGGCTGTAGATGGCTCGAACAAGTCTTTGTGATCAGGTATTTTCATCTTGACTTTTTCGTATAATTGTGAATCACTGCTTGATTTTGCATCGTTCAGTATAGTTTTTTTCGTGTTTTTTCTAGAAAATTCTCCAGTAGATGATGGCAACATTTCTAATAAATGCTCAAATGCCTTCGAAGATGTATTGGAATTTTTTCTAGGTGAAGTATCACCTGTTGGACTCAAAAGGGGTACATTCACCAGCATTTTAAGATTTCCTGATGAAGACTTCAGTAACAAGGCTTTATTGTCATTGGATTCATCCGATTCATCATTATCAAGATTGACCAAAAAAGTGCCTGAATTCGTTTTATCAAGCTCTACTAAACATTCAGTATTGTCTCTAATGCACTTATCAATCTCATCTGAAAATTGTTTTTCATATTCTTTATCTAACACAAATGTGTAATTACGTGACGGTGTAACTTTCAAAACGGCAGGTGGTTCCTTTACTACCTTGTTGGAACTTTTCACTTTTACTCTAAAAAACTCGTTCTTTGGTTTTATTTCATACAGAAACTGTTCATCCTTTGAAGTTTCAGGTGTAACTAATAAAATCTCACCCAATGTAGAGCGCCTAAGTAGCACATTATAATTATCGTCCCCTTTAACCTCTAACAAAAATGTATCTACGGCACATTGTGTCATCAAAGCAGGACATTCTCCAGACTTAAACACAATGTCACCAAAAGTGGATATAGCAGTAACATCTACTGCTATATTACCAGACAAAGTTTTCAATAAAGTTCCTTTTATTTTTTTACATAACTTATTTTGACCCACAACATTGATCATAATATTCTTAGTGTTATCATTCCAAAGTCGTTGTAGTTCTAATAAATAACTGTTATTTTTTTTAATCAAATGTTGCGTTGCGTCAAAAATGTCGGAAACATATTTACTATTTTCTGTTAGACCTTTAGCGTCAAAAATCATTTCACAACTATCATTTTCTTTTATTTCATCAGTTACATCAGTGCCCGTACTAGTTTTAATTTCATTTGTTTTATTTTCCTTTAGCATATTCAAAAATGTTTTTCTAACTTTCAGTATCCTGGTACCAGAAAGTGATTTTGTAATGGATATTTTTTGGCTTTTGTCGTCATCGTTATTTGATGGACTAAAATTAATCGTATATTGTCCTGAATCTGATTCATGTAGTGACACAAAAAGATTTGGATTTTCTTGAGATTTTTCTTCTATTAGTTTAATAACTGTTTCATCTAATTCTATCGCCAAATTTCCCGATGCAGTAGTTTTCAATTCAGAAAATTTACCACTAAAGTGATCATCATCATTAATAATGGTTTTAAAACGTTCCTTATTTTTATCTTCTTTCATACCTTTGTCAAAAGTAACACTTTTTGCATCATATGATTTTGAAGGTAAATTTATTTCAGCACTTAAATGCCTATGAGCTTCTGAGAAAACATCTGTTTGAACACTAGGCACTTTTTTGATTTCTGCTAATGAACTGGAAGCAGCGTAAGTCTGTTTTGCTATTTCTTTTTCTATAAGTGTGTAACTTTTGGCAACTTCCTCTTTGGCTTCGTCCCATAATGTTCCACAAGTTACCTTATCACATGGTTTAACTATTCCTGCTTTCATTTGTTTCGAATCTGCAAGTTAATAAAAATAAACTTGTGTGAATATGTATTAAATCTATACGATATTTAAACTTTTACCACACTAAAATACGTTTTAAATAATAATAACCTACGTGGGAGCACAAAACAATTGAAAGCAGAATTACATTATTTAGCACTTCTAGCGTTTGTTATTGATTTTAATTTAAAATTATATAATTAATGCATTTGTTATCCTCCATAATTACAATATTTAGGAACTGATTTAGGTTCTATGCCTTTTTTTACTAGGTGACAATTTCAACATCCGTGAACATTCTCTTAAGTCAATACACTTACTACATAGCTTAAAATTAGATTTATAGTTAATTCCACACTTAGCACATTTTCCACTAGTCGATTCCTGTTTTATCTTAATGTGACTCAGTTTGTCACGGATATAATTTAATTGACCAGTGTTTTTATGCACGGCATTATTAATCATTTCATTTTTCTTGAAATTGTTTATCGAAGTATGTAGTGATGATTCATTGCGCTTAAATTGTCTTTTACTGAATACATTGGATTTATTTAATATGAATTCCAATTTAATCTCATTTGAAACATCCACTTTTTTTTCTTTTACTATTTTACTTTTACTATTTTTATGTGATTTAGAATTTTCAAAAGAATCAATTTTGATTTCTACTTCATTAGCTGTTATATTACTATTGTTGTCTTTATTTATTTTTGTCAGTGAGGTAATTTCTTCCATTAAAGACTCAACAGTAACCCATTCGATGCCAGAATCATTAATATTTTTTATATCTGGTACATCTGGTACTATTATGTCTTTCATGAGCTCCTTAACTGTATCGCAAATTTTTCTTCCAAACATACTATTTTCAGTAGTTGGGTTATCTATATCTGATTTGTCCGAATCTTTCGTCACATACATTTCAGTTTTTGCTGGTAGATCTTCAGCATCTTTATTTATTTTACTAGGAGCACCAGTAAACTGTGGCTGCAAGATAACTGCTAAATCGGCCTGCATTTCACTATCGTCTTCATATTTTTTTTCAATTTCATTACTGCAGCTGCTGTTATATATAGTAATTAAATCATCGTCATTTGTATTCCCATTTATTTCTCTGTACGTAAAGGCTTTAGTGTGTATTGTAAGAGCGGGCACTTCGTTATGCGAAATTATGGTATTTGATTGACATGAACACCTTTCCATAAAAGTCGAGGATAATATATTATCATCTTGTACTGAATTCGTTCTTCTATTTGACTCAGCGTCACTAAATTCATCCTCAATGTTTACCTAAGATAAAATATTAATCTTAAAATCTCCAGGCTACTATCCATATGCATGGTGGTTCATTTTATACTACAGGAGAAAATAAAACCACCATGCGCTTTAGTTAAGTTTATTTTAAAAATTAACAACAATAATTTAACACAAATTCTAATCGATACAAAATGACATTTCGTTTCTTTGACTTTTATTGATACGGTTCGTTGGAGTCGTTGCTTATGTAAGAATAACTTACTTTATCTATAGGTGGCAAATCACCATATCTTCCCATAACCTCCTCGATTATCCTTTCGCGAGGTTGACTTCTACGATCTAAAATAATGAAATGCATTGATACAATATACTCCCACGTAAGTTGTCATAAATACGGGCGATCACTTACCTTGACAGTTGCACGGCTTTGTTGGAGTACGGCCACATTTGCAAATCACCTGAAAATAGCAATAACAAAATTAGTGTTTGACATTGAACCCATTATTCGTTTGAATAATAATTTCAAATTATTATGCTTTTCAAAATATGATTATCCGTCTTTACCATTATAGAAAATTACATTTCTATGATATGTGTTAACAGACTCTTCAAAAAGATCAATAATAATATTGTTAAAACAAGATAGACACTTACGACATCATCCAAATCTTGCAAGTCTGGAACATAGGGTATGGTGGACATGTATCCTTTCGGTAGGGACACTAGAGACTCTGGACCCAGCATGCACTGGGCTGCTCTCATGTTCTTGGAGAAGCGGCAAGTTGGCTCCTTGCAAGGGTCAGGTCTCCACGATGCTATGTCAGCGCCAACTCTACTCGGCACAGAGTGCAGGGCGCAGTCCGCACCGCATGCCGCCGTCTCTTTGTGTGGGCAAGCTACTTTGACGCCCTATAAAAAAAATATCATTGACGTCATTGTATATGCTAATGCGTATTATGCAAGCTGTTGCCCGCAACTTCCTATGCGGAACTTCTTCAAAGACTTCTAAAGCAGTGGCGGTACTTCCATAGAATCCCAAAAGCCCAGCTTGCCATACAAAGTTCCAAATAATAATCTTTAAGCTTTAAATCTTTATTTAATAAAAGCAATTTAACATATAATTGAGAATAGTCTGAACCCACAATTACAATTAACGTGTAACGCTTGTAAGCTTCTATGGAAGGACCATCACTGTTCAAAAGGTATATTTTTTCATTGCCGCCTTACTCCTAATGATCATAGGCCGTAGCCTTCCTAATTTGACTATTCAACACAAAATTTGTTTATCATGTGCGTGTAAATGTCAAAGAGGCGTTCGCAATTTCAAGGTAGTCGTGATGGCCTTGAGATTTAGGCGCTGCGAACAAGGCAAAATTTCGACAGTCGCATTTCAACCCCCAGACATATACCTCTGAATGTTCTGAGTGTTTTTACGATGAGTTATCACGTATTTTAACGGTGAAGAAAACATACACCGCCGGTATGTATCTATATTTTGTATCATAAGCCAAATTACCAATAAGCCAAAATGATGTTGTTTGAAGGTTTTTAGTATGTACAACCGTAAAATAAACTGCTTTCAATTACCTACAGATTTCCAAAGTAACTCTCACTCTTATCTCTTAGTGACCCAACCAAATATCGTAGATGTTTTCTTAACTATACTTTAAAGTAGTTATCATTTGAAACCTACGGGTAAATCTTTTACCTCATCCTCCTTATCCTGTACTGGCGGCGGGCATGGCGTGGGATCTTGTGGCGGTGGAGGTGCCTTCTTTAGACATATGCACGCTTTCGGACCCTTAGGGCAATTGCATTCGTTGGTGCCGCCCCAGCGACGACACGAGTCCTGGAAACAAATAATTCAAAATCACGATGACAAAACTGGTATTTTTTTCTTATTAACTTTAACATTAAAATCTCGTGTAAGGTGAATCTTATTTGCTAAGTTTAATTATACATCATTTTTCGCTATGCCAAATACATAAAAACTAAGTATAACAAAAATTAAAAATAAATGTAAATGAATTTCTATCTAAACTACTTCTAAAGACTAAAAAATTGTACCTAGCTGGTACTATTAAGGTACAAGTTCTCTTACCTTTTTAGCTGGAGTTGATTTGTCTTGTTTTGGAGGTTGGACGACTTTCACTTTTTGCAAACAAAGCATAAGTTGCTTATATGTTTCTGGATCCATCTGAAGGTCATGATGATTATTATTACTAGGTATCAATGATAAATTAGAGTAGATAAAATTTTAAAAGTACAAGTAAAGGGCGTTTACACGCCACGCGGCTAGTCGAATTTCGGTAAATATGACTCGCGTAAATATGAGCGTCGATAGTTGATATGATATGCAATGAAAATGAATGAAACCATGTTTATTGGGTCTATAAAATGTTAAATACATCACGTTGTTCGGAATGCAGTCAGATAATCGTGAAAACATCGACGAAACTAAAAATCGACGGAGCGCAGAGCGATACGTCCTCTCTCTGAAAAGCCTTGCGGGCGGAGTGATTTGCACCGGGCTGTGCGCAGGGTTTTATAGTACATTTTAAAATATAAAAAAAAAAGTGAAACTTCTTCAAAACAAAAATTTTACGTTTTCAAGTACATGTTCTTATATTATAAAAAGTTATTGTTTTATTAAATTAAGTATCATATATGGTTAAAAAAAATACTGTATTGACAGTAATTTCTCAATATTTATGCCTTAGATTTTTTTATTACTTGAACAAGGGATCTAAATCTTGAAAGGTTTTCACTAACTATTTGCTTGGGGATATTTCTGATTCAACTACATTTTATTTTGATTAAATATGTTATAAATAAACCCGAATTTTGAGCCTCGAAAATGACTCTAAAAGTGAATTTATGAAAACCTTCGTTCAGTTATCTTGTTATTTATCAAAATTCACAAAAAAATCTTAAAATATTCTTCGCTTACTATTTAGATGACAATATTCTCTAAAATAATTGGTTATTAACATGTTTGTACGATAAGTCTTTCATCAAAATTAAGGGGTTCGAAAAGTACTGTTTTTGCTCAAATTACGCCAAAACTGCATAAACGCTCTTAAATGTTGCAAAGAATTTGTAATATCAACGAAATGAAATATTCTACATAATATTCTTAGTATTCATATGCTACGTACCTCGCATCGCGTCTTCACAGCACCACCAACAATTGTCAAATTCAGGTTCTTCTTAACTGTCGTCAGTATGAAGTCTTGCAAAACCGTCCGAGTCTCAACATCCAACTTGCCATTTCTGCTTCTCTTCAAACAGTTGAGTACAACGTCTGCTACAGCTTTACCCGGTCCTGTTTTCACTTGTTTCTCCAACACAGTGTACATGTTATCGAAAACGTTATCGAGGAACTTCTGCTTGACGTTCATACAAACGCAGTCCATAGTATGGTCCGGAACACAATGGTCCTTATCTAGTATGCAATCCCTTTCTTCAATACACCTCGGACAATCAGTACAGCATTTTCTGATATCAACTGTATCAGTACATTCGTGGCATCTAGTGCACTTGACCTTGAACTCTTTGATTTGTTTTTCCACTTTCGCTATCTCTTTTGAAATGTCTTGTTGTCTGTTTTTGCATCTGTCTTTGCACTGATCGCATGTTTGCTTTAATACGTCTAATTCAAAATTCAGGGCGTCTCTCTGAAAATATATGTAAAATATTTAAAAAAATATATTTACTTCAATTTAATTTACTTACATCCAATAATATTTAAAATTGTATTCCAAAACATTACATCAATGCTGATATTGACAACATGACCAATAACAAACTTGATAAATATATTACAAATTCTTATTAAGGCTAACTTTAAAAATCAAGTTTTTGAAACCTACAAACAGTACCTGAAAGTATATCAATTATCAATTACCTCAGCTCTTAAGTCTTCGTTCTCAATTTTTTTCTGCAGCAACACTTTGCAAATTTTCTGTAATTCTGCCCTTGCTTCTTTCACGTAATTTTCGCCCTCCTGTTCCTTATTGCTTTTGTACTTTTTCTCTTCTACCGTTGACTTTTGCAGTCTGGATATTTCAGCGGCAATTTTTGCTATTTTTGCCTACGTTAAAAGCAGTTTAATAAAAAAAAAAAATTGCTATACTATTATAATCAAATTTATTTCCTATCACACTTAAGTTACACCATTTAATACACAGATTTAAGAATAATACAATGACCATCAGCCCATATACATACGTCGCACTGCTGAGCACGGGCCTCCTCTACAGCTGAGAGAGTTTAGGCCTTAGTCCACTACGCTGGCCTAGAGAGGGTCGGCGGACTACACACCTAAGAACTTTCTGATGTGCAGGTTTCATCACGATGTTTTCCTTCACCGTTAATGTTAGTGGTAATTCATTGTACATAGCTTCGAAAAGTCAGAGGTGTGTGCTTGAATCCGCGACCGTCGAGATTACCGACCGCGTGCCTAAACCTCGAGGCCCTCATATAAATATGAAATTATAAAAATAAAGAAAAAATATGTATAATTTTAGTTTTACTTATAATTGTTCCGTATTATTCCTCGTACGTGACGCAGACTACGTCATGGTGTGAGCCAAGAAAGAAAGTTAAGCCTGCTTATGGTTTGACAAACAGGCAAACTTACTTCAGACGCTTTTTTCTTGGTACCAAATGATTTATTTACAGCCTCCGTATCCTTTTTGTTGTTTTCAATCCTCTTCTTAAAGTCCTCTATTTCCACATTCATGCATTTAAGGTCGCTGTTCTTCTGATTTATTTTCTCCTTTATCTCTTCGTGGCACTTGTCTATATTTACCAATTGAAATTCCAAATCCTTCTTATTTTTGCGCCATTTCGCTGCGCTCGCTTCCACTTCTTTGAGCTACGATTTTATATACCATCACTACTTTTCAGTTATAACAATGTCAAATTACGAATAGAAGTGTTTGCCTACCGTTGTAAATTGTGACTATATAAATAGTGACGCATTCACTAAAGTACGAGAAAATCAAATTCATGGGGAATAATTTTCTATGACATTGATTGACCGCACCTATGTAAACGTGGAGAAAGGAGAAATTAAGGCAAAAAAGCTTTGATTTCGTTATACATACTTGTTGCATCAGATTCTTTTGCCTCTCCAGAGACTCATTGATCTTCTTCTGATAAGTTTCCTCCATACAAGACCACATACAATCAGCTTGTTTAAGCAGCTGTACGCCTTCCTTCTCCCTGTGCTCTAAATGTTGGATCTGCTCTTGAAGTACTTTCTGCGTGTCCATCAGCTCGTTGATTTTGGCGTTGCATTTTTTGTCAAATGATGCCGCCTTTGTTCGAGAAACATATTAAGTATGTGAATGGTTCTTATATAAATAATGATAAATTAATTATGATAATAATTTATTCTATTTATATGAACGATAATTATTTATTGAAATTGAAAAACGCTCACACATATCTAGTGATCTTAAAGATATATTTTCAAGTAAATTCTATTACAATTTTGCAATTCTTAAATAATTGCTTGAATGCAATTCATATTAGGGGTAATAATTTTTGATTTCATCACCATAGACTTTTTCAGAGATTTGCCTTTGCTAAGACAGATGAAGAGGAAATGAATGTAAGGATTACTACAAAAATGCTACCTACTTATATGAGACTACTAAAAGTTTAAATCTACCTCTTTCAGGTTGCATAGCACTTTGCTAAGCGGCAATGCATCACTTCCGGCGGTCGGCGAGGGCGACTTAGAAGCACAGCAACTCGTATTGTTGTCGCTTGCGCTGCTACACATTCTAGACAATTTGGCCCTTACTTAAAACACTGCTTATTTTATCTCGCTTTCTCTAATACCACTGGTTACTTATGCAAAATATTTTCAATAAAGAAAGATTTTAGCAAGATTTTTAAAGAGGCCCTTTATGTACCTATACATAAAAATGTATTACAAAGAATAAAATGTCGTTTTTTATATTGACTACATTAGTTTGCGTTTTAGTAACAAATACGAGTCGTCTACATCTTATATCTTTAAATGAGCAATTCTTGTATATATATATATATAATTGGAATCTCGGAATCGGCTCCAACGATTTTCATAAAATTTAGTATATAGGGGGTTTCGGGGGCGATAAATCGATCTAGCTAGGAATCATTTTTAGAAAATGTCATTTGGAAGAAAAATAACAAAAAGGAGGCGTTTGAGTAGACTCTTCCTGACATCTATTGGCGAATTGGCGAATAATAATACTATTTTTTGTGAGCAACTAATTGCTTTAACGACACAACAGCAGATGGCGTTGTTAAGTAACATTATTCATCATTTTATTAGTAATTCGTACTTAAATATAATTTCCAAAAAAACACAATTTAAAAAAAAAAACCGAGCATAGCTCGGTCATCCAGGTACTTATCTTTTATGTAAGACTATATGCAATGGATTTTTGTCTAGTTTATCACCAAGTACCTACTAACTTTTTAATTTTATTGATAGCATCGCGCTTTTTGTCGTCTTCATCGGGTTTCTTACAACAATTGCTAGCCATGTAGCACGTTATATTTTCTGGGCGCAATCCTTGGGTATTCTCCATTGCCAACCCCATTCTCTGCTGGACTGCGTGCTAATAAGGCGGACAAGAGCAATTTTATAGTTTTGAGTTTTGAATAAAAGCATATATACGCTACCTAAATAGATTTTGATGCGATTTTATAGATTAATAAAGCTTGAGTCGGATTAAAATAAATACCAACGGCTATTGAATCGATTCGTTTGAATGGGATACAATTGTCGGCTAAATTTACTATACACACATTTACATACACCTTTGCCTATCTTTTCTTGGATACAGAGTGTGAGAAAGTATAATAAATATGAAATTTAATCACAGTTATGTGATGATTGGACAACGTAACCGTCTTCGTACAACATCCTAAGTAATAAACGAGATATAGCACAAAATATACAACATATACCACTAAGTCGTAATCCGGGTCTTCCTTCAGAATATTCCAGAAGTCGCACAAGAGCTTGATGCCGGCGTCGGAGCAGCATGAATTGGCGCTATCCGTGCGCGAGCGCTGCAGCGAGCCAGATCTCGTCAACTCTTTGATGAGCTCGTCGAGCGCTCGGTAGCGTCGACCCAAACATTCCGGAACATCGTGCATTTTGTCCAGCTAATTCAGTATCTATGATGTCACAGGATGGTTTCATAACAGTCATCATCATCATCATCAGCCCATAAACGTCCCACTGCTGGGCACGGGCCTCCTCTACAACTGAGATGGGTTATACCTTAGTCCACCACGCTGGCCTAATGCGGGTTGGCGGACTACACACCTAAGAAATTCCTAAGAACTTTTAGGTGTGCAGGTTTCATCACGATGTTTTCCTTCACCGTTAAAGTAAGTGATAATTCATCATGAATACACACATAGTTTCGAAAAGTCAGAGGTGTGTGCCTGGGGTTTGAACCCGCGACCGCCGAGATTCTCGACCGCGCGCCTAAACCTCGAGGCCATCACTACTAACAGTTAATTTATAAAAACTTTAACTGTGACGACTTATGTTGGAGTATTTTTCAGACGTGTACCTCTATGTATATACCTAATTTTAACGTAATAACGTTGCATACATACATACATAAACTCACGCCTGTATTCCCCGAAGAGGTAGGCAGAGGTGCATTTCTGCACCCACATTTCGCCAAGTATGTATCAGTCCCACGTAATAGGGGGCGAGCCTATTGCCGTTTTTCGGGCATATTTCCAGACTCCGTGCTGTTACCGAGAATTTCCTAATGGAAAAACACAATAACACTTTGCCCGACCCGGGAATCGAAGCCAGGACCTCTAGATCGCACGGCAAATACTTGTACCGCGAGACTACGAGGCAGTCATAACGTTGGTAATAACCAAGTAGGTACTGTGTAGGTATTTCATACAAAGACTTTTCCATCGAAAAGTTAGGATCATATTTGAATACGGCGTGACGGGATTCTCCTTTTTTTTGTGTTACCAAAAGTAAGTGTTTTGTATTTGGATGATGTGAAATTATAGATAGGCAGGTATGTCATAATAATAACTCAATGTGATTTCATGATCAGCTTTACCCTCGAAAAAAAATATTCAAATATACCTACTTACAATTAACTCGAAACTTTATAGATATTTCACTTCTAGATACGACACGCTATTTTCATTTCTTCTTAGACATGGTTTGAGGTCACTGAATACAATTTTTATCGTTTGTTGTAAAGCTAAAATTTTGACATGCTTTCTATGTAAAATTATGAAACAGAAGATAAAGATATGTCTTAAAGTAAAAGAATTGCATTTATTGCCAGCCAGGATAGATTTCCCGCGTCATATAGGTACATCGGTATACTTCCGATATAAATAAAAGAGGGCGGCAGTTACTAAGTGAAATGCGCTGACCAATGTTTATAGAAAAGCGCTAAAATAAGGTAAGCAACAAAAAAAGAATTTATGATTTGTTTAATTACACGTTAAGATTCATCTAAACAAAGGAAAATTCACATCGAATTATCAATTTAACGGTGAAGGAAAACTTCGTGAGGAAACCTGCACGCCTAAAAGTTCTTAGGAATTTCTTAGGTGTCTAGTGCGCCAACCTGCACTAGCCAGCGTGGTAGACTAAAGCCTACCCTCTCAGTTTTAGAGGAGGCCCGTGCCCAGCAGTGGGACGTAAATATATGGGCTGATGATGAATGAAACGAAGGCGACCCTAGTACCGAATTTGGACAAATTTCACAGACTCTGTGCTGCTACAATCTTAACGATTAACCTAAATGACATTGCTTTACCGGTGAATCAAATCAGGGATAACTCAATCGCAGGTGCCAGACTCATTCTGCAAGACCAACAATCTCAGTCAATGTAAATAAAAGTGAAATGGTGAATATAATAACCTACCACTGCAAAAATTTAATCATTTTCTAGATTTTAGTTAATTATCTTATTTTCAAGTACATTTCCTTTACAAAAAATACATATTTATTTTTTTTGTTCTGCAAGGAACCGGCTAAGGGTGAAGACCATGCTGCCAAGTCTTCAGTAAAAAAATCCATGATTATTTGCCAAAAAATGACTCCAACGTTGCATTTTGCATGATCAGGCTGTATGAGTCCGGTTTTCTTATCCAATAGTAAGAAAGATAAAAAAATCACATCGTGCTCGTGGTAGATCACGTTCTAAAACATGGTACGAAATTATTAAATGTAATGTAAATATGCTATTCAGATAAAATATTTGTATCCGGCATTTTTAAGTAGATGGATTAATGTTGTAAAATATAAATAAAACTCGTCTATTTTTAATTATTGTAGAATCTCTTTTAAATGTGCAAATTTTTATTTTTGTTACTAATACCTACTGATAAACTTTTGTGGAACTTAATGTCTTATGAGCGTAGCTTAACCTTTAGTTGTTTTGACTTTTGATAACATTTCATCTTAAAAGTTTCATCTTGTCTAGTGATGATAAGATAAAAAATAATAATTTATTACGTAGTAATATTCGTCTAACGTAGTTAATATTATCAAAGAAAACATAATGTCGGATCTTGGAGCCGTAAGTTTTTTACTAATATTCATAACTTGTGTACAACTCAGTAGTTTTTAATATCATTTTTTAACACAGGAACATCCAAGAAACCTAATACCGGAACTTTGCAAACAATTCTATCATTTAGGATGGGTCACAGGTACTGGAGGTGGTATATCTATAAAGGAGGGGTCAGTAAGTGGATTTTACATACAAAACAAGTTTTAAAAGCTTTGGAGTTAAATATTCAACTATGTCATTTTTATTGTTTTAAACATTCAAAGATTTTATAATATATGTTATTTGTTTAACACATACTAATGTGGAGTAGCAATAGTAAGATTGAGAATTGTTGCTTTTAATAATTTTTGCATTTAATTCCAGGGACAAAATATACATTGCACCATCAGGTGTCCAAAAGGAGCGCATGCAACCAAACGACCTGTTTGTTCAAACAATTGATGATATTGACTTGGAGCTGCCACCACCAGAAAAGAAGTAAGATGTAGTATTTTTGATGGTTATGATTATAAATACTTTTTCTATATTCTTAGTAAGTCATTACACTCTTTAACAATTAAAGAAAATATGTAAATTAATACACCCAACAGTCACATACATAGTACTGATCCTACACTAAGATACAAGTCTTGGGTTGTGGGTATCAGCAACTACAACTTTTCGGTGTCACAAACACCTAAACCTGAAACAAATATTTGTGGATCACACAATCATTTATCTTGGTGCGGGGATCGAACCTGCGGCCTCTCATTTCGCAAGCTAGTACCTAGCCAACTGCGCCACAGAGCTTTAAAAAATTGTGAAATAACTTGCATAGCAAATATTCTCTAAGTTTAGATACATATATACTCTTTAAAAATTTATTAAGACAGCATAATGAACAGCTTTAGCCTATAATTCACAGATTAAAGAAAAGCCAATGCACTCCACTGTTCATGTTGGCATACCAAATGCGCAAAGCTGGTGCAGTGATCCACACACACTCTCCGCATGCAGTGAGATGCACACTGCTTTATGACAAGGAGTTTGTCATCACACACCAAGAGATGATTAAGGTAAGATATATTTTGCTAAAGAAGGTTCTTGCCCTGTTTTAAGTGTTTTAAAAATAGTAACATAGTTTTGAAACCCACACTGAGACAAGTTGTGTGTCATGGAGATATTTCAGTGTCACTTTCTGACTCAAAACATATTTTGGAACACAAACACTTGTCTTAGATCTTGCATATATTTTTAGTAACTAATTGATTGTATTTTGAATTGATTTGTTAACATCAATAGATTGAATTAAACTTTATGCTTATTACTTATTATATAATACTTACAATAAAACCAACTCTGGACTTCACAACAAAATGGAATAGACTGTTCTAGAGTGACATAATGTCACCTCGTGTACATCTCACTACTGGGCATGGACCTGATTCCACCCTGCTGGTCTATTGTGGATTTAGGGACTACACACCTAAAAAATCCCTAAGAACATTTTATTTCCTCAGAATGTTTTCCTTCACTGTTATAATAAATATCACATGATGATGATGACACTATATGATATTTCATTGTGAATACAGACATGACTTCAAAAAGTCAAAGGTGTGTGCCTAAGGTTTGAACTTGTGACCACTAACATTTCTTGTCATTTGACCACATGACTAAATCATAAGGCCATCGCAACTTCATGTAAATATGTTTTACTAAATAAAATTATTCATATATATTCTTCTATTTACAGGGCATAAAAGACCAAGACCGTGGATGTTATCTTAGATATGATGAGAAATTAGTAGTTCCCATTATAGAGAACACTCCATTTGAGAAGGACTTAGCAAGCAGTCTTGAGGAGGCTTTGAAAAAGTATCCAGGTACCAGTGCAGTACTTGTGCGAAGACATGGTGTGTATGTGTGGGGAGACACATGGCAACAAGCAAAGACTATGTAAGTGTTTTTATCAACAGATAAACCAAATTAATCATCTTGTTAAAATGGATGTAAATATTGACAATCGTTACAATCAGTCCCTTAAATTTCACATAATAAATGGCAGGCATCATAGATAGTGATGGCCTCGAGGTTTAGGCGCACACACCTAAAAGTTCTTAGGAATTCCTTAGGTGTGTGGTCCGCTAACCCGCACTAGGCCAGCGTGGTGGACTAAGGCCTAAACCCTCTCAATGGTAGAGGAGGCCCGTGCCCAGCAGTGGGATGTATATGGGCTGATGATTTTGATGATGGTGATGAAATGGCAGGCATTTTTTGTGTATCATTTATAGACACATAAAATATATACAAATTGTGTGCTTTAGGACGGAATGCTACGATTATCTTTTCGAGATGGCGGTGGAGATGAAGAAACTCGGATTAGATCCAGCTTTCAACCCCGAAACAAATGGCGATAAACTATGAAAAAAGCATATACAATTACTAATATGAGAGATCACACCCTCCACTGTTTTATTACGTTATACAATACGAAAATCAATTGTGTGAATAACAACTAGTCTAAGAAAATAAAGAAGATAAATACCTTCTGTTAAAAAAAATGTGAAAATATATTTTTGATTAACTATATCTTTTCATATTACTTGTCTTAATTTATAGACTGATTAAAACACACTAATAGGTAACAACGCGTTTATTGTAATACATCTGACTTCTCTTCTCCTCGTAGCAATTCTGTGACAATGCTATTTGATATCATTTTTAAAACTCTCTCTTTATCGACCTTGTCTTTACTCGGTTTGATAGTCTTTCTGCAAATTCCATGAACACTGGACGCACATTTCCTCATTATCAGATCTTTAATATCCTTCAACTCTGCCTTTGAAAATATATTTTCTTCGGACTGGTCGAAATTTAGTGGGGGATACTCCTTTATTGCCATTTCATATAATGTGATCAAGTTTATTGAAGTGTTGTTTTTGTTGGAATCTATAGTTTGGCTCCTTCTCAACACTTTCCTCAGGTCTTCTAAGTATGATTTGTTCTCTGGAATTTCTCCGTCGATTATTTCAATTTCCTTTTCGCTCAATTTCTTTAGATCTTCATCTACTATGTTGAAGTCTCGTTTCACTTCTGATGGCATTTTCGCTATCACGATATTATCTGAGAAAGTATTGATAACTATTAACCTCCTACTATATTACAAGTCTTCTGGATTTGTAGTTAATGGAGCCAACATAAAACAATTGTGTCTGTTACCTACGACACTGAAATGAAATTTAACTTGGTCGTTCATACTATGGCTAAAGTCAAAGTCAAAGTCAAAATCACCTTTATTCAAATAGACTTTTACAAGTACTTTTGAATCGTCAAAAATATGGACAAAGCAAAGGTCTTAAAAATATGGACAAAGCAAAGACAGACCACCACATAATTACACGTAACGTACCATTTTCACGTTCCCCGTTGATAGTCTCGTAAGGTTTTACAGAGAAAAACGCTCTCATCTTCTGAACTGGTTTTTCTGCATCATCCTCAGCAGTTTCATCATAAACATCATATTCGACGCAAACTATTTTCTCCTTCAACTTTCTTAGTTCTACATTGTTCTTCTTGTACCTTGAAAATTTCTCGGCAATCACTTTTAATCTAGGGACTTCTGATATGCGAATATTGCGGGGCACAACTTCTTGGCGTGTTACCGTTGATGCACCTATAATCATAAGATTTTAGAAAGTGTTTAAAGAGTTTAAACGACGGGCTTCCTCTAAATTTCATAGGAGTTAGGTCTTAGTATGTACTTCATTTTGGTGCGACTTGCATAAAATCTAAATTGTTGCAGAGAACTCTCTAACCTTTGCTCCTGCGGTTAAAATGTGTGCCGTGCGATCGAGAGGCCCTGGGTTCGGAAGTGTTATTGGGATTTCGATTAACGATTCTGGAAATGTAGCCAAAAACGGCAATAAGCGCGTTGGACTTAACAACCCAGCTGGCGAAACATCATGTGTGAAACTTTGAAAAGTCTAAGTAACAAAGCTATCCGCTGCGTTAACAGTTTTTTAGATATGATCTTATCAGAAATCTTATATAAACTTAATATCAAATGTGGAAGGAATGAAAGAAAATACAAACTTTTCTGCGTTCCCATATCTCTTATTAAAAACTTTTCTATATCCTCTGTGTTGTCAAGACTCTGCCACTGCGATCCGTCCAGTGTCTCCATATAAGTCGGCATAATTAACTGTTCCGGTTCTACGTACTGACAACTAGTCTCGATCTTAGTTCGACTGCCGCATAGCATCTTCTTCAATTCCCTAAGTTGTTTTATCGTGTCTGGTATCACTGGATCGAACGTGTAATGATCGTTGATCAGTTGCTGGTACTGAAAAATAAGAGACGTCGTATTATTGCAAATTTCTCAAGTTTAAAGATATTTACCGACTAAACGGTAGCTCTTGGAGCTGAAATACTAATCATCGTGTTCACAAAAAACAAGCAAACTCAATAACAATTAGCTCGACAGAGAAACGAAACCGAAACCTCTACATAGCACTGCAATTCTGGCCTTTTGCCTAAATTGTTTGTACATATTCGCTAGCTTTTTACGCTAATCTTATATCTTTAAATGAACAATTCTTGTATATATATATATATCTTATATCTTTAAATGAGCAATTCTTGTATATATATATATCTTATATCTTTAAATGAGCAATTCTTGTATATATATAATTGGAATCTCGGAATCGGCTCCAACGATTTTCATAAAATTAAGTATATAGGGGGTTTCGGGGGCGATAAATCGATCTAGCTAGGAATCATTTTTAGAAAATGTCATTTGGAAGAAAAATAACAAAAAGGAGGCGTTTGAGTAGACTCTTCCTGACATCTATTGGCGAATTGGCGAATAATAATACTATTTTTTGTGATCAACTAATTGCTTTAACGACACAACAGCAGATGGCGTTGTTAAGTAACATTATTCATATTTCATCATTTTATTAGTAATTCGTACTTAAATATAATTTCCAAAAAACATAATTTAAAAAAAAAAATCCGAGCAAAGCTCGGTCATCCAGGTACTACGAAATAATATAACATTAATTAGCAGCTGGTCATTTAATACTTATCATGAAAACCAATTTTATGTGCACTTTTTTGCTGTAGTCAATGTGTATTACGGTTTTCGATGTGATCGTACAGTCTAAAGCTCAACATCACCATACCACTCACTTACTTCGCTGATATTTACACAATTTTAAAGTAGCGATGGCCTCCAGGTTTAGGCACGCGGGTTCAAACGCCATGCACACTACTCTGACTTTTCGACACTGAATCATCATGTACTTTAGCGGTGAAGGGAAACATCGTGAGGAAACCTGCACACCTAAAAGTTCTTACGAATTTCTTAGGTGTGTAAACCGGCAACCCGGACTAGGCCAGCGTGGTGGACTAAGGCCTAAACCCTCTCAGTTGTAGAGGAGGCGCGTGCCCAGTAATGGGACGTATATGGGCTGATAATGTTGATTTACACACGTTACCTGGTCAGCGAACTCATCGCTCTTAGTAAGCTGAGCAAAGTCGTGCTGGTCGGGAGCGACATGGCAGCACCTATTGGTCATGGGGGGCGAGTCCCGTCGGACATTATGGTTGTAAATCTCTTCGAGTTCGGATCCATTGCGCGACCGCAGACACTTAAACCGCCCCTCGCTGTCGTTCCGCCGCGACAACCGACTACCATACCTACGTTGATTCCTGTTCATTTCTTAATAACATTGTATTTTTTACTGGTAATTTTCATGTTTTTGGTTTGTTTGTATGACGTTTACTTGTGCAATAGCATTGTCAGTCGATGTCACGAAATTCAAAAAGGATTTATTTGAAATCGCAACATATATAACCCAATCTTCACAAGATCCAATTGACAAAATTTTTCTTTCCCGCTTTGAATTGACTCATTTTTGTTGAATATTATTTCCTGTTAGAGAAACAAAGGAAATTTTAACTTTCTATCAATAGGATTTCCACCCCTCAATCCCTTATCTATCTACGTATCACTATTTGTATATCACACAGAAATTAACGTAAATAAAAAACTTTTTAGTAAAAAATTTAGTAACTTTAATACTGAGGTAGACGTAAAATTAATAATAGTTACATAAAAATGTATTTTAAGTACAACCATAGCACACATAATACTTTCCCAAAATCTTTTCACAATTTATTTTGGACAAATACAAGTCAGTTGTAAATGACCCCCAACCCCCTCCCCCCTTTGCAACCCCTTACTCAAATATTACGTTCCTTTATCAAATTTTCATTTCGACCCACTGAGATGCTTCTTGATATTCTTCACACTATGCTAGAGGACTTCCTCCGATTTTTATGACATTGTCGTCATTATCATGTGTATTGTACAAAAGCTGTTTCAGTGTTGTTCCGTTTGCTGCGGTCTCTCTTCGGCCACGGCACTTTGTTATGGACGTATTTGATGTGCAGTTTGACGTCGCAGCGATTGATGAAGGATTTGTCGCAGATTGCGCATTTGTGAGGTCTGATACCGAGGTGAACCTGACGACAAACAAAAAATGGGTGACAGTTAGGAAAACGTCATATGATTTTTTTGGGATTTTTTTAACGTCAGTGTGTTAGTAATTCTAATTACCAATAAATATTACCTGTCCAAGTTTTCAACTACGGTCTTTTTACATCTGTTTAGACGGACCAATACATAAAATACATATAGATAGTATACTATAGTCTTAATTATACATATCAAGCTGCTTCTGACATGTTATTAAATAAAATTTTCCAAACCCTTTAGACCAGTGGTCAGCAACCTTTTGGCGGGCAAGGGCCGCAATGTGGCAAAATAAACTAAAGGCGGGCCCGCACTTGTGATATTTACCCTTGATTCTACGTAATACTTATGTATAATTGGTCATATCCCGTAGAAAAAATAAAAATGCTAACTAAAGCTAACATTCACGGGCCACAAGTATATAAGCAGTGATGGCCTCGAGGTTTAGGCGCGCGGTCGAGAATTTCGGCGGTGGCAGGTTCAAACCCCAGGCACACCTCTGAATTTTCGAAGTTATGTGTGTATTCACAATGAATTATCACTTGCTTTAACGGTGAAGGAAAACATCGTGATAAAACCTGCACACCTAAAAGTTCTTAGGAATTTCTTAGATGTGTAGTCCGCCAACCCGCACTAGACCAGCGTGGTGGACTAAGGCCTAAACCCTCTCAGTTGTAGAGAAGGCCCGTGCCCAGCAGTGGGACGTATATGGGCTGATGATGATGATGAAGTGTGTTGCCGACCGCTGCTTTAGACGAACTCGAAGTCCAATGAACACCATCTGCAAAGGAAAGTGTCTGTAGGACTGACCTTCATGTGCTTGTTGAGCGCACTCTTGAAGGTGAAGAGGCGGTGGCAGAGCTGGCAGGCGTGGTGGCGCGCGCGCTCGTGCACGGCGCGGTGGGCCGCCAGCGCGCCGCACACCGGGAACCGCTTGTGGCACGCGCCGCACTCGTACGGCCGCTCGCCGCTGTGCTTGCGCTGGTGGTACGTCAGGAAGCACTGCTTCTGGACGCACATCGACATAATCATCATCACAATCATCATCATCATCATAATCACCATCGTCATCGTCATTATCATCACTATTATCATCATCACCATTATCACCATCGTCGACATCGTCATCATCATCATCAACCGAAAGACGTCCACTACGGGACAGAGGCCTCCCCCAAAGAAGTCTGTATATAATAATATTATATGTAATGTAAATATAATACATAATATATCATATAATCCCACTGACATAATTACACCCGAAATAGTCAAGCTACCCTAGATAAAGAGTAAGTATCGCAATACCAAAGACAGGTGAGAAGAAATAGTATGGCGTTGGATAGACTGCAGCGGAATTTGGGCAAACTATCCTAACGTAATAACTGAACAATTCCAACGTGTAGAAGTTAGAATCGGTATGCCGGCGCAGTGATCATTTTGCTAAGGAACCCAGCCCGACATTGATACCTATGCGGCTATGACTTTTACGCGCACCGGACTATAAATCTGGTAGCCGCTGAATTTCCCATTTTCATGCCGCCGAACCCGCTTTCATACCCTCTTCGACCAGGGTTGTGCCGAGAATGAGATTTATAACCAACTTTCAGCATTGTGGTGCTACAGTAAGAATTAAAGAGAAGTGAAGGCAAACGTGCCTCTGTACTTATTGGTCCATTAGGTAACCTAAATGGACCAATAACCACTAGTCATCATCACCATCATCTTCACCATCACCATCATTATCAGCCCATATACGTCCCACAGCTGGGCACGGGCCTCCTCTGCAGCTGAGAGGCGTTGGGCCTTAGTCCACTACGCAGGCCTAGTGCTAAGTATTAAATAAACAAAATCTACTACACAAACCTTAAACATCTGCCCGCATATTTCGCACACAAATGGCGTTTGATCCTCCAAATCCAACTTCTTAGCGACGTCGGACTGCGGGTGCTCTGACGTCATGTGCGATTTGTACTCGTTGCGGTTAGTCAGCCATTTCTCGCACTGAAAAAGGTTATATTTTATTCACACATTGTTTGATTTAAAATATTTAAAACATGACTTCGAAAATCAAGCTTTACTATGCGCTATTGAAATAATTGTTTTATAAGATTTTATTGAATGTATAAATCTTCTGTGCGTGTGTATGTGACTAAACTCCCCCTAAACGGTTGAACCGATTTGATTTTTTCGAGAATGATTTGGATTCACAATTCGGCCCAATGGATAATGTTTAATTAATTATTTCTTTTTTATTTTACAATATAAAACTCATTCACGAAACATTGCTCGGAAACTTATAACAGGAGTTTTAATTTAGAAAAGAAAAATATTGAGAAAACATACACATACACATACATAAACTCACGCCTGTATTCCCCGAAGGGGGGTAGGCAGAGGTGCATTTCTGCACCCACATTTCGCCAGGTGAAAGAAAAAGGGGTGACTGAAGACATGACGGCTGACAGGGATGTTTGGAAGGATAAAACATACTGCGCCGACCCCAAATAAAATTGGGAACAGGGCAAGTGAATGATGATTTCGCCAGGTATGTATCAGTCCCAGTATGTATTTCTGTGTTTAGTGTGTCTGTGGAATAAGCACGGGATTCAGAGTGGCGCCCGGGTGGCGCTGAACCCCACAGCTATTATTAAATATTATGTTGTGCATTGTTTACAAAGATTCTTCTAAAAAGTTTAAAACGGCTCACCAAAGAAACAGTTCATTTGTACTAGTTTGTAAAAATACTTACAATAGTACAAGAAGCTGGAAGTTTGATGTTATCACCACGATTGGCGTGTTTCCTCGCATGTATCTTAGTGTGAGACTTGAGCTCTTCGCTGTTAGAAAATGTTTCACCGCAATATTTGCACCCGTTGCTGCAACAAAATCAATTTCATTATTTTCATATATTTTGTTATTTACATGTCAGCTTTACTTGCTTTAACTAAGATTTTCTATGACTTTTTAGTATGAATTTTACTTAGAATAATGACATGGAAAATTTTAGAAACCAGGCAAGCTCTGAGTTGATATACATAACACATTGCTGGGTGACAGAAGATCATTTATTTAAATCAGCCCATATACATCCCACTGCCGGGCACGGGCCTTCTACAGAAGATAGCTAAATAAAATCAAATCTGAGTACAAAATACCTGACGTTGTGTTTCGATGAAAGCACCAAATGCTTCTTCCATGCCAACTCTGTAGCAAAGTGTATTCCACAATCTTCACACTTGGGACCCTGTTTGCCATTCTTATCCTAAAATCAGTGACCAAAAATATTTGTTGACATAGATTACCCTTGAAAGCAAACCATGACCAGATAAGGCAATGTAGAAAAATAGTTTTTTTTTATTTTGCTGATGACTAAGGTAAGCCATAAAGAAATGCTATCTACACCAACCTGCCTATGTATTTTCATGTTATGAGAGTAGAGACCGCGTGGTGTCGCAAATGTATTCCCACACAATTCACACACACACTCCGTCAAATGTTTCAACCTTTTGTGCATCAATAAACTATTCGGCATACTGAAACAAAAGCATTTTAAAGATAAATACATACATTAACACTCATGCCTAGGTGGTGAGCAAATTTCCAGACTGTACCATTATATTGAATTTCCTATTGGAAAAACCCAATGACACTTTGCCCCATGCAGATCTCGAGATCTGGTGACCCATGACTCTAGATCGCACAGCACAAGAAAAATTAATAACGATTACAACACATAAAAGCTACAATAATAGGCTAGGACTATACTGGGTCAGCTTACCTAAACACTTCACCACATTCTTTGCATGGGTATTTTTTTCCTTTATGAAGGCTGACATGGGTTTTGGCTTGATGACTGCAATAAAAAAACAAAATAGCATGGTGACACAAAACTTTTTTTTCTTTCGATTTTAAAGTTACAATCATGTCTGCAATGATTATAAATACTTTTAAATTTACAGGAATATTCCATATACAATATACAATTCATAAAATGATATTAAATTATATTGATAGTAACTTTTTGATGTTTTTTTTTATATGTTTTAAGTTATTTACTTACGTGCAAAAACAAACATACGGACACAACTTGCAATAAAACTTTCTCTTATGGCAGGCCAGACGGTGTTTACATAGAAACCTCTGCTCCGGGAATCTCAGATGACAGAGGTCACACTTGTGTTCACCATACTCCTGTAAAAAACTAACATGCCTTCAGTTGTACCAAAAATTGTATCAATTTGTAAAAAAATAAAATAAACATATTTATATTTTGTTGTTAACAATTCTGAATTGATTTGCTTTTTAAATCTAAAAAATCATGGCACTATTGATAACAAAAAAGAGTAAGTGTAAATTATAAATACTTATTGCAAGTCTTGTTGCTGACACTTAGGGGTCTTTAATTAATTTTTGAAGCCCACATATGTTAATACCCCAATATAAATCAGTACTATGTACAATTTGGTAATCAACATTGTCAAAAATGCTCAATGTATCATTTATTAATTACAAACATATGTAAAGAATCAGTTCTACAGAATAATGTGTTTCAAAAGTATAATAAACAATATTTTCAGATACAACTTACCACACTGTGCCTCTTCATGTGGTTTTCAAAAGCAGTCTTAGCTTCAAATCCTCTATAACACATTTCACATTTAAATGGAGAGTTCTTATAATTTGCTGTATCTTTTCTTAGTAGCAATTCTTTCTTGGCATCTTCTGGAGTCAAAAATTCAACAGTAGCATAATCTTCAAAATAGCTTATATTAAAATTCTTAGGATATTTCTTTTTATTGTTTTCTTTCTCCTTACTACAGTTTTTAGAGACTTTAGATAAGGGTTCATCATCACTCAGTGAATTGTCTATGTCTATCTCTTCATCTATTTCTTTATTTTTTCTTTTCTTTGTTTTGGGTTCCTTTTTTCTTTTCTGTTTTTTTTTCTTAACCTTTATTGATATGGTAGTGTCTAATGGTAGATTGTCATCTGAAAAATTGTTTTCTATCAACATATCATTATCATCTGTAATTTCTAGGTTTTGATCTGTAAGTTCATTTTCATTTACTTCATCTTGTATGTTCAGTTCTTCACTTTTTATAACTTGTTCAATATCTATAGTTGTTTCAGTTTTAATATAATTTTCTTTAATATCAGGTGCAATAACGTCAGATATACTATCAGTAACTTGTATTGTTGAGTTTACTAAGGTTGAGGTCAATTTATTTGCTTTGCGATCAATGTTTTTGATTGATTCTTTTATTACCTAAAAAGACAGCCAAACATGTTATTTCCATAAGAATGCTTCTCATTATTGTAGTTAAATTAGATAATATAAAAAGAAGCTGTAGTATTAAGTATTAACTATACAAGATGATACACAACTATACAAACCTCTGAATTAATTGCCTTAATTGAAGATAAAATGGTACAAGCTCTGTGGCATTTTGATCTAAACTGTAAAAACTTATACAATAATCTTGCACACTCAAAACAAACATGTTGACTGCTTTCAGTCATCTGGAAAAAAAGATAAAAAAGGAACCATTAACACCACACCTGCAACCCTTACAAGGAAACTGTCTGTGGACAGTCCAGTCTATCACACTTATAGTGTAGGTTTAATTCAGAACTCCTTTTAATTAAGAAAAAGTTACTGAATTTCTACATCCATTTCAAGTATAAGTCAAAAAATAATAATATTATTAGTATCATCATGTGATGTAAAGTTTCATAGAAACAACAAAGCATCGCCAGTCTAACAAAAACCTAACCACATTACCAAAAACATATGCACGAATTCTATTTATTTTTCAGTAACCAAGTAATATATTCAGCCTACCGCCGTCCACTGCTGAACGAAGGCCTCCCCAAGTAGGCGCCAACCATCCCGGTCTTGAGCAGCCCTCATCCATCCGCTACCCGCCACCTTTTTCAAGTCGTCGGACCATCGTGCTGCAGGACGTCCCACACTACGTCTGCCTAAGCGCGGTCTCCAAGTAACCAAGTAAGCCCTAATTTAATTCAAGTTGGTGATCGGTCTGAGCAGTCTATAGTTATTTCATACTTACTGGTGTTTGAAAGAACTGTGAATAAACATCGCCAAAAGAACTGGATAATATCTTCGTACGTAAATGGTACATCTTTACATCAGTTATAAGACATGCAACACAATACTTAAAACTCTCCATTATTTTAAAATTATTGCCTAACTATTTACAAATTAATCTCATATCACTTTGTTTACGAAACATTGTAATTAATTTGCAGGAGATTCTGTATCTGTGTACCTACTACCTATATGATGCTGATGATTGTGATCAACAGATCAAGTGATGTGATAAAGTCAAGTAGGGATGGCGATTGGCGATCTGTGATCGAATTATCGAAGAATCGATTTTTCAGGCCCTAAAGATATATTTTTAAATAGATATAAAATACTGAATCGATTCAGTGGATCGATTTTTCACCCTTGAAAATCGCCATTTTTTTTTTTTGGAGTTAACACTAAATTTATTCACAATTAGTTGAACGTACCGTTTCATTACGTTTATTATAAATTTATTTTTGTTGGATTTTTCATAAAATGAATTTACATAACATAACCTCACGCCTGTATTCCCCGAAGGGCTAGGCAGAGGTGCATTTCTGCACCCACATTTCGCCAGGTATGTATTAGTCCAACGTAATAGGGGGTGAGCCTATGGCCGTTTTTCAGGCACATTTCCAGACTCCGTGCTGCTACTGAGAATTTCCTAATGGAAAAACCCAATAACACTTTGCCCGACCCTGGAATCGAACCCAGGACCTCTAGATCGCAGGGCACATACTTGTCTGCCCTGTGGCAAGAAGAGTAAGAATCCCAACACGGTCTTCCCTGCCTGTCGTAAGAGGCGATTAATAGTGACCCCAAGAGGGGCGGCGGCACCGTGGCCTGTGATTTTTACATACTTGTGCCGCGAGACCACGAGGTAGTCATGGTCATGAAAATGGATTTATATTTACATTATGAATTAAAACTTGAAAAAAGAATCGATTTTCTGGAAATCGATCTTTTAAACCTCGATTTATTAGTGAATCGATTTTTCAGGCTTCGATTCGAATCGATTCAAAAATCGATATTTTTTGTAAAGAATCGCCATCCCTAATGTCAAGTCAAACCGTCAGGTCATTGACAGTTTGACAACATTTTTTTATTTTGCTCTAGTCTTATGTTAAAGGTATAAGAGTCATACTGCCATGTAAATTTAGTTTTTTTTTTATAATTCTCTGTTATTAGACTCACATAATAGGTAAATTAGGTCCCTCAACAGGACAAAATATTTTCTTAGCAACATTATTAAGATGGCTTCAATTCAGGTTACCGGCCGCTATATTTATTACAATAAATTCAAATTTGTGCACAAACAGTTTTGTGCTTTTGATCACTCCAGACCATCGAGCGGTTGGCTGGAGAAAATTGCAAGTAGCGATGAGCGTGCTACGTGATAAGCATAATTTCAAATCCATATATAAATGTAAAGAAAACTGCAAATTAAATATGTTATTTTTATTTTGCATTGTTGTGTTATTCTTTTCACCAATTACTTAATTAATTTTTATTCTCATTTAGCTCTTGGATGATAAACAACTGTACTAGAAGGGTAATGGCCAGAAGGCGTCAGCGGCGAAATGGTGCGAATTGTTAGCAGTATTGTGTCACAATGTGGCAAACAAGTGACAACAGCCACACATCGAGAAGGGCTCAGTATCTTCTGAACGGCTCGTCCATCAACCAGTAACTGAAAATTAACATTCAAATCAACATCCCGGGTTTGAATTCCAGGTTTTTCAGAGTTATTGATATATCTATCTACAAAAGAAATAAGCTCGCTCCCCTAATATTATCGAATTACTTCTCTATTTACCCCTTAAAGGATACCGGCTATGCTTACAATGTCAAAATAATCTGTATTCATGTAGATTTTTACAAGTATTTTTAAATCGTCAGTTTAAATAAGCTACCGCCGTCAACATCTTAGGAAACCTCCATGGCATAGGAGTTATGGGTACCTACCTACTATATAACGACAAATCGCAATAATCCGCATCGAGACCGACAGACACTAAATTTATGCGCAGTCTGGTAAAACACTCTCATAATCACGGCTGCGAATAAAAGGTCTCGCGGCACAGATATGTGCCGTGCGATCTAGAGGTCCTGGGTTCGATTCCCGGGTCGGGCAAAGTGTTATTGGGTTTTTCCATTAGGTAATACGAAAAACGGCAATAGGCTCGTCCCCTATTACGTGGGACTGACATACCTGGCGAAATGTGGGTGCAGAAATGCACCTCTGCGTACCCCCTTCGGGGAATACAGGCGTGAGGTTATGTATGTATGTAAGTGTCTTGGATGGTCAGAGGTGTGATTGTGTACCTGCCATAGTAAGGAATTATCACGCGCTTAAAAAGATGGTTAAAAACATCGCAACAAAACACACGTCGTTTTCACACCTTATAAGTATATTGTGGTTGCTATCCGGGTGATAATGACAACAACGCATCTGTTGGTAAAGATGATACTGTCTAAAAAGAGCATTCGAAGACGCCATGTTATAAATTGAATAAAAGTTATACACGAACAAACCTCATAACCTGTGACGTCAGTTGTTACCCGAGGCACGGTCCACTTCACTAGCACTGTGTGATCGGACACTCTCTGCAAATTTTGAAAATTGACTTTCAATGCATCACAGCAGCTTTTCGAACTCTGCAAAAATGTACCAATATAAAATTAATTTATACCTGCTGGATTCGTAAAAGATTTTCTCCAGATGAAATCATTGGAATCCGGGGCATGTCGCTGAAATTTTAAATTTGTTTTTTAGTGTTTTTATGGGAAAATTTAGCATAAGGTTGCAGGAAACCTAGAAATGTCACATGCTTAGTACCAGTGGCGGGACTTTCATAGAAGCCCAAAAGCGTTAAACGTAAATTGTGTAATATCTAGATTATATTTGCTTATTATAGGGTCTTTATTTAACAAATTAATTCAGTTAAATAAAAATTTTAAGCCTAAAAAATATTATTTGGAATTGTAAAAGACAAACTGGGCTTTTGGGCTTCTATGGAAGTACCGCCACTGCTTAGTACAATAGAATTGTCCTCTGTTAAGATGAATTAAATCGAGCACGAGCGAAACGTGGTTGTAGACTTATATAAGTGGGTGTTTATATGAACAACACTGTTTTTGCCGTTGGTAAAGACGCTGTATACGTGAGTCTAGTTTAAATAAATAGGCCAACCAGAATGACGAAATCCATGTGGGCATACTATAGTCTAATCTAACACCCATATCTCGAGGTTGAAACACTGTAGTCGCAAGATATATCAAGAGAAAAATATATCTTAGTTGGTTTTTCATCATCGGCCCATATACGTCCCACCGCTGGGCACGGGTCTCTTCTACAACTGAGAGGGTTTAGGCCTTAGTCCACCACGCTGGCCTTGTGCGGGTTGGCGGGCTACAAACCTAGGAAATTCCTAAGAACTTTTAGGTGTGCAGGTTTCATCACGATTTTACTTCACCGTTAAAGTAGATACGTGATTGGTTGGTTTTTACTTACACTCAAAATAATGATATCTTACCTTACAAAGCATAGAATTATTCTTTAAATCGCACATGTAGTTGATGTCCTGATGTGCTGAAGTTGAAGTCAGCGATTTTGTGCTCATCTGCAAATTGTTTTAAAAATAATGAAAAAGATACACAACATTGCCGATACGTCGTATACTGCTTCTCATAGACATTACACAAATCAGAACCCTTAAATTTTAAAAACTTGTATGTTTGAAATATTTCGCATATTGTCTGTAAAATATCCTGAAATACAGAAAAGTCTTTAAAATTTCCGTTTCATCTGTAAATTAATTCTACGTCGCGTCCGTGCGCTTCGACGCGTATAATACAGTCAAAGTAAATAATATTTTTCTTTAAAATTGGTTACAATTCAAAACAATCTCTAGCTACCGTTTCCTAAAATTTTATAATATCATGTAGGTATATTAAAGAAAATATGGTATTAAAAAGACAAAATAGGAATATAAATGTTAATGACCAAAAATGTACATTTCAAAATATTAGGATTTGTGCAATCAAAATTAGTTTCACAATTTTGGACCCATTTTATCCATCAGCTTCTTATTGCTACAAGCGAAATCGAGTCGCGTTTAGCTATAGGCAAAATTATTTAAACAGAGAGGGAGAAAGAGAGAGAGAGAGAGAATGTTAACTTACCGATATAAATTGATTCCTTGACGAAGCATTGGCGTTAATATGTTGTTCATTTGTGTCCAAATAACACTGTGTTTGTGTTGACATATTAAGTTGAGGGAGAAAGAGAGAGAGAGAGAGAATGTTAACTTACCGATATAAATTGATTCCTTGACGAAGCATTGGCGTTAATATGTTGTTCATTTGTGTCCAAATAACACTGTGTTTGTGTTGAAGTATGTTTTGATACACCGGCAGAGTGACCCTCCTTTGACACAATAATTATTTTTTTTAATATTCTGGGACTGTATCTTTTAGATTTGTGGATATGTCTCACTTTGCTATGAGGTAACGATAACCACTCATTTAGCGTATTTTTGCCTTCTTTATCTTTGTATATATTAACGAACTCTTCATTATGTTTCGGTTTTTCTAGCTCTCGTATATTAGAATTCGAGTAACAAAATACTTTGTTATTAGACAATAATATATTAACTTGTGTACCCAGTTCGTTTAAGGTTTTAGCTTGAAGATAGTTATTAAGATAGGACTGAGCGGGAGTTTCTTGTTTATTAGAATTATCTTTAAGAGATGTATCTTTTTCAGGAGCACAATCTTGTTCACTTCGTCTCACGTTTACGCGACTATTATTCATTGAACCATCTTCATAGCACAAATCTTTATTAAGTAATGATGCATGCGATATTTTCAATTTCTGTGTAATACTTTGAAATTCGTTGTTGGCTTTTTCATATTTTTCCAAAATTTTCATTAGTTGTATTGAAAACTCTCTGGCCTGATGCAGTGTTTTCTGTACACCTTCATAATATGCTTCATTATTAAACATGTCTTTCAATTGCTTGCCATATGAATGTAGGGAATAATCACCTACGTTTCTTAAAATAGTGCTTTTATCGCTCTCTAATGTGTTATTTGAAGGCTCATTGTTTATTAAATCCTTTCTAGATCTATTATCTGCTGAATATTTATTACTGCTATTGTAAAAAATTGGCTCGTTTAATTTAAGCGAAACATCTACATTTTTTACCCAATATTGCTGTTCAAATTTTTGTTTACTCGATGTAATTTTTTTATCATTACCTAGATCTATCGGAAAATATTTCTTATTGCCTGATTCAAAACTATGGTGAGGGTGGCCTTGATTTTCATTGATTGAATTGTTTATTACTTCTTCGAAATTAATTTCATTTGTATTTTGTGATAACTGGCCCTTTGTTGTTTCTTCTTGATTACGCTCATTACTTATTTTGGACATTTCTCTACCTAATTCAGGCAAAATAGTACAGTAATCTAAGGAACTACATCCAGAATCACGAGAATTAAGGCATAACTTGCGTCCAATTAAGGTCGGTGTAATTCTCTCATGGTCACTATTATCTACAACATTAAGTGGCAAAGATCCTGGAGATTCATTACTTTTGGATTCAGTTTTATTTTTTTCGGATCTTGCTTTAGAAACATTACTTGAATGAGGTGGAGTTTCATATTTTAAAGCACTTTTTCTATTTGATGTGCTCAGAAATTTAGTTATGTTTTCAGTTTTCGGGTGTAAAATGGTTTTTCTATCTGGAGGAAGGATATATTGCATATTTCCCGCTAAACGAAAAGTATGCGGATGCGCATGGTAACTAAGAATATCTCTGTGAGAAGTTGTGTCACTAAAACAATCATATAACTCAACATCTGAAGTATTACTGCTATTATCTTCACTGCTGTTATGTTTTCGTATGTGCTTACCCTTCGATATTTCATTTTTAAAAGAATATGGTGTAAGTACTTCAGCCTTTTTAATTGGATAAATAGATTCTTTGCTTTCTTGTATGCAGTGTTTGCAGGTACAAATTGCACAACTACAAACATCTCCTGCACAAGTAATTGTTTTATTGCAGTCTACGCATTCGCACGGGCGGCATGTACACAAATCTTTAGTTGATTGACCTCTAATAGCATAAATATACGGACAAACTATCACGCTATCAACTTTTGTTAAGCCTTGGCAGCTTAGGCAATTGCACGTTTCGCATTTACAGTTTCTATTCATTATATCGTATTCATATTCCTTTTTGGAACATATCTGACATTCGCAAGGAAAACATTTACACGTATCTGTATCTAAATTGAATGCTCTCTGTTGTTCATATGGATCTTTAAATAACTGTGATGACTTGATACTATCCACTGCATTCTCCTTACAGTTGCAAACTAGACATTCACATAAACTGCAACTACAATCTTTGCGATTTTCAAATCTTTTGTATACATTTGGTACTGTTGCATACAGTGCAATTGTACTATTTCTTAGCGGTTTACTTTTGGCGATGCGAAGTGGTTTTTCTGAAGTGACCATAGCACGAATATCGTAATCTCGAACGTCTTTTTCTAATGGTTTAGTGAAAACTTTACTTCGACGCTCGCATTTGCAAGATTCACTACCGTCTGGAATACAAGCGTCATTGGAACAGACTTCACAATGACAACGTGGATGTCTATTGACGTCGGTTGCTGCTTCCCTCATATAGCTGGAAGGCATTCCGGATCCCCCACATTCAATGCATTCGCAAGGGGTGCATTGACAATAATTATGCTGATGTTGTTCACCCACTGGAGCTACAATAATGGTTCTAGGTACGTGTATTGACGTAGCTTTGCATTCCAAACATTGGCAGGGCTCGCAGTTGCATGATTTTGTAAAGTTTTTAGGGCATTTTGTACAATTGTATGGTGGACAATCGCAAATCGGAGGGGTATTGGTGTTGTTTTTACTTAAACCCGTGCATTGACTTCTTGTGCATCTAATACACGGACAACCGTATGGTGGTTGATTGTCAATACGCTCCAAATATTGGAACTTTGTTAAAAAACTCATACAATCGTTGCAATCACAAGGTTTACATTTGCAAGATTTATTTTCTATTGTTAATGATTTGCCTACAAGGCATTCGCAGACTTTGCAACTGCATGCCTTGTAAGCATCTCTGATTCTTTTAAGAACGTCATACGCAGATATTCTATATGAAGACGCATTAGATTGTTTATTGGAAATGTCATCGTGGATGTCTTGAACGGGTAAATTCATAACTTGAGCACTTAGTTTTGCAACGGATGAAGCGTGATCTTTTCGCAAAATATTTACGGCATCTGTATTGGTGTCTGTTGATTGATATTCAACAGCATTATTTTTATATTTATTTTCGTAATTTATACTATCAGAAGCAAATGGTTTTCTTATATTCTTTGTAACACTGGTTGAATTCACCATGAGTTCATAAGTTATTTCCCTTTTGACCCGTTCTTTTCTTGTAACATCGTCTCCTTCTATAGTCGACTTTATTTTATTTGTCAATTCATCACATTTACTCATTTTGTATGGAAAATTCAGACACGTTTTGGAATTTTCACATTTCTGACAAGAACACGGGTCCTTCACCTGTCTTTTTGCAAAACATTGCAAAGAATCACATTTAGGGCAGGAGCATTGAGGGTTTGCTGTTGTAAAACTAGTGTTTGGTTCATTTGTTGTGAATCGGAATTTTCGTTCTGCCATTAATTTAAATCTTCCTCAAGTTTCGTGAGTGCAGGTATGTTTGCTACCTTTAGATTCATTAGAACTACTAGTAGCAGTTCTTATAAGCGACGCTGCACTTTGGCAACATTGAGGGGTTTTTGGAACCTGTGAATGAAAAAAAAAAACAATGTGTAAAGATATACGAATAAACATACAGAAATCTTAGTTTTCTTTTATCAAGTAAGAAATATAAAGACAAACAGCAAGATATTTCAAATTTTTCTTTATAGAATACGATAATTAAATAGTTTTACCTTATTTAACTACGTGTTCATTTTGAAAAAAATAATATATTTATATATGTAATTTCAATGTTTTAATACAAAACTTTAAAATTTTGCCGTGTCAAACCATCGTCTGTCAATTATTCTTTGATATACATACGTTTAAAAAGATTTTAATATGCTAAAGTTTACAGCCAATTTCTAACATCATCTTTATGTTACCTTTTTTGATAAAACAGAAGTTACGTTCTTATTGTTAGAAATTATGGCACTGATGCGCTGATTAATAACATTGTAAGAAACCTACATATTTCGTGAGTTAGGTAATAATATTCCCAACCCGCAAGTACTAGCTCAATCCAGAGCATGAATTATGCCAACCATTAAGAAGTGTCGAAGAAATAGTTACTGAGAAGTGATGGCTTTAAGGTCAAGTCATATCTCGGCGGTTGCGAGTTCAAGTCCCAGGCACACACCTGTCTGCCCTGTGACAAGGAGCCGCTATAATGCAACTACGATATCCCCTACCTGTCGTAAATAGCGACTTAAAGGGTCCCTGGGGTCGCTGGGCGCGCTGCGGGGGCCGCGTCCTCACTGAAAGTGACCTCGAGAGGGGTGGCGGCACTGTGGCCTGTGTCTGTCACGGGCACCCACCCACGACCGGGGCGCCCGAACCTAGGTAGTGAACGTGCATTTTCGCCCCCTACAACTCCGAGAAGGCCGAAACATTTTCGTCTCGGAAGCGCACCGAGCGGCTAAGGAATAATGGTGGGCGCTTGACGCCTACGCCCCGGGGTCACCTCACGTGGCGCGAAGATGGCCACCGGAGGGTTTTGGTCGGTATGCCGTCATAGGGAATTTTTTAGGTACCAAGCTCGGCATTAACATCTGCGCGGACGTGACGTCGACGCGTGGCGGGCTGGAAGGCCGGTGACCTAATTCTTTTCCCCTCGAGAAAAAAAAGGCGCACACCTCTGACTTTTCGAAGTTATGTGTGTATTCATAATGAATTATCACGTATCTACTTTAACGTTGAAGGAAAACGTCGTGAGGAATCCTACACACCTAAAAATTCTGAGAAATGTCTTAGGTGTGTGATCCGCCAACTCGCACTAGGCCGAGTAGTGGGACGTACTTATATGGGCTGATGATTTTTTTAGAAATAGGACAACCATGGTATACAATATAAGAAATATATAGAATATAAGTAAGAGTGGATATGTATGTTTGTTCGCTTCTATCCCAGCACAAACCAGAGTTCAGAATTTGATTACACTCTTCTTTAAGTATGAAATAGAGAACGAGCAAGCGACTCACCTAATGGTGGTCACCGCTACCCATGCACAATAACAGTTCCAATGGTGTTCATCATCAGCCCATATACGTCCCACTGTTGGGCACAAGCCTCCTCTACAACTGAGAGGGTTTAGGGGCCTTAGTCCACCACGCTGAGAAATTCTTAAGAACTTTTAGGTGTGCAGGTTTCTTCACGATGTTCTCCTTCACCGTCAAAGTATGTGATAATTCTTTGTGAATACACACATAACTTCGAAAAGTCAGAGTTGCCTGGGGTTTGTACCCGCGACCGTCGAGATTCTCAACCGCGTGCATAAACCTCGAGGCCATCACTACTTGAGAAGATGCCCACTTATAAACCCGAGTATCTGCGTGACATGAACAACAATTTCAAAGCACGATTGTATTTAGTGACAAGAGATATGTAGAAGTATCTTGATACTTTATTCTGATAACAGCTCACTACCATCAGATGCAATGTTATCATTTTCTTGTACCAGTAGTAGTAGTAAAGAAGCGAAATGTAGTAAAGAAGATAAACAACTTGACTGCCTCGTGGTCTCGCGGTACAAGTATGTGCCGTGCGATCTAGAGGTCCTGGGTTCGATTCCCGGGTCGGGCAAAGTGTTATTGGGTTTTTCCATTAGGAAATTCTCAGTAACAGCACGGAGTCTGGAAGTGTGCCCGAAAAGCGACAATAGGCTCGCCCCCTATTACGTGGGACTGATACATACCTGGCGAAATGTGGGTGCAGAAATGCACCTCTGCCTACCCCTTCGGGGAATACAGGCGTGAGTTTATGTATGTATGTAAGATAAACATAAATAATACATAAATTCAACTAATCAAAAATAGTTTATTTATTTTGTTTTTTTTTCCGTTCGGTTTTTAGTTCCGGCGTAAATAACGTTGTTTTGTAGGTGCAATCTTTCCTCGTCTCTAGCATCGTAGAAAATAATTAGTTTGGTAAAACGATTTTTTTAAAATTGAGAACTGATTAAATAAATATGTTTTGTTAATCTATGTAAGTTTATTTTCCAAGATGCAAGACTACTAAGGTCTAATATACTGAGAAATATTTAAGGGACAATTTACTTCAATAATACGCAATAAGTGATATGATGATAAATAATTTCTAGTTACTATTTTTTTCAGCCAACTACAAAGCACTTACATCTACTACTATATTACTGTATGTCCCTTTATAATTGGTTAATGATATACATGCATTTTTTATTAATTTTATATTATTTATCAGTATTATTATTTTTTAAGTAAAAAACCGAAATGCACAAGAAAATAAATTTATTTGCCCGTATTAAAGTTCAATTTCTTGAAGATTAGGAGGGAAGAACATAAAATAAAACAGAAATAAATTTAAATAGTCGCTTTAATTCATCAATGACTATTATTTTCGTAAATAAAACATTTCTAATGAATACAAAATAAAGTAAACACGTTCGCTAATTTCCTTGAATGACTCTTTTTGTTAATAACATCGATTCGTCGAAATGTTATACATAATACAAACTAAACTGGCTTGCAAGTAAACTATGCAATTCCTCAGAGCCCAAAAAAAAAATTAAGAGAAAACATTAACATTTACATTTCAAAATAAAACTTCGGTGGCATACACAATAACTAATAATAAAATGTACATTTGTGACTATTTGCAACTAATTAACATTAAAATCAAACATTATCATTTAATCTGTCGAAATACCAGATTTACACTTAGCGACGAATATTTATTCTCTACTTAATTTAATTATATTAAAATTCAGTTTTGTTGCAAGCCAGTGGTACACAAATACGATTGGCACAGAAACGACAAGACAAAACCGAAAAATGTCGAAAACCATGCGGCGTATTAATATAATTCGAAAAAGGTACGATTGTTCGATATGTTTCGCTTACTTTATGATATTCTTATTGTTTAATAAGAGTATTATTATTCTCATTATGTTACAATTCTATTTACATTTCGTTAGTTTCTAACGGCTTAACTAATGAAGGCACCAGAGTGAGGTCGGTGGAGGTATACACCTGTAAACATTAACATCATTTTTAGTAAAAAAAATACTAATAATAAAAAAGGTTAAATTAAAGCTTCGGTATTATTAAAAAAGGCTTTGATCGTACGACTTTGGTTCGGTATACGTTCTACTGCCTACATATATGTACGTATATTCCGTTTTTTTTGGCGATATCGCTGAAAAGTTCAACATTCTAGCTTTCATAAGTTATACCGTGACCTCCACACATTGTAACATATAAGTCTTCCTTTGTAAGCACTCACATGCTCACTTGATATAAAATCCCTTGCTATTAATATCAAATACGCCAAAAAAAACACCCAACAGTCACATACATAGTTCTTACGACGGACTACGAGAAGACAACGAGAGACTTATCGATCTTACAAGTACCCAGACCAGTTTTTTTTTTTTTGTGGATCACAAAAACTTTGTCTCGGTGCGGGGATCAAACCTGTGGCCTCTCGTTCCGCAAGTTGGTAGCTAACCAACTGCGCCACGGGGCTGACAACTTATAAAAAAAAACATACTCACACATAAAAAAACACGTACGTAGATTTCACACGTCCGTGCTCCAAACTATCGCATTTGTACCCAACGCACAAGATGGACAATTCTGAAACAAAAAATATCGATTTAATAATTGACAAATCGATACAGACATAATCGGTTAAAGCGTATCATCATCATCATCATCAGCCTATATACGACCCACTGCTAGGCACGGGCCTCATCTACAACTGAGAGGGTTTAGGCCTTAGGACTTAGCCCACCACGCTGGCCTAGTGCGGGTTGGCGAACTACACACCTAAGAAATTCCTAAGAACTTTTAGATGTGCAGGTTTCATCAAGATGTTTTCCTTCACCATTAAAGTACGTGATAATTATTTTTGAATACACATATAACTTCGAAAAGTCAGAGGTGTGTGCCTGGGGTTTCTAACCCAATACCGTCGAGATTCTCGACCCCGTGTCTAAGCCCCGAGGCCATCACGACTTTTCCTAATTTTAAAATTAGATTAAAGCGTATACTTACAACAATACTTTCGATAGCGTTCGCTAACTGCTCTTCCATGATCTTTACGTCGCCGTGGTCCAGAACTTCCTACGGTAGTAAAAACGATAAAAATTAATAACAACTGATTATGGTGTGGTATAAAAATAAATTTACTTTAATCTTATAATTATATCCAGCTATGTGACAGGCTCTAATAATCTAACCCTCTCAATTGTAGAGGAGGCCCGTGCCCAGCAGTGGGACGTATATGGGCTGATGATGATGATGATGATGATGATGATGATGTGACAGGCTTAACTGTGTAGCATCATCATCACCAGTCTCCTTCACGTCCATTGCTAGACATAGGCCTTTCCTATGGCATAGGTGTAGCATACGTACAAAAATCACATCTACTGAGGCAGAAGAGGGTTTAAGAGTAGCCTCTGGTGGGGTTAATAAAATTACTCGATACGTATGCCGAAATATATACGCGTATATTCGGTATCATTGGCGATATTTCCATAGAAGTCCAAACGCCCAATTTGTCTTTCAAAATTCCGAATAATGTTTAAGCTTTAAATCTTAATTAAGACGCTAACAAACTTGCAGACTTCAGCTTTATTATTTCAGTCCAATCACAGTAACACATAAAAAGAAAATAATGTCTTAGGAGGAGGTAGTAATGGCTTACTACTAGTAAGACATTGTTTTCTTTTTATGTGTCACTTATAATAGATAATATTTATCTTCTATCAGTTGCTTATCAGACATGTATACCATACTAAAATAATAGTAACAGCAATACCTCCTGACAGGTGTTGACGGCGTCGGCGAGGTCCGGCAGCGCGGCGCACAGCCTGGCCGCGGCGCACGCGCAGCTCACACTGGCGAGGCGCGCGGCGCCCTGCACCACGCCCGCGTTGCCGCGCGCCAGCGGGCCCAGCGCCTCCCGCGACGGGTACACGCTGTACGTCATCGACGACGCGGCACGCTGCCACTCCTACACCCAGAGTCACATCTCTTCAATTTTTTAATCGCACAATAGCGTCTTCATAAAATCATTCTCATTTAGATAAAAAAGAAATGAAAAGTATTGTGCATTTGAAATCAGATGACACTAAATAGAATAATTCTCATTCTATATTAAAAAATTTAAAAAAACTTTTTTCAACTGAAATAGCCTTATATTCTTAAAAGCATTTTTTTATGGTTCGAATCATTCGCTATATAAAAAGTGTATGAAGATGGTCAAGATAAACGTGTTTGAATGAATTGTGTCATTTTTTTAATTATGCTTAAAAATCATTCGATCAACAGGCAAATTAAATAATAATTTTTTTCCGAGTACCTTCAACACCGGTACTATGTAAATGGTAAAGGCGGTACTATGGTATTCCATAATAGAACATGTGGTTATGATGAACCCCAACCATGTCAACGTTTATACTATTAGTAGATTCAATGACATTAACTAATAATGTTAAAACGTATTTAGTCACAATCGAATTAGATATATTAGAAAGTACCTCAACCATACTGACCTCGGTATCAGTCTTAGCATCTGCGTCTCCTATAGACCTAACGAGCTCTTTCGATATAGCCATTAAGAGGTAATTTGTGATTTTCGCTTTGGTTTCGTTTGTCACGTCCCTAGTACTAACTGGGGCGATGTCCTTGCACAGTCTTGTCAGATCGTCGTCGACAGTGTTGTGGATCCTTTCGAACAAGTCTTCGATCAACTGGCTGACTAACTGACTCCTCATCGACGGACAGGAGCAACGGGAATCCGATGTTATGTAACTCATGCTGTGGTGCATTCTTCCGTAGTCTGTCTTCTTTGGTACGGCCGTGTATATAGAGTAACCCTCATCGACGTACTCCGTCCTTTCGGGTTTCATATCTATACGTGACGCGTGGTACGATTGTCGCATTGTTTCACTTCTTAACTCTTCTAACTCCTCAGTCTTTATGGACAATTCGTGGCTCAACGTCTTTATTTTCTCATCGCACTTCCTCTTGCACTGAGTCAAAGCTTTCTGCGTCAAAGCTAACTGCTTTTCCAGAGATTCAACCTGAGAACACATGTCTCCTTAAAACTGCTTCAAAATCACTTTTCCATGCATATATACATCGATTCACTCATTGAACATGCACCGGTATCCGTGAACGAGCGAAAATAAAAATAAAGGTGTTTGAAGCGACATGCACCGTACGCAAAACGCGTTAGTTATAAAAACAAACAGACATTTAAAGCGTTACCAAAGGCCCAAAAAAGCAACTACACACAAACTACGGAAAAACTTGTCTGTGGGATATATCAAACATTACAAGTCTAAGTTATTTATTCATTAAACAGTAGTAAAAATACTTCTGTCCAATTATTTTTTACAAACTGTATCCTACGGGCAAGTTCTTCATTATAATCTAAACAAATAACTACACACGACTACAAACAACCAAAAATGAATCAATATGTAACGGCTCAATACAAATGATTTAAATAAAATACTATCTATAAAATGTTCTTATTAATAATTAAAATTGAACTCTTTATGTAGAAAGCCATTATTATAAATTCCCCAAACTAGAATTATTACCAAAAACCTTAGAATTATTATTTTAAAGTAATATCAACCCTTTTTCCTTTGTCAAAATGTTTGTCACTCACCTCCTCCTTTAATTCGCTGTTAGTGACTTCCAGATCTTGGTTACTCTTGCAAGCTCTATTGAGTTCTTTCCTTATACTTTCCAAATCACCTAAGAAACTCATTTCAGTCTTCTTAGACACTTCTTTTTGGGTTTTCAGATCGTCGTCCAACTGTTTATTTAACTTTCTGAGTTGATCTATCTCCTTCTAGACAAAAAGAATATATTTGTGATTTAATCGCTCTTTATAAAAAAATACGTACTACAGTCGAGGTGATACTGAAAAATAATGTAAAACGTACAATCATTTTGCATTTTGCAAAAATATTGTTTGGGATCTAGTTACATTAGATTTATTTATTTATTTATTTTATTTATTTACACTTCCTTGTACAACAATTATAAAGAAACTTATCTTTAAAAAAAAAAAAAAAAAACAAGAGGCGACCTTATCGCTCTAGGCAATTTCTTACAGGCAACCTTAGGATGGATAATACAAGAGGAAAAATAAAAAGGGTAGAATAAAGTGTAAAGAAGGAAGTAAAAGAAAAAAAAAATAACAATTAAAATAAATAATACTAATAACTTTGAGTAAATAAAAATTATCATCATATTATTAAACATATACTTACACTTAAATACATAAATAAACATATATGTACAAATATATACATACATACATATATAATTAATTTAATTTCAATCAAGTGTAAAACGAAAATTAGGTGAGGTATTTTTCCAATATATTATACGAAAAATCATCAAACAGAATATCCTGAAGTATATGTCGACGAGACATAAATATTTGCAATATGTTTAAGAACTTACTTTGAATTTTGCTTCAACAGTTTTGAATGCAGCTTCAGATTTCTTTGCTTCTGCATCAGCCTTCCCAAACATTGCAGCTATGTTGGTATTCTGTGCTTTGAGCACCTTCGCATCTCTTTCAGCCTTCTCTAAAGCAATGCGCATTCCTGACTCTGACTCTTCTACTTCTCTAAGTTTCTTCTTCAACGGCTCAAAGCATTTCTGCCACTGGTCTCTCTCGGACTCCAACTTCTTGATCTGAATAAGCATTAAAATGTATGCATCATTTAATTTTCAACTTTAAAACCCAGAAATTTGCACAAACTTGACGTCCAATACCTAACATTTAATTGAAAATGAAATAAGAAAACCAGATTACTTTCTCTTGAAAAAGTTAAATAATAAATATATAAAAAAATAAAATTTAAGTCCATAATATTAGTATAGGATAGTATTTACCTTTCCTTTCAATTGCGTTTCCGTCGCTTGCGATTCCTCGATTTTCTTCTTGTAACCGCCTTCCATTTCCGCCCACATGTCATCCGCTTGAGTCAACATCTCTAAATAAGCCGTCTCTCTTCTTTCGAGATCGGCTACTCTGGTTTTGAGCTCTTGCTCGCTTATAAGCAGCGCCCGGATCTTGCTGCCCATAGATGGATCCACTGGGAGCTGTGAAAAAAGTAAATTTATAATAACATTCAAATAATGCTTAATGCCAAAACGTGATCATTACGTGATTTCTATCTAATAAGAAACTTCTTTACCACAAATAACATAGCTATACAACCTGTTGATATAAGTTACTTTTTAAATATATCTTTTTTTATCCTCTTTCTTACCAACATGATATTAATTGTAGATAATACAACTACCGCTTTAGAAAGCGTTACGGTTGTGATAAAACAACGATGCTAGAAAAATTTTCAACAAAGCATTTTACCGCTTCTTAATATTACATATAAAACTGATAATCTATTATTGTAACAAGCCGACTTATGGCAAAGTGTTCTTGAGATCATAAATATGTGAATATTCATGAGAATATTCGTAAATACAGTTATGAAATTAAGTGCATACATGTATCTAAACGCAACTAAAAACATATTTTATCCACATAATGCACTTTCCAATGTGTTTAAGCTGTAAAGTAGATTTCATCTAAATCGTCATGCTTATAGATTTTACGGCGGCAGGTACTGAAAGCAATCTTCACGGCCCAAATATTGTAAGCCTCCAGACGGAACAGGAAGTACAAGGACCGTATTCCTCATTATAAATAATACAAATCTTGAGACGTATTACCGCGACAAATATAATGAGAACTAAATGCATATTTTTTTTTAATATAAAATTATTACCCCTCAGTATAAGCCTAAAAATCAAACGAATGCCGCAGATAAATAATTCTTTCAGATCCATTCGTTCATCAGCAGCTTTTCAGTTTTACCATCAGCCCTTATACGTCCCACTACAGTATTTAGGCCTTGTTACTCGGATCGATAGTTTATATTACAATTATTAATTGGGTGAATTACATTTTCGTTGTCATTCTGCCTCCTAATGTTCTCTTCTAGTTTAACGATCTTCTCTTCTATCATGTCTTTCCTCGCATCAGCCCCGGAAGCAGCGGCTGCCATTTGCCTATGAGCGGTTTCTAATTCCTCTTCTAGTTCTCGTACTCTCTTCTCCAAAGCCTTCGTAACCTGCGATGTTTGGTCTTCTATTTGCCTCTTCTCTGCTATAAGCCTGTAATAGGTATTATTTCATTATACATACTGATCATAGTCAGCGTATATATTGTGACACAGCTTGACACGGACTCCTACGGTGTTAAACAACTAGATCTTGGTCATGTCAAGTCTAATATCAAATTCACAACTAATCTCGTCTAATAATAATCATCTCAATTTGTATTTTTCTGAACGGTATTTTCAGTTTTTATTATTTTAATTCATAGACCCGTTCTATTGGTATTGCTAGTTACAATACATCATAAACATTTAATGTTTCACGGTAATTACAGTTTATGTATGTAATTTACAATTCTAGAATGAATACGAAAGCCACCATCTATTTTCTTCTACACTTTTCCAAATGTACTTAAATAATATAATGCTGTTGCCTGTTCAAGATACATATAAAATGACATTCCTCAGTTAAACTTATAGCAAATAAAATTTAGAATTCGTTGTTCCTGCTAAAAGGATCTGTTATAACTTACTTTGTAACCTTTTGCTGCAATTCCTTTACGTTGGGCGGCGGTTCTGCGTTAATGTCCGTCCAAGCCACTAGCGCACCACATTGGTGTTTCTTTTGCGACTCTTTTCTGATCTGAGCTATGGCCGCCTTCGTGCTCTGCCCGTATGGGCCCATACGATTCATTAATGCTCGCTGTAAGAAAACACATTTCATTATTATTCCATTATCATATAGTCCTCTTTTAAGAGTCTAGCAGCATAGAAATATAAATTATTCTTATATACGATGTAAACGCCTGCCAAACCAAAACTAAGCATTATTGTATCTTGCTTCATAGATTCGTAGAACTACCAACATAGATAAAACGTTGTTTAACCAACGCAAACATAATTGACATTGAAACAAGAATATAAACAGCTATAAGTGAAATCATTAAAGAAAACTTTATTGCAACATAATGTTGTACCTTTATGTATGTTGGGAATTTCCTAGATGAAGCCGGAAAAGATATTGAACGTCACACGTATAGCGTAATGTAGTTATACACAATACCTACTATTAATCATTCTACATTGTCCCTAACTCTCTTCGCACGCAAGTTTATATCAATAAAACACCATTTAAAAAAAACACTATTCTACGGCACTCATTAAATGAACATGAATTTGTAATTGAGTTGATAAAAATACCTGTCCGCCATAAGATATATTGGCCCCAATAGCTTGAACCACGTTCCACGCAATTAAAGCTGGTACGGCCTTTTCCAACTTATCTAGCCTTGTCAGCAGTTCACTCTGAAAAGCAGTATTTAAAATGACAATTGTTTTTTTTTGCGGTAAAGAAAAACTTGTTTACAATTTTCATTTTCCTTATTCGTAGTCATGAATAATTTCCATTATAACTGAAGTTAAAGAATAAAATAATTATTTTTTATAATAATTGAAATTAGCACTTAAAATCTACAACACTTTTATTTGCTTTACATTTCTATAGTCTAGATAATATCGACTTTGCTTACCTCTCTCGTCTTCAAAGCACACTCTCTGTTAGTTAACTCTGACATAAGGCGCTCGGCCTGAGCTCTTGAACACTCTCTTTGCTCCGTCATATCTCTTAACTGTGCTGAACAGAGCTCATAGTCCATCTCAAGCCTGGAAAATGGGAAATTACAATTGTAAAAGCCATTACATTTGCCGGGAAAAAAAACTTCAGTAGTCTAAGCTATCAAAACAAGATGATCTACTTACTGTTGCCAATGTAAGCGAGTATCATTTTCTATCTCCTCTAATTCACAACATTCCTCTTCTAATCTCTCGTATTTGTCTTGAAGATCTGTTAACTGCGATTCAAGTTCCTATAATACAAAAAAGGAATTAAAATCTGCTTTATCTGTGCTTCTAATTACTAAATTTGAAGAAAGTGTAATGACATACTTGTATTCGATTTTCTAACAAAAACTCCTTTTGCAATCTCTGTGCAAGCTTAGCCTCTTTAACGTCTTGTGCCGCTTCGTAGATAGAGATTTTCCCCTCCAAAAATTTAAGCCTCCTCTCGTAATACTGCTTGTGTTTCTTCCCCAACTTCACACATCTACACTCTAGGCCTTCCCCTTCTTCCTTCACACTTAACGTCCTATTCCTAACACCTTGCCTCTCAAGTTTCTCTCTTATGCTATTCAGTCGTTGTATTTCAGTGTTCAATTCACCGGTGCATTCAAAACTCTCGTTGACGTCTGTCTGTGTACTCTTAGTTTCTGTTTCGACGCCCTCGAAGATGCCACTCTCTTGCAGAACACTGTTTGGTTTCCGTTCTTCACTGCAAAGACTTTCCAATGATTCGCATTTGTATCCCTTCTGCTGGTAGGGTGTGACGGTTGCTATTGCCTTTTGAGTTTTGTGCGATGGAATGTCTGTTTCTTTCGACCTAAGATCACATAGTCTTCTTGGTTTTGCCTGTAGAAAAATATTATAAGATTTACAAAAGTCCCATTTTTGTTGAATGTCACGTAATGTCAAAATATTCGTACCTGAAAGCATTCATCTTCGCTGACAGAACTGCTCAACGCTTGGAGGTTGTATAGCAGCATTAAAACCTGCTCCAAGCAACTCCTGTCTTCCGCTGACGCCGCATTCAGGATCATCTGTTCAAGATGTTCCTTCACCGGGTTGCTTTTCAACGAATCACTGGTGGTTTCGGAGTTTCTATCCAAGATGTCCGCTAGCACTTGTGCTTTAGCAAAGTCCTCCTTGAAGTCTTCGTGAGGCGTGCCTAGATGCCGTCGCGGATTGCAGGGGCTGCTTGGAACGTGTGGTGATTTGTATCCGGAATCCATTCGTTTGAGTTCAGGCGATGCGGAATCCTTGATACGGGAGCCGGGGGACACGCAGCCCGAATCCGAGTCGGTTAGGTTGTCCCTAGCACCCTGCAACGACATTTTTACAAACATGAACATTTATACACGTTTTTGCGTCGGTACATAGACGTTAATGTGAGACGTAGTGAACACGCGTCGACGTTTAACGTAAGTTTAAACGTTTTGGCTATGCTTACATCATGTTATTCTCGTTTTTTTACATCGTATTAGCTGTGGGCGACACAAATGGAGCTATCGCGAGAAACAACATCTAAGTTAACGAGGCCAGAAGCAGAGGCTGTTTTTAAATGCTCCGTGAATATTAATCTGTTATTATACTCATAAATGCGTATTGTCATCGTTCATAATAAAAGTCAACAATACAAAAGGCTCGACCATAAACGAAGAATTGTTCGATAATTTATATTTTTTGAGATCAATATCGCGTCCATTTAAACTACCCATGAAGTAATTAAGGGACTGACCGGCTCAAGAACGTTAATATTGATTAAACATAAATATTATTTATGTATGAAATTTATACGCAAGTTAGTAAGCAAAATTAAAACTAAGCGTTCACGGTATCGAAATCATATTAATTCGTATCGTATAGTACGAGAACATATTGAAGTACGGTCGTTGTACTTGAAATTTGACCCGGCGGCGTCATCATAGCGTTATTTATCTGTCATCTCACACAGATCCACTTTACTACTTTATATCATTAATCTCGTGTATCAATCATACTCCTTAAACTTTCATCACAACCGAATCCACCAAAATTCTGACTCCATATAATTCTTGCTAATTTAGCCATAGCACTTGGTATAACAGAATGTAGGTCCTCTAAAGCGACGTAATTTTAAATAAAATTGCTTCATCTGTTGTTCCCGTACTGAGTAACTCATTTGCATCTATGATAAGATTATTTTAAGCATTGTTTCGCTTCACCAATAATTAAGTTAACAGCTTTATACCGTACTTTGCCGTCTTACTGCGGTCGAATGAGGTGTTTGTTTGCTTGTACGACATAACCTCAGCTAACTGCAAGGTCTTTAATAATTGACTTACATTCTTGAATAATGACCGCTCGACTATAATCTAGAGATTTAACTTTTCATATGTTATTTTCATCCTTATTACATGTCGGCTTAGGTGTTTGCTTCATCGCCTTTTTAAAGGGTTATGCTACAGATTTGCACAGCCTACATGTAAAACAAGAAGAGAATAGAATATAAATAAACTTTATTGTATATACACTCAACAAAACAAAAGGAAGAAAAAACACCACAATAAACAACCTTTCGTTTTATGGTAAAACGAAGGTTACATAAGTAGTAAATGATAAATAGAAAGAATCGAAACTGTTTAATGTTTTATCGCTTATCAAAGACCATGTAGACAAATCTCTTAAGCATGAAGCTCTGCTATGAAGTGGAAATATTGATTCACGAGTTCTTTAATAGGAATGCTAAATAGTTTAATTTGAGTTTACAAATTCATATGACCCCATATATCCCTAAACCCTAATTAATTATCTTAATTCTTAGCATGCCAAAATCAGTAAGTGTGACATATCCTTGAAATTCTTTTAAAAAATTGTGAATACTCCTTCGATCTGCTTTCATAATATTTTTGGATATTATTTTTCAGAGCTATTCATGTTATTATCATCATATCATGTTATTGTTTTCGTGATTTGTACGGAAAGCGAGACACACATCAATATTATCAATATTTAGTAATTGACCATGCTAATTCCAACAAAACATTACTTGAAACACCGCTTCGTGCTAAACATGATTTCCAATTCAAAACACGATAACACCTTCAAAATCGAATACACTACATTATTCCCAAGGCATTATCCATTCACCGGGTATTTCAACTATGTAGGTACCGGAACTGTGAGTGTATGATAAAACATTTGCTCGGTGCATTATGGAAGTTCGGCGGACATTGTGCGGCATGACTAACGCTGAGCCAAACGTTAAAGGTGTGACGCGTCTATACCAATGTTCTGTGTTACCGTTATTTGTATACCCTTGACTATATTCATAACAGCGTCAATTTTTTATTACTGTTGACGGATGTATGCCTTCGGAACGTAGTTATCCATTAAAACTCATAAGCCGTTCTACAGTTATAATGCATTGTAATTATTATTTAAAAAGAAAATTAATAACATTCTACTTGCGTCCAAACTTCATATTTACATTGATTAAAAAAAAGATTCATATATTTGTTGTAACGTGAATATATACATCCAAGATTAAAACCTAACCTTTATCTCACATTAACACATCGAATTTTATAATTACGTCATTAACAATAACCTCTTCGTTGCGGAAAAAAACATTGTTAACATCAACGTAAACCCTAAAATTTATCTTCTAAATCAAATCCATGAAATCGTGAATTTCCATTTACAAAATTGAACCTAAACAAACCCAAATCTAAACACTGCGTTATGACCTACTGTCGCGTTCCGGGATAGGTCATACAACCGATTCCACACACAAGTTGGCATAATCAAATCGACTCGTGAAAGACAATTGCACCGATCTCTCGACTGGACATTAATCATCAGAACTAGGTTTTATTACCACTAAAATATGAGACCCAACTCACCATTATAAAATATACACAGTTATTTTTAGGACTAAAAACACGACTTTAGTTTGCAACAGTTTGGAGTAAACTGCACTAAGATCATCTGAGGCGACGCATCACAGATGACATCAGTATTTGCACAATAATTAGTGTACTTCACACCGTAATTTATGTATTATCTGCACACACAATAGAAGGATAATATTCAAGACGTCACGTTTATTTTTTTTCCTTTTAAATCAGCATTAGCTGTCTGACTTTTAAAAATATTCTTTAAATAAACCTTTAGTCCATGGGTCCGATTACTTCTTTAATGTTTTTCTTTATTATCAAAAGTATTATCGTGCTCTTTACTTTATCTTTTTGATGATGGAGGAGCAAAAGAGGTGTATCAGGATACTAAATTGTGGGACTCAATAGTATCTGTCTACTCCTACGGGATTCAGGCGTATATGTATGACAGCCCCGTGGCGCAGTTGGCTAGATACCAGCTTGCAAAATGAGAAGCCGCGGGTTCGATCCCCGCACCGAGACAAATGTTTGTATCCTAGTGTGGGGTCAGAACTATGTATGTGACTGTTGGGTGTTTTTATTTATTGTTATTACTTTTTATCCTGGCTCAGCAAAGTGGCCCGTATATGTGCAATGCGATTCAAATAGGGCGTCGACTGACGAGGAATGATTGTGCAAAAGAGAGCTTTTACCAGTGGACATGATTTTCTATAAAACAGTGTTTTTATTCAACATGAAACTGACCTTTTCTATATGCATGGATTATTATTATCATATCATTATTAGTTGAGTTGTTAAAACATGCTAGCAACAAACAATATATTTTTCGCTTTTATGGTATTTTTCATTTTGTACACTATAATAATGATTTGTTTAAGAGTCAGCGAATATTTCATGTACTTTTTATCACTACATTAATAAGTCGGACCGAGTTACATTAATACTATATTCTAATTCATAATCTCATGCCTGTATTCCCCGAAAGGGTAGGCAAAGAGCATTTCTGCACCCACACTTGGCCAGGTATGTATCAATCCCACGTAATAGGGGGCAAGCCTATTGCCGTTTTTCGAGCACATTACAAGACTTCGTGCTGCTATTGAGAATTTCCTAATGAAAAAACCCAATAACACTTTGCTCGACCAGGGGATTGAACCCAGGACCATACTTGAACACGGCACATACTTAAGCCGCGAGACTACGATGCAGTCAGTTACATTAATAATAATGAATAATACACCAACCAAATAAGGTACAAACTCACTCCTAACTTGTGTCTTGGAAAACTCAGTACAATACAAAGAACAATAACATTGCAGTCGATTGAACAGTGCGTTGCGACATTTCGTTTCGCAAGTGCTCCGATTGTCACCTCATAAAGCTCATACGGAGGTGACAAGCACACCCCACGTCACGATGTCTGGATTAAAATGTGATATTGACTACATTTGTAACTGGTTTACTTTCGATATAAGTCATAATATTGTGTCGAAAATAATAATGAAATTTCTATTGCTGAATGGGAATTTTCGGCATTAGTGTTTTTTTTTTTCCATTGTTGCCGTGCTGCTACTGACAATTTTCAAAAAAATAATAACTTTCCCGACCAGATCTGGAATCGAAACCGAGCCCGATCGTATAGCACACAATCGCAGGACCAACAAGTAACCAAAAGTAAAAAATCAAAAGCCCGCGTTTGTATTAAACAAATCTCCGGATGGCCCTATCCCACCACACACCCGCCACTGTAACTCCTGCGCTCCAGGATCAACAGCGGCACGCACAGTATTGACGCTGAGCAATGAAGCTCAGCGAATCTAAGGGGACCTAAATTTGTCATAGTCCCGCAACGAAGTTAATCAGAAAGACAAAATAAAGGAGGAGTTGGAAACAAAGAGTTGTTCACTTCCCTCCACAGCAAAGCGGGTGACAAAAAAATTGAGCTATGAGGTTTCACCCTCACATAAAAATCTCCGGATGCAAAATTAAATAAATAACCTTTAGAAAATGTCGCACGCTCAGTTTTATACATAAAATATAACATCAAGGAAAAATGTTATATAGTGAGTTACAAGTAAAACATTTCATGTTTTTTTCGAAACTAACAGATTTTATCTGAGAAAATTGCCGACAACCGAATAGTTTCCGCTTGGCTTGATTCACGTGCCCGCCCGGTGGCTAAAACAATCTGATTAAGCCTGTGGATTAATACTCTACAAAAGATATGCTTTTCTACACAGTAGCACCTAGCAGTTGACGTATTGTTACTGAGTCATACAACGAATATATTCGTAACTGTAACTAAATGTACTAACTTCTAGTATCTAAGACTGAAGCGGACTTCATATACAATCTTGTGGCTATTAATGTGTATGTGACTATAGTTTTGTATCGAAAGAAAAAAAATAGTAAGACATCTTTGACCAATTGAACACACAAACATATAATCAAAATCTTAGGCCCAAAAAGGGAGCACCAAAAATGTCTTTATTAGTCTGTAGTAATATAACTTGGTTATTATTTGAGACATGAGGATTTAGAAGTAAATCGCAAAGACTAGACTTGCAATTATTACAAGGATTTCTCAGTTCACAAACAAAAGAATTCACCTTGAACTATAACCTGCTTTTGTGGAGCGAGCGGATTGTTTTGAAAGTTAGAACAGTACTAGTGATGTGTCTTGTTGATTATTATTTATAGCTATATCAGCCTATACTACCCTAGTACTAATTCCTTTACTTTAGCGAATGCAGCATTATATGTGTGTATTTTCTTCAAAGGGACGGGGCAAAATATATATATAGCTAGAGGCAATCTCTTGTTATTTGGGCAATCTTGATTTTTTTCCTACCCCACACCAACCCGCCGCTATTACTCTTGTGCTCCAGGATCAACAGCAGCACGCACAGAATTGACGCCGAGCACTGAAGCTCAGCGGATCTAAGGGAACTTAACTAGTCTAACTAGATCCGGCAAGGAAATTATTCAGAAAAATAATAAAAGGAGTTGGAAACAAATTGTCAACTTCCCCCCTCAGAAAAGCGGGCGACAAATAGGTACACGACAGATACGACAATAGTCAAATCAATACAATATCCAACAGTAAATCGATAAAACATTGTCCATTATTTCCTGTACACAACAGAACGACCTACACAAGTCTACATCGCGTTCGCAACCTATAAGGTATCTCAATAGATCAGGTACACGTGACGTAACGCTCTGTTCTCGCACATATTTACATAAGTAATGAACTCCGCATGCCAATAGGTACATAGGATTATTAATTGAATAAAAACAAACGTTCGTCTACGCACCTTAATAACTCAACAACCACACAAGCAGTCCTGTCACTACAATGAGCTCTACTTACTAATTTTTATTGTAAACTAGCTGGCCCGGTGGACTTCGTTCCGCCTAACAGCCGATTTTTTTTTGCCTAATTTACTCCTTATTACATCAGCTATCTGTCAGTGAAAGTCCCGTTAAAATTGATCCACCCGTTTCAGAGATTAGCCCAAAAAAACAGACAGACAGACAAAAATTGTGAAAAACGTTATTTTGTTATATGTACCGTGGTCCGTGTACCTATACATCCATATGCATTTATTAAAAAGCGGTTATTTCAATATTACAACCAGACACTCCAATTTTATTTATTTGTAGGTATAGATAAAAAAAGGAGAAACTGTACTCCAGCAAATTCAACACCAAATGATTTCGTTTGACACACAAACACTCGGCCTTATGTTTCCACGCACACATTGCTGAATGTCGACAATAGGCTTAACGTTACCTAAAATTCTTATCAATAGGATAATAGCTGTTGTGAATAGGAAAGAACCTCGACCAACATCTCACGGAACTCTCGATCCTAACAGATACTGAATGATTAATTATATTCTAGATATCGGAACTTCACCCTTGAAATCTACGTTTAGAATGTATTTATTTTCATTACATTGCAAAGAAAAAGTTAAATAAATACGAAAGACAAAAACACTTAATTAACATGACAAGAATAAAGGACATATTATTATCAGATGGAAAACATTACGAAGTATAACCTACTTAAGTATTGCGAAAAACTCCTTGCTTTTATTCCAAATATTATTTCCCACAGTTTCTATTTTTCTCTAAAAGAGCTGGTTGGGTAATTAATTTGCATATTTTTATTAATTCTATAACAACAATAGACAAATTTTAGTCTCATCAACCTGCTTTTGTTTTTTGTTTATTTTTATGCTAAGCGGTAATAAACTCGTCTATTACGTGGGACTAAACACATATCACGACAAATCGGTTTAGAAATGTACGTCTGCCGATCACTTCAAGAATGAAGGCGTAATCGCTGGTAAAATTGTATGAAATTTCTTTAGCTGGCAAAAGTCCTCCATCCCCGACTAACACAGTCTAATTATAATTAATATTAGTATCTAATGGGTGCATTATACAAGTCAGACTCACTACTAAAATCATGTTCATATTTATTCCTATCATGATATCTCATAATGCACTTACTTATCTTATTTCGAGATTGCTATCTATCCAGCCACGCATTACGCCCAAACTCTTGCTTAATAATTTAAGCTAGGTCATTGGTGGCCATTAATTCATAGTCCTTAATCTACTTTGAGTTATTTTGTTCCAAATTTAAATTCACTTATTTCACGACTACTAATACACAGAAACATCTTTCATATTCATACAAAATTTTAAAAACTGAACTGATTTGTATGGCTTCCTGTTACGCTACTATAATGATAAACTCATATTAAAGCTGTTCACTATGTCCAGCCTCTTAGTCTTATCGAAGCTATCACTGTTTATTTTTATGAATGAAATACACAATGTAACTCAATCACTCTTGCACAGTATAAAATTTCATAGATAATTCGCAACGCACCTAATGTCCAGGAACTTCCACTCAGATTGATTTAAATGTTAAAGACAAACAACACCGTGTCCATAATAACACACTACAATAAATAAACCTTGTAGGATCGAAAGGTAGTCACAATAAACAAAAAACACTATTTTAAATCTAAAACAACAATATAAAGTGCCAGTACCTACACTAATGGCTGAGTGACAGCTCATAAAAAAATAAAATAAGCTGACAAGTGACAATACCTTATCGGGGTGTGCGTCCTCCAACTCCAAAAGCCTGAACTCCATGAGCTCGAGTTGATCGCGCGCGTCTCGCAGCGCGTCCGCGAGCCGCGTGCATTCGCGCGCCGCCGCCGACGCGCGTTCTGCCGCCGAACGGCACTGCCCGCATGACTGCCGTGTGAGGTGCCCATTAGTTTATTGTTTGTGGAGACTGTCTCTACTGCACATGTGATGGCGAATTAGTGAAGAAATATTGTTTTTTCTTATGTAGCTATTACATGACGATTTTATCATCGAATCGACGATTGACGATTTTAATCAAGATGTTCGATTTCATATAAATCGTCCTTAGGGGATGAGGATTAATTTTTAATCGCCCTTACGCACAAAAATGAAGACTTAAAGTCTGCCTAATTATGAATAATAACATTTAGATTTCAAATATATTTCATTTATTTATCTACTAACTCTGTAGTCTGTCGAGAAATGTATAAGCAACGTGATATTATTGACATTGTAGCAACTTAATTATTACTAGACTTTGTGCGTAGTTGCAATACAAGTCATAGTTACAATAAAATAAAATACGTTTTATTAACATTTACAACTTAGCTCAGGATATGTAAATGTCAACTAACCAGAGACAAGGCTGTCTGAAGTTGTTAATACTACCTATTATCTGTAATGTAATGTTTATTTTGAAGTCGCATATAGAGGGCATAAATGCTTAGTGTTATTGAGGTTAATTTATAAGGAAGTGTATTAGCTTTGCGTTAATGGCAATTTTAATTTTATATTATAATTTATTTCATATAATAAGTACCGTCTTTATGGCATCTGAAAGTACTTTTTGTAACTGCGTTTTATTTAAAATCGATATTACTATTAACTATTCCTTATAATATCAAGACCGTTATGAACGAAATAAAATGACAATTATTCCTATTCTTTTGTGTATAACTAATGTACAACGTGGTTAAATTGACCAAGTCATAAAACAAATGACACCCACAATAGAATTGCACAAACCCACTTAAAACACAAATATGGTAGCGTTTACTGAGCGCTGCAAACTCTTATACGTATTTTAATTTGTTTCTATAAGGAAATACCGAGTGTAATGATTGTCGTTGTGAGAAAAAAATTGCAATTAAATTCTTTATTAGTTAAGACTTAAAGTTTGATATAACGTTATGTGATGGTAAATGTAAAAGTAATAAATCCGATTTAAATAGTTTAGTTTTGTCATTCCCGTGAAAAACTAATAATACTTATATTGATTTGAAAAAAATATTATACAGGACATAAATTCTTTATCACATAAAATGTTATAAGTGCATTAGTCGCGTAAAATGCAAATTCAGATCAAGCTATATATAGGTCCTACGTCTGAACAAATTATAATATCAGTTTTTTTTTTAATACTACTGTCCTTGACTTAATTGTCCTTCTTGTGAACGTCTGGCTACCCTACACAAGGAGACAATGCAATTGACGCAACAGCCAAGCACCAAAGTTTACTAGGTGACAAAATGTTTATATTGCAATACTGTATGACATTTCTACACTATACGACGTCCCAAGATTCAAGGCCGAATCACTATGACTACGCATGTTAAACACGCTCAGGAATCTATAGTTCGTATAATGAGGATTTGAATAAAACCGTTATAAATATAAATCAGTGATTTTATCGCTTTTATAATTCTCGTGGCCACGATCGGACCTCCTTTGCCACTGATTTGATTAAATTAAATAATTTCATGGATTCCGATACGATTTAAATTTTTAAGCTGATTTGTCTTATTTGTCTAGCTTTGTTTGGAGTCTTAATGAATACGATATATTACTGAATCAAGTTATGTGTTTGTTCTGTCAATGTGCTAGTCTTTAAATGAGCGCTGACACAGTTAAAATTATTCGATATGTTGAAGAAATATATCCCGGCCATCAGAAACAATGAAAATTTAACAGAAACAAATACAAAAGTGTCGATAAATAAAAACTACACATGAACTTTGTCTCGAAGCGATGATCGGATTTTTGGAAATACGAAAAACCGGGGGAGAAAATAGGATTATCGTAATATAAGAAATTTTGGATTTATCGTCTTCAATGGAATTTATAAAAACACATAAACTTATAAAAAGAGAATTCCACAAGAACTAAACATAAAGATGCCTCGATAACACTGTTTTTATAGTTTTTTAAAACAAACAAAACTTTCATTTCATTCAATTTCTCATTTTCCATTAAAAATGTAACAATTAGACGAAATAATGCTTAATGAAATGTGAAACGAAGTGTTGGCAACCGTTTCCTTTACATGATATCCAGTTAATTGTACGTGTCAGGTACCGAAGGCCTTTCTGTTTCCAAATGATTGATGAATATTGCCGCCTGCACTTCATACTTCGAATTCCTCTAGCAAATTTCCTGTGTTTAATTTTTTTTTGTATCGCTTAGGGAATTTGGGAACGATGATCATAGATTTAAAAAAAAACATTATCATAATGAAGTACTAAACGCCAATCGTTTATGGAAGAAATCATATATTTTTATTTACTTATTAAGTTTGCTGATAACATTATTGATAAATTATAAAAATGAAATGATTTCATTACCTACTATTTTTAACTAAAATCTTCGCCTTACAAAAAAGTCTTAGCAAAGTTATATGCGTGCCATTGCTAAAATATACAATCGCTTTTGAGTTTGATTTTACAGATAATATCGTACTTGTTACAGTTGTTATAAAACTTTTACCTTTTTTTTAAATATAAGAACTGAATGTTTGTTATAATATTTTGCTCATTAACATCTTTAGCTACAAACTAAGGCTTAGTTCTACCTAGGGCTATTATTATGTTAATATAAAAGTATTTTTAGTGGTATTGATGGCCTCGAGGTTTAGGCGGTCAAGAATCTCGAAGTTCGCGGGTTCAAACTCCAGACTACACGTCTGTCTTTTCAAAATTATGAGTGTATTCACAATGAATAATCACGTGCTTTAACGATAAAGATAAAAATCGTGCACACCTAAAAGTTCTTAGGAATTTCTTAGGTGTGTAGTCCGCCAACCGACACTAGGCCAGCGTGGTGGACTAAGGCCTAAACCCTCTCAGTTGTAGAGGAGGCCCGTGCTCAACAATAAGACGTACACTACCGACAAAAAGTTTGGAAGCACTTTTAATACTCTCAATTACTTTAGAAATAATATAAGATATAGTATTATTTAATTAAGAATGATTAGGTACTTAATTAAAACAACAATTAAACTATGAAACAAAACCATATTATTATAACTAAAATAATATTATATTTTATTACAACATCGATAAAAATTGTTATTATCAATTTGCTATTTGTTTTTACAAAAATTATAGGTGCATCCAAACTTTTTGTCGGTAGTGTATATGGACTCATGAAGCTGATGATGATAAAAGTATTTGTTTACTGACCCACATGTCGTTGAGTGGCTGTGGCGACAACGAGGCGGGTGCGGATGACACCGCTGAGTCCTCGTCTGATGGGGCTTCCTACAGATCAAAATAATTGACATAAGTACTTTTAGTAAATGAAATTTTGTCCTTCGCCCAGATATGTTTAGGTATTAACTTTACTTTTGAATCGACTTAAGCGTACGTGACAATTTAAATGTTAGAATTTTTAATATTAATAATAATGGGTTGTCTGGAAGAGATGGCTAATAGCGATAAGACCGCCCTTTGTGGCACACTTAGTAGGTATATAAGATTTTAGTTTTATTATACCTATTTTATTCTGTTCTTGTGGTGTCCAATAAAATATATTAAATAAACTAAAAAATAATAAATCAAGCTTGAAATGTATTTATTCGATGTCAAATTTGTTGGTTAATTATTTGATTAGTGCTGTCTCCAAATAGAAAAGGATTGGGACAGAATAGATAGTGAAAAAGTGTTATCAGTACGTACTCTGTAAAACGTTTCCTTCCTATGCTGTATGTCTGTTTTCAAATCTTCTCTGTTGGTCTTCTCTTTACCCTGAAACAAATGAAAATTATATAAGCATAAGAACGTACCTATACATTCAATGCAATATTTTCGCACTCCGAAAAATTACATAGGAAAAAATTATAGATGGCCACGTTCGTCTCGCCATATCAATTGGGACGTAATATCAAGAGGTCTTGGTTCGCTTCCCAAATTAGGCAGTGAATAAGGAGTGTTTCTTCTATTTAGTGATCAAGGGAATTTTTCAGTCTGAAAATGTAACCACAAATTGTGATAGACTTAAAATAGAACTAATGTAGAAATAAAATTCTGACTGTCCGTTTGGTGATACAAGAGTACGAAAAGAATTAATAATAAAAAGTACCTACATAATGCGATCATTTTTATTGCACTAATATTGTTATAAAAAGGAATTTTTAACATTTTTTGTTATGTTATGTTGCAACTTTAAGTTCGGAAGGATATTTGAAATTGCGTTTTACCTAATACATTACAACAGCCACGAATGGTGGTAATGTGAAAATATTATAATATTTTCGCATGTCTTGATGTAAGTAAAATGACCTAATGATTGTTTGATAGATCGTTATTATCATTTTGTTGACTCTTATGTTGTAAACGCCATACTTTCGCAACCACGACAAATCTAAATATCTCACCAATATGAAGAATTGGGCTCATCTTTTCTTAAGCATTTCATAATTTATCGATATTTAACAAGTACTCTTGATAGTAGGTGACAAAAATGTATTCAATTATGAAATATCTCCTAATGGTTTTAGGTAGGCTACCTTTGAATCAGAAAAATATTAGGCAGAGTATTAATAAAGTAAATTAAGTACATTTATCGAATACAACCCACTATTTAAAGATTTCGTCATAGCCGTTATTAAAGCCCACTGTTATTTTGTCTTAGCTTAAGCACATAAAATAAGTTAATATCTATTGGACGCAATTATCGCCCGCGGGCGTCATCTGCCCGTCCATGCTTCGTGACTGGCTTCGAAATGAAAACAAAAGTAGCTCGGTGGGAGCTAATCTTTATTTCTTGAAGGTTACCTACTGCTAATCAACCGGTTGCGGTCTTAGTTCATGATTTAGTGCTGTGTAGGACAAAAGACATGTTCTAGAACTTTAATCATGAAGTAAATGGATCAATGTTGATTGTGTCAATGTAATTGATTTATACAAAATGGAAGGACTTCATTCTTGCTTAGGCAATCTTACATGATATGATTGATTATAAAAACCATTGATAAATAACCTTAAATTAAACTACATTTTATAGCATTAAGCAAACGAAGACATCCTGTCAAGAATCTAATTTATTTTATTTGGCAAAGCGCCTGCGAGTAGTTCTTAATTCGATATTAAACAACATTGCTATTAAAAAACATCAGGCGCCCTTATATTTTTCAAATGAGCGTAACAGGCTTTTGTTCTCCGTGATTGATTCCCGGTCGGGCAACGTTTTATTACGTTTTTATTAAGAAATTCTTAGTAGCAACAGGGAGAAAGTAAATGTGCGCGTGAAAAGACAACAGGCTCGCTCCCTGTTACGTGGTACTAAAATACCATTAGCGAAATGTGGGTGCAGACATGCACTTCTGCCTATCATTCGCGAGTATTTACAGGCATGATTATGTATGAGCAAAACTTTAAAAAATAAATTTTCAAATTCAAGTATTGTAAGAAAGCCACATTTAAGTAGAAGATCTAACGTAATTGCATCAGAAAACATACATTGCGTTTAACTGTTGCAAAGTGCATTCGTCACATTGATTGATATACCTACGGAGCAGTGGCAACCCAAATACGAAAACTTATATGCCACCTGAATAATAAGTATTGCAAAATAATTATTCGACTGCCGGTACTGGAACTAGTATTTGCTCGTAGTACCTATTTTTTAGCTATCAAACACTTACTCACCTGTATCCTATAAGTATACAAAATATCTCTATAAAAATGCATCTATAAATAATAAATAAATACACCCAACAGTCACATACATAGTTCTGATGCCACACTAAGATACAAGTCTTGTGTCGTAGGTATTAGAAACTACGAGAGACTTTTCGGTCTCACATACACCCAGACCCGAAACAAATATTTGTGGATCACACAAACATTTGTCTCGGTGCGGGGATCGAACCCGCGGCCTCTCGTTTCGCAAGCTGGTGTCTAGCCAACTGCGCCACGGGGCTGTTGTATGTTTCAAGTGGCACATCGTAGAGGGCCTATCGTAACTTACCTGGTAGGATATCCAATCACACATCCTCATCCTATATATACGGCCGAATTAACTATGTACCAACTGCCAAGGGCCCTGTGCAAAAGGGGCCGCCGCATGTCTGTTTTTTGTACTTATCAGAAGAGAACAGGCCGTTTAGAAATCAACTGTACAATTATTCCCCCACAAAATTGTAACTGATAGACGAGCAAATCAAGGGCTCTTCGAAAGAATTTGCTACGGGTCCAGCGCTTGTTTTATCCTACATTGCCAATATAGACCGCAATGCATTTAATTTTATATGCAATCACTAGTATTTACAATCTGAATAGGCCAAGTATACTGAAACATGAGATATATATTTTGCGTCTCTATAGTTACAGTAGGTTGAGTATACACTTTATTCCCCATAATAACCATTTCAATGAATAGTAACCCTGTAAATGTGCCACTGAAGCATACATTACAGTTATACGATACACTTATTACGTGTTTTAATGAAATAAAACTCAAAAGATCAGTTATGAAACATTATCCAAGTCTTACATTCAATTATGTACCGTGAAACGTAACATTTTTGATGATACCAAAAAGCATTCACTTTGTTTAAATTACAGTTAAAATTTGCTCGATGATGATAGGTTATTAAGTTCAAGGCATGAATTATATAATAATGTTATTATATGACATATGTTATCATTGAATTTCATGCTTGATTGTGTCCGCAAAAAATTGTAGGCCACTGTATGGCATGAATTATAAAATAGTTATTTAACGACATTTTATTACTGAATTTAAACTTCAATTCTTTGCACATAATTTGTAGGCCACTGTGTCGTATTAAGTATGGACAAACCATTGCATTTCAACAATTTTGTTATACTTGGAATATTTTCTACTGCCGTTTGTGATGAGGCCTCATATCATCCCATTTACCATCCAGTTAGTCAAAGGATGGACAGACTACTACGTAACAGGACGAACAAATATATTGCTTTGACCACAAATAAGTCAAATGAGGAAGAAATTGTGGGCATATTATTCAATCGGAAAAGACTTACATGTCTGCCTATCAAAGTAGCGGAACTGCTGAATTTAAATAGCGTAACCGTAACCAACAAAACAAACGAAAACGAAACAGCTAAACGATATGACAAGTGACAATACGTGTAATTGATAATTATTTTGATTCGCAGCAACTAATCCGTCGCCATTTGAGCGTAAAATAATTATACATCACGCTATGTTTGTGACAAAACATACGAAACCGTGCAATTGCTGCAATTATATCTATATCTATCTATCTATCTGTGCGATCTAGGGGTCCTGGGTTCGATTCCCGGGTCGAGCAAAGTGTTATTGGGTTTTTCTATTTGGAAATTCTCAGTAGCAGCACGGAGTCTGGAATTGTGCCCGAAAAACGGCAATAGGCTCGCCCCCTATTACGTGGGACTTATATGTACATACCACACGAAATGTATATGCAGAAATGCACCTCTGCCTACCCCTTCGGGGAATACAGGCGAGAGGCTAGGTGTATCTATATCTATATTAGCATGAGCTGCATAGGTGCTTCCCACAGGTATACACGGTCATTTGAGTAAAATTTGGTTTGTCCACCCTTCTAGTTTAGTACGAGTTGTTGAATCTCACTTTTTTGATAAATTATTTACGGAAAACTCTCGGGTATGCAAATTTTCTCAACTCCTCTTTTTTTTCTATACCTAAAATGCGTTATGCATTATGCATTATGCATTATTGCATACGCAATTATAAAAATCCTGAATTGGATTCGGTCTGCGCGGATGGCTTTTATTTAGTGAAATATCCTTTTGTTCGCAGCGGGTTAAAAAAAAATATTAGACTACAAAATCATCATTCCTCTCCGGAAACAAAAATAGAATTATATAATATTTTCAACAAACTTAGTGTAGAAGCCTTCACATTTCAACAATTCCACCAAAGATTCTATTGTTCGTACAAGTGATGTATAAAGCGCGATTCACGGGGAATCCTAAGCTTTCATTGTCTACAACGAGGCCGGATGATTAGCGAAAGTAAATAGAAAGCCGCACTCACAATCCTCTGATCATATCTGTCCAGCATTGTGTACGCTTGTTTATCAATTTCTAAATGTCGATACGATTTAACACGTCCATTTATATCGATCGATATTGACTATATCTACCCTAATTGGATGTGATTAAGGATTTTGGAGTAATTTATAGGGAATTATGATCCATGTCGAGGTAAAAAGAATAGATAGCTGATGGCTATAGTAGAGTTGAACTAGGAAAAAATTGTTTGTTCGTTTCCAAAAGGTCAACTAGAACGTTTTTAGAATTAGCCAGCTAGGAATGGTCAAAACTCACAATGTAGTTGTAATGCAAGTTAAAACATATCATAGCGTACTAAATACCTTTGCAATCTATGATAACAACATTAAATTGTTAAAACAATTTAGTTTTAATTAAATAATAAATAAATAAATACAACACACTAAGATACAAGTCTTGTGCAGTGGGCATCAAAAACTACGAGAGACCTTTCCGTCTCACAAACAAATATTTGTGGATCACATAAACATTTGTCTCGGTGCGGGGATCGAACCCGCGGCCTCTCGTTTCGCAAGCTGGTGCCTAGCCAAATACGCCACGGGACTGTCGAATTTCATTCATTACACCAAAATACTTGCAACTCTTGTTCAAATTCACTGATTACTAATCGGAACACATTCAAGAGCGACAGATAAAGGGAACACTAAGAAACAACACCATATATACCTTCAATTGCATTAAGGAATCCTAAAACAAATACTCCTAAAACGTTTCAAAATAAACACAAATTAATACAATTTATACAAATACGCGGAAAATCGGATCGTTGGCCAACAATTTTACAACATATCGAATATCAAAGTGTTACGAACGAGACACGAATATCGATATCGCATTCGAGAGTGAATTTCGTTCTATTTTAACATCTCACGCACATAAGTGACGAAAGCAAAGTACCGGCATTCATTTTGAACAGCATTTGACCATCGCAATGTTGGAATGCTACCAGAAACTTTCACTGAATTGTATCGCTAATTGACATTCGAATAACGAATAAGTATATCGATTAGCTTAAAGCCATAAATCTATATGTTTCACGTAAATGCTGCTTTCTTATCGATAGTTGAACTACCAGTGCTACCAGTGTTTAATCGAGTTAATACTCTTACTAAAGTAGTTAACGCAAATATTTTCTAATAATAAACAAATAAATAAGAGAGGAGAGTTCAAGCTACTAGACTGTCCTGTGCTCCAGCGGCACAAGTAAGTACGGTGCGATCTAGAGGTCCTGGGTTCGATTGATATATATATTTGGATTCCCGGGTCGAGCAAAATGTTATTAGGTTTTTCCGCTAAAAAATTCTCAGTAGCAGCAGGGAGTTTGGAAATGTGCTCGAAAAACGGAAATAGTCTCTCAGCCTATGACGTGGGACTGATACGAGGAAATCTGTCCGTCTGATACTATCTTTGTCTTACAGGGGTTTTTCCGATTCGGCACAATTTTCGAAATTTCCAGTATATCGGGTGAAAAGCAAAAAAAAGCTAGCTTTCGATGAAATTCAACTTTTTACATTTTTATAATAAACTACAATTTAGTCAAACGTAATTTAAGTAAGTTTTATTATGACCTCAATGTTTATGATTTGATATTCCATCGCATCTTGATTGTAATTGCTTGAAAATCGATCACAATCTTAATGGCATTATCGTACAAGACAAGACAATTGGCGCAGTATGCCAGTTATCCTTGCCATGTGGTCTTTATGCTATGCCATAGTCTATTAATTCAGTTCAATTATTAATTCCATCGGCTCTCACGGTCCAGTTAATTATTTGTTGCATAAATTATTCAATACATGAAGCCGATAACATAAAAATACATAAATGTTTCCTAATTCCCCTGTTATATAACAGTTCTCGATTTTTAGTGAAAATGCAACGACTTTAATTGAGTCATAGTAAACAATATTTCGATCAAGTTACTTAATGTAATTTTCTTCTGCTTTTATCAGAATTTAACAAAAGATAAATGGCGGACTCACTTTTGTATGCCAAATGATAGCAAAATAAAAAATTGTACGTAATCGTAAACTCATAATCACAATGAGATTATTTTGAAATTGGAATTTATCAATACTAAAACTTAGATAGGTGCACAAGCAATACAACACAGAACAGTAAACAAAAAATGGAAATTAAACAATATCACTAATCGATTATAATACTCATCAGATTTAAATCGATTGCAATCATTATCGAATGGTACTAGACAATCGGCATAGTATGCCAGTTGTCCTTGCTATGTCTGTACCATGGGCTGTTTGTTCTATCGGCCCAGTTCCCATGGCTCGATCACACGCCGGGAGCCGCTTGCATAACATTCAACAGCCGAACTGTTTAATGTTCCGATTTGCACAACCAGATCTGGTTTACAGGCGGGCTAGATTATGAGTTTATAGCGGGCTGAGACTTTGTTAGATCCTTTGACTTTTTTCCTTTGTTCTTTTTGCTTAAGGCATTTGAATTAATGGTAAATGATGTGAAGGAATGAAGAAAACATTATACACAACATAGGCAACATATAGTTCTGAAACTTTCCAAAGCTCCAATAATATTGAAAAAGTAGAATCCATTTTTAGCAATATGCATTTTTAATGGTATTTATTAACAAAACATTACCATAATAAAAAGAGCAAAATGCGTTAAATGTTGTGCGTGTTCCCATGAAGTCACGAAGCCTAAGAGAACTTAAAGGAATGACGTGTGGGCGAAAAATAAAAAAAATCTTAACTGTTGTTAATAGACCATCGACCCTGCCTAGGAAAATCAACGGTTTTTGTCAATCTAGTCAATAACCTTTCAGCAGTAGCTACTGCAGTAGAGTAGCTACTCTGAAGGTACTGCACTTACCAACGGGTCCTAGGCAGTCATTAGCTTCACTCGTTATAATCAGCTATACGAAAAAAACTTTAATGCAACAGGGACTACTTGTAAGCTTATATTTATAAACATGAATACTGAAATTTATTTTAGTCATGTTTTAAGCGCGTGACTAGATTGTACAACTTACTAATTCTGTACACGAGCCGGTAAAAGTAGATAATGGACTATAACGACTTAGCGTAGGACTATAACAAACAGAAAACGTAACTTTGGATAATGAAGGCACAAATTATGTAAAACCAGGCTTCGAGCCCTTATTAATTCTAGAAGCGTCCAACTAAGGGGCAATGAAGGAATCTTAAGGATTACCAAAATTCTAAGTAAACTAATAAAAAAAATACTATTGTGCAGTTGCATGAAGTATAAAAATTTTACATACATACATAAACTCACGCCTGTATTCCTCGAAAGGGAAGGCAGAGGTGCACCCCTGCACCCACATTTCGCCAGGCACGTATCAGTCCCACGTAATAGGGGGCGAGCCTATTGCCGTTTTTCGGGCACATTTCCAGACTCCGTGCTGTTACTGACAATTTCCTAATGGAAAACCCCAATAACACTTTGCCCGACCCGGGAATCGACCCCAGGACCTCTAGATCGCGCGGCACATACTTGTACCGTGAGACCACGAGGCAGTCAGGCAGGATAAAAATTTTGAATGAATAATAATGAATATTCCCCAAAACAATGAATAATATTTTTAAATAAGGTAAAAAAACATAAGCAGAAATGTATTCTTGCTTCGCAGAGCTCTATTTAACCCCCGACGCTAAAACGGGGTGTTATTGACATTTGAACACTACCAAGAATAATGTATGTATTATTGTTGGTGTATAAAAAAAGAACTAATCATAAGATATCGGTCACCTCTATCTAGTGTGCGAAAAGCCGACATTTCACTAGAACCAGACAGCGTGGGTTTGATGAGTGACAAACAATTTCTGATTTATTGTTGGACCGAAAACCGGAATGTAGTCTACGAGAAAGGTGCACATTGCTGAAGATAAAAAAAAATAAGACGGAATTAAAAATAACTAGACATAAACAAATTATTTAGCATTACATAAAACGTTATCCAACAACTTTAGTGCAACACAAAATCGACTATTGCTGAATTAAATTATTCTAAACCACAAAACAAGTCGCCATCATTAAATCACACCTTACAAGACATTTCGACATTTACGTAACAGATACACAATAATTCAGTATCGAAACGGGCATAAATCCAACACTACCGTCTATCGATAGTAATAAATCGAATGATATCGATGGGTACCGCACTAGTCGACCGTGCGTACCATTTGTAATTAGGAAATTTTGAATGTCTCCATATATTAAATTCTGGTGCGGAAGTATTAGTTATGTTCGATTACACATATCTCTGCTTATTCGTTAAAGATATGAGCGTGATTGCATGGATTACTATGCAATATAGACAATGTGGGCACAGGCAAGTTCACCTCTAAGTTCGAGGTGGTGAGGCATGAGTAACGGCTGTAATTACGTAGTTAATAAAATGTTATAGGTAATGTGTAAAAATCAAATACAATATTTTTTTTTAAAGTATCAAAATCTCCAATGATTTGTTTGACAATTAAATTAGTTTTGATTATTTTTAATGTGGAGATAGATGGAAAGAAAGATAAATCCACACATAAAATGTTACATGCTTATATTTGTTCTCTGTTGTGATGGCCTCGAGGTTTAGACACGCGGGCGAGAATCTTGATGGTCGCGGGTTCAAACCACCTCTGATTTTTCGAAGTTATGTGTGTATTCACAATGAATTATCATGTACTTTAACGGTGAAGGAACACATCGCGATAAAACCTGCACACCTAAAAGTTCTTAGGAATTTCATAGGTGTGTAGTCCGCCAACCCGCTCTAGGCCAGCGTGGTGCACTAAGGCATAAACCCTCTCAGCTCTACAACTGATGGGCTGTGCCCAGCAATGGGACGTGTATGGGCTGATGATGATGCCGATGATGATGACGCCAATTACCCGCCACTGAAGCTCCTGTGCTCTAGAATCGACAATGACACGTACAGTACTGACACCGAGCAGTGAAGTTCAGCTAGTCTAAGAGAACCTAGTTTGTCCTCAGCTGATTTACTTACTCATATAGTTATAGGAAGAGTTGGAAACAAAGGGTTGTAAACTTTTTACTAAAGCTAATTATACTAAAGCTATTGGACTATGACATCGGACTCTTTTAGGTAAATTGTCTATGCTCTCACGATATAAAGAATAAACAATAATATGTGCATGCGCATTGTGGCACATCCGGTGAAAGCGGGGCGGTGCATCTCGGCCGAGCTGTGTCAAAGGTTTCGGACGCGGCCGCTTTTTGTACGGCAGCCATCGGCGGCTCTCTCATTTGCATGATATACACGCTTTTGATTTGCATTCGCGTCGAATAAAATGATTTTATTAATCTCATATCAAAAGGTTGATATTCGTTTTATATATTTACGTTTTGGGGATTAAATAAATTATTTAATCAAATTAATGTATGTTTATTCAAAATGTAAATAGATATGTATAAAAGTAGTTTTAAGTGGCACAAAAACGATACAATGTAATAAGACTAAAATTTTGCAAATTCTTCGCAACATAAATGCCGTCTCTTCATGTTATTATTATTGTTATGCGGGAACGGTTATGATACTCCTCTCAAGCGCTGTCTCGTATGAATTGTTCTAAGTATCGAGCGTCCGAATATTGACAAACGAATAACATTAAATGTCTCACACACGTTTCACATATTTAGCTAAATAAACTTAATATTATGTGTAGTAAATTTTTGTCTCTTATAAACAAACATAAACTCGAATAACGATACTACGAAAAACAAGGGATGGCAGTTATATTGATCCTTCAATAAAGATAAAAAAAAGGTATTTGCACGCAATAATAGAAATAAACGTTATGATTAGTGGCCCACAACCAAAACCAAAGTGACACGACACGTCGAACAGCAGGTCGCGAGTGGTCCACATAGCGCCGGCGCAGACTTTTGACCCTGACCACTCGCCATAATAACCCACGCCAACGGTGAGAAAGTACAGCAAGTGGAACACCTTAGTCCGATGCTGATCCTATGTACAGATCAGCTAATTTATTTATTTATATCAGCTTGCGAAACGAGAGGCCGTGGGTTCGATCAAAAACAGACATGCGGCGGCCCCTTTTGCACAGGGCCCTTGGCAGTTGGTACTATATAGGATAAGGATGTGTGATTGGATATCCTACCAGGTAAATTACGATAGGCCCTCTACGTTGTGCCACTTGAAACATACAACAACAACCCCGTGGCGCAGTTGGCTAGACACCAGCTCGCGAAACGAGAGGCCGCGGGTTCGATACCCGCACCGAAACAAATGTTTGTGTGATTCACAAGTATTTGTTTCGGGTCTGGGCGTTTGTGAGACCATAAAGTCTCTCGTAGTTTCTGATACCCACGACACAAGATTTTGCATCTTAATGTGAGGTCAGAACTATGTATGTGACTTTTGGGGTGTATTTATTAAAAAAAAAACATGCCGGAAAAATATATCTCCGCCCACCCCTTCTACGAAACAAGCGCAAGTGTACGTAACTAACTCGTCAAAAACCATAATGAATCCTTAGTAACTGTTGAAAGTACCGTCATTTCGCAAAAACGGTAACAAAATCACAGGCGACGGAATCCGTACAACACCGCGAGTGTGCACGTGGGAATGTGAGCACTTCCGCTGTCATAATGAACGTAATCACTCACTCCTCGGCCACGTAATGAGTTAACTATATAGTTATCCTTGGGAGGTAATACTTAATAAATAAATAAATAAATACACCCAACAGTCACATACATAGTTCAGATCCCACACTAAGATACAAGTCTTGTGTCGTGGGTATCAGAAACTACGAGAGACTTTTTGGTCTCACATACACCCAGACCCGAAACAAATATTTGTGGATCACACAAACATTTGTCTCGGTGCGGGGATCGAACCCGCTGCCTCTCGTTTCGCAAACTGGTGTCTAGCCAACTGCGCCAGGGGGCTGTCAAAACTTGTGGACAGCTTCAAGTCATCGGAGCTATACATATATATGTATATACATTCGCACTCACGCCTGCATTCCCCAAACGGGTAGGCTACTGCACCCATTTATTTATTTATTTATTTATTTATTTATTACCCATATTTCTAGACTGCTACTGAGAATTTCCTAATGACAAAATCCAATTACACTGCCCGCCCTGGGAATTGATCCCGGAAGTTCTAGATCGCTCGACACATCCTTGTGCCGCGAGACCACGAGGTAGTCTTTGAGGAGTTAGTATACGAATTATGTTATCTACAAAAATTGGTTTCAAATTTTTGTTCGATTTACTGACCTTGCAGCATTATATGACGCTTGAAATCATAATGGCTTCGAAACTCTGGTCGGTAGGAAAAAAAATTGCTGCTTATTTACGCAGTGCTTTCACGTAAATGGCTGAATATAGGTGCAGAATACAGCTTTGCTCTACCTATGCCATGTTAATCATTACGCACTTTTGTATTGAATTGTCTGAAATACGATATCCACCGTAAATTGTTCATTTAAAGCAAAAAAAACGACCTCAGATTTCTAAAACAATTCCGCGTGAATCAGGATTCGAAAACAATTAATACGATAAGAAAGTAAAAACTAGACAAACGCTTAAACTAAACGACCGATAGATCAACAGAATGTGTGCCACAAACCCCGTTTGGGAACATTCATGTGTCATTGTGTTCTTTACATAAAAACACGATGTTTTTTTCTCAACGATCTCGCGCGACCGGTTCTAAGGAATCTTCGTGGGTAAGGCACGGTAAAAAGTTGATAGGGATGTGTGCTATTCAATATTGAGCAAAAGACAAATTAAAATAAAAATCAGAAATGCTATACAATATAAAATGATAGATAAAAAAATGGAAAATGATAGATTAAAAATTGTAGAAAATGTAGGATACATGTATTTGGGAGCCAAGTTGTAGTCAAATGGGACTGCGTTAAGACGAGCTGAACCCTCTCAGTTGTAAAGGAGGCCCGTTCCCAGAAGTGGGACGTATATGGACTTGATGAAGACTAGGTCGGCTTGACCGGGGTGATGTTACTGTCTCAAAAAAGTGACGTGAAACAAGTCAGATACGTTTCGTAATGTTGTTAAAATTTCAGGTTTCTTGCCGGTACCTACTGAAAATTTCCTGATAGAAAAAATCAATAAGATCAGAAATCGAACCTAGGCTCTCCGACCGTACGATGCACGCTTAAATCGAGGAGCAAACGAGGAAGGGGACATTAATTCACTTTGTCTGTATTTCTCTGTTTATGGTCTCTTCCATACCCCCTTTTAAAACCTATAATTTCGAGAGTAGTGGCGCGTTGACGTAAACATTTTATATTGTTTTATAAAACGAGTGAACTAAATTATGATACACTACATTACCTACATCCCTAAGCAAAAGGATCACGACACATATTAGGTGGTGCTGTCAAACTCACACAAACATATTTTTCTGCATTAATAACTTTATTGTGTAGGTCATAAAGATCACAATCCAGTGAATTCTTTGAAAGTAAACTTTGGTCTACAAACGTATCGTTTTGTAAGACATGAATGAATTTTAATATGGGGTTAAAGTTTTGATCTTTTTGGGATATCTCTTATAAGCCAATTTGTGTTAGAAGGTTTCTTGGAAACTTAATTATTTCTTTTACATTATAATATGTTAGACAAAATTGATGATCTGCCATAATTTGCAACATATTAGTCGATGATAAAAAACACATTTAATAATATATCATCTACCTATTATTTTTATTAATCTTTGTTTATATTATCTTCTTTTCATTGTTACTAATATTGTTCTGACAAGAAATACAAAAAAAAATTTGTTTGCTTCCAATTGCTAAGAAAAGATTATACTCGTCGATGCTATATCGATGATCATCATCATCATCAGCCCATTTACGTCCCACTGCTGGGCACGGGCCTCCTCTACCATTGAGAGGGTTAAGTCCACCACGCTGGCCCAGCGCGGGTTGGCGGACTACACACTTAAGAAATTCCTGAGAAATTTTAGGTGTGCAGGTTTCATCACGTTGTTTTCCTTCACCGTTAAAGTACGTGATAATTCATTGTGAATACACACATAACTCTGAAAAGTCAGAGGTGTGTGCCTGGGGTTTGAACCCGCGACCGTCGAAATTCTCGACCGCGTACCTAAACCTCAAGGCTCATCACGACTTATATTCTAAATTAGCTAAAACTTATACCTACGCTCTACGCCCAATTCGTCAAACCAAGAGTTCCATATGAGCGAAGTATTTCGCAATCTGAAATACATTTGACGATGTTATCGCTGCAACTAATTGCATGCATTAGTACTCAAAACGTGTGTGACCGATCTGGTTTATGACTCCTTGAGATATTTCCCTTCACTGCAACAATTCTAAACTAGTTTTAACGACTGCGAAGGGTCCAACAATGCTCACAGCTGAATGTTATATAGATTTCTTAATTTTAAGAGGTTGGTTGAATGTCAATAAAAAATCTGATTAAAGTTTCTGTTTGCAATATCGATAAAACAATTACTAATTGCATACATAATATGAATGAACGGTACTTAAACGTACTACAACATTTTAAAGGATTTGTCAGTCTGTCTGATAAATGCAGTTGTTCGTAACAGCTGGATTAATTTATAGACACTTTAATTTCCTAGTAAATTACCATTGTTACCACTTTGCTTTTATTATTGATAAGCACAAGACTCAATTCCACAACTCATTATACAATTTACAACATACATCTTGCTTTTGTTCTTGTCGATAACTTTTTAATGTACAATCTAGACCTGCTTGTCACAGATAATTCCAAAAATATTATGCAAATTTAAATTCAAAACCGATCCTAAAAGTCCAATTTATGTCTACTACATGATATCAACAAAAACTCGATCAGAGTACCCTGAGATTGGTCTACTTAATGAGGAACTAGACACTGTGACAAGCGGTGCACCGTGCATTACTGTCGGAATGCGAAAGCAAGATTTCTTCGTTCCGCAGTGCGTGTTGACAGCATGTTCATTGCAGCGGCGAGATACCTTTGATGGCAGTTGACGACCACGACTAAATCTCACCCACTTTTACGAGCTCGGCAAAGATTTGACTACCGGTCCTTAAGTGCATTTAGGGTTTATTTCTTATTGTTTGTACGTGGCGTTGTTCTCTTACATTCTTAGGACCAAAATTAGAATATGTTAATAAGTTGTGATTTCTTAATCCGTGGTCGGATCACTGACATATTTTTATTATCTAGACTTGTTTAATTTTATTTTCTTTTGCTTTCAATATGGTTTTAGTACGTGACGCAATCATTCACTAAAAATCTCCTGCTTAACGGTTTCCTTCTGTTGTTTTTCCTATTCATCCAAACACTGTAATATATAGCGCAAACATACCCACACCGTGTACCCAAAACCACCTCAAAATGATGTCGCAGAAGTCAAGAATATTCACAACTTTTAATATTCGAAAAAAGGAAATACCATTTTTGGCGGCACAAGTTGAAACGTAAAAAAACAATTGGGAGCGCGCGTCGTCTCGTGCGGCCGGCGAGGTGTTAACATTTAACCTAATATTCCACATCCACTACAAGAAGAACCTGCTCACGGAATACGAGCCGGTGTTAAGGGCAAGCTCTTGTAGAACGAGGCTTGAGACTAGTTAACACACCTATATATCTATCCATATTCACGCCTGTAGCATCAATGAGCTAGACGGATACGAATTACAGCATTCACGTTTTAACTTTTTAGTTTTAAGTCATAGTAATAGGAGGATACGTTTTCTGGGCAGTTGCAAACCTTAGTAAACCTTTTTCAATAGTGATAGAAGCCGCCAAGACACTTTTAGTATTAATAGAAATTTTAAACCATTAGAGCAAAATAAAATAACGCATACTGTCAGCACAAAAGCATCGTCGATAGGTACTAAGTAGCATGAATCATCAGCACAAATACGTCCCACTGCTGGGCACGGGTCTCCTCTACAACTTAGAGGGTTTAGGCCTTAGTCCACCACGCTGGCCTAGTGCGGGTTGGCGGACTACACACCTAAGAAATTCCTAAGAACTTTTAGGTGTGCAGGTTTTATCACGATGTTTTCCTCCACCGTTAAAGCTAGTGATAATTCATTATGAATACACACATAACTTCGAAAAGTCAGAGGTGTGTGCCTGGGGTTTGAACCTGCGACCGCCGAAATTCTCGTCCGCGCGCCTAAACCTCGAGGCCATCACTGCTATTAAGTAGCATGACCCTATTATATTAGGGTTTACGAAACTAGATAATTCAATCCCAGAAAGCGTATGATTTATGGTTAGTGTTTTTGTTCAGTATGATAAAGAGAATATTAATAAACACCTAATAAACCTTTATGTTAAAACATAATCGTTCTACAACTGCCAGCACAATTTCACGGCGTGCTGAATAAAAACTATTAGAGAAATGAAACTTGAAGCATGGTTAATTACCCTGGCAGAGACAGGAAACACTCGGAACAACGAGAGTAAAAGTGTATTTAAACTTGTAAACAACTTTCTTCACGCCTACATATATTTATTCCGGTGTTAAATGTTTTCTTTATATCTTTATTCTATTTAAATATGGTGAATTGACAGACTCGAAGCAAATATTTGAGATTCGAAAAAAGAACGAACCTTCTGTATCAAACCAACTTTACTAACGTAAATCACAGAGGTTTATACTTATTATTCATAATTATTAATTCCCCCTCCCGCCCCCTATGTCAGCAAATGTAAGCAAATATCGTACCCCCCCTCATATGCTTCTTCATAATCCATCGGAGTTGAGAACTGAGATTTGTTTGACACAATTGCTTCACTTTATAATTGGGAATTAAATCCTACCGCGTTAATTCCTGCCAGCGCTATATCAAAATAAAGAATAAATTCAACGCATCATGCGAAAGTTTCGCAAACGTGAAACTGCACAACTTCCCACGAATAATGTTCGTTCATTTAATAAAACGTCAGTAAGTAGGTAAAAGCACATTATTCATAACCTACATAAAGCAAAAGACTATAATTTAAAACAACTTTATTCTTTGTTATTCATGATTTATGATAGTAAGGTTTGGACTGGTAAAAAGTGTTTTAGTATATGTGACCTGATCGTGAACACTTTGGAGTAATCTACAGTTATATTTTTATTTTTATCAAAAGTAACTTTTGACCGTGACTCGGTCCGCGTAGACTACAGGGTTGGGTTCAGAAAGAAAACATGTTGTAGTCTATTTTACTCCACAGAGTCCCATTTATGTCCATCCCAAAAATAATTCAAATCGGTCAAATACACCCATTCCCACGGGAACACTACATTTTTCCGGAATAAAAAGTACCGTATGTAACTTCGGTGGGTCCCATCTATGTTCACACCAAAAATCATTCAAATTGGTTCAGTAGTTTCGGAGCATATTCAATGCAAACAAACAACCAAATCTTTTCTCTTTATAATATTAGTAGGTATAGATGAATATAAAATACAAGAATATTCTCACCGTTTTCAATATATAGCACAGCCATAATATCGTAGTCTCTATTACCTTAGCAGGAGCAAAACCTACAAAAATCACCTACATAAGATGACAGTATAGAACGCAGTCAGTAGCAGCACAACGTCTCGAAATGAGTTTGGTAAATGGTGTTGCCCTCCTATTACATGGACATTCCTTCCCCTCTTCTAAAATATGTACGTAAATAATAAAATACCCGCTATATAGACCATTATTCAAAACACACCAACATCTAAAAATTTAAACTACGTGACGCAAACTTGATCGTCTATCTCGGTCGTAAACATAAAGCAACAATGTTCTATGATGGTCACAACTCACAACGCTTCCCCTTAATCGTTCCATCTGTAGTACCGTTGTAGGACCGGTCCGATCCGGTCCGCGTGATGGATGACGCTGTGACGTCCCATTACGATTTCGCGAGTCATACCGCCCGAGGACACTTGTGAGGTGTCAACGATTAACTTTTTTTACAACACCTGAATCGAACAAAAGAGGCGAAAGCATTCTCGAATGTCAGTTTTCTTGACGCTGCGTCACGATCCTGTCCCGTTTACGATCGATTTGTATGATTTTAATTGTACACTTATTACATTGAAGGAAAAAGAGGAATATAGCGAAGATGAAATGTTTATACGCCGGGGATCGATAATAATAATAAATAAATAATAAATACACCCAACAGTCACATACATAGTTCTGATCCCACACTAAGATGCAAGTCTTGTTTCGTGGGTATCAGAAACTACGAGAGACTTTTCGGTCTCACATACACCCAGACCCGAAACAAATATTTGTGGATCACACAAACATTTGTCTCGGTGCGGGGATCGAACCCGCGGCCTCTCGTTTCGCAAGCTGGTGTCTAGCCAACTGCGCCACGGGGCTATCGATAGCTGGAAAGTTGTAAATTACCTAAGTTTTTTAATCATTTATGCTACAATCTAAACTCTTTTAAGACAAAATATTAAGGTATTTTTAAAGTCTTAACTTAATAGATGCTAAGAAACGTCTCACTGCACGTACTGATACGTGTATTCAGCAAGCTATAATAGTCTCAAAACCAGTTTTACTAAAAAAAATTTTTTTTTATACTGGCACGGCAAAGTGACTCCACTGTACCTGATGGTAAGTACAGTGGAGTCCAAAAAAATAATACCGACCAGCGAGAAACGATAAGGTCACCCGCTGGTCGACATAATCATGCCGGCCTGCACAAATGCTTCTTCACGCATTTTTCTTTGTCAAAAAACATGTCATTCGATCGCAATATAATCGAAGACGAACATACAAAGTACTTCGAACAACTCACATCACGATTTGCAGAACACTTGATACAAATTCTACGTGTCTGGACTCGGAAATAAATTGGCAGACGATAAAAAGTCCACTTATCAACATTACGTAAAGTAATTGACGCCTTGCAGTCGCCAAAGGCAACAATAAGCCAATTTTCAGTAGCACGCGGCATAGAAAGGAGAGCAAATTGATTCATTACCGTCGCTACTATTGAAACAGGTCGAAATAATTTCACATCACAATAATTTAATAAAAAATCGACACACGTGCCACGTTTCCGTTTGGTTTACATTTTTTTGTAAGTAAACGATCTGAGCATTTGTCAAGTTATCTCGGCTTTCTTCTTTCAAATTTGGCTTGAATTTGACAAAACGCCCCCTGCAATATTTTTTTTGACCTAAGAGAATTATTAATGTCGTTTAGATCCCAGTTTTATAGCTGGCTCGTATTCCACGCAAAATCTTAAATTAAGCGGAAAATAATAAAAAAAAACCACTGAAATAATATTTAAAACCAGTTATTAGTTACTACTCTTCCTACACTCTCTACATCTAACAATCTGCACGTACAAGTACCTATAAGATGAAATCCAATCGTCACTTCACGGGTCGCTTGTCTCTGATTTAACAGGTATTATGTAATGTTACACGTTTACGTAATTAATTCACGCATCGAATCTCACGTGGAGGGCGTGAAGGAGGTTATTGACATTAAATACGACCCAAAAACTGCACACCTGTCAAACTTGGCGATTCGTGTAATGTCGAACTTTAAAGATGGTGCAAATAAAAAAAATTGTAAAAGAGCGTGAGGTGCTTGTATTATATTTTTACTACATCTGATATAAAAAGTCCTTCAACATTGTACACCTTTAGTTAGTGGTTCCACGAGCACACATTTAGATCTCTCGCGTCTCTCGTGGTCTCGCGGCACAAGTATGTGCCGTGCGATCTAGAGGTCCTGGGTTCGATTCCCGGGTTGGACAAAGTGTTATTTTTTCAGGTTTTTCCATTAGGAAATTCTCAGTAGCAGCACGGAGTCTGGAATTGTGCCCGAAAAACGGCAATAGGCTCGCCCCCTATTACGTGGGACTGTTACATAGCTGGCGAAATGTGGGTGTGAAATGCACTTCTGCCAACCCCTTCGGGGAATATAGGCGTTATATTATGTGTTTATGTATGAATTTACAAATTTAAGACAAGAATTAAATAACATTATCTCAACAGGAAACTATCGCTGAAGCCCCAAGTGTTCCCTCTGCCTACCCTTCGACGAATACAGGCGTGAGGTTATGTATGTATGTATGTACATTTCGATCTGAGTATTTCTACCGCGTTTGATAATAGAAGCTTTGCGGTCGACCAGGTGCGACACATCATCATACCTGAAGTCGAACCGTTACACAACTCTCGATCGACATTCAATACCAGCGACGCTGTCGTACATTCAATACATAGAATAACAACATTATAATTGTGTTAAGATTAATTTAACGAGCAAAGTTTGGATACAAGCCGGTTACGGTAAATAAGAAACTGAACATCGTGACAGACTATTCAAATTGAAGTTTTTTATAAGACGAGAAAAACAAATAAGTAACATATTTTATGCTGTCATAATTCTGGTACTAGAATTAGTTGCAATGTAATTTGATAGACAAATTTGAGTAGTAATACAAGTAGGTCTAGTAAAAACTGAATAAAAATTCAAAGTTACTAAATACTAAGATTTGTAATATAGACTTTTCAATTTAATTAATGCTATTTTTTTATAAATTCCAATGAAAATATCGTATATTATATTTATTAAGCTATCGACGAAGAGAAAAATATGATATAGCGGAAACTTTTATCACATCTAATTTTCATTCTATCATCAAATATGGGTACAGTTATTAAGCATAGAAGATTATTTTAATTAGTACACAACGCATAAAAATCATTATGCCTAACTTGAGCAACCAATCGCTGGAAGTAATTTTGCCTAAATCTATATTGCTTCTGCGAGAAAGAATAAAACATACCTAAACGTATACATTTTTATAAGTCGTGATGGTTTTTGGTGAATTTAAGACATGCGGTCGAGTCAAAATCTCAGCCAGCTCCAAATCCCAGACACACTAAAGCAACAATTAATAACGTACGGTTAAAGAGGAAGTCCATGCCCAGAACCAGGACGTACCTATTATAAAAGGTATAGACTACATATACATTAATATACGTAGAAATCGTGCAATGTATCTGGACAATACAATTCACTAAAATTCATTCATTAAGTATCTACAAATTAATCGTGACCTTTAAAATAGCGGTAAACCGAGTCTGTAATCGAACATCAGGCCTAATAATTTATATTAACCCAAAGGGCCAGTTTAACTAAATGTCAAATAGCAACTGGACTACAATGAGAACAATTTAAGTAGTAATTACTATAAATAATGGCCCGTTAACCGAGTCATGGAGTGTGCGAACTTTTTTTGACAGGTGCGCCACACTACTTGCACAAGAGGTCGCATTTGACAGCTGTCATTAGTGAGGTAATCAGGTGAACGCAGTACAGTCGTGACTAGAGATGTCATCGATCTATTTTGACTTTATCGATTAACCTTCATGAAGCCGAATTCTATTATTGACGCATACACATAATAATTATATTTGCATCCATCGCTAATATTTATTTTGCGTTAAAATTATCAAAACAATGCTTTTAGAGTGATGATTTGTAAAAATAACTCGAAGTACCTTAAACAGAAATTGAAAAATTAAATTTAATATTTCGGTATCAATCTAATCCATGCCAAAATTGTTTGAATCCCATGTATGGAATTCACATTTATAATCAAGTTAATACACCGCGTAGTTGAATCCAGAACATCCTAGATTAATATCACGTACATCGCGGATCAGTTACTCCTAGATTTTAACAAGGCGATAAAAATAATCAAAATATATAGTACTCGTAAAGGACTTCGAACTCAGCTAAGAATAAGAAATGCTATTATTGCTTCGCAACCATTTAAAAATAAACACAAGATTATCATCTGTCAAGTGTACAATAGAGATGGATGACTGTTGTGAAACGAAAGTATGCCATATTAGCAGAACTAATTTACTTATGATAATCCGTCATTGTTATTAATAGACATATGCACGACCTTGTCAGTGACAGAAGCCAGTTCGTGGTCCGATGTTTGCAATACCTACCACTTGTCAGTGACCAAAAGAATGCATTAGGCATGTAGGAATTTTTGATCGATGACACAGACCGCACCACCCCATTGAAAAATACTTGGGGTGAAGAATGAGGAAATCAGTAAGTATTAAACATTCTAGATTATTATGTAATTATTGCAAAAAATGTTTTAAGGGCTGTTTACTGCGCAAAAAATCATGAGTTTAATAAATTAAGATCAATACTGTCATTGTTGCAATATTTACTCCAGAATGGAAACCAAATTTTGTCCAGCTTAATATGATATATGTATTTACCTGATCAACGCGCAGTTTCCTGCTGAACTCATTGGCTCCGCACTCCATTCTTTGCGCCTGAAACAAGAAGAAAAATAGTTAAGTCTTAGTGGAATTTTATAGAGCCATGATTAATCTGGCTTATGTTAAATTAAATTTACAAATTTATACTTTTATACGATTTTTAATGTTACCTTTAAAAAAGTAGTTAAAAGATCTACTTGTGCCTGTTACTCACTGTTGAAAAACCCTATTGAATAAAACATTAATTTCTAAATGTAGTCGTAATTACTTTTCTTAGTGTGATTTCTAATCATTATTAATACTTAAGCATCATTATCTTTGATTATAATTCTTGATTGCATTTTGCCCAACTCTGATATCACCATTATTACTTTATGCGATGTAAAAACAGAAGGTAATGCTAAAACAAGATCATTATACAAATTGGTAATATTTTGAGTTACATTCTAGTACAAAATAAAGCAAACAATCTTATCCTGAAAGAAACTATTATAACAAAGCTAGACATAGTAGTCTGTGGGTATGTAATTACATACAATACAATACAATACATATACAATACATATACAATACATGCAATAATACATACAATCTGAATATTTATATAGAAAATACTTGAGATGTTAAAAAAAAACGATGACGTAAAGAAAGCAATTGCGATGCACGCATCCATCCGCTGAACGAGCTTTATGATCTTCATTTATCATCGCGTCGTCACGCAACTTTAAACTTTATTTCTATGCTTATAAGTGTTGTTTGGAATATTCAATCACTTTCTTCAGAAGCATTTGTTTGAATCAAGCGATTTTATGATTTATTATCAAAACAACAAGGCATAAATTTCTTCTTGATACAAATTTAGCAAAGTTCAACAAACAAGTAATGATGGCGTTAGGATGTTACTGATCACCACCAAGTGTTGAATTTATAGGACATGGATTTGAATAAAATTTGTAAAGTATTACCCAAAGTGGAAATTAACGGAATTGATAAAGTAACTTCCAAATCAATTAAACGTCTTAAAGAATTAATCGTAGATGAACTGACACTATGCATGAATAAATGTTTAACTCAAGGGATTTTTCCTGACAGCCTTAAAGTTGCAAAAGTAACCCCAATTTTTAAATCAGGAATTATGCACAAGCTGGAAATTATAGACCTATAACCGTCTTACCAGTGTTGTCTAAGCTGTTTGAGAGCGTAATTTACAATAGATTGAATAACTACTTCATCATCATCATCAGCCCATATACGTCCCACTGCTGGGCACGGGCCTCCTCTACCATTGAGAGGGTTTAGGCCTTAATCCACCACGCTGGCCTAGTGCGGGTTGGCGGACTACACACCTAACAAATTCCTAAGAAGTTTTAGATGTGCAGGTTTCATCACGATGTTTTCCTTCACCGTTAAAGTACGTGATTATTCATTGTGAATACACACATAACTTCGAAAAGTCAGAGGTGTGTGCCTGGGGTTTGAACCCGCGACCGTCTAGATTCTCGACCGCGTGCCTAAACCTCGAGGCCATCACGACTTCAATAACTACTTAAACTCAATAAAAAAAAATCACACTAGCCAATATGGATTCAGAAAAAAACATAACACACTATCAGCTACAATTGACATTGTTACTAAAATTAAATTAAATATTGATAATAAAAATGTAGTCGTCGGAATTTTTATTGATTTGCAAAAAGCTTTTGATACGGTTAGCCATGAGTTACTTTTAATGAAGTTAGATAATATCGGTGTAGAGAGTACAGCACTAGAAATTTTAAAATATTACCTTTCGAATCGTCAACAAATTGTTAAAATAGGAAATACACAAAGCAGCCCCAAATCCATAAATTATGGGGTACCACAGGGGTCAATACTAGAACCACTCGTGTTTTTGATATATATTAATAGCATAAGTGACATTGGTCTCAAAGGAGATGTCACGTTGTATGCGGACGACACTAGTTTGTACTATTTTGGTGAATCAATTCACGATATTGTTAGTGACGCTCAAAGGGATCTTAATAAATTAAATGGGTGGTTCCAGTCAAATCTTCTAACATTAAATGTTTCCAAAACAAGTTATATGATTTTTAAGGCCAAAAATAGAAAAATTCTAAATTATACTCTTTTGTCCATTAATTATCAAAAAATCACTAGAGTTGAAACTCAAAAATACCTAGGATTAATTTTGGATAGTAACTTAACGTGGAAACCACATATAACTAATATAAAAAATAAACTAACATCCTTATCAGGTGCTCTACGGGGTACAGTCAGGTGTTATCCACTTAATATCCGTTACACTATATATAATTCACTTGTCAAGCCACATATTAACTATTTAGTAGAAAACTGGGGCACTGCGGCTAAAAGTAATCTAAGATCATTACAAATTGCTCAAAACAAACTCATAAAAATACTTTTTCATTATGATTTCTTAACATCATCTCAAATAATTTATAAGGAAACAAAGATATTGGATATCGAACAGTCGTATATTTATAACACGTGCACATTAATAAGAAAAATATTAAATAACGAAATATATACACAACTATGTTTTATAAAAAAAATCAAACACAAAAAATTAAACTCCGAAACACAAACGACTTAAAATTGATTTGTCCGCGAACAAACTACGGCAAAAAATGTATCATGTATGAAGGGGCGAAATATTATAATAAATTACCAAACAATATAAAACAAGCTAAATCTACTACAGTATTTAAAAAATTACTCAAAACATATCTTTAAAAAAATAAACTTAACTACGCTTAGTGAATTGAGGCACCGCGCTCACGGGTCCGATGCCTCATCCAGCTGTCCGTAATGCTGCGAATATGGTTTTTGCTGTTTGGATTGTGTTCGTCAAGAAATGTTTTAGAACTACCCTATTTATGTATTAGCGATAAATATTATATAGATATTTTTTTGTAATTAGTGATATTTCGCATGTAAGTGAATATTATGTTCTTTATGAGAAATAAACATCTTAAACCATAAACCACAAAGTGCATCTTGAAAATTTTAAAACTCACCAAGGATAAAGAAATTCAAATGCGATAACACTAGACTATCCATATACATTTAGCACTCAACGAAGCCGCAAAAACATAAAACACCAGCGAGGATTATACTAAAGTCTAGTTGTAAAATGAGAACCAATAAATTTCACTTCACACAACTTTAGTTGTAACATTCTTAGCTTTTAAGAGACGCAAACGCAACACTATTAGCCGGAAGCAATAATTCTGCAGATCATCAGAGACACTGTTAGTTATGAGGAGGTATAACCACATTCCACAGACGCTGGATTTACATCAATCATAGCAAAATCTGGATCGCATACCAATTATTCACGTTTTATATTATGTAGTCAATATTGTTGTTAATAAGAACATAGACAGAATACAATATCTAGGATGGAATAAATGTGACATAGTACATTATATATCTACTAATCTTATCGTTTCGACTTTCGATGTCACTTTAAGAAAACCATAACAATAATGTTAAGAATTAATTTATAATTAATTTAAAATTAAATTTATAATGTATATATTTTTTTATAAAACTTTATATTTAAAAATGTAAAAAATAAGTTAAAATAAATGAAGGAAGATAAAAATGTTAAGAATTTGAATGGGACAAAATGCATTTTTACATCGGCAAGAGTGAGTACCGATCATACACTCAAAAAACTACCAATGAGTTCAGATAGTGTAGGATATCTCCAAATTTTGTAAATATACAAGGTAACAGGCACTTTTGACGAGGAATTAATAGAAATATCATCATCATACAAATGGGCGTTTTTGCTTTATTATCAATTAAGCGTATCACTGACTATAGGTATATAATACGGAGTCAGTAAGTACTGCGTAGCCAACGATGCCAATTAAACCAAGTTTAATTCCGCCTATTTTGAGCACACTTCTGTCAAGCAATCTTCAACCAAAATTTGATGATTTTACATCGTACATGTATTTTGTTTTTATTGTCGCTCCTTGTATCCTTGTTTCCTCTTTTTCAAAATATTTGCATCAACAAGAGCAAACATCTCTGGAAGTATTTCCATGTAGTTACAAACAACAAAGGTTAAAGTGCAAACTAACAGTGAACGGCGTCACAAAGACATTCTTAAGATATCCCAAGGCCTAATCCAGTTCGCAGTAATCAAGTTATTTTCAAGTGAATCTACGGCGGCCAACTACAAGTACACGACGGATCGTGACTCGGTCATAAAGTGTCTTGTTCAATCTGAGCCATAAATCTTTTGAAAAACACGAAAATCTTTGAAGATCCCCTAGTCAACCTAGATCCTATAATTGAAAATCTAAATCATTCGAATAATTCAAGCCTTGAAAAGTTTAAGGATGATAATATTGGTACAAATATTACAACTCTAATTATTTCAGTAGAAAATGTAAAGCAAATAGAACCGATTCTAGTTGTCGCTTTAATTCAAGTTGTGGTTAAAGTATACGGCTCTATAGAGTAAATATTATTCTTGTAATATGGTAAACGAAAGATAAGTCAGTATAAATTGGACGTCCAAAGCTATAAAGAGAAGAAATACTGCAATAGGGCTTTCATAAGACCCTACATTTACAAACAACAGGCACTATCGACGCTTTTAAGATGAAATTACTATTCACAGCTTTGAATTTACTCCATAGCAAATGTAAACAAATTATGTTTCTTAATCCTGACAATTTGAAGTAAACAAAACACACGTGTTTCGTAAATAAACAATGAGACCATTGTTATAAATACTTCCAGTGTGTCAAGTCGACCCTCAGCGACGACAGACGACGAAGAATTATTGTTAAGTCTCATTAATATTCAAGTCGCGACTTCACGTCGTTATTTCTGAAAAAGGAGTGTAAATACTTCGACTGAAGGTCGGGGATTGCGAAAATATGTTACGCACATCGCATTCCACACTCCAGCTACTTATCCTTTTCACCAAGTATTGCATTTATCGTATAAAAGATTTGCTGGCAGTTTTGCAATACTATGATGGTCCAGTTACTGTAGATACTGTAGATAATGGCAGTTACTGTAGATAAACTTGAATACAGTTTACTTAGCATTAGCCTGTCAAAATTAATAAACCTAAGAAAATTTATAAACGAATATTCTACTGCATATTATTTTCAGAATAGTATTTACATTTTATTCTTTAAAAAAATTGCATGCTGAAAATTATTTATTTCTTTGCCTTTCGAGGGAATTTAAAGTCTTAACGAGGAAACCATAAAAAAGCTAGGTTTTTTCAGACAGCAGCATCTTGTACAATTGTGAATAAATAAGAGTTCAATTTAAATCATATATCAAAGCAATTCTAATCATAGAAGAGACCGAGAATCATAAATCAGAAATGAATATTGCAAAATCAAAATACATTTATCAGAGGCAAACTTAATGGGAATGTACAAGTTAATTCGTTGACAAATTAGTTGTATAAATATAGATAATCATATGCTTATTTATAAGATGTTGCTTAAGTACGTTCAGCTAATCTTGGAAGACATGTTATGAGTTATATCAAACCAATTAGGTTTTGCTTGCGAAAACTGCAAGGATGAAGATGATTTCAAATCATTTTGTATGGCTGTTAGAATTCCGTCATTTTTGTTAATGCTATGGTATAGTTGGAACATAGACACATTCACTCCTGTATCCTCGAAGGGCTAGAAAGACTTAATGTTGCTATTGAGATTCTTTTTATTCAATAACAATTTGCCCGACCCTAGACTTCTCGATCGCGCTGCAATTACTCATTTCTGTTTGTATCTAAAATTAGGAATAAATTCGGGAAATTACTATTTTCGTAAAAAAGAAACCACACTCCTCAATTTCAAGTGTAGTGTGGCACGTCTTCTATTTATGGGCCATTTTACGGTATCGACACCAAAACCGCAAAAGTATCTTTTTCATTTCAAAATCAAATTATACAACAAATGTAAGTATTATATGTCGAACTTAACTAGGGCATGACGGATTGTCAATAAATGTAACGGTCATGAGCCTCGGCTCGGTACATGAGTACTACTTTCAACTATTTTGTGTCAAAACATACGTAAAGAAAAGAAGTGATATAAACACCCAGGAGGTTTAACAAAGTAACATTCTACAAGCAAAATCGCTAATAGAACGATAATATTGTCAGAAATTATCACATGATTTCCCAATACTAAATGACAATTCTACTCCATTAAGTCAAGTTTCTATTAAAACGGCAACAATTTAAAGCATAATACTTCAAAGTTAAGACTCCCATTCTATTCAAAATAGTTTCATTGCTCTAATTAATATATATATATTATAATTATTGAAGATAATGGTATATTAAATCATCTATCGCCCTGGGTCGTCACATTATGTCAAATTGAATAATTTTCTCGCGTGAAAACGAGTGATTAGTGTAAAAAAAATCGCCGCCATTATTGGAAAGTAACAATTCAAAATTTAACGGTCGTCCCACACGCAACATTTAGAAATGTTTCGAAACAAATCAATTATGAACATTGAACATATAAATTTTCCGGTTATTTCAAAGGTTTTGTATGCTAACATTGCGGAGGTTTCCGCATTACAGAGAATAGAGGTTACTGGGCAGTATTTTAACAATTACCCACAATTAGTAGGTGAGCTATGCGGTGGATTTGCATATTGCGAATTAATGAATTTTTTTTACATGTGTTTGCCACGAATACTTCACATAAGAGCTGACGAAGCGGCGTAAACAAACACCTTAGAATAATTACTTAGCGTTGCTTAGTAAAACGATTTAATATTGTTTGATCCCAATTATGAAATAGATGATTTATATTAAAATTAGTTCACAATTCTTACAGTCCACTTCAATTTCATCACGTGCTCAATATTATCATTAATAATAATATAATTAGACGTCTTTTAACTTGACTTTACAAAGATGTTTGTAACATAATACAGTCTTGGGGTAAACTTTATAGGTCGCATTAGATGCAGCGAAAAATTTACGACCATATTTAAGGAACTTGTGCATGCAGCTAGTAAAACAACATAAAAAATAATTCCGCTTAAAACAAAACTCTTGTCTTATAAAAATCTCCTTGTTTAAGAAAAACTTTAATTATTACGATAAACTTCAAAACCCGTTGTTGAGCTAAACTAAACAATGCTTTCAGTATTCTAAAAGTCATAAATTATTGTGAATTACGTGTTTCATCACATCTCGTGTCAGGAAACTAGAATTAATATATTCTAGGTCTGATGTCCATAGAAGACGCTAGTAATACAAACCAACATTTCCTAACGCTCGCGGCGTCCAAGGGCCTGACGTTTATTGATGCATATTTTATGATATAATTATAAATTTCGCCTAGTCACAAGCTTTGGAATTAATTTTGAATACATTTCCTGCGCATTATCATAATAGTATGCATTGGGCATCCATTTGTGATGTAACTGCGGCCTCACACGACGATCTAGATACAATGGGTGATGGGGAGATCAGCCTTTATGGTGTTGCGAACCTTGCTGATAACATCAATCATAGATCACGTTTACGCATCAAGAATTGATTGGTATTGTTAATAGTGTTCAGACGGGTTCGTATTTTATCGAATAATAGTCCTCATCATCATCATCATCATTATCAGCCTAAGGAAGTCTACTGCTGAACATAGGCCTCCCCCAATGACTTCCATAGTGACCTGTTGGAGGCAGCCTGCATCCAGCGACGACCCGCGACCTTCACCAATAATAAAAAAATAAAAATCCTAAATGATATAAATTATGATATTATTAACATGATTCATATCCTTATGATATAAATTATGAAACAGAAAAGAACTTTCTCTGAAATAATGGTAATGTCCAAGAAACTTTAGGTTCAAAGTATCTTATAGTTAAGGTTCTAAAAATCTACAGTTAAGTTGCCTAAAGATCTCTCGTATCAACTTTGACTTATATTAACTTAAAGAAATATGAAAAAAACATAATTAAATGTAGCTGTTGCAAAATTGCTTAAACCAACGAAGTACTGATAACACGGCCTAAAACAACACAGCCAGACATCATAAAATAAATTAAAAGTACACTCTGGAAACCAAAAAGTAACCGTAATGAAAAGTGGATTGAGTAATCAGCCGCACCCGCAAGCTGAAATCGCTTATCCAAAGGGCGACAAGGTCGTAGGAAATTAAAAACAAAGAGGTAACATAAGAGTAGTTATTATGGTAATTCTCGTTGGCGTATCTGCAAGATGTATCGTGAAGGACAGATAGGCATTTAATTTCCTAATACAATGTGAACATAATTGGCAACAGACATGTTTGGGTCAGAGCCAATTTATTATTTAATCAGTACCTAAGGCACGTTGATAAAACTTAAGTATTATAATCGTAAAGATGCAATGTATACTATTCTAAGATGGACGATATTAGGAGCATATTAAGTATAAGAAATTAGTAAAATTAAATAATTAGCAAGTTTATTTTAAAGAATTTATTTCAAAAGCTTCAAAACACGAATGTCTTGAAACAAGATATGAAACATGTTAAACAATTTTGTTATCAAATGACAAGTATCTTATTTGACAGCGGTAATAGTCAGGCCATAGCTTGCAATATATTTGAATAGCAATCAAGGAAGGGTACGCTTAGTATTATTAAGTATCAGCAAACTCTGGCACTTGGGTCTAAATGACCGTAACAAGGAAGTAATATTTATATTTTTACAGCTAAAGAGCCAAGTAAATCATGTTTCATGTGGTGGTTGGGGATAATCACCAAACATAAAACTTATTACACCGGAGAACTACAGTTTAACTAAGGAAACTAAGTATAAACACAGCGAAACACCATTAAAACACGAGTCCCGTAACCTAAGTATCAGAAACTGCAAGAAATTTTTCTGTCTGACAATCACACAACAAAAACCAAAACAAATAATTGTTTGTGAGTCATGCAAATGTTTGTCGCGACACTATTATCGAAATAGCGGCCTAAATCATACAGCCTTTGATGAACTTCAACGAAAAGTTTATCGAAAACGTCAATAATTCTACTCATACTCAATTTAAAAGAAACGTGCTCTTCGAAATTATATATACGTTGACCTAAAATTTCACTGCATTTCAAAAGGTTTGGATTTGCATTAGTTTATATATAGATATTTTTACGCAACATATGTTACTTTGATTGGCTTTACATAATACGTTTTACGATACCAATTTGAATTATGCGATTTTAAAAACTCGAACGTTGAACAATTTAGTTCTTACATTCCTTTTTACAGATTTTTTAATATGACTTTTAATGTTTTAAATCTTTTTCCTTATCTGTATAATACTAGGTTTTTTTAAAGGAGGGTTCTATTGCGATCAGAATCTCGCGATAATAAATTGCTTTCGTTTAAATTATTATTGATGACCGCTCTTCCCCTTTTCCCAAAATGCGTATTAATATTAATAGACAGTAGGTACATACATGTATTATAGTGCGGCTCGAACGGAGTATTGATTAGCATAGCAAAAGCGATTATTTCTCAAGACCACACCTCTTGTCCCTCATCGTTCCTACGGCAAATTTTAAACCTTAATTTAGTGATTATCTTACGAGCGTATCAACATATCTAACTACTGGTAAAAAACATCATAATATTTATATTTTTATTAAGAATTTTATATGTACATATACATATGTACATTTGTTTAAATGTATTTATGTATAAGTAGAATGTTGTAAATATTAGCTAACCTATCCTTTCTTATGCTATCCTATGGTTGTCTCTAAAAGTTCGCCTTGAGCGGTAATAAGACCGCCAATTGTACTGATATGTTCTCGGTGTTTTTGTTTTGTTCATTGTCTCCTTGTGTACTATAAAGAGTTAGTAAATAAATAAATTATTGCACCTACTTTCACTAACGTAAATTTTCGATCACACCATTCCATGTATGTGTACATTTATCTCAAATAATGATCATTAAAGTTATGTCATGCAATGAAACATCATACATATGTATATGAGATGCCTAATATTATCGTTGTTATGCGAATAAATTAGATTGCATTCCGTCGCGCGTCTAATAAATCGGTGAGATGTTTATTTATGATACGGATACAACGGTAGCAAATTAGGGAAATTTTGTTACGAGCCTACAAAATTTATTTGCATTTTAAACAGTTAGTAAAAGAGGTCCTGCCTAGTTCATTTTCTACAAAGTTATGAGATAGATTAGCTGGTTGAAATGAGAGCCCGGGAAATAAATGAGGTACTAGTCTGTATAGTCGAAACTTAATGTTTTTTTTTTTATTATTATTTTTTTTTTATTGCCTCAGTAGGCAGACGAGCAAGCGGTCCGCCCGATGGTAAGCGGTTACCGCCGCCCATGGACTAAAGTAATGCCAGGGGCACAACCCAGCCTTTTGTATATTATGTATTTAATACAGAAAAGTTTCATAGGTCGGGAAAGATTTAGACCTTATTTATGTTAAGAGGCTCTTCAGTCAGTTGAGATCAATACTATTATATATTCAATCTATTTATTTTATAAATTTGTTTAAAATATCTACCATAATAGAACAGTCTTGATCAGTTTTGTGCCGATCATTGGAAGGGAGACAGCATTCACTGGCGGTTATTTAGTCTTTAGAGGACGCTTATGCGTAAAGGCAGAACCTATTACGTACCGTGGTCATTTAGCAATACTTGATATTAAACTTGAGATTATGACCGAATCAGTTACTATGGGAAAATGCGGATTTACAAGAATAAAAGCACATATTAAAAAAACGATTGAGGAAATTCATCAATTTTATACAAGTTTTAATTGGCATTGGAAAGCTGTTTGTGATTAATATAAATTACTTTTGATTAAATAATAACAACAGTTGTAGAGAGTGAATCGTAACGGCAGGCGCAAAACATTTGAATAACTAACAAGTCACGTACAATCAAAGTTTATTCATCGAAAAAGAAAGTTATAATAAATAGATGTCACTCTTTTTGAAAAGATTGCACAAATGTTACTACGGAATATAAATATTGATCATTGATGAGGAACCGTTTTATTCGATGTAATTTTTTCTTAACTTTCGATTAATTATTAATTAATTCGAGTTTAATTTTGAATTTGGATCGATCGATTCGTTTAATATCTTTCTTGTATTGACAGATCCAACTCAGCCACCAGATAATGGAAAACCGCGGTCAAAAACAAAAGTAATTTTGATGTACAAATGTTTGAAGACCTAATTTAATTACAAATGTTGATAAGTCTCCTAATATGAGGTGAATAAGGCACAAGAATTGCATTATATTGAAGATTCGGATCTGTAGATTGAAAAGTAGTCCAAAGTAGGTCTTCAACCATTCAAAAACTACACCACTAAAATTCGTAAAAAAATATCAGAATAATAGTCTTACGTATTGAGTAAGGTATAAACCAATTGAAATACAATCTAACATTCAATCACTATTTAAATGAAACGGGACTTTTACTTTATTTAAAATATAGTAATAAATAACATCAGGTTTAACCAGTAATCGCAAACGTCGGCCGATTTCGCACTGCTATTTAGTATGGCCGCTTGTATAGCCGATAGAAGCGGCTAATTCATCTCAATAAAACGTTATGAGACAGCTGTCAGATGTTATTGGCGGCAGGTGAAAGCCTTAGGCCCATCTTGAGACCGGTTGGACTGGACACATTGTTTTCAGCAATGTTTGGCAAAATTCTTTAATTGATGTAAGCGTTGCGTAATTATTCCGAAAGGTGGCGTCGTTAAGGTCAGAGAGGATTAATGTCGTCGAATTTATGTTATTATTGTGCTCAATTGATTATTGATTGCCGGCTAAGGAGTTGGATCTGTGTAAAGTTACTGTAATATTTTTTTAATTTTCGTCTAAAAATTATAATAACTCAGACTCAATAGTAGTCTCTAAATTCAAATTTATTTAAAAAAGGATATTTGGTATGCGTCAATTTAAGTTACGTTTGTTAAAGATTATTAAATAATTTTTTAAACTGCGCATTATATTTAATGTTCCAAAATTCTTTGTAAGTAATGATGCATACAATCTTCGTGGTCGAGTGAAAAATTAAAAAAAGAACATATTTATTTCTGTTCTGTCGACACAAACGCTTCTTCAAATTCCAGCCAGCGTGTGAACGTTGAACTATTACTAAACGATCGTAGGAATTCAAGTAGAATCTATTAATATCTATAAGTTAACGGTCTCTAAGCATTGGCGAATAGCGATCAAATTACCCATTCCCCACGCAGCATGTGAACCCTGCTACGTGATGACATGTAATATTCTCTTTCTGCTCACGTCCCCACGAGACTAGCGTAATATTTGAGTTGAACGTACTTAACATGTGTTGCATTTATAAATTTATTCCCAGGACCATTTTTGGCTTTTTGAATCTTAATGAGACGAGATAACAACGGTCGGGCATTACAAAAATGCATTCTCGCATTTTTTATTTCTTGCGGTTTCTTTGTTATTTACAACCGTTGGAGTAACGAGTATAATGTGCTTTCTTCGAATTTTTTAACAATGTTTGTATGAGCCAAGTGGTCAATTATCAAGTCATATTAATTGATGATCATTATTTTTATCAGAGCCCCCGTTTTTCGTAGGATAGATAATATGTTGCAAATATTTTTAGAAAAGACTAAAGAAGTAGATATTTCTTGACTTATTAATAGCTATATAGTGTAGGCTTTGTTAAAAAAAAACATACTATATTATGTCTGAAATTCATCACAAGATCACCAAGTCAATATCTAATATTTACTCTTTTAAGGTAACCTTCAGTACATAAACACCGCTTATTTCTAACTTATCTATAGATAGCACGTGAGTTATTTAACAACTCAAAATTCTGTTTTCTTGATAACTGTTTATAGAAACAGTATAAAAGAAATGAAAAGGTATCTTCCACAGCTTGAGGCAATGTACACCGATGTGCACCTGCCCTTCGTTGCGTGATGGAACTGGTATCTATACGAGAAATAAATAAAATTGCAGAGAAGTTTGTACAGGTGTATTTACTTTAGAGTTTGAATTTATTACAACCTCCTTGGTGAAGCTGGTTGGAGACCAGCTGAAAGATCGCGAGTTTGATATCCGATAGAGATGTTTGGTTGATCAATAATAATTGTTTCGCGATGAAAGCGGTTGTCGAACGATTAGAAGTTTCGTTCTAATATGATAATGAATACCGAGAGTTCGGGACTTTTGGGATATTGATGTAAATTTTTGATCGTCAATAACAAAAAATATATATAATCTAAATACGTCAAAGAAACGTTCATATTAATATCATCTATTCTTGGAAGCAAAATTACATCAGGGTAACCTCTGAAAGATCAGACAAATATGCAATGACATTTTACCTTCATCATAGGCCGATAGCGGTAGAAGAGTCTACCACCACTAAATAAACAATACTAGTCCTCGATGATAAAGAATCCCAAAAAAAATCTTCGCCATTTATTTCAAAATGTTTCGATAGAAATTTGTACCTATATGCCATGTCAATTATAATAACCTAAACTCCGAAATTATATTGAGAAAATGACAACAAAAGCTAAATATAATGTGCATTAATTAATTCAAATATATTCATAGCAACAATTATGTTAATGCAAATCTAACAAAGGTCACAGCAGAATGCGAAAACTTAACAGAACATAAATGATTCACACTTAACGCTGCTTAATGAAAAACAGGCTGTCTTTAGATTTTTAATGACGTATTTGTATGCATCAATGTGATTTAAGTTTAGAATAACAAAGCAGTGAATGCATACGGAGTTCACGGCCAAAAACTTCGAATGCAAATTTTAGTCACAGTATAACACCAGACATTCAAGAATGTTTGTTATATTTGTATTCCCAGCAGTTTTGTTTTTGGAATCTTGCGAATTTGAAGCCATTGACAGAGAACGTCCTACTACAGGCTTCCTCTTAAACTCGTGTTTAGGATCCCTAAAGGCTTCCAGAACAATGCTATTGCAGTATATGTGCTGCTGAATAAAAAAAAATATTACCTAATATATTAATATTGACACCTTTTTACAAAAAATCTTAGATACAAAGTCATACAATGTGATATAATTATATCTACAACAACCAATAGAATAGAAGCTCAACATCTGGACATGACCTTCCCTACGATAGAAAAGGAATAGATTAATCTAGTTCCTTAGTAATCCATAATAAGGATAAGGTCGTGATCAATACTTGAAACAATAAATATCCAAGTTCAACTCAGCGAATTATTTTAAAACATTAATGAATTATCTCTACAATTTTCTAGTAGGGAGACCTCTCAGCATCTTATGTCGAAATAGTAATTATATCGATATAATTAAGTTGAAATTGTTCTCTGGCTTGAACTTCACAGCTTGCCAATGTTAATTGCGGAGAATGGGACGCGGCGAACAATAGGACCAATTAAAAACCAACAACTACCGTGTGACCTGGACCCCGAAGCTGTTACTAATTACTGCTGATTTAAAAAGAATTTACCTGTTAGAGAAGATTTTTTAATATATATATTTTTCATTTCGCCAAGATGGAATAAATTAACAATTCAATGATTGCAAATTGATTACAATAATTTTAGGTAAACCCGACATATTTTTTTTTTTACTTTGGATAATATTTTTTAAATTTTCAATCATGAACAACCAACAAAAATAAGGCAAAAGATCAATATCCCCACTACCGTCTGCTCTCATTTGTAACTACGAGTAATTTTAAAAGCTACAATCAAATGAGTTACTTACTGAAGTACATATTAAAAAATGACTATTCTAATGGAAAGACGTGTAACAAAATATTTCTGTATTTTAGAACGAACCTCTCTATATAAATGATAGCATCAATAACATCAAATGGTGAAAGACTTTCAAATAAAGCACACAGACATAATCATACCGAACTAGACAGATTTGAATCAGGTACGAAAAATTTGCAAAATGAAATTTTTGCAGCTACAACGTGTGGCTTGTTATAAAGTGAACGCCTTTGTTATATGTGTGTGACTGAGCATTTATGTTCACAAAAAAATGATGACTAACAAGTAATTAATATTTAAACTGATCTAGAATCGTGATCTAAAGACGAGGAAGTGGGTTGATGTGATTAGACGAATATAAAAATAAATAAAAACTTCGAAACTGTATAGCATGACGAGTAAGAAAAAAATAATAATTAAGGACAAGAATAAACATTTTGCAATGAACAAAAATAGAAAAATACTTTTTGTAACCTGCTTACTAACATTCATTGAAAAAGTCTAATGATTTTTTGATATCAATAGACGGTTGAATAATACTTTATCTCTGCTAGCATCAGCGATTTTTGATGTAAATTGACTGAGAATTTAGTAAGCAGATTGTATTTTAATCTTACCTTACTGCAAGTTTAAGACTTTGTAAATCCGTTGGTAACTGTTAGGTTTGTGACATACACCACCACATGAGATGATGAAAAAAAAAAATGGTGGTAATATGTTAATCGAGAGTTTCATGACTCCCGTCCATTGACAAGGTATACTAAAACGATAAGTCTATTTTATACATAAATATGATACAAGAAAATAAATTCGTGTCAAAATTTTTGAAACCCAGGACCTATTCATTGCAAGTCACAGACACGCCAAGGGACCAAGAAAAAAGTGTAAAGTGTATAATATGAGGAATTTTAAGTATTTCCAAGGGGATATTGATTAACTTCTTCCAAAAACCAAATAATATATAATTTTGACAGCCCCGTGGCGCAGTTGGCTAGACACCAGCTTGCGAAACGAGAGGCCTGGTCGGGCTGGGTGTTTTGAGACCGAAAAAGTCTCTCGTAGTTTCTGACACAAGACAACACGACGACACGAGACGTATCTTAATGTGGGCTCAGAAATATCTATGCGACTGTTGGGTGTATTTATTTATATAAAACATACATTGCAAGTTAAATAAAAGCTTGTAAAATATATAATAAATACGCAGATTTCTGTGTATGTGTGTGCCTCAAACCTAAGCAGTGTATAATCGTGCGAATGAGGAATCAACACTGAATACGGTCACTAACTTTCTAGGACACTCGTGATTGCACGAAAATAATTATGCATGAGAAATACATTTGTATGTGCCTCTTGTATTATAACATTTAATTATACGTATAAATGTACAACAGATAATGCTTAATTATATCATAGTTTATGCGTTTATAGACCTGCAATTTGTGTTACAGATGTGGCCCTATCCCAACACACACCCGCCACTGTAGCTCCTGTGCTCCAAGATCAACAGCGGCACGCACAGTATTGACGCCGAGCAATGAAGCTCAGCGAATCTATGGGGACCTAATTTGTCATAATCCCGCAACAAAGTTAATCAGAAAGACAATATAAAGGAGGATTTGGAAAACAAAGAGTTGTCCACTTCGGAACAACTTTGTGTTACGAATCCGAGTTTTGGATTGCTGAATTTCAAAAATGTAACTAGGAAAATTTATAAATATTTTAAATCCCCGTGTCACAGTCGGCTAAATACCAGCTTGCGAAACGAGAGGCCGCAGGTTAAATCCCCGCACCGAGACAAATGTTTGTGTGATCAATAAATATTTGTTTCGGGTCTGGGTGTTCGTGAAACCGAAATGTCTCTCGTAATTTCTGATTCCCGCGACACAGGACTCATATCCTAGTGCGGGATCAGAACTATGCATGTTAGTAAATGTTGGGTGTATTTATTTACTTTCCAGCTAGTTTTAGTTTAAACAGAAATTCGCAATGACATAGATACATTCTAGTAAAAGCTATCGCGTAATGTACACAATAGGAAAGGGTTCGTGGGAAGAGTAAACACGACACCTTCGGATAAACACCTCCTCGCTAACAGATTTACGTAACACATCTCCGTTTACGAACCGAAATAATTCTATTTTATTGAAATATGAATTTCTTCTAAACAAGGCAAAGTTTGTGGATATGCTACGATTCTGAGTTACATTTTTTGGCTCATTTTATTTATTTATTTAAAACTTCAGACACAAAACTGTATATAGGCGGACTTAATGCCTGCGGCATTCCCCAACAGTCTTCCTTGTCTCATTTTCGTTTATTAAATACATTTATTCTATTACGGGTATTTCTGACATGTCCATTACGGATTTTTTAAATAAATACCGCTGTTAATATTAGTCTTGTTTAACCCTACGATTTGTGGATCCGAAAATTATTTACGACATGCGATCGATGGATTTGATACCCGGGTTGAAAAATGTGTTATTAGGATTTTCCACGAGAAAATTCTCAGTAGCAGCACGAAGTCTAAAGAAGTGCACCAAAAACAGCAATAGATTCGTTCCCTATTACGTGTGGTTTAAAAACATGTCAGGCGAAATATTAGGTAAAAAAACGCCCCTCTACTTACTCTTATGGGTATGTTAAAATTCTGCCTCAGTTCTGGGATCAAACCTGGCCCTTTCGTTTTATCGACTGGCGTCTAAATATTTGCGCCATGGTGGCAGTAAAATACTGCTTAAATCACTGAAACAATTTCGGCTAATATCAGATTGTTTGAACCGTAAACAAATAGTAAATAACACCTACAACAATAGGACTCCTATGCTGTGGGTGGAGTGAACAATGGGACTGAATTTGAGGTCAACTGAATGTCTTTAGAACTAATGTTTTCCAGGAAATGGAACCCGTAGAGCTATCCTTAATAAGTAGGTGTTAAGTATCAACATAATTGTATGTATATATAGTACACCATTGTTACATCGACGTCAGTCAATAAGTCCATCGCTAGATGGGGATTAAGCTCAAAAGATTATTGAAAATACCTCTTTAGAACAACCTTCAGTCTTAAGACTAACCTTATATAGTTTTCCTTTGATATATTTGACTCATCACCAATTCTGTTCTAAGTTCCATATAATAGTGTATTGTCATTAATTAGTACAATATTTATTGCAATATTTACGATGCAATATTTATTTTCCTTAATATCACTTTATTTCAACACTAATCATTCTGTCCGACTAAAACAGCCATACAAACCACAAAAGATTTGGTATTGAAATAATGATGAAGCAATACATCTTCAACTTGGTCAGGTGTCCATAAGCCTCGTTCACAATGTATGGGAGCAATTATGGCAGATCGAGTGGCCGGTGACCGCAGTTGTGCAACAGTGCAGTGGACGCAATGAACTGCCCATCGCTTAGGTTCCACACGGATTGAATGTACAGCTTCAATGAGGAAAGGATTTTTATGTATGTGTATGGATTAAAGCCCTCTCAAATGCAGAGGAGGCCCTTGCCCAGCAGATGAACGTATATGGGCTGATGATGATCACGACGATGATTTATCAAAAAAGACTGCCGTTGAAGTTTAGTATGTGCAGTGCAGTACCAAACAGTATCGACTATTAATGGCGGTTGTGGCGTTTTTCACGTGTGTGATTCGTACCTAATGGACCCAGTTGTAAATGCAATATGTAAATAGTATTATGTTTTATGTTTAAGCCACTACGGCTCCGTCACGGACGGTGATGCGGGCAGATGCCAGTAATGATATAAATAGCTCGCTCATTTTAATGAAGGTAATATTAATACACGTGATTGAAAAGATCAAGTGACTGCGGAGACCGCAGACTTGCGCAACTTTGCGGTAACCGTACGAAGCGATTTGACCTGTGCTGCTTCAGGTTATAGACACGAGGTCAATGAAAAATATAATAAAAGGACACATCTTCTAACATGTCAATAATATAGACATAATAATTTCATATAGTGGACGTTTATCCACACGGTTGACCTGGTATGAGTCACAATCAACCCGCTGTGAAAGACATTATGGGAGGCTTACATATTTACATACATACATACATAAACTCACGCCTGTATTCCTCGAATAGGTAGGCAGAGGCGCATTTCTGCACCCACATTTCGCCAAGTATGTATCAGTCCCACGTAATAGGGGGCGAGCCTATTGCCGTTTCTCGGGCACATTTCCAGACTCCGTGCTGTTACCGAGAATTTCCTAATGGAAAAACCCAATAACACTTTGCCCGACCCGGGAATCGAACCCAGGACCTTTAGATCGCACGGCACATATTTCTAGCAGTAAATTACTGAATTGAAATATTTTATAGGTCTCATTATTTAAAATACATTTTTTTATCAATTCGATAACCATTAAAGAAGTTAAAATTATGAAATGAAAAGGAAAACTTTGTGTTATGCGTAGGGTCAAACAAAACATTGGGCTGGAATCTCTTTATATGAAATCGATTGTATTTATGTTATTTTGGTCACTGATTGAAGTCAATATTTAAAATATAAATATGGTAAAAACTCGTGAACTAAGATTACAAATATATTTTATATTTCATCCTTAATTTCCGAAACATCTAATATGATATTTTAAATCCATTAGTGCATAAATTTATAGAGCAGTAAATAAGATTTAGACTTGAACTTGAAAATCTCGTCTAATCTAGTTTATTCCAACTAGAAATTAATGCAAATATCTGCTTATCTATTTACAGATCTGCGGATTCTCTTAATAAAAATCATAATTATTCAATTTCTACTTAAATAAAAACGTGATAGAGCAAAGTCCTTAACACACTCACACAACTTTTAGAATTTAAGGCCGTTTTAATAAAATTAATATTAATTATGGCTTTAAAGATAAAGGATCTCTTAGAGAGGAAATAAAGTTAGTCCCAGATCATAAAGAATGGTGACTAATGTAAGCCAATGTTTAGCAGTGGGTACATTCGGACATGAAAAAAAATATTGGAAAATATTGACTGTTCACTCGCAATAGTTAGTATAGTGTAATAGAATCGATTACGACTTTGACAAAGCGACAATATTACGCTGATCTCTTCTTATCATATCCACGCTGATCCCAAAACATAATTATTCAGTAGACAACTATAGCAGGTTCCACACCTTGTGTTAGGCACATCACCGAATCGTAGCTGCGTAAGTTTAATGAGTCGCTTAAAAACAGCTCACGATACAATGGTGCACTTTCTCGCACATCTGGCCGAGGCTCCGGGCAAATATTATACAATGTGCAAAAAAGCCGCTGAATGTGCTCACGTAACAGCACTTACTTCCTATTAAACATTTATATGACACTCTTTATGTTTCAATCAGTACTTAACCTGTCTTACGGGTGTGGCTGACATGAAATTTTTAAGATGAAAGGAAGTAATTTTTTTTGGAATAATTTATGGGGTTTTAAAAATGGTTTTTTTTTCCGTGTAACTGTGTTAACTTCTTATATCTTATCTTCTAACACAAAGACGAACCTGTCACAAGGAGCGCTCAGTTTCGATAGAGTGGGAAACCTGTCCAATAGAAAGTGTTTAACCTTTTTATTACACTCATGAAGTCCTGAGGCCAAGCTCGCCACATTATACTCGTATTAAATCCATCAATGTCAAAGTTACGTTAAATCTGATTTTCTGGATAGTTCTAAATATTTGTAATAAAGTAAACGGTGAAAGCTAAATTCAAAAAGCCTAAAAACCAAGGCGAGTTGTAAAAAAACTTGTATATCATTTTCTCATGATACAAAAAAAATACATTTCCTACATATTCGACATTGTGAGGTCCCGATCACAATAAAATTACAACTGCTATTGATACCAGCATATAGCGGAAACATGTTATTCAAAAGAGGTTTTTCTCGCCATAACAATCTTACACGCTATTATTTCATAACTATGTGCTTTCAACGGCATTTAGCAATGAACCTGCCTGCTACTTGTTCTCACAGGCACCGTCTAATTGCATCTTCAACATGGGACTTATTACGTGAACAGTTTTTAATTAGATGTCGGACAAGGAAAATGGTAAAAATATTTTAAATGTGGTGTAAGATTTATGTTATGCTAAGTTCTTTAATTAGGCATTTTAAAGACAAGAAAAATTGGATAGAAATTTTGCACATGAATAGTTTGGAACCAGGGGAAATTAAAAAACGTTTAGATTGTTATAAATGAAAGAACGTGTTAAAGCTAAATTTATTCTCGCTTATTTTACACGAATTACCATCAGAATACAAATATGTGGTCCGCACTCACGAAAAGTCGGTTATAAGAAAGCTCTTTAAATGATTTAAATAATATTTCAAACAGTTCGCAAACTACATAATCAAAATGTCAATTTTATACACGTTAGGCGTCCAGTTGAAAAAGTATATAAAAATTCGTTGTGCATGACTATAAACCACGATTCTTATTGTGTCGTTTTTTAAGCACTTTTAAAATAGGTTTTAGATTGGCAATGTAGTGGCTGAATTCGGTCTGGAATATAAAATATTTTTTTAGTCACAGTCAGTAAGACCAGTTTTGTAAATTAGAGCAAACATTTTTATTAATTCATAAGTGTAAACCGGCAAGAATGCTATTTAAAACTGTAATTATACTAAAATTTTAATAAAGCGCATACGTAACGCTCTACTGTGACATTTAAAAACTCCAAGAATTGCAACAATACCATTCAAATTAAAAATTAACAATAAAATCTTTTTCTTTCTTTTTTGTGCTTCTTACTCATCCCACTTCCATGCTTATCCCACGAGAATATTTTTTCCGGGATAAAAGTAGCTTACGTTACTTCCCAAAGATCCATCTATGGACCGTACCAAAAATCATTAAAATCGATTTAATAGTTTTTAGGTAAAACTTTTTTATAATATTAGCATAGATATTTAAAGGAGATTTTACAAGAAATCAAAGCAATACTTACCAAGCTACTTAAAATACTTCTAATAAACCCAAGTGTGAGAGAAAACACGGCTCCGTGCCTACGCAAGCCTTAATTAACCGATCTCACACGAGTTTTTACAGGACCACATGAAACTGGCCTGTCATTTTGTGCGAATACAATAAAATTATCCATCAACCTCCTACCGCAATGTAATTAGTAGTTGATGATAAAAAATACGTATATTTTTGCTTTGTCTAAATCGTAATGTGGAAAGGTTTAATTATCTAGCACATGAGAGAAAGCTGCTGTATTATAAGTGGTGCTTAAAGAATTGTCAGATGGAATTTCAAAACGAAATTCGGTCACTAATATCAATTTGATAATTAAAACTCGGATAGCTTTAGACTTTTAGCATTAGGATTGATTGCTGTTATATTTGTTGTCGTGATAAAAAATCCTTTATAATTGTCTGTTTTTGCAATAAATTGAAGGTAAAGGAAAAAAGGAAAGGACTTAAATATGTATAATAAAATTTACTATAACGTGGATTTATATAGTCAGAGGTGTGTGTCTGGGGTTTGAACCTGCGTCCGTCGAGATTCTCGACCGCGTGCCTAAACCTTGAGGCCAACACGAGTTTTGTATTGTTTGATGTGTGTATTCAAAAAGAATTATCACGTGCTTTAACGGTGAAGGAAAACATTACGTGATGAAACCTGCACACCTAAAAGTTCTTAGGAATTTCTTAGGTGTGTAGTCCACCAACCCGCACTAGGCGAGCGTGGTGGACTAAGGCCTAAACCCTCTCAGTTGCAGAGGAGGCCCGTGCCCAGCAGTGGGACGTACATGGACTGATGATGTATGGATTTATATAAGATGATCGGATGTTAATGTCACAATATGGGACCATTCTCAAAAATATTTAAAACCTTTATCTCGTTTGTCTCCAATATATTATTATATTTTTTATATAATATTTCCGGCACTTTCGCCGTATTGTCATTCCGCACACTCGGGCCGGCACCTTTGACATTCTTGGAAGTACCAGTACGAGTACTCGGCCGTCAACGCTGCGCATCGAATAAATATCAATAATACGTGATTGCACGACAATATTTGTGTGTTATTTTTCCATTGACGGCTTTGTGTGTTGCGCATAACAATCACTACCTAAAAATCCTTACTACGGAGGCAATGATTCATACATTTTAATTATGATCGAGATGTATTAATAATAGACATGCAGGTTAAATATCATATTTGCATCGGAAAAGTTTGTCATCATTAGAAAAAAATGAGAATAGGTACAATAATTTAAAATATTTGGAACCGCAAAACAAAATTATATTTTTTTATTTAAAAGCGATCTTGCATGTGTTCTTATTATTAATTAAATTTAATTATGAAACATGATTTCATTTGTTGGACTAATTTGTAAAACAATCTTTAAATTGGTAATCTTTAAAATATTTTAATGGTAACTATTCAAATTATGCTAGAATTTAACTCTTCATTAGAAAGCATTGAATACAATCCATCAAAGAAAACAGACTTGAAACTATTTTTACCAGAACAACGAAATGTATGTACCTACTACCGAATGATTCTCTATGAAACAGACATCAAGTCAGATGGCATGTGAATTGAATTGACTCTATTAGCATTCGATTTCAAATAAATTAGTCAGTCTCCAAGTTCACATGAGAACGTATGCAAAACGTTTCGTTGACGCCGCTCCTTTACATGAATAGGGAACGGACGTAGGATAGCTGTACTAAACTATTTTAAGTCTACGAATAATGACCATGAAACAGCCGAGCATAAAGATTCCTAAGAAATATACGCGTAATCGAGCTTGGTTGTTAAGTATTCAAACCAAAATTCAGATACATATTGATGATATTTCAGGAAAGTAGAGATAATTGGTATTTTTTGCCAAGAGTGTTGCTACCTTTGCCATTAAACTTAACTCTTATAGCGCTACCTTAGTTTAAATAAATATATATTGGAGTTTACAAACGATGTTTCTAATAGCTAATTTGTATTTAAAGTTAATATTTATTCAGTCTTCACAGTATTACAGTAGTTTTTGTGAGAACATGACATATTTGGTATTGTTGATAGACACTTTCCGTCCCGTGCCTAGACGTGTTATGACTTAAATCTCTATAAAGGCGGCCTATACCCAGCAGCAACAGATATTTATGTGACAATAAAGTTAAATATAAGGTACAGCAAATAATACGAGGACCAGTACATGAAGGTTAGAGGTTCTCTAATATTGTAATACATAGATTCAAAACACATTAAAAAATCACGCCTCTAGTATTCAATTGCGTTACAAAAATTATGAAACTAGAAATATGCGTTACAAAAGTATTAAAATCGACCAATGTTGTGTAAAGGCGACGCATAGCAACTAATCTGTACGGAGCGTGACAGACCGATGGAAATCGCCGGCGCGCATGCTTTCGTGATTGAGAGCCGAGGTGCGACCGTTAACCGCCATTCTTTATCACCTTGTTATAATTCGCGAGCCTTCATTACACTCATGTGCATTAAGAGAAACGTGAGAACGTTAAAAGACTTGGTAAGGTCTCGTCGGAGCATTGACACTTTCCACACGAGCGGATTTGTGAGGAATAATCTTATTAGAGAGTATCGCAGTATCTTTTCCTGTTGGAACTAAATACTATGACCTACACATACATACATAAACTCACGCCTGTATTCCCCGAAGGGGTAGGCAGAGGTGCATTTCTGCACCCACATTTCGCCAGGTACGTATCAGTCCCACGTAATAGGGGGCGAGCCTATTGCCGTTTTTCGGGCACATTTCCAGACTCCGTGCTGTTACTGAGAATTTCCTAATGGAAAAACCCAATAACACTTTGCCCGACCCGGGAATCGAACCCAGGACCTCTAGATCCCACGGCACATACTTGTACCGCGAGACCACGAGGCAGTCTATACTATGACGTATGATATGAATTAGATTATCATATTTATATTATCATAGGTAAGCTTAAGTTGTTTGTAGAAGACAATCTTGGTAACTACGGCACTGATATTAAAAAGTCTTTGATAAAAATCAACTGCACTTTTCCTAGACAATGTAGACGGAATAGTATATTATATTTTAAAAGAAAACTATCGTGGGATTGGCTAATAGCAAGCAGCTTCTAACAATTAATCAACGCTACTGTCTCCCTTACCTTCGGCAATAAAGCACGAATTGTAAGACAGCGAAGGAAGAATTTTATGTCCACAACATTTACTTTGTCTTTCCCCTGAATTATAAACTATGAATCATGCAGTCAGCAAACAATAAAGCGTCAGGAGGCACAATTCCATCAACGCCACAACCTAGTCATAAATCGTCCAGTGAAAACAGTACATAAGCAGAATTTAACCTCGGTAAGCGCGGTGTCGGCGAAAGCGCAAATATCTAAATATTACCGCAAAACGCAAGCCCACGTTTCTTATTTGGATTTTGGTTTGTCGTGACACGGTTTATGTCCACGCTTAATAGTGGGTAGGATAATTATACTCAAAAATAACACCTTTTCCAGCTGCAGACCATCTTAAACACAAAATGTGTTTTTTACGGTGATGGTAGAAATCATTATTATAACAAAATCTAAACTGGAACATACATACTTGCAGTAAAATATGTTTTTTTTACTCGCTCAGAAACTATTCAATTTCGATTTTTTTCCCGTATGAATGGTCAATTGTATTCATTTAATAAAACTCAATAATTCGAGTATCGTATCGTATCTTAATCGTATTTTTATTTACATTGTAACTGACAAAGCTTTACACTATTTTAGTACCTTTGAAGCCGTGAGGTCAAGGTTACGTGTGTGAAGGGTAAGTGTGAATATTATTATTATTCAATTATTTTTAATAATAAATAACTATAAAATAATAACACGTAGGCACGCACAATCCAGCTGACTAATCATAACAATTTCCTGCGTAACGCATTGCAACATCAGCGACCTTGTGTGCCATAATATTCTATCGTAAACATGAACTCTATGCAATGAAAGTAACGTTTACGTAAATATTATGCAGAATATGTGAAAGTTGAATCCGATTATATTGTGCACTTTACAATGGAGCTGATAATGAGACAACTACTTGAAATTATATAACGAATGTAGGTACTTTCGGGGACTAAAATATATTTTTTTATACCTTAAAACTGCTCGTTGAATGTTACTAAAAATAAATATTAGTAAATAAATGAAAGGCCAACATATTTGTTTCAACTGTTGAAAGATAGCCGTTATTGTTTGACTCCGTTTAAATAATGAATTTAAAATCAGTTTACGGTCAGTCATTATCGTCATTATGCTCTAACAGTGTTTAAAGAAAACCCATTTGTGATAATAATCAAATATTTCTATAATCATTGTCACAGCCATGAAATTTACTTGTTGTCTTCGAGTCTAAAAGCAAGGATACTTGACAAAGTATTATCGTTAGACGATATTTCAAGCACATGTATTATTTAGCGTCAGATAGCTATTATTTTTCTTTTACAACAAATTACACACACGTGAACTATTTGGAAAACATCGAAGAAGTAATAATTCAATTTATTTCAAGTGAATTTTGAACGGCACGTGCTAACGTCACACGCAAATGTCAGATGTCAAATTGACATTTTTCAAGGAGACTACAAAATTGCACACGCGACGCATTATGTCATTTGCGCGTACAAACGGCAATTTGAACAATTCTGCGATCAATTGTCTCGTTACTTTATGAATTGATAATGGGTGCATTTTTTGTGTTTTTATTTTACAGGACCTTCGTGGAATTAGGGCCACGTCAATTGGTCAAACATCCGTCGAAGGATCATTCTGACGTTTTGAGAGACAGGGCTATAATTATATTTATCCTTTCAATACAAAGATATTTTTAAACGTGTTATTACGATTAGGGTGGTACCACTGTCTTACAAAAGAACATCGTGGTCTGATAGTTATGTTGGCAGTGTCTTTTAAACATTTTTACCTTCCTTCTCCAACTTTCCGTCTCAAATATCAAAGGCCAGCAAAAAAACTTCGATTTCCAGATATAATTGTTCAGTTGAGTGGCAGTGATCAAGTAAACGTCTTTTAAATTGGTAAACTATTCAAAAATGTCTCACCCATTTCTAAGTTACAGTCTGCTACTAAAACTATTTCATGTACGGAATTAAATTATAACCATCATGAATCGCGTGAGTCGTTTACATCCGCAACGAGACATCAATTACTTATGTCATTATAACACGTACGTATACAAAATCATAACCTTTCACCGCCTTGTATACTAATTAAGTCCAACCGTGAATATTGGTATAATAAGCACCTTTTATTTATTACGTAAGCATTAGATATAAAACATTGATAAAACAATAATTTGTATGTTGAATTCTTTAAAAGCTTTGAATAAGCTACATACGTAATATACATAAACCCACGCCTGTATTCCCCGAAGGGATAGGCAGACGTGCATTTCTGCACCCACATTTCGCCAGGTATGTATCAGTCCCACGTAATAGGGGGCGAGCCTATTGCCGTTTTTCGGACACATTTCCAGACTCCGTGCTATTACTGAGAATTACCTAATGGAAAAACCCAATAACACTTTGCTTGACCCGGGAATCGAACCCAGGACCTCTAGATCGCACGGCACCTACTTGTACCGCGAGACCACGAGCTATAATAAGCTAAATTTTGTATAATTTCATCATAGATGGGCTTGGATTAATGCATTTAAGATTGCATATATGTAGTTAAAAATGCTCATAGTTACACGAGACTAATACAACAATAGCGTACCAATATCCAATCTTAATAACGGCATGAAGCGAGCAGAACGATGAATTCCATGCTACTATTTTAGAAGAGTTAGTCCTAAGGCTCTTATGCGATTTTAATTTATGTACGGTCCATCAGTCTCCTTTTTTTTTCACTTCCACGCGAGTGAGTTATGCTGGGCACGGGCCTCCGCTGCAATTGAGAGGGTTGAGGCCTTAGTCCACCACGCTGGCCTAGTGCGGGTTGGCGGACACTAGTGAGTAAAACACCCAAAAGAGTAACTTACTTAAAGAGTTACCCAAGACGTAGATATTTGTAAGTAGCAGTTACCGACTACCGTAAACCGCTTTATCGGTCATATGTGAAAATAAGAACTGCTTACATAATTATCAGCTTGATCTAAAGGGAAAAGTTTCGCGCTATCTTTTTTACTTACGTCACTGCAGATATGATTTTCATTTACCTGGAAATAATAAAATTATGTATATTAAAAAAAAAACAAAATACTTAAATAACTGCATCAGGCATTGGGAGCAGCTATATCTTCATGTTCTTCATGTAAGTCGTGATGGCTTCGAGGTTTAGGTACGCGGTCGAGAATCTCGACGGTCGCGGGTTCAAACCTCAAGCACACATCTCTGACTTTTCAAAGTTATGTGTGTATTCACAAAGAATTATCACGTACTTTAACGGTGAAGGAAAACATCGTGATGAAACCTGCATATCTAAAAGTTCTTAGGAATTTCTTAGGTGTGTAGTCCGCCAACCCGCACTAGGCCAGCGTGGTGGACTAAGGCCTTAACCCTCTCAGTTGTAGAGGAGGCCCGAGCCCAGCAGTGGGACGTGTATGGGCTGATGATGATGATGATATTCCTACAGGACGCGGATGTCCATAAAATAACCATTAAATTTCTATAAAAATAAGGCGTTCCTTGGGTGACTAAAAGTTATCTTCACTTCTTTAGTAAACAATTTTTACTTGGTCGTGCTTAAAATAAGATACATCGTACAAATTGTACTAAAACTAACCATAACATGAAGATTGATCTAAAATTCCCACAACATAAAATTAGTTTAAAAACAGGTTGTTTGGTTTATTTATACCACCCACACACGATGAAAACAAAAATTAAAGGTAAAACATCGATGTTAATTTGACTAAGTATGTAAATTTTCTTTGCTATACTTGGTGTCAGACTGCAGTGATCATATTTTTTTACAATAAGCAAAAGCTTTGCTAGTTCCTATATTCATATTATCAAACTATTCATCAGCCCACGAGCCTTACCTTTGGGTTTTAGGCGTAAAATGAAGAATCAGCTTAGCTTAGCAAACTGGAGTAATTGCTAAGAGTAATAAGAATTATCCTGGAGATAAAATTATATTTCCTAAACAGCCCACCAGTTGGTTGGTTTTCAGTTGGAGACGAAATAAAACGTGAAAATATTTCTCATAATAAATCTTAAGCGACGCACATACAAAAGCCCAAGGGTATCGCGAATGAATTGAATAGTCCCATCGGTGAGTAATCAATATTTTTTTTTTTTTTTTTTTTTTTTTTTTAAACTGGCACGGCAAAGTGACTCCACTGTACCTGATGGTAAGCACAGTGGAGTCCAAAAAATTAATACCGACCAGCGAGAAACGAAGGTCACCCGCTGGTCGACACAATCATGCCGGCCTGCACAAATGCTTCTTCACGCTTCGCTTAAAGGATCCAGGATCATAGGAAGGAGGGAACACGTGAGCCGGCAAACTATTCCACAGCTTGATGGTGCGGCAAAGGTAAGAGTTGGCGAACTTTTTGGTTCGAGCCGCGGATGTTGTGACCACAAAGCTGTGGCTTCGCAAGCCAGCACGCGTGGTTCTGGTGAGGAAAGGAGAGGATGGGACAAGCTTAAACAATTCTTCAGAGCATTCACCATGATACAGACGGATATAATACTAACACTCGATGACACAATGCATCTGTTAGTTACAACACTTGCAGCGCCTGCAAACAATGCTTATTTAAATTAGTATGCGCGGTGCGAGTTATGAGAGTATCTTCAATGAACTAACAAATATATTTTGAGAGCTGTTCTTTGGTTAAAAGAAAACACCAGTACGTAAGTAAGTAGTAAGTCCTGATGGCCTCGAGGTTTGGGCACTCGAGAATCTCGACGGTCGCGGATTCATAACTTCATACCCCAGGCACACACCTCGGACTTTTCGAAGTTATGTGTGTATTCACAATGAATAATTTATTTATTTAAACTTCATATACATACATGTATGTATAAAGGCGGATAGTCCACCATATTAACGCACTCCGTAATTTGTTGCCGTAGCAGCCGAAGCATATTAAGTCTCTAAAACTCCGGAACTCCTCTGCAACTCGAGCAACGGTGTCCTTGGCAGTGCCCCCAGTGTGAAGTTGTGCTTCTAGTTGAGCCATTCGTTTCGAGAAACTGTCCTCCAGATTTTTCTGTGCACTTTGGATGTCCGCGAGTGTTGACATTGCGAATTTCGTATGCCTCAGGGATTTTTCCTCAAACAAGTGATGAGTGATATGTGTAAGTGCTGGCAGATGGTGCAGAGCAGGATCACATATAGTAGCACTAGTGTAAGTAGGTACATCGGATGAACTGTTATAACGGGTGAAGGAAAACATCGTGATAAAACCTGCACACCTAAAAGTTCTTAGGAATTTCTTAGGTGTGTAGTCCGCCAACCCGCACTACGCCAGCGTGGTGGACTAAGGCCTAAACTCTCTCAGTTGTAGAGGAGGCCCGTTCTCAGCAGTGGGACGTATATAATGGGCTGATGATGATGATGACCAGTACAGAAAAAGATGTCGGCCCTAAAAAAATATGGCGAAGAAGTGTCCGTATAAATTACCAACTTTAAATTAAATCGCAGTAATTTTGAGAATTATTGTGTAAAAATATACTGTGAAATATTTTTGTCACTATTATTATTATTATTTATTCTATGGAGAATGTACCTTTTAATGTATAACGTAAATGAATTGGTCTAGATAACGAAATACTATTATTATTCCTAGACAATTATATTATTTTTTGCACAGATTTCACATGTCAATTCGAAATAACATTTAAAATACATCAATCAAAATTGAGTGTTACGAAACAGACACTAACAACTTAATTGGAAACGAGAGTTGTAACTAAATTGCATCTGTACATGTATAATTTGTGTCCATAAACATTTCGCAGGAACCAACATAGTATTTTGAAATCAAATATAACAAACCAATCGAAGGTATAACCTCCGTTGATTGAGCAATTATTAAAATTTCATGCCCATTTATAATGACATTTAATGAAGGCAAAAGGTATGATATAATACTATTTTTATTCAAAGAATAGTGGGGTGTAGCAAGTCTCTCATACGTCAAATGTATTAACATCACAAGTTCTCATATAACAATTAGTTATGATGGTGATCATAATAATAATAGTGAAAGACTATTTTCCCTAATCGAACGGCTAAGTTATCAGGGAGTTTAATACTCGCATGAGATAAGTATGAGTGTGATTCACAAATATTTGTTCCGAGTCAGTGTTACGCAGAAAAAAAAGTATTTTGAACAATTCAGGAGCCTGTTAGGTCTATTTTCGTTTGCAGTAACGGATAGGCTGTTAAGTGTCAGAAAAATGGCTTTAAAATTTTCAAAATATTTTCTTAAACGCAGTGGCCACCCCGATTGCATTGTAAAAAAAAACTCCGCTACCTTTTATAAACTGGCCATGGTTTTATGAGGCCATTAAAATCCACCATGCAATATGATTCACGCTAATACTGCACGGGGGTTAATCACCGTGAATATTTCGGTACGCCGATTGAATTCTATATAAGTCCATCGTTTATGGTCGACGTGTCTTTGACATGTCGGTTATAAATCATATTATTGAACCGTAAGACATTTTCCTTGGCACCAAATCATTGAGGTACTAAACCGCGAGAAATTGAAATGCCTACTATCATCATCATCATCAGCCCAAATACATGCCACTGCTGGGCACGGGCCTCCTCTACAACTGCCTACTATACTACCATGAGATCCATCTTATTGGTACCTAACATTATTGATCGTTAGTAGAACAATTTCACTGCTTCTCAAGGGATCTTGTCACTAAGAAATTAGTCGCATTACTTTATATCTTTTGTTTATGTTGTGTGTGTTACCCACAAATACCAATTTGGAGTTTGAATGATTCAATACAAAAATGTTTTACAACCGATTGTCTTCAAGAAGTAATTTATGTGAGGTCAGGTCTACCTGTGGCTTTAAGATTTATGATTTATAAATATTTTAAATGTATAGGGCGATTGTGGAGAGTCTTATTGTCGGAGACCAAGACTCACTTTGGTTCGTTGCGCCATTTCAGTAAGTATGGGGCGATTATTATTCTCACGCCGCAAAACACATTTCAATTCAAACAATCACAAAACAGACAGCGCTAAAATATTTCCACGTACAATTCTAAACAACAATATGTAAAAAACGACTTAGCATGTAAACGCTAAACTAGCGAAACAACAATATAAGCAATATGTCAAATTAAAAGCTTGAGGTAACCACATTTGGCACACATGTCGTAACTCAGACCACACCCAGCAACCTAGATGCATAGGTGAACGACTTGGCCAATAGTTTGCTAGACTTAGACTGCAATATGATAAATAGGATATAAATTTAAAAATAAATCTAGATATTATGACTGGGTGTGACTGATAAATTCAACGAGATAATCTTAAGGCATGAATCGAAGAAAACTTTAAATGCGATGGAAAAATTGCTATGTATTCTAAGGAGATAAGGCACTCGTAAACAACTAGTATTGCTAGAAATAAAATCTTACAACTATCTTGTTTCGATAAAATTAATGAATACGAGCTGATGATTTTTGCTTGATAATCTCTTATTTGACATGCTACATAAGTCTCCTGTAAAGTCATTGTATGCAGAAAAACAAAAAATATCTGCAGATGTACTCTAGCTTAGCATAGGAATAGTTAATGGACTTGACGAACCAAATTTAAAACTCGGAAAAAAGTCTTATGTAATTATTTAATTAAGTGTATTTCAAGTAATTTTTTGTCGCTTCGTTAGGAAGTTTAAACTCAAGACCGTTTTCACAGCCGCTGCACTAAATCAAGGAAATAATTACGCATTTAGGACATCAATTAAAAAATAAATGTTAGAATTTGAACATCGATATCTCATATTTTTTCATCAATAACAATACTGATCGTTGGTTCTCTTCTATCATATTCAACACTACTAATTCTCATTCCGCCATCGTAAAATACTCAATAAACCATCCTTACAAGTCAGCTCCTGCCGTCACAACTCCAGTTCCATTGTGTTCGTCTCCACGCATCGTCGGTTTCGAGCGCATCTCGAACAATACAACCGGCCTCGCCGCCGAGCCTTGACCGAATACTGGTAAAAACACTACCTCTAATGCTTTTGTAAAGAAGTAATCGAATAGACAGTAATTTAATTAGACTATATTGTTTTGATTGAAATGCAATAAACATACAAATAATTTAGTTTAGGTAAGTCATAAAGGGTGTATTCAGACCGTGATTGGAAACTAAGGCAGATAATAGCTAAAGTCATTACAAACCCACTGTCGTTAAAAAAAAATCGCGACAAAAAATAAAAAACATTAAGATTTCTTAATAACCGTAGGTATAAAATGTATATGGTTTTTAGTAAATCGTCAAAAAATTTATTTTTTGTCGCGATTTTTTTTAACGCCAATGGGTTTGTAATGACCTTAGCTATTACCTGCCTTAGTTTCCGATCACAGTCTGAATACACCCTGTAGGTATATGCACTTGTCTTTATGTATTAGTGCGATCTAGTCGTCCCGGGTCAGCAGCATGGAGTTTGTTAACTTTCCCGAAAAACGGCAATAGGCTCGCCCCCTGTTATTATCCGATTATATTTTCGGAGGACTAATACATGCACCTCTGCCTACCCTTTCGGGGAATACAGATTTGAGGTTATGTACTTGTATGTGTCTATTAATACAACATTGTTTTCATCCCGTACTGCGTGCAGTTAATTGTCCGTGCTAGTATATTTTTTTTAAGTGTTTGCAGTAGTTAATGTCTTGTTGCGTCCCTTTAGTTAGAACTCCTACTATTTATAAAAGTATCCTTATCCAGATTTCAAGTTGAATGTACACATTTTATTGATTCTGCAATCATCAATCCTTACAACGCCAGTTAGTAATCTTAAAATCCTATAAAATCATTGCATACGATAAAACTGTTGAAAAAGTCAGTAAAGAGCCAAATATAGATATCTGGTAATCCTTATTCAACCGAGTAAAAGCAGTAAGGTACCACAGTTTATCAACTCCTCGTAGTTACAGAAGCAAAAAAGTGTGAAGCGTACGTCTATCGACGCATCGGATAACGTTTTTTGTATGCGGGATTTGCCACGGGCAATCCGATAGATGTAAATTGATTTCTTAGATAAGGAAGTGCAACGGAGTTCTCACGACAACCCGTCATGGTAGGGCAGTTGTGGTTACAGCTTCGCGAGTGAACGGAAAATATCAATTTTATATACAATAACGAAATTATTGCGCTGAACTTTATAATTTATTGTATTGTCTCGCTCTGTGAGATTTACTTCAGCCATAATCAATAAACTAGTGAAGATGTGATTATTTATTATCGTTTTTTTTTATCATACGTGCAATCTGCTCAAATTCTCAACGCACAAATCTGATTACTTCATCAGAGCCATCGCAACTGTCATCCTGTTCCTTCTTTTCAATAGGAGGTTACATAGCCTAGTATTCATATTCAAACAGCGATTACCGTACAGAAAACGAAAAAGACAACACGAATGTAACAACCCGATGAAAAGTAAAAGTTACAGTCAACGCAAAAACATATTGCATAACAAATGACTGTTGATTTTCTATTCCACATAGATCTTATCATCAAGTATTAGGATGTAATCAGTGTCAAGTGATCTTTAATATTCAGTTGACGAAGTGTACGCTAAACTTGGTGGTTCAATAACATATTTGCTCCTTATAGGAACATATTGTGATGTTGTACGTATAATGGGACAATGTATGTGGGACATCGGGCCGCTTTCATCGCCTATAGCGGCAGCACACGACTCCGCACCATTATCGGCGTCACATTCTAGGACGTCGCTTTCAAATAATAAATTTTGCTAAATTTTAATTACCTGTTGCTCATTATCAGTAGGGACTTCTCGAGGATTATAAATTAAATTGAAAGGATATTCTATAAAAGCTATTTCCAAAAATATTATGAAGAATAATTTAATTTGTAACAGAATCAAATGTCTACAAATATAATCGCTATCAAATTATATTTTGCTGTTCATCAATCATGATGATATGTACCATAATAAAAACAATTAGAAATTATTCGGGAATCGGACACTATAATAATTTTCCAAACACTGATCTATAATTATCGGCAAAGGTACCAAACAAAATTATTACAACAAATAACCCTGAAAGCGAAAAGAAAGACAATAAATGTTATTAAAAATATCACTGACATCGCTTTGAAAACTTCAAGTAAAATATTTTAATACTGTATCAACAGATTGTAAGTACGATGCAAAATAACTTCATCAGTCATCATAAGTGACATATCTACTACCTACACAGCAAAACCACGAGCATGACTCGTTGAACCTAGAGGTATTAAACTTATCTGTACTTGATCGAACCATTCTTAATCATATCGCAACGTTCATCTCCATCTTGTACAACAAATCTTGCTCCATCAGCTTAACTACATCTAAGAGGTATTCAACAATTAATACCCCATTTGGTGTTGTCTTCGTGACTGAGCACGTTGCCTTGTATGGAATTATGTGCTGTGAAGCTATTGTGGTGCACGTGGGTTTATAGTGTGTATCTCTATTTTATCTGCATGTTTATAGCTGTTTTAGCAATGAAACTAAAATTTACGAAATCACAAGTAACTGAGGAAGTTCTTTAAACAACAGATATGACAACACCCGGCGTTAGAACTCCTATATACTTTGATAGCGTTAATTATGTTTTAAAATGATATAATATAAACAGACTAGGAAATATTAATGCCTTATTTAATTTCCTCTAATTCGATTGATATTAATCAATTATGTCATTAGCATCAAAATTCTATTTTTTACATCATTAACGGTGTAATTGCAAATGGCACGGTGTCTGTCGATATCGTCTTTTATACTTTCGATCAAAAATATATATATATATATAACACCTTACGATGATATTACTAAAGTGTTGTTATATATCATGTTCCTACCTGATGGTTCTTCGTAATACCACTTGAATACGTAATATTATTTGTCACTGAACCATATTCACTCAGACACTTATGCTTGCTGGATGCAAGCTGTATTTAAGGTCCATGGAGGTAAGCTTATTAGCTAGAATTCCTAATAAAAAATACATCAACACTTCGTCGAACCCAGGACCTTTAGGTGACATAGAGCACAACTGTGCCGAAGAAGCAATTAAATAGTCAACAAAACAATTTAAAAAAAATTGCAGTCGTTATGTTAAAATCGACTTGATTAAACAAACTCAATTGCGCGAAAAAAACTATGCAGAAATAACACAGTACTTCAAAATGTAACAAGACACTCAAGAACTAGTATTGCATAATGTTTTTCATAGATTCAATTGAGCCCAAATGAACACTTCGATTATAACTTTAATTCGACGGATTCCTCGCATCTTTGGGTCAAGTATGAACTGCTAAGCAGACGAAACAGCACGCACCACTGCCAATTAAAATTGAATTCTCTTACTATATTACAAGATTGATTTTTATTTGTTTAATTCTAATTTACCGCTTCACTGTGACATCAACTAAACAGCTTTGTCCAATTACCGTGTAAAGGTTACCCGGGATGCGCACGACTGACATTTCAAACGTAAAGTATTGCTTAAGAAAATTGTGATAATGCTGATTTAATTATGAAAATACTTAAAATTTCATACGAAACTTTATATTTTCCCTTGAGACATGTTAATAGTTTTGTCAAATAAATATTCATTGCTTACGAACAAAATGAACAACAATGCTAATAGACGAAAGGTGAGCTAAAAGATAAATTTTGCCTGAATTTGAGTAGCCACGTGTTAATACATATATAATGATGTCTTGCAGGGAAAAGTGACTGGTGATGGAAGATCCACACTGCAGTGAGGTGGAAAGGAGATACTATAGGACTACTGATCCATTTAAAAGACATATATGAAGCAATACTGTTGCATTTCGATGGCTAAGTCAAATTACCGGATGCCCGATTCCTCGTCATATCGTAAATTTTATTCGTTGGAAAACAACTTATAAATATGGGGCGTAAAACCCGCCGTAATGATTCACGCAAGATTAACAAGTTCCTGGATCAAATTTGGGTTTGGATAGTTGGGTATATTTGGGTCGACTGGTGCTAGAAATTCCTAAAAATTTCTCAACAGCCAATGTCCTATTTGAATCACTATGAAATCACCATTAGCCGCCAGTACAATCAGTTTACCGTGCTCTTTTAACACAAAAAAGCGAAGCAAACCCATCAACTCTATACTCAAAATCCTTAAACAATGCGAAGGAACTATTATCTACAGATGCTCTGTCGCAACGTCGACAAAAAATCTACCTCACAATGTCTCATATGTCCTCCCAACTTATGATATGATCCACATTTTAAAAGAGATATGACATTCTAGAAAGTACCTACAATAAATGCATGAAGTACTCATACCATCATAAACATAAATCTTATACTTAAGATACTTCATCTTTTACGCTTTGTATTGAACGTTATAACATTTCACTTTTAAAATTGGCATTTTGATCAAGTTGTATTCACGTTCAGTTTATTGCCTTTCTCAATCGCCTTTTAGCATCATCAATTCACACGGCACGTTTGATTTCAAATAACACGATGCCATAACACTAAATTTGATGCCACCTACACTTCGCCTCGTCTGCTTTGTACACTCGCGACTTATTGTATGCAAGTTTCCAAATTAGGGTCCGTCCTATTTCGATCGCTATAGTCTCATCCTGGTTATGTAACTGAAGAACTGTCTTTACTGATGTAACAATAATCTATGATATAAATATGTCCAACACGTGGTGATTGTAGATATTGTATTGCTGACCTTACATCATGTATGGTAAAAAACCTATCCAGTAAAACAAAAGAGAATCACTAAAAACTATACCGCCTCGGTTGAACTAGCTCTTTTGTATACGCATGTTAAACTGTAGTTTTTGAACCATGGCAATTTACTTATTGAACTTCTAAAATTCTTATTCAATATAGTTCGAATTCTGTACGTTAGAAAACACAAGACGTATATAAAAAACTCGTCCCAAACAAAATGTCCAAGTCAGATGTAAGACAATACCTACCCACGCACGTCATGCTCTGGTGCAGGTCGGAACTAGTTCCAAACACAATGAGATGAACAACGAACAAGGGGCTTAGTAGAGTTATGACTCACAATATATATAGGATCTCGAGGACGTCGAGGCTACGAAGATTTAGGACTGATGAAAGGTGAATGAAGTAACTGGTTTTTTTTAATTATAAAATACAGCAAATATTTACCAAAGACAATAAGGGACAATATCCTTATACTTTAAACGCTGGGATATTGATAGTCAGAAACTAAAACAAGTGACTGCAGATGTCTCTGAAGCAGGATTACGTTCAGCTGTGTTTGTCAATATACCGATCATGATGATTAATTCTGACACATTACGAAGCGCCCATTATGCGTACAACAATAACTTTGTCGCATAAGAAACAATCGGTTCGAAAGTTGGCAGCATAGATCCAATTTTATTGGTGAAGGAAAACATCGTGAGGAACCCTGCACTAAAAAAATGTTCATAGGAATTTCTTAGGCCACACCAACCCGCACTAGGCCAGCGTGGCGGACTAAGGCCTAAACCCTCTCAGTTATAGAGGAGGCTCCTGCCCAGCAGTGAGACGTATATATAGACTAATGATGATGATTGATCCAACACACACTCACATATTATTTTGATTACATACTAGCCAGTCTAACTGCGAAACATTTAATATTTAAGCAGTTAATGCCTAATATAATTCTCAGCTTGGCCAATTAAAAACGGTTATACTTATCTGAATGAAAACTATAAAAACCTTTGCACACTTCACCATTAGATAACCACTCGTATTTCCTCATATGTCAAACCTAATTGTAAATTTGTGTCGAGATATATGTATATGGTAGTGAGCCGCGCCCGAACTGAGTATAAAAATGTTATTATCCCATTACGTGTTACTGAGGCCGTGCATGAAACAACAGGCCTTGACATGGTGAAATAATACAAATTTAATTAACATTGTTCGTTGAATATGTTTTGTTTTGGCCCGTCACGGCATTGTGTGACTATGGCCATTTGACCCATTAGATACTACGGGCGGTAAATTTTTATACCAATTCCGTAAACGATTTTTTTATACATACTGCTTTACAGACTGCCTCGTGGTCTTGCGGTACAAGTATGTGCCGTGCGATCTAGAGGTCCTGGGTTCAATTCCCGGGTCGGGCAAAGTGTTATTGGGTTTTTCCATTAGGAAATTCTCTGTAGCAGTCCGGAGTCTGGAAATGTGCCCGAAAAACGGCAATAGGCTCGCCCCCTATTACGTGGGACTGATACATACCTGGTGAAATGTGGGTGCAGAAGTGCACCTCTGCCTACCCCTTCGGGGAATAGAGGCGTGAGTGTATGTATGTATGTATGTACTGCTTTACAGCGTGTAATTGAGGGTTCCCAACTTCGATTATCGGATGTGGTAAAGTGATATCGGGTTATTCTATCAATAAACTTTCAATGGAACCCGAGTTTGGAAGAATTCTTGTAAATGGCTTTAGGTTCTGCCAAGGATATAAGATCGAATTTGACGAAATAAGGGTGTAGAAATACAACCCTCTCCCTCTCCGGGCAATCAGCCATAAGGGTATATGTACATACATACTCGATATATAAGTATAGTATCTTATATAAATATACAAGTCTGATTTAAGACACCCACAATGATACGGAGTGGTAGAGATATGGAAATTATAATTATGGCCAAATCGAATAGAAACATCGCATAAACGAGACTCGATTTCCGCGAATCGCCGGCTCTAGATCGATCAAGCCGAATAATATTCGACCAGTTGTTTACTCCAATTCTTTCGGGATTATATAAATTTGTTATACGGAATATCGTGCGCTTGGGAATTTTCATGCGCTTTCCACACAAATTACTCGTTCTAAACCCATTTGTAATGCATCATAAACGTAGGTATTTCTTAATAAATCTTTTTTTTTTCGTATAACTGGAGGTATGACTAGTGTGGATATGCTCAAAATACTCGTATGTTTGCCCAATTAATTTCGTTTATTCTATATCCAATCTTGCATGCATTCATCATCATCATCATCATCAGCCCATATACGTCCCACTGCTGGGCACGGGCCTCCTCTACCATTGAGAGGGTTTAGGCCTTAGTCCACCACGCTGGCCTAGTGCGGGTTGGCGGACTACACACCTAAGAAATTCCTAAGAACTTTTAGGTGTGCAGGTTTCATCACGATGTTTTCCTTCACCGTTAAAGTACGTGATAATTCATTGTGAATACACACATAACTTCGAAAAGTCAGAGGGGTGTGCCTTGCATGCATTTTCGTGTTATTATTAAAATCGTCATCATCATCATCCCCACTGCAGGGAACGGGCCTCAACTATAACTTAGAGGGTTTAAGGCCTGAGTCCACCACGCTGTCCTAGTGCGAGTTGGCGGACTTCACACATGAAATTGACATGAAAAAAATCCTATGAACATTTTAGGAGTGCAGGTTTCCTCCCAGTGTTTTCCTTTATTGTTAAAGTACATGATCATTCATTTAGTATTAAATTACATTAAAGAAATATTCTAAGAAATTATTGGGCACGTCAAACGTGGACTACTATTATTAAACTTCAAAACGCGATAACAGAAGGCTTGTGTCTATTATTTTGTTGTCTCTCATTCGTGTGGAGAGATCAACGAGGATCTTACTACGAACTACGCACGAGTTAATTCTTACTATAATGATAAATGCGAAAGCTAGTTTAATTGTTACGCTTTTACGTTCAAACATACGTACTCTTTTACGTGTGTATTCTTAAAGGTGTATTTTTGCACAGGCTAGTTGCTTCTTAAGTCCCACGTAATAAGGCCTATACCCAACTACCGAGAACATAAGCACATCCCGACGTGCGATCGAAACATCCCGGAGTTGACTTAAGTGTGGAACAATTTTAAATATTTTACCGTTAGGAAATTTTCTTTCGCGGATATGAGCTTAACTGTATCTCTTTAATTATAATATATTCCTGTATTTTACAACCAGGCAGACCTACCCGTTAGAACATAATAAAATAATACTTAATACAACGAAGTATTAAAAACTTTTTTACAGATCAAAATAAAAGTTAACTATCGTTTTAACTCACCGCGATAAAACCCGTGGTAAGGCCGAGGGTATTCAGACATCACTCCATAATACCCATACGTCCAATAACAGAGATTTAGACGCACGCCACACTTCGTAAGTACATGTTAAATATCTACGCTTGTTTTGTATACTGTTCTCGTATAATTATTCTACTCTGGTTAACTACGAAATGGCACGTAATTGAAACTTGCGCTGCATATTTATTGCTTAGTAAGGATGGAAATCAATGGCGAGTGAATAATATAATAATAACTAATTTACTAACTACGTCGTATTCATGTGAAATTTCATAGGAATGTGTAAGTATAAAAACCTATGGCATTTATTAGTGGTAGAGCCACACTATGTACATATTTACTTCGTTTCCAACTTTGCCTCATTTGTTTCTTATCAATTTCCTTTCCCATAAGAGAAAATATAGTATTTTATAGAAATTCCCTAAATTTGCCCCGTGTCATTTTTTTGTGCACCATTCTCGTTTATGGAGTAAATTCCTGTACTCCGAATCCCAAAAATATTTGGTATTTAGTGGGATATTCTCGTTTTTCGCTGCGATTGCTGCGATTCATCGTATTGAACTGGCATTTCGGGACTGGTATGGAGGATAGGAGAGGCCTATGTCCAGCAGTGGACGTAAGAAAGGCTGCTGCTAATGATGATGATGATGATAGTCAATATTGGACAAGTCGTAATATCATAAGAACATCTCTAGTGATCGGAAATTTGTATCCATCCTAATTACGACAAAAGGAGTGTATATCCCTCCAAAGATAAAAACGATTGTGTTGGCATCTAAGGCAAACTAGGCTGGCACAACTGTTAGCAATTGTGGCCCTATCCCACCACCCACCCGCCACTGTAACTCCTGTGCTCCAGGATCAACAGCGGCACGCACAGTATTGACGCCGAGCAATGAAGCTCAGCGACTCCAAGGGAACCTTATTTGTCAAGATTTAAATTGCAACGAAGTTAAATACAAAAAAGATATAACGGAGGAGTTGGAACACAAAGAGTTGTACACTTCCAAAGTGTGGTACCAATTTATTAATTGGTAACAATGTATCGCGTTTTGAAGTGTAAAGCCCGTCGCACCTTTAAAACGTGCCTGCTTTTGGTAAAACTATGCTGACATAATCATATCAAAATAGAATCACTCTCATGCTCTTACTATTTGGTTGAATGCTTTTACCGTAACAGTAGAAAAAGAAAAATAACTCTTTCCTATGTGTTAAGATGTTGCAATACATAATAAGATTTTTTTAATTTTGCACGATAAATATGTAACTTACCTTAAGTGATTTGCTCGACGTTGCCGCAACACATTTTTAAGAAATATAACTCTCACCTGAAACAAGAAAAGATTTTTTTACGCAATTTAAAAAATTATAGGATACGAAATTAAAAATGTTCGCAATTAAATTACGTAATATTCATACAAGTTTCTGAATGGCTTTATGAATAGGTTCCTTGTTATAAGTATATTTTTTTAAATAAATTTCTTCTGTCATAAATTTAAGTAGCGGTACAAGTTTATAAAAACATAATATCGAGCTAGACGTCATACACGTCCCGAAAAACGGTACGCAATGCACGATATTTGTACACACTTTGACACTGGCATAAACAGTATGGCGCCAGGCTTAATTAAAAAAAAAAACTCACTGATCCTGTAATTAAGTGTAATCACTATAATCAGATCGGCCGGTCCGGTCCACACACACGCGTACTTTCGCAATGGTTCCGCTTTAATTGGCAACACTAGTTTTTTCTAACAAATCGATGCATAGTTGCAATATTGTACTCGCTTCAATTGTTACAATGCTCGATTGGCTTTTGTTGATTAATAGCTACAAACGCACTTGTCGTGAAATATATTTTCGACATACCTATATTGCCTACTTTTTTCCGTAGCATGTAAAAAAATACAAAAAAAAACTAAGATATCTTATATTCAGACATCGCTGGCTTGGACACTTGGAAAGAATAAATGAGCATCGTGCGGCAAAATCAGAGTTCCTGGGTCGCCCAAGTCGCCCTATTGGACGATCAAAGTACCGTTGGAAGGATGAGGTCGAAGATACCTACGGGATCTTCAGGTTGAGGATTGCCGGGGGATGGCGCAGGACAGATCGAAGTAAAGAGTCTTATTATCGGATGCCAAGACTCACCTTGAGTCGTTGCGCCATTTAAGTAAGTAAGAAGATATCTATCTAGCATGTGGAACTCTTACGGGGAATTTAGCGATGTCTTTTATCCGGCGAAAGCGAACATCTTTTATACATTAATAATAGTATGGGTAACCTATTATGTCCAAACAGATTGTGTGGAACTCACGCAGACTTCCTCGGAATGTGGACTATGTGAATCTGAATTCCCCAGAACCTTTAAAATGATATAAAGTTCAAAAAACATACACACATACATACATTCGAAAATGAATGTAAGCCTACAATGTGTGGATTTAAACCTGCGCCATATGGCGTCTCGGTAGCACAACTAATTCTCAAGGCGACCACGTACTTAAAAAAAATATTTTAACACCAGTTTTATTTTCCGATACTCAAGATTGAAATACTTAAAAGTCAATAACCTTTGAATGCAATCATTCATCTAAACCTATGTCCAACACGTCACGTCAATCGCGAACCTCAATAAAGATCAACAATACTTTTTCTGCGCTATTATTCACAATGACACAGAACATAATGGACGACGGTAACAGTCAATTATAATGCATTATTGTGAACATTCCGACCACACATGGTCCCAATGAGTACAGCAATCAACACAAGTTGTATAACATGATGAGGCTTGTGATAATCAATCAATGCGAAACTTTCACGCACGTGTGTACAAAACGTAGCTTCTAATGAAAGTTTCTGCTAAATGTATTCTCTTAATGAGCTCGAGCGATTTGTAATTGATTGGAGAAATGTTATTGTGATTATTGAAAATGTTTATATATTCGAGCCAGTATTCCCAAGGAATATGAAGCTGTGCATTTTTGCATCCATATTTTTACAGGTTCATTTTAGTAGTGTATTATTTTAATAATAAATAAATAAATAGGTACACCCAACAGTCACATACATAGTTCTGACCCCACACTAGGATACAGTCCTGTGTCGTGGGTATCAGAGACTACGAGAGACTTTTTCGGTCTCACAAACACCCAGACCCGAAACAAATAGTTGTGGATCACACAAACATTTGTCTCGGTGTGGGGATCGAACCCGCGGCCTCTCGTTTCGCAAGCTGCTGTCTAACCAACTGCGCCACGGGGCTGTCCTTTTGCCCTTTTTCGGGCATAATTGCAGACTTTCGGCTGCAGCTGAGAATTTTCCTAATGAAAAAAAACGAATATCTCATTAACTGACCCATTAATGATACCCAGGACCTCTAGATTGTACGTCATATTCTTGCGACGCGGGACCACGACCCAGTCATTGCATCTTTAAGTTAACATACATTTTTGAAATGTCATAAGTGTATTGAATTCTTAGTTACGACAACCATTTAAGCATACCAGACCACAAACTCACCCACAACACACCTCATACACTTAAACCACTGAGCAATTAAACAAATTAACATCGAGTTGAGAACTCAGTCAAATATTCCACGCACTCAAATTAAACGAGTAAAAAACGAGATTGTACGTAATTACGATGTTAGTTATGTTGATAAACATTTAGTAAGTGGTTGTGGTGTTGCTAAACACTGGAGAACTGGATTAGGCGCCACAAATCAGTGAAAGTTGAACGATATCAGCAGTCTGCGTAATGCCAGCTATTCAGATTTATAGAGGATGCCTATTTTCTAGCAATCCACCATATCAATGATAGTTTAAACCAGAGGCCTTACAAATCTTTGAGTTAAAAAGTCAAAAGTCAATAATTATTCATTTTTTTTAATAAATCATATTTAGGTTAATAAGGCCTAGTGAAGCAACTTATATTCATTTGACATAAATTTACGTTTATAAAGTACAATTATATATTTAGAATTGTGCCGACTGCCTCGTGGTCTCGCCGTACATGTATGTGCCGTGCGATCTAGAGGTCCTGGGTTCGATTCCCGGGTCGGGCAAAGTGTTATTGGGTTTTTTCCATTAGGAAATTCTCGGTAACAACACGGAGTCTGGAAATGTGCCCGAAAAAACGGCAATAGGCTCGCCCCCTATTACGTGGGACTGATACATACTTGGCGAAATGTGGGTGCAGAAATGCACCTCTGCCTACCCCTTCGGGGAATACAGGCGTGAGTTTATGTATGTATGTATGTATGTAATTGTTGTGAATCGATACAGTTAAAAAGTGACGTTTCGTGTTGCTGAATTTCTTACGCTTCTTCTCCAAAGTGTCGTAACTCAAGCGTGGTGTTATCTTCGTAAATCGTTGTGTATTTTTAAAATGGTGTTAAAGAAAGTACGACAACTAGTACTGTAATGCAAGGACTAATATGGTAGTTGAATGACATTATGTGCTCAGATAATAATCTTGCAAAATTGATAACAATCTTTTTGTTTACATTTCACATTTTAAATAATGTCTTTTTTTATTTATTATTTTTTCAAAACAAAATTATACACTTGCTCTCAATATTACGCTTTTAAATTAGGAAATACCTGACATTAAACTTACTATCATCCGAATCTTGAATCTGATATCTAAAGACGAATGCAACTTGCTACTCGATATTACTATTCAAATGCTATTTCACATTTTGTTAAATGACCCAAGCATTATCTTGGTCAATCATATCTTGATGACGGAATGGTAACTGCAATGAAAAAGTGCCATAACACACTGGAGGAAAATAATATATTTTAGTAAAACAACTTTCTTTATAAAAAATAAGATTTAGAAAGGGCTTGTGCTGTCATACGTGACCGTAATGTTGAGGAAAATAACTTTTTTATCCAATGTATGATCGGAGTAAAGGCGTGCCCATAACCAGACCCTTTATTATGAAATACATTTCTTTTATTCCGTAAAACTTGTCTTCAATAGAAAGCGTTAATAGTTGATTCATAAAATCTCGGTAAAAAATCTAAGTATAGCAAAAATACATAAAATTTTTTCGTGGAAGAAGTAAAAAAAAGCAAAAGCATTTATTTGTCATGAAATAAACATCGCGAGGAAACCTACACACCTAAAAGTTCTTAGAAATTGCTTAGGTGTGTAGTCCGCCAACCCGCACTAGACCAGCGTGGTGGACTAAGGCCTACACCCTCTTACTTGTAGAGGAGGCCCGTGCCCAACAGTGGGACGTATATGAGCTGATAATGAAATATGGATCAAAATAAACAAATTCATTACTTACAATAAATTTTGTAATAAACTATTTATTGTACTTATTATTTACTTAAAAGTGAAAACTCATAATATACTACAGGTAAATTATACTGAAATATTCATAGTAAAACACAAAAAAAATAAGTTCGTGACGACCTGAATGCCTAGAAACATTGTACGGACGGAACGCTACATCGACCCAAACAGATCGGAACGAATTTATTCTAGACATTAACGATGGCGAGATTATTGTTTATTATTGGAAAACGGTTTTATTTGTCAACAAACTGGCAGAATTATGAGCCATAACTACCGTATACGTGGAAATTTTCTTCATTTTAATTTTCAACCGTAATTTTAGCACGAATCGTGATCCAGGCCTTTTCAAACTGATAGTTGTGACTTGAGAAATCACGTTTACAGTGCCGACTGTTTTTTTTTATCGAGGAGAAGCTGATTATGGCTCTAATTCCCGCCAGCCCATGGGGAGAGGGGCGGTAAGCGTATGACGGGGATACCGGCCTTCCAGCCCGGCGGGAAAATATTTATTTAGTTAACGTAATTGTCATTCTGAACAAAAAATGTCCATTATTGGACTTAGCGTCCTCAAAACCTTCTAGGCTTTCGTTTCGCAAGCTGGTGCCTAACTAACTGTTCCCCGGAGCTGCCAATCTTGTATCTTTTGACAAAAAGGTTACTAATCGCCTTACCTTCAACATTAAAACTCTTTTTCAACACAATTTGTGTTAACTTGTTAACACACAAAGTGGACTAACGAAAACTCACTGAATGCCCTGTAATATGACAATTTAGGGCTGAGGATGATCAATATAAACAACGCAGGCGCATATTCAAGCTTCAACTTTGTAAGATTTCTTAATGACGCCGCAAAAACTGAACGATAAAAACGACGCCGTCAGATAATTGAACTACCTAGTTTTAATTTCCTGCACATTAGCAATCAGCACCACGCCTACACTAGGGGTGTCATAATTATTAAAATTCAAAGTTATACACGTCAGTAACTCTCGAAGTTGAAGTAACGCAAGGCAACCCTAATTGTTAGTGAGCAACAAACTGGGAAAGGAAGTTATCTCTTATGATAATACGAGTATTTCAGTCTATAAAGCCTTATATTGACAACGGGAACTACCAGTCAATCGCCATGCAAAAATGTAAGAAACAACCAACAATTTTAACCAGACGTTAGAAAGTAGCAAAATAAATAAGATTATAGGCCTGTTTTGCCACATCCAGATAAGTGTGAAGTCGTTTATCCAATAGACATTAATAAGGAAATTAAAATATTGATTGAAGAAGAAACGGCAAAAGAAACTCCGTCATTAATTCACGCATGTGATCAATCATAATAAATACAAGGAACAGTTATTCACTTAATCTAGACACGACATTTAAAAGCTTTAGTATCGCAGATCAGAAAAGCTAGGTGCTATATTTGCACCAAAAATAAATACTTCTCGATCAGAAACACATACGTCTCAATGCGTGTATAATTCTAATATTTCTTCATGATTTTCCAAATTTAGTAACAAACACCTTAACTTTTTTTTTCGAAGTTATGTGTGTATTCACAATGAATTATCACTTGCTTTAACGGTGAAGGAAAACGTCGTGATAACACCTGCACACCTCAAAAGTTCTTAGGAATTTCTTAGGTGTGTAGTCCGCCAACCCGCACTAGGCCAGCGGTGGACTAAACCCTCTCAGCTGTAGAGGAGGCCCGTGCCCAGCTGTGGGACGTATTTGGGCTGATGATTATGACCTTAACTTTAAGATGTGTCATTAGGAAACTGAATTACTCAATGTTATATGAAACTGTATATGGCAATTATATTATTTATCTATGTTATAATTGTCGTGAATGCAAATCCAACGCTTTGTAAAGTGCATTGTATCGGGTTACTAATTTACAGTCTGCTTATTATAATTCATATGACATAACAGTATGTGCAAATTTTACTTTACTTTTTTTACATCACACTGATATTTTTATAAAGGGCCATTTAGCTCTTGGTGGCTGACTGACAAGTGGATTTCGACATATAAGGAAGGATGCAAGACAAAAAATAGAAGAAGGGAAAAGGAATATTGGTCGACAAAAATTGTATGTGTTTGAGATACTAAACTTAGGTTAGGTAATAAAATGTACGGTAAAACGCGACGACGCAGAATGAATTCAAGTAACATTAGATGGCCACTAAATTAATTTATAAAATATAATATAACATTTTGGTTAAAACACCAGTACCTAAATTACAAAATTTATCAGCGGAAGCCAAAACCTACAAGACCAATTAATAAAGTTTAAACATAGATCTAGTACCAAGGAATATTGTCAGACCCACGACAAATACCTCAGCCATTCATCAAATCAGAGATTTACTGAGCAATTATAGCTATAAACATGAGAACAGGGGGCGAGACGGCGCCGTCGGGACATAAAGTTGTCAGTGCTCGGTGCTGACGAGCGGAGCTGTGGGTTGAACAATGAAACTAGGCGCAGCTTCCTACCGGATGTGCACATTCGCCAGCCACTCCTACTTACTAGTAGGATTTAAGTGTCATCCACATTTAACTTTTACTCGACATACAAGCAAATTAATATCAAAGCGTTCAAGGGTAGAAAGGTGAATCAGTCTTAAATTTTTATGCGGTATGGTTGCGACTTTGGTAGCTGCACGAACCAATTTTTGTATGTTCCTGCGCGTTTGTGTATTTGAAATGCGCGAGATCTGCGGGGGACGGGAGGGGTAGTACAAATTAATTAAATATATTATGCATATGCGTTATTCACGGTAGTAGCACAAGGTCTGGAAATGTGGCCAAAACTCGGCACTGAACTCGCTCCATACAGTTGGTATAAAAATTCGGACGTGTTTATAAAAAAAATCCTTCCCTTTTACATGCCTGAGTATGTAACTCTTAAGGAAAATGATCATAGATCTACCTGCTAGTTCTCTACGCTGATAATAAAATATATAATCATATAACATAGGTTTTTTTTAATAAACCAACTTGTATTGGCGGATGCTATCCTTGAGGTATCTCACAAGTCTCAAGACTGTGAAACCTGCTAGTTACATTGTAACACGTTAAATAACCCTAACGCACGACTGAGCCTCATATCTGTGTGTCACGCTAACCGTTATTGAAATAAAACGTTATTTGATAACCGTTTATTTTCGATTTCTTATCAAAATAAGTAGAGCGTTAAAAATAACAGTTTGGTGAACAATTATTTTTATTGTGTTTAGTGATAACATTGGTAGAACATAGGCGATGGAAATTGTTCTTTTTAATTCATAGGAAATAACACTGTGTTATAAGGGAATGATAATTAAAATTTTAATGTGGGCCGACCATGTCTGCCGACGGACAGATGGCCGATGAAGCAGACGAGTGTCAAAGTGAATCCCATCTTAGGCAGACTTAGTGTATGACGTCAGGACGTGCAGGCAGCACGATGGTTCGACGATTTGAAAAAGGTGGCGGGTAGCGGATGGATGAAGGTTCAAGATTGGGATAGCTTGCGCTTACTTATGAGGTAGGTATACGTTCAGTGTGGACGGCGATAGCTGTGTACAATTTAAATGTGATTTTCATAATAATTATGCCGCGGAAAAAATACCAACATTTGTTTTTAATTCTTAATATAATCCTGGATCCTGTAAACGTACCGTGAAGAAGCATCTCAACAGACTGTCACAATTCTGATGACAGAACTCTCGCTACTTCGATAATTTTTTTCTGCGCTGTATTTAATACAAGGTACAATTTCGCCACATTGCCATACCAATATAAAGAATATACGCTACAATTCAAATAACTATAGGTAGAATGCCACATTTTATAACGGGATTTGAAAAAGTATCTACCATATAAAGCAAGACGGTTGATGTTTCTTAGTCTGTATGGCGACATGTATGTTAATTTCGACTATTTAAAGTGGTTTATTAATTAACATCCAAGCACTCATAACCAGCAAAAGTGTTTAAAAGTCTGAAGAAGAAGCAAATGAAGTATGTCAAATCGCAGCTCAATCAAAATAGAGTAGGAAAAATTCGTCTTGAAATCTGCATAAGAATTCTTTATGAGAATTGTAAGCAATACTAGATAGACTAAATAGTTCGATATGTTAACTATACTTATATGAGATTAGTTTTAAATAATAGCAATTGTACTACATATTTACCCATGGTCGTGGCATAAGTCGTGATGGCCTTGAGGTTTAGGTACGCGGTCGAGAATTTCGACGGTCGCGGGTTCAAACCCCAGGCACACACCTCTGACTTTTCGAAGTTACCTATGTGTGTATTCACAATGAATTATCACGTACTTTAACGGTGAAGGAAAACATCGTGATGAAACCTGCACACCTAAAAAGTTCTTAGGAATTTCTTAGGTGTGTAGTCCGCCAACCCGCACTAGGCCAGCGTGGTGGACTAAGGCCTAAACCCTCTCAATGGTAGAGGAGGCCCGTGCCCAGCAGTGGGACGTATATGGGCTGATGATGATTTACGCATTTCAAAAAGTAACCGTTGACTAAACACGTCAACAACTGTCATAATCCCAACCTATTCGACCGTTACAGCGTTTAAAACTTAGGAATCGCGAATTAAATTAGGTCGACCACAATGAGGTGAATCATTGTGGTATTCTAAATAGGAACTAAGCTTAATAAAATAATGCAAGATTGAGTAGAAACTTCACGCTTACGAACCATTGAGAGTTTAGTATCATGGGTTTGTGCAATATATTTTCTGGGCACAAATAAATTAAATGTATAGCGATATTAAAATGACTAATTCTTATACCCTTTATTAATACTTTATTGGTATAAAGTACGACTGTCGTCGTAGGCTAGCGTAAAGTAAGACTAATTGTGGGTAACAAAGGTAAATAACTTGAAACTAAAGACACCAGTTCACACTTCCAGTTTCATGGATAACTCCTTCACTGTCAAAGCGGCTAGACTGTGGAACTCGCTTCCAGTGTCCATAAGACTGGCTAAGTCATTGCCCATTTTTAAAAAGATGCTAAAAGATCATTACTTGTCACACTAAATTAAGACATGTCTATGTATGTATGTATGTTTGTATGTACATCTGTTTTATTGAAATATATATTTTATTGTTCTCTGTTATATAGAATTCTTTTTGTACACTTATAACTACCTCATTTCTGTGCCTACATGTCCATCCCTGGTTGCCTGGAAGAGATCGCCTTGTGCGATAAGGCCGCCATTTGTACTTATCTAATTTACTGTATTTCATATTATGTTTCTCTTATTTTTATGTGTACAAAAAAGTTTTAAATAAATAAATAAAATAAATCTCCAAACTTTTAGTAATTGGGGTACCATTAGAGCAGGCATATATTTGTTGGCGTTGTGGTAAAAGTAATGATATAAAGAATAACTACAGCTATCTTAAAACAAAATTCGTCGTATTCGGTAACGCCTATGATTCCACAAAGTAAACATTCAAAAGGCCGGTTGGTGTACTGGTTTTCGAGCCGGTTAAAAGTAGGCGCAGCGTGTTCCAAACTTAATAGGTAACGTATTTAACACAAAAACCACTAACCCAGTGTAACTCTTTTGTATCTACCAAACCTGAATGACCAAATTCCTGTTTGATTCATTTGGATTACACCATCGACACTTACCTGTAACAAAACACAAAAATGAATTAGTTTTGATAACAATAGCTTCACGTAAAAATATATTGATCATCATCATTATTATAAGCTCATATATGTCCCATTGATGTGCAATGGTCTCCTCTATCTGTCTCTCTCTCTATAAGAAACTGTAATACACAATACATTTTTTTGTTTATTGAATACAAGTTTTTTTTTCAAAAAATTTAAAAATCAAAAATAAATCAACCCAAAAAATATATTTTTGAATCGTTAAAATATTTGGCCTTGATGCATCTATTCCAAGGCCTCCCACTTTACAAGTCCTACCACCAAGTGGTAACTAACCAACTACCACGGAGGCTCTCTTAATAAATAAAACGAATACTATAATACGAAAAGTTGAACCCCAGCGGTACTTCAAAGTTGGTTACGCGTCAATCTAACAGACTAACACAATTTTAATTTCTCATCACAATGCTAACTGTTATCTACGATGTCGGTTGTATGTGAAAAAATTGTGTGCACTGGCACTCAATTCATTGTTTTCTTTGCTCTATTTACCCAATGAGACGTACCGCTAGCTAGCAAGAAGCGGCTAATGTGGAATACTAGAGTCATTTTTTGCAAAAATGCGCGGGAAGTTCTCAAATTATGGCCGTGGAGTAACTGTTGAGGCATTTTTCGCGAGTACTCATTTTAACCGTTGAATTGTGGGATGTAAATTCAAGGGAATTTAAGCTGTTTCTCTAGCATTTTATTTACAAAAGACTTATAAAGGAAAGAGTCGATGTAATGTTGGTCTTTGTTAAATCTAAAATTATAATTTAGTGACCCAAAAAAAGTCTAAGGTTTTCGATATAACTCTATAAAATTTGTATCTTAGATTCCAAATAAATTAATATAATTATGTGGACTAAGGAAAAATGATCGCAACAATTTCCTTAATTAAATTTTTATCAACTATTGCTCCAGTAAATTTATTTACATCACTGTCATCTGACCTTTACTAAAATAATATACGTCGTCATCGTCTACAACTGAGAGGGTTTACGTCCACCACGCTGGCCTAGTGCGGGTTGGCGGATTACACACCTAAGAAATTCCTAAGAACTTTTAGGTGTGCAGGTTTTATCACAATGTTTTCCTTCACCGTTAAAGCAAGTGATAATTCATTGTGAATAGACACATAACTTCGAAAAGTCAGAGGTGTGTGCCTGGGGTTTGAACCTGCGACCGCCGAAATTCTCGACCGCGCGCCTAAACCTCGACCCCATCACTGCTATAAAATAATATACAATGCCTATAAATGTATTTATACTATACAAGGGGGTTCCAAAAAAAGAACAAAAGAAACCATTTATAAACAAACCATCACAAGGGCACAAAACGGATGTTATATGGTTTTTATTAACTGATCTTGCTACCGGTAGCGCCGTAACCGCTGTTCTTAAAATGTCGGGAATTAATCTTTAATTCTCCTCTAAGGAAGTATAGGCATACATACAGTCTTACGGCCGTATCAACGAGGAGGTAGGCAGAGAGGATGGATATGTTTTTAAGTTTTCGGGCAATATTCAAACTATTAACCAACCCGTATTAGCGTGGTAGACTAAGGCCTAACCCCTCTCAGTTATAAAAAGGCCCGTGCCCAGCAGTGGGACGTATATGGGCTGATGATGAATGATGATTCAAACTAGATGCTGCTACTGAGATTTTTTTATCACAATATTAACACTTGGCCCGGCACAGAAATTGAACCCGGGACCTCTTTATCGCATGGCACACACTTGTACCCCGGGACAAAGAGGCAGTCAATAAAAATCAACAGCGTTTTGTAAAGTACAGAACTTATAAATAGAAATAATAATAAACCTTGACTTTTACCTGTTGGAACAAATAACATACGAGTACATACTAACAAGACTTATCAGTTAAAGAGTTAAAAAACCCAACATACTACCTACTCATTAACAATACCGTATGTGAGTACGGAGTGCATTCTAGTCGCTTTCTCAGCGCTCTACTCCTAAAACAGTTAATTTTACGAAAAAATGCACGAGTTATTTTTTGTATATAATTTCACGATAAACAATTCTTATTGAACTCCGACCAATAGGTCGCGAGATATTTGCGAAAAACTGATTTTCGTGACCTTTTCACCTTTTTAGCCGGCACGATATCAATTACGATTTTTCACATCTTCATTAACATAATAAAGGTGTATACAAAAATTCAGCTCACTAGGAATTATTCCGCAGATGAAACCTAAAATGACCGGACTATAAACATGATGACAAAACAAAAGCGATACGTGACATTTCCTTATAATGCATTCTGTTTATCGAAAACGATTACGCACACAAAACGCACTGAGCGATGAGATAGAGCGATCGTTCACTTTCTGTTTTGACATTTTACGTAAGACATTACGGATAACTTGGCCGAACTTCGACTGGGTTTAGTCGTATAGCCACAAATTTTACTGCAGCCCCATGGCACAGTTGGCTAGACACCAGCTTGCGGAATAAGAGGCCGCGGGTTCTATACCCGCACCGAGACAAATGTCTGTGTGATCCACAAATATTTGTTTCGGGTCTGGGTGAGACCGAAAAGTCTCTCGTAGTTTCTAAACCCACGGCACAAGACTTGTATCTTAGCGTGGGATCAGAACTATGTATGTGTCTGTTGTGTGTATTGTTTTATTTAAAAGAGCTGGCTCTACCGGGGTGGTGCGGTCTCCTGTCTGTCTGCGGGGTGGTGTTTAAGATTGTGAAATAATTTCACTTATCGAGTAGCTGCTTGGCAATTTTTTGTGACAGTTAGATATCAACACCCGCCGTGATCACTATGCGTGATAACAAGATAACTGCTATCATTGCAAGTAATAAAAACAGCTAAAGTGGTACTTACAAGTCAGTTTGTGTGTTCCCACAAATATTTCAACCGATGAGACTAGTCATTTTTATAGCTACCAAAAAAAGTTCTTTTATCCCACAAAAAATCTAATTTGAAATTTAATTTAAATTTATATAGTAAAGGTTCTATCCCCGGGTCGGGCTTAGTGTTATTGGGATTTTCCATTAGGAAATTCTCAGTAGCAGCACGAAGTCTGGAAATTTGATCGAAAAACGGTAATAAGCTCGCCCTCTATTACGTGGGACTGTTAAATACCTGGCCAAATGTGGGTGTAGAAATGCGCCTCTACCTACCCTTTCGAGGAATACAGGCTTGAGGTTATGTATGTTTGCATAGTAACATATAATACTATATATTTATTCCCAGATATTAAATGAGTGCGTGGCTGAGCACGCGTCTATAACGGCGTCATGCATTAGAGTTAGTCACACGTCGGGCGCGCCTTAGTCGTCTGCCACAAGCATCTGCTCTCAGTTCCGCCGGATTCTTTAGAAAGCGTTCAAGTACAATAATAACCACTCCTTTGAGGCTTGTCTTTTGAAAGCATTGACCATGTACCTACAGAACATCACATACCTTCAGATTTAAAAGTCGCATAGTGTTAAAAATATTATGCTGTAATTTACTCAAATATCGAGTTTGGATCTTTATACATTTTATTTAAGACAGTGTAGTATTATTTTGTATTTCTGTCTGATTCTTATATTATTTATTATCCAAATAACATAAGATATATGTAATTTACATTATTTAAAATACAACAGGCAAAAATAATGTATATACATTTAACGAATATATTTTAAAATTTTATCTATCAATTCATACCGACCAATATAATGTTATCACCAAACCTTGACACCAAAACAAAAGGTTCATAATGGCGTCATACATTTAATAAACTATCGAAATAATGCTATCAAGATATTAGAGGATATAAACAAGATTATTAACATATGCATGTTAACAATAAAGTTGACACGACATCATACAAAATGCAGTTGCATAAATTCTGAGGCTCGGTGCTCGGTTTTCATGCCTCGAAGCTTCAAGTAATAATTTAGATCCTCCATTACCAATTACTTACAAATTACATACGCAGTTAAATTATTTCAAGGCTCAACAGTGCGTCGTAATTTATTTAAAAACGTATGAACAACAACACAGGCAGTGTAAGAAGAGATAATATGTGATTATTTTTTAATGTATATTTTTAACACAACTGTGTAATTATATTATTAACGGCCCTTCCCAACGTAATTAAAACGCAGTACAGTAAGGGGGCGCCAAATCATTTACCTTTGCTTATCTTTATTTGACACATACGTAGAATAGACACATGATTTTAATAAATATAGAAATTTATCATCTTACAGCTTATCACGATCTCGCAATCCCACTCCATAAAAAATCCCAGCAGATCTTTTTTGTAAATTTTTCCAACTCAAAAATACCTAGAAGCTTACATTATCCTGCTACTAAACCAATACGAAAAACATATTGACTTACATTAGTACCATACGACTACTAGTCCGGTCAATTTAGACCAAAAAATGAGAGTGAAGTTACATAAAGTCCCAACAAGCTGAATTTCTGTGAAATTGTTCAATTAAACATAATTATAAACAATGTCTAGAAGTTCCCCATCATTCCCGTGTAAGGAAAAAAATTTATTCAAGGTCAAAGGTCTTAAAAATTGGTTTTTCGCGATTTTCAGCAAAACGGTAAGTTTTATCATAAAAGTACCTCAGACAAAAATTGTAGATCATAAAATTATCTATAAAAAATGTATCAATACTTTTTTTCTTACGAGCCACCGTTTCTGAGATATAACGATTCAAAAAGTTATAAAAGTTGTTATCGTCATAATATGCATGAGTACGCCACGTATATACATCTAGAGTTGTTATATTTTATAATATATATATATTAAATGTTTAAATATTTTTCTATCGGTCATTGTAACTTATACTTACAATATAAAATATACATAAGTTTTAACTATAAGAATATCAGGTAAAATGAAACCCAGTCCCTTAATCTTTAAGCCAGTCTAACTTCGAGACATCTGTCTCTTGTTCTATTGTGTGCGTGGCTAGGGTCTTATACCTGCTATAATAAATGAAATACCGTTAGTCTTGAGCGTCACTCATAACTGGCTGTGATACGACATCTGCATTTTACAGGAGGGGTAAAACAGCAGTTTTCAAAATGTTTGAAAAACAAGATTTAATTCAATGTGCTGAAGTTTTTAAAAAGAGTAATTCAACTCAACAAGAAGTTATTACCAACGGCATCCGCTTTCTTCTTTCTATGTACGGAGCTCCTAAAAAAACTACCTGTTTAGATAAGCATCGATATGCATGTTTCGTTAAAAATACTAAAAATAAAAAACAAGTTCAATTAGCTTGTCTTCCTCCAACCTCAGTTGCTGCTCACCAACATCTTTTTCGAGTATATTACCAAGTTCAAGTGTGGCTTACAGACCCTACAGACTGGGGTTGGAAGTTGGTCAACAATATATTAGAGCCAGTTCAAACTTTACTTCCACCTGCGCCGGAAAAACTGCTGAACAATATTTTTTGGAACTGCAAAAAGGGATGCAGTGCTAAATGTGGTTGCAAAAAAATCGGACTGTCTTGTTCTTTGGCATGCACAAATTGTCAAGGCCGGTCGTGCTCTAATATTGAATCACAAACATTGGAGGATTCGTTGACTCCGACGAAGTATCATGCGATACATCGCTATTGACGCAATTATGACGATAACAACTTTTATAACTTTTTGAATCGTTATATCTCAGAAACGGTGGCTCGTAAGAAAATAAGTATTGATACATTTTTTATAGATAATTTCATGATCTACAATTTTTGTCTGAGGTACTTTTATGATAAAACTTACCGTTTTGCTGAAAATCGCGAAAAACTAATTTTTTTGACCTTTGACCTTGAATAAAAAAAATTCCTTACACGGGAATGATGGGGAACTTCTAGACATTGTTTATAATTATGTTTTGAACAATTTCACAAAAAATCAGCTTGTTGGGACTTTATGTAACTTCGAATGTCTAAATTGACCGGACTAATACCATAAAATCAGTACACAAAATCCGCTGTTCTACCGCAGATGCGCTGGGAGTGGTCGCCCGCGCCGTCATGTTCCAAGTCATTAACCTTTTGTTGACATTGAAACAATAACGAGCACATTTGATGGCACATGTACCAGAGCTCGTGTAGAACCAATCATAAATTGGTCTTAACTCATCGCACATTGTGGGCATTGAACGAACCGTCAAGGTCTTGGGTAAAAGGATTTTTGAACTTCGAAAATTTGCGTTTAGTGGTTTTTATGTCATACTAATTGCTATACGGTAGTTAATGATTTATTTGAAAAGTGGTACTAAATTGAATGAACATAACAAAACTCCTATAACTATTCCTCTTTAACCCCACAAACTTGTGATTAAAACAGTAAGTTTTTTACACAAACGTATCACAAAAAAAAATTGAATGTCTGGCTAACATCTACCGTTCACGACAATATTCTAAATAATTGCGCCAATTTATAAAAAAATATATCATAAAATATCAAAGCACCAAGAGAAATTATTGTCAACCACAAACGCTAAAAACTTCGGAATGAAAAACAGCAGTCTTAAATTGTAAGGTAAACTACATGACTTGCCATATTTTACTCATTACTAAACTACGTATCTAAATGTTATGAAACCTCTTAGCTGAATATGTGTAGAAAACGCGTTCCATCCAACTAACCACGAAAGTTTGACAAAAACTTTGTCAGTTTGCCAAATGTTTCAGAACATTTTCAACACCCAAATGCCTACACTTCGCGCATGTCGTTTGAAATCGGCATAGCCGAGTTTTTGTTCGTGTTGGCACGGTCACTCACCTTCCATGTTCTCTATTAATATCTAACTTAAATGGCACAAATCTGTTACTTCTGACTTATCTATCCTGCCATCTAGTGCAGTACATAATTGTAGCAATTGCAAACGATTGAAATTCGCACGACGTAAACGAAAATACTAAGTGTTCGGAGTAATTATTATGTAATTAAAAACAGTTTAAATCATTTAGAGTTAGCAAGGTAACTACATGTAGTTCAGATAGGGCTCAATATGGCATAACATATTACTTTGAACATGTTATTATGTACATACATGAGTAGTAGATTATCAGATATATTTTTTGTTTCAACACCTTATCGAATACAACTGCTTTCGAGAAAAACGTGTCAGTACTTTAATATGTATGTGATTTTGAAAATGGAAAAGGTGTCCATCTATACCAAATTGGTCAAACAAGGTTTCTCACACTTGAAGCAACAAAAAGTAGCTGCTAATAATTGAACATGTCGACCGATTCAATGCCATCTAAGATCATATCATACATACAGGTTACTTAAAGTAGATAGATTTAATATTTATGAACGTCATAAGTTGTACAATAAATTTACTTGAGTGCAAGATTAAAAAAGAGATTGAGTCGCGTTACTTTCACGTTTATCATAGCATTGACTAAAAAATAAATTTGTCTTTAAAATTTATAACCAAGTTTACACAATAACATTACATAAAAGATTATAAAATTAATCAAAGATGACGTACGAACCTTACACAATTTGCCAGCAAATTGTTAGCACCTCCAGCGAAATGACTCGCGACTGTGTTCACGGTTCATGCTATTATTTACGCTCAAAATCAATCTCATCCATGATGAATTCCTCTATAATGAGGTTAAAAACCACCCATCGTATTTTCCCAAGACTTTAACTCAACCACTTTTGAGCAATACAAATTAATTAATCGAACATTCATGGTGTAATTAAAGAACAATGGTAGTCTTGTTTAGGCTTAAAAGGAATCTTCTGCGTACCACGTACATTAAATGGTTGTACATAATTGAGATTTCATTGCTTTTTTTAATTACATGATCCTCGAAATAAGAAGGAATCTGTAGATTACTGATCACTGCTATCTATATATATTATTTTATACAGGTTGTATTCAAAATAAAAATTTTGACGTTTTCCTAACAACCACATACATTTTATACCTATGGTTGTTAGGAAAACTTCATTTTTTTTATTTTTGTCGGGATTTTCTTTAACGCCAGAGGGTTTGTAATCACCTTGGCTATTACCTGCTTTAGTTTCCGATCCAAGTCTGAATACACCCTGTATAATCTTGGTAATTATACCTCAGAGACTTTGGTAATAATTCGAGATACATCTTAAAACCCAAAAAATACTAAGTAATGTGTGGGAGTTATTAATTTAGAAAAAAGTTTTCGTGTGTCATTTGCTAAAATAATGAAGGCTTTTTATTTAAATACGGAGTAAAGAATATTAGGTATTATAATTGATACAATAGTTCTCAGTACATTATCTATGTTAAACACGAGGGTAATAACCTATTCAATGTTACCAGTTGAATAGAAATAATATTTAAATACGATGATAATATGGGACTAGAATATTAACAATCATTATTTACCATATCGTGAGGCCTAAACTACCTTTAGCATTCTTACTCTTCAAATAGCAATAAAATTTAGTAATTGCCGTACTTAATCCGCCATAACGACAAAGTAAATGTGTCATGTTCCTAGATCAGCCTCTGAATTTGGATATCCAGTTAGTGTGAGATCAGCATAATTGTATCGATTGGGGACAATCGTAGTTGTTTTCTGACTATCAATGTATTCGAACCATAGAACACTTACAATTAGTAACTTTGCCATGTCACTTTTCGTGTTAGTACATATAATACATACATAACCTCACGCCTGTATTCCCCGAAGAGATAGGCAGAGGTGCACCCACATTTTGCCAATAGTTTTTGTCCCACGTAATATTTTATTGCCGTTTTTCGGGCACATTTCCAGACTCCGTGCTGCTCCTGAGAATTTCCTTATGGAAAAACCCAATAACACTTTGTCTGACCCTGGACTTCAAGATCGCAGGGAACATACTTGTACCGCGATATCACAAGCCAGTCATTACAGTTTAAAAAAAAAAACAATAAAATTACTACTAAAAGATTATACACGCCAACTTTCAGATTAATATTAAGACTGGCCAGCTACAGATGCTTAGATAAGACAATAGCCATCAAAAACGTTACACCATCCGATATTTCTCTCACCTGTGGCACTTTCTCCGGTACAGTTCGCGTGCGCCACTCGGTCACGACACCTTGCGGTGTAACTTAAACTAGTCTATGATACAATATTGCACGTATTCATCGATAAATCATAACGTGTTTATGGACTTGTAAGAACTTATTACTCAAGGTACGCTACTGCGGGTTTTAAAGGGATTTATATCGATTGCCGATTCAGTATGTTATATTGTTGTGCCTTTGATTTGTGTTTCTATTATTAAAGATTTATTAATAATTAAATATTCGTCGCGTAAAGTATTGAAATACGTGGATTTTAATAGTTATAGTTTCTGTGTAGATCAGGATAATATGTGTTCCCCTCGTTATTATAATACAACAAATGATATTGATGTTACTTTCATCATCATCAGCCCATATACATACATCCCACTGCTGGGCACGGGTCTCCTCTACAATTGAGAGGGTTTAGGCCTTAGTCCACCACGCTGGCCTAGTTACTTTGTTACTTTGCGGAACGTTATTTTTTTTTTGTTTAATGCATAGTTTTATCGCTAAAATAAATCAATTTCTGAATTCAATAATAGCTAGAGATCCTAAAACTTCTTTGTGACATAATAATGACAACAACGAAAATAATTCCTTATACAATTCAATGAAAAGACTATCAAATAACTTACTATGAAAGGACGAACGTAATGGTTTATTCATAAAGTTACCAAGAAGTGTATAGTAGAAAATATAAAGCCGTTTTATTACTTACATGAAAATGAATTTCTCCTGTTTAGAATGAAAAATGTGACAGGGATTACGATGGGAGTACGTGACCCATTTGTTAATATGAGTCATGTTTACACACAGAATACTGTATTTTAATAATTATTATTCTTACTAACCGCAGCGTATTCTATGCATTATTATATAAATGACTCACATACGTAAACAAAAACAATTGAACAATGCTTTGGATTTATTTAACAGCCCCGTGGCGCAGTTGCCTAGACACCAGCTTGCGAAACGAGAGGCCGCGGGTTCGATCCCCGCACCGAGATAAATGTTTGTGTGATCCACAAATATTTGTTTCGGATCTGGGTGTTTGTGAGACTGAAAAGTCTCTCGTAGTTTCTGATACTCACGACACAGGACTTGTATCCTAGTGTAGCATCAGAACTATGTATGTGACTGTTGGGTGTATTTGTTTATTTCGTTCATCATTATCACCATCATTAACCACGTCCCACTGCTGGGCACGGACCTCCTCTACAACTGAGAGGGTTTAGGGTTTATTTCGTTATACAAATATAACACAGCGGCGCTACATTGATTTTACTCGGATTTTCTCAGCGGGATTAGGTCTGTGACTTTAAGAGGCTTGCCTTTAATTTTATTATTCGAAGAATAAAACTTAACACTCCTTTTCAACTTAGTTTAGGAAAGCATCCTGCACTACACGATAATTGAAAATCTTAGCAAATAATGTTCTTGGGCGTATTGTTTTCAGAGCAGAAGTTTAATGTTATCGATAGGTTGCCCGCAGGCAACAGAAGAAAATGTCTATAGAACGATTATATCCAGCCCAGCTGTTATAGATGGTACTATGAAGTATATGGCCTCCAAACCCCAAATATAACAAAGATAATAAAATAATACAGCCTAACTTTAGTCTCTGCAACAGTCCTTTACCGCAATTATTAATTTCCTTTAAAATAAGTCAATATTTTTATTGCTCAAAACAAAAAATATGTCAAAAGACTCTTCAATTGATATTTAAAAAAAACAGTTTAATATCACTCGCACGGGTGGTACGTCATATCACTGATTGACACATCCACGTTATTTCCATTCAAGCCAAGTTAATATGAGCGCGTCTCTTCGCGATAGCGTACGTAAAACACATACGAAAGCGTGAGGGTTTCTTCGAAGGCGGTGGCACTGCAAGTTGCAGGAAACGCATCCGTTTTATTATTTACACCGCGCTCCGGCCGTTTCCTTAAACTATAACGCACTGTTTACTACTCAGAATATTTTGTTTGACATTATGGAAATTAGATAAACATTAGCATGAATTCTGATGACAATATTAGATTAGATTCTTAAATGATGATGACGGTGATGGTTACTTTTGGTAGTCAAATTTACTTATTTTCGACGTAGAGGGTTTCATCTCTTTGCCCTATACTGCCTAAACGCACCGATTCTAATAGTTTTTAGTTTGTATAAGTGCCACTGAATTGTCCGTAAATAAATCACTTATGTCTTTTTAACGAGGCACCCCCATTAGTTGCTGAAAACTTGAAGTTGTAAAGTAACTCTTGATTCAAGAGTAAAAAATAAACAACTTAAATTTTGACTAATTGATATAAAAAATTACAAAAATCTAATATACGCCTTAAAATGTTCTCAAAGAATCTAGACTTCACTAGTACAAAAGCCATAACTTGACTTCTAAAAGTGCTTTCAACCATTAATCTCAGTCGACATTAAACGAAATACGACGAGGCTGATGATTTCGTGGCCAACTAGAGCATACCACGATTAAACAGTTTAATGACAAGATAAACATCAGAGATTTTAAAAGCCAGTCAATTATCATTCATCGAGATTACATGATAAGTACCACTGGGCACCACATGACTCGCGAGTCGGCAAGAGCGAAGGCTTATTACAAAACTAAAGCTGACAGGTCTTGTACATTGTATGCAAATCGAGCAGACGAATTGGAACAACGTGACTATTGGATAACTATTTTGTAAGTTCACAAGGTCCGGGAAACGCACACATTGCAATCAGCCCTTACAAGTTTAGCTGACTGGCGAATGTTTAATGTCACAGTACAAATATTTGGGCTAAAACATGCACACAGTCTTGCCATTTTTTTATATTTCACACCTATTAAATAAGGTTTATTTTCTAATAACTGTATCAACTTCATAAAACCAATAAAAACTATGCCTTGTTAATGCTAAAGCGTAAAAAGTTGAAAGTGTGTTAAATACTGTCAATTATAAGAGCGAAAAAAGAGGTTCCAATTAAACGGAAGAAAGCGATAAACAAATATTTTTTTAACTTGACCTTGCTCTCATAACAGAATATGGATTTAAAACAAAACTTAAAGTAAAATAACAATTTCAAAACTAATAGAATAATTTCACGATTGAAATATATGATTGAGTATTTCTTTGCCAATCAAAAGAAGTCTCGTCTCAAGGTCTTGACCATTGCAAATGCAATAAATCATGAATAGCAATCAAAATATTGTGAAATAAATACAACATGAGGTATGATCGATTAATAACAACGCTACGGTTTGTACTCGCCTGTCCAAAGTAATATATATAAACACGACGATGAAAGCTATGACGAATGGTTTATTGTAATCAAACATATTTCAACGATGAAAAAAAGTACTGGTGTTGGTACTGGTTGAGTAGAAAAAAGGGATTCAAATGGGTTGTAAATTTCTGACTACAAAATCAATTGTTACATTATTGATAAATGTAGTTTCCATCGATTAAACATGATATAAATATATAAAACTCAAATGTACACAACTAATGAATAGTTAAGATCCCACGGTCGGAAATAGTATATCTTACGGCTAAATATAGAGAATAACAATAGGACCATTAGCAATTGCAAAAAAACAGCAACAAAACGTTTTCAAAAGCACATATATATTACATTCTTTTTATATGTTTTTTGTACAAGCAACACGATATATGCAGAACATACATCAAACTAATTGCTACTTGTACAGCTAATAGGCTTAGCAAAAAAACTAATGCGTTATAAATTTGAAGTAGCGTTTTATTATTACTAATGTACATTAAATTTTCCACTTTCTTCACAATGCATTATACATTACGTATTTGAAATTTTAAAATTACGCAAAGTTTGAAGGACATGAAGAACCAAATTAATTGCGTTATATAAAAGCTTTATCCAACTTCCAAGCAACATTTGTAAGGAAAATAATTACGTTGCGATAAACATAAATTTACGGTTTACACTTCGTTATATCACAAAAATTGCATAAACAAAACGCAATAGATACTCTCTGTAAAATAATTGCATTCAAATTCGTATGTTATATAATATATAACAATTAATGTACACATACATACATACATACATAAACTCACGCCTGTATTCCCCGAAGAGGTAGGCAGAGGTGCATTTCTGCACCCACATTTCGCCAAGTATGTATCAGTCCCACGTAATAGGGGGCGAGCCTATTGCCGTTTTTCGGGCACATTTCCAGACTCCGTGCTGTTACCGAGAATTTTCTAATGGAAAAACCCAATAACACTTTGCCCGACCCGGGAATCGAACCCAGGACCTCTAGATCGCACGGCACATACTTGTACCGCGAGACCACCCTTATGTATGTACCCTAATTACGTAAAGATTTTAATAACATGTTTTGACGTTTCAAAAGTGCTATTTTATACCTATATGATAAATAAACCACTATTTCATTCATTTCATTGTTATTTTTAGTTAGAGACACATTTGTTTCTAATATAATCCATCGTGTTTTCCTTTCACTGCTTAAAAAACGAAAATCATTAAAACATTTCATCCAAGGAAGTATACATATACTATACATTGTCTATCTATCTTTCAGTAATAAGTTTTTTTTTTATTGCCTTAGTAGGCAGACGAACAATCAACAATCAACGAGTCAAGTCTTATAATTCATTTCTCAGCTATTTTTTCTTTGTTCAAATTAGTTTAGTCTACTACTATTAAAAAATATTAGGGCTTTGCTGACGCTATTGCAAGTACCAAATATTTCAACCGCGAGTTCTTTTTAATGGTTTCCATATCATAAATACCCCGACCTGTGTATCTCTGCTGTAAAATTGTTAACAAACTCGACCAGTTGAGTTTATGTAGTCCATATCAGCTTGCGGCGAATTGCCGCCGCGGGATCGTCCAATACGACATTATCGTAAGTTTTTTAGCTCGCTCACTTCTTTTACATTTGTAATAGGGTTGATGATCTTCGCTCTTTGTTCGTATTTTAATAATTCGAATGTTTATAAGCTTGAAACGGTTTTTTTACGGTTGATTACGAAATTATGTACAGGACTTAGGTTACATTTAATCTAGAATATACCATTATCGCAGAATATATGTATTGTGATTTTTTAACTTGAGTATATTCTGGAGTAAAACCCGTAGTTTCTTGTTGGTAAAGGCAAAAAGATATACACCTCAAAAAGTCTCATTGATCGAAAACAAAATCCTTTTTGAACTTTTCTAACACAATGCTCCGATGGTCTATTTATGGTATCGTATAATTGGCTTCAATGGACTGCCGATTATAATTTAAATATTGGCCATAAAATCGAACGCATAACTTCTCATTGAAAATGTCATTCGATTTTGTTGCCATTATTCGAATAATGGTACATGAACAATTTATGCTCCAATTAATATTAGCAAGCGACAGCAGCCCTACACCACGCCGCTTTTAACTTGATTGTTATCAAAAGCGGCCGCCGTTCTAGTTCAACGAACCTATTGCTTCGGAGCCTGCGACTTAAAAACATTGGAAATACGGATCATTAGATATATTCTTTGATATTAAGTTGCTATTCTGTTTGTTAAATATCATCATCATCATCATCATCAGCCCATATACGTCCCACTGCTGAGCACGGGCCTCCTCTACAACTGAGAGGGTTTAGGCCTTAGTCCACCACGCTGGCCTAGTGCTGGTTGGCGGACTACACACCTAAGCAATTCCTAAGAACTCTTAGGTGTGCAGGTTTCATCACGATGTTTTCCTTCACCGTTAAAGTACGTGATAATTCATTGTGAATACACATTGTTAAATATAATTCTTTAAAAAATATTCTATTAAGTCTACAGTTTTAATTATTGTTTTTTTGCAGTTTATACATCTTAATTTTTACGACACTCTCTCGTCGTATCTGAGCCAGTTGGTCGTTATAACTAGTGATAACAAAAGTTGTAAATTTAATGTAATTTTTAACTTCCGTAGGTTAATATGAAAGAATCGGTTTTTCTTGTGATAGAAATACACTAAGTTGTGTGCCTAAAAAAATAACTCATCAAATGTAAGTCGGAAATATGACAGACACGTACAAATAAGCTCATTGTTGTTATTGTGCATTTTGTGTGTAGAGTTGAATGTATTGTATATACAATAAACACGTTCGCATATCAAATATGGTCGTTTTAATCCATTGACTACAGACAATTACACGTCTATGAACATGCGTTGGTTAATCCAAGCGTTTAACCTTCGCAATTGAGCCTTGATCCGATACGATTATCTGGCTGAACTACATTCCGATCTTTGTTTTATTTATTCACATTAAGACAACAATGCTTTCACTTTCACAGAGAAAAATTTTTCCGTGGAACAGAACGTGCGAGACAATATGGCGTCGAATACGTTTCAGTCAAAAGTCAAATGTATTTTAGCTGAATTAAAAAAAATACATAAAAACAATGCTTTCATTACTATGAAAGTGAAATTTTGACTCCAATCATAAACCTTGTTATCGTTCCATAATAATTTATGAAAAATAGAGTTAGTACAAAACATCATTTTATAATCCTACGATCGGCAGCATACTTGAATTGAAAGCTTATCTTTTACAAATAATACTTTTTAAATAAATAGACTACAAATACACAGTAACAGTAATCATAATCTACGTTAGCATACAAGAATACATAGAAAATTAAAACTATGTCCAGGAAACTCCAACGCAGGTTTACGAGTTTACATTTCACCAACATCTATTCACAAAAACTTCTTCAATCGATAAAATAGTAATCGAAATAAATAAATCAAATTAAACACAGTTAAAATCGATCCGACCGTTTATATCTTATGAATTAACAATTCAATATGCAACACAATACTCAAAATTCGCTAAAGAAATAACAATTCACACTGAACAAAATGCAAATCACTTCCTAATTTGTATGAAGTTAGAATAAATGAAGGCATTTTTAACAAGGCTTGGTGGTAACCTTGATTCAGTTTCCTACCTATTTATATAGTTTTTGAATGAAATACACATATTTGAATACGCATTCATAACTTCTTATTACTCAGAAAAAATATGTGTATTTTTCCTGTGCTGTCGCAATTAAAGTAATATTATAAAAAATATTAATTTGACGTAGACTTATATGACATAAGTTACCTACATTTGTACGCTAATTTCGAATGCTATATTTATAAAACCGCTCAAAAAGGAGTGAGCATAGTTACAAGCCTAAATTGATACTGTTTTAACCTCAAAAATGTTGTTTCAAACAAACAATCTTACAATGAGGCTCTGTTCCTTTTACGTCACGAATTCGGGACATCCGTCTCAACGTCAAGTTGTAAAGCTATCCATCAACACAAGACTACAGAGATAATTCTTATCGTGTAAAACATCCCTTACATAATCAAAGTATTTAGCTACTTCTAAACTAAATAAAAATATTAAAATATTTCTTTGCAAATAAAAGTTTGTAACGAACTAATAAAGGAATCATATTTTTCTATTAAAAAAAAAAATCAGTAGTAAAAGGACCTCTAACCTTAAATGGCTTTTATTCTGTAAATTATTATTATCCAATTAATGTAAGTATTTCAAAACCAAGTATATAGGTAATATGTGGTACAAGCCTTCTTAATAATCCAAATCTCCCTCACAACACTACGAGTAATAAAAGAAAATTTTAAAAATAAATTCTTAGGAAGCAAATAATTCTCATCATCTTTGTTATATTAAAAAAAACATAAATTTTCTCTTCAACTATCTCACCTATATTAAGATTGTCTAAGTATGTCACCGCCGCAGTATCGCAGCACAAAAGGTGCAATATTTACATAACTCGTACATGTCGCGTACATACATACCTTACAACCAGATCACTTGCATAACACCACGTAATGTATTGTAAACAATAACAATTGTTTACTGTTTAAAAATAGAAGGGGCACGTTTGAAAATATGCATACATAGAACATAGTTATTGGCATGTATTTCCTAAGTGTTATTTCTATAATATTTTTTCTTATGCCTATTGCCAATTTTCACGCAATTTCCAGAAAGTGCTACTATTATTTTTTCTCAAGCCAAGAATTCAACCCATTTTTTTAACGAGAGGAAAGCGCCTTATGCTTAAATGTATCTTTTGTGTTCATTTATCAAATGATTAAGATATTATGTACTTTGTTTTTGGACAAACCTCTTTTAAACACATAAGATTAGTTTCATCCAGTCGCAATATAAATGAAACATACGCACAAACCTTACCTAACAAGTAAATTTTCTTAGATGAAACACAGTACTACAAAGTACACAATACCGCACTATGTCCAAACGACTCCAAGTTTCCCTTCAATTAGACGCACTAATCATGTGTTCGGACTAGGAAACGTTTTCTACGGACACGCATCGGGTCTTAACACAATGAACGAGTGTGTAATGATCGAGGAAGACGGCCCTATCGATACCTAATAAGTGACATTAGTACTAGAATTTGTACGACACGAACTTAACAACAATGTACACCAAACTAATAAGCCCAAAGAAGAACAATAATTTATAACGGCTATGGCTAATATATAATACCATCATGAAGGTTTAACGCCACTTAAAGACTAACATAAAAGATCCTAAATCTGACCAAAACTACAGGCATGTAGAAATGCCTAAAATTCAGAAGCATTCAGTAATTTTTTAAGGAAATTCATAGATAATTACGGTAAAAAAATCTATACAAATAAATAAAATTGGAGTGTCTGTTTGTGATATTGAAATAACCACTTTATAATAAATGTATATGGATGTATACACGGTACATATACCAAAATAACGTTTTTTACCATTTTTGTCTGTCTGTCTGTCCGTCTGTCTGTTTGTTCCCGCTAATCTCTGAAACGGGTGGACCGATTTTAACGGGACTTTCACTGGCAGATAGCTGATGTAATAAGAAGTAACTTAGGCTACTTACATATAAATAAAATTTGAGTGTCTGTTTGTAATATTGAAATAACCATTTTTTACTACATGTATATATGAATATATATGTATATATACGGTACATACACCAAAATAACATTTTTTTCAATTTTTGTTTGTCTGTTTGTTCCGGCTAATCACTGAAATGGCTGGACCGATTTTGACGGAACTTTTATTGGCAGGTAGCTGATGTAATAAGGAGTAACTTAGGCTACTTTTAGTTTAAAAATTTTCTTATTAAAAATTAATTATCCGCGCGGACAAAGTCGCGGGAGCAGCTATCTTAAATATACAGTAATATCTACTGCCTCGTGGTCTTACGGCACAAGTATGTGCCTTGCGATCTAGAGGTCTTGGGTTCGATTCCCGGGTCGGGCAAAGTGTTATTTGGTTTTTTCATTAGGAAATTCTCAGTACCAGCACGGAATCTTTAAATGTGCCCGTAAAACGACAATAGACTTGCCCCCTCTTACGTGGGATTGATACATACCTGGCAAAATGTGGGCAAAACCTCTGCCTACCCCTTCGGGGAATACAGTATCTATCTTAATAAATGTCTTGTCTATGTTAATCCCTACATGTCTTACAAACGATTTTAATGAATAGAGAAATTCTGAAATCAAAGTTGGAAACTACATTCCATTCAATTTGCCATTCCTTGTTTAGTTGTTTATTATAACGTATAATGAGGCAGATACAATGTAACTACATACTCCGACGTAACAACAGCAATCATCAAGCCGTCTATCCACAAGAGCAACGAGCTCGGGATGCACGCTCGCTATATGAATTTCTCTCATTAAGCCCATAGAATGACTTTCAATAATGATCTCATTCAACTTGCATAACGTGCCGCGGTAATGGACAAACGGCGGATAATCGTCAGAAAGTTTTGGTTATTTGTTTTCTAAGCATCTTGGATCGAATCTGCAGAATCTACAATATGCGTGGGGGCGTTCAGTTTATTTGAACTAAATGTTTAGCATTTTCTTCTTTGTTATTTATTATATTATGTCTAAATGTTGCATCTGCAAAAGATTAATGTACAGAAAAATATATTTATTGAAGGCTATGACCGATATGTGTTTCACAATATGTTTTTTATTGTTTATAGGAAAAAAATTGTTGAATCTTTAATCATAAGCAACTCTACTAAAGTGATTATCATAAAGCTTCGGCCTTTGTATAAAACTATTCATTATTTGATTAAATAGTTCTCTTTGTATCTTATGAAGTTTTCTATTTCCTTTCACGACTGACTTCACAAAGCTCAAACAATATCGTGATTCTCACATGCAATGTTATTATCAAACGTGATCGTACAATTAGGACTAGCTAAAATTTCTACGTCATGAGCGTAAAATAAGGATGTCACAATATGTAGCACTAGTTCTTGCTTCAGTGTCGTCTTTCTTAGAAGACTCTAGAAAACAAAAATTTTACAAGCCATTTGGACAAAAATAACTTGTCAGTGATAAGATTTGATTTGATTCCGCCAAACTGCACTAGGCCAGTGTGATGGACTAAGGCCCGTACCCAGCAGTGGGACGTATATGGGCTGATGAAGACGATTATAGGATTTTCTTATAAAACTGGCGATAGTGACACTCGCAACTATGTATGTCAAGTTTTGGGATCAGCGCTTGGCCGCCATGATTGTGCCATTTAGAGAGGGATGTCAGATACCTTATTTTTAATGAAACGAAGAGTCAAATCACCAGCGGGTACAAAAATAGTGCAATAGAGAAACATCATTCTATACTTATTCCAAACAGCGTTATTGATAATGATCAACAGTATGCCTTTCAATCGCAGCTAATCATTTTGTTATTAAATACATATTATAGCGTTTCCCGCGATTAATGTTTCTTAATAGCGGTTTCAATATTCCAGCAGTTAACTATAAAACAAACAGACAGACATATGTATGTGTAGAAACCGTTCGCTCTCACGTGATAAACAAACGTGATGTGCAAATTCTGTGAACGTTTAATAATTTGATTATAAAGAACCAGGTGGCGACATTGAAATAGAATGGTGATGCAACATTACATACATACATACATACATAAACTCACGCCTATATTCCCCGAAGGGGTAGGCAGAGGTGCATTTCTGCACCCACATTTCGCCAGGTATGTATCAGTCCCACGTAATAGGGGGCGAGCCTATTGCCGTTTTTCGGGCACATTCCCAGACTCCGTGCTGCTACTGAGAATTTCCTAATGGAAAAACCCAATATCACTTTGCCCGACCCGGGAATCGAACCCAGGACCTCAAGATCGCACGGCACATACTTGTACCGCGAGACCACGAGCCAGTCAATGCAACATTCTTTGCAATATTTATAATACATCGTATTATATGCACAAATATTAAATATTTTTATATTTAAATTTCCGTATTACTGTTTTGTTATTTAAAATGCATTTCCTTATTTTATGATACTGCCAAAATTTATTACTATTAAATACACGGTATGTTAATGGACGGATAAGAATAAAAGGGATAAGAGACGATTGTCTCCATTCATTGAGACCTGGCACGTAACTAGTTGACTTGAGTCCTGACGCTGCGTTTCAAGTACCTAAGAATAGAAGGTTGCTCAGTTTTTTTTTTGTATTTAGTATATTCGCAACTCCGCAACTCGGGTGACTGATGTGGGCAAAAGATCCGCTGAGCTGAAGTGGGACTGGGCCGGCCACCTTTGCAGGATGGATCCCGATCGATGGGCGAAAGCCGCCACTAATTGGATTCCATGTGAGGGCCGCCGAAAGCGTGGCAGACCGAGAATGCGCTGGAGAGACAGCCTGGACGCCTTTGAGAAGGAGTGGCGTACCACAGCACAAAATAGAGACGAGTGGAAGAAGAAGAAGGAGGCCTTTGCCCAGCAGTGGGATCTAGTATAGGCTATTAAAAAAAAAAAAAAAATATTCAATAACAATGTAATTTATTAATGGAATGTTTGATTACCGTCGCCTCTTCAGCTTGCTAATACGCTGCATTATGTCGGCGGCCATAATTTGACAAAATATTCCATTTAATGAGAAAATTTCTAAAATCCAGAGGCGATCAATACTTGCACATAACAAGCGACAAATAATTTCAAAGGAATAACTGTCAGTGGTATCAATCGGTAATCTTTTGCACTTCCTTTTCATTGTGATAAATAAATTTGTTCCTTAGACCTATTACTATAAGACTTAACCAAATATAAAAAGATTTTCTCCATTGCAAGGTCGCAAGAAAGTATGATTAACGAAATCTTTAGAAGCCAGAAAGAAATAATTTGTTCATGACAGTTAAATAGAAAATGAATTGGCATATAATTGCGTATATCTGCCGATTTCTACATCGCACCAAGGCGAAACCGAAATTGTTACGAATAATGTTATGACACGCAACACGGAGCGCTGAGCATGCAAACGCTACGTATGTACATGCTAATTTTTGTACGAATATAAAATTAAATTAATATATAAAATTAAATTAAATTTTACCGTAGATAAATGGGTGTGATCACACTGCTGGGCACGGGCCTTTTCTACTACTGAGAGGGTTTAGGCCTTAGTCCACCACGTTGATAGATAAATGGGTGTGGTGAAGCATACAAGTAGGTATGCTGCAAAACGCACTATTAAGCAGTGATGGCCTCGAGGTTTAGGCGCGCGGTGGAGAATTTCGGCGGCCGCAGGTTCAAACCCCAGGCACACACCTCTGACTTTTCGAAGTTATGTGTGTATTCACAATGAATTATCACTTGCTTTAACGGTGAAAACATCGTGATAAAACCTGCACACCTAAAAGTTCTTAGGAATTTCTTAGGTGTGTAGTCCGCCAACCCGCACTAGGACAGCGTGGTGGACTAAGGCACAAACCCTCTCAGTTGTAGAGGAGGCCCGTGCCCAGCAGTGGGATGTATTTGGGCTGATGATGAACTATTAAACGTAACGTAGAGAAAGACAGCCTGGTACTGAACACTGAGTAGAACGAAGTGGCTTTGGAAGGGCAAGAGAAGCCGAGGATGGTTCTTAGTGGAGTGGCGTTTGGAGCGGTGTATGTCCAATAGTGAACAACTGTAGAAGATTGGTGATTATGGTATACTACGTTGTCTGAGGTTCGCTGGATCTCTTTTAGTTTTGTTGAAAGTATTCAATGAAAGAATATTTACAGCAGCAAACGTCATGTGACCGTTCATAGATTTTTACCTTCTGTTTAAATAGGACAGGACAGTATATAAATATATCATTTGCTTCTTTCTTTTAAAATAAGAAAACAACATCGCAAGGATGAAATATTGTTTTTTTTTTATTATAAATAAATAATAGCGTTGGTTACGCTCAAAGTGAGACAAATGTGGGTGACCTCAAGATTTCAAGTCGAGACACGCGATTTTTAGATTTGCAGTTGTCTAGATTATTAGTCATTAGTCAAAGAGAACCTAAGTTTATATTTCAAATTAACAATAATACTTTAAGCTATGTCTTAGAAAACATTTACAATGGCTATTATATATTTATGATGAACTCTAACTTAACTCAACGTGCAATCTAGTTATTTGTATTCTATTTCATGAATTACCCGAGTAATAACATTGAGCAATTCATCGCTATAAGCTCAAACGTTAATGGATGGTTTGATAAATATTTATTACATTGCAAATGCATATAAAATTATCCTTACGCCTATTTACTCCGCAGAGTAGCAGAGGTTCATTTCTACACCCACGAACAGACAGACTCCGGGCTGCTACTGAGAATTTTCTAATGGAAAAATCCAATAACACTGTCCAAGACCACGAGGAAGTCGTATTTTGGAACGTAAAGACAAAGGCAGGTTTGAAAATCCACGAAGATAGAAGACGAATGATTAAAAAGATAAAAATATATTAATTCTAAAATTAAAAAATGTATTATGTTTAACGTTGAAAAGAGTTTCTGTCTTATAAGATTTGATTAGACCAAGTTATGTAGAGCAATGTTCGCAATATAAGTAACGATATTATTTTTGAATTTAAAATCTAAAACTTTGGTACAATTACATAAGTGAGCCAATGTTACATGAAAACATTGGTAGAGCAACCTTCAAGTACATCAACATTGTCTGCTTGTTAGAAACGATACGCTTCGTTGATTTGCTTTTTCATTTATTTAACACAATAATTTATATAAGTGATTTATATCGCCACATCCTGTTTTATTCAAGCTTGATCTCCCTGGAAATAACAATGAACGTAAAGTACCTAATTTAAGTACTATAATATTATTTTTTTGCAACGATCATCATCCTAAGCCCATATTGGTACCACTGCTGGGAACGGACCTTCTCCACAACAGAGAAGGATTAGGTCTTAGTCAACTACGCTGGCCTAGTGCGAGTTGGCGGACTACACACGTAAGAAATTCTTAAGATTTTTTAGGTGTTTGCAATTTTATATATTATGCCATAGTTACAGGCATATTTTACCACATTTTCTCTGAAGTAACCGAGATGATGGTAATATACGACCAACAAATTTCTGCCCATATCTACGAATGTTTTGGGTTTTTAAAAAGGTTTTATTGACGCAAAACCTGTAGAGAGAAGATACATATAAATATAGGGTAAATGACATAAAAGTTCTCACGGCTTAAAAAAGGAAACAATCAGACACAAAAGGAGTATCGCGATCGCAAACGGTCAACAAATTGACCCTGTCTAATGCTCGCAATCATACAATTATTACGTATCTCATACATTACTCCGGCGGAGCTAACAAGCGAGCTCCATGGGAATTTAGTCATCTGTGATAGCGGTCTGTGAGGCTTTTGATTAAATCTACATCATCCTATGAGGCCAACCTATAGATGGCCTCTTTGATTGAGAAGGTTAGGCCTTAGATAATCACGACAGCGTAGTGGTAATGGCTTCAAACATCCCAGAAATTTCTTATGAAAAAACCGCTAATGCTTGAAAACTTTTTAGTCCTTCTTTGTGATATTTTCCTTAACGGTCAAAGTGCATGAAATAAAGTAAGACTTCTTCAAATTCCAAAGCCGAAAAAGAAAGAAACAAAAAAAATATTTTAATAAACCAGAAGCTAGCTCAGATAGTTCTGATATTGATAATCTGAATTGTTTCTGGTCTAAGTGTTGGTGAGGCCAAAAAGTCTCTTGTAGTTTTTAATACCCACGACACAAGACTCGTATCTTAGTGCACACTAACACTGCACAGTCAGGACTGTGAATGTGTGTGTTTTTTTTATTTTAATTCAAGTTATATCAATTTCTAATGTCACATCAAAATATGGGGCACCAAGAAGAAACGAATGACGAACAACTTATCACAGGTGCAAGCAGAATTTGTCCAATGAGATACCGTCTTAAAAGAGAATAAATCCACAAACAAGTTTAACAACACTGACGGTATAATTTAGCGTCTCCACAGTACAACCGACCTAACCACACATCTGGTTGGAGCGCGGCAAATAACGGAACTTTGCCGGCCGATTGATTCCGCCCGTCTATGGAAATAGAGACCCCAGTCTCGACTGTACCCATTGACGAAGTTATTACCGGGTATGAATAAGCAATTATGGCGCTAATCTCAGGGTTTTGTGGCGAGTTCATGTTTGATTTATTTTATTTTTCCTAATAATTGCGTTTCATTGCCATGAACATCCAGTAAATTATTAACAAAGTAAACTTAAGATTAAGCTTTAGTATGTTTTGTCATTCTCGTCATTCATTTGTTTTACTAACGGAAAAAAATAGGCAAAGGCATTTATTGACATACAGCCACGCCTTTTCTTTAAAGAACTCGTGTAAGTTACCACTCCTACTTATCGATGTACCACAAAGTTTCACCGTGTAGTGAGTAGGAAAGGTTTTTACCAGCAAATAATTATAAATTACTGATCTCTATAACCTACTTTAACAATTGATAAAAAGCAAAGAAATGTAACATCATTAAAATAAATAATAATGGCCTTTAAAAGCAGTAAAAGTAAAATGATTAACCCCAATTTTAATATTTTCCTTGTAGTGTAACAGTTGACTCGCAGAATACAAAATGAATACTTGACCTTAGCAGGTCACGACGAGTCCAAACTACGTCAGGAATTTGCATTCATTTTAAACAGTCACAATGATAAAACAATATTGGCCATTGGCTACCTTAGTATTTTTTTTTAATACTGTCTTTAAAATATGCCTGTAAGCACTGACCTTTCTTACTATTGAGGGGAACTATGTTCCTCTACAAACAATCTAAACTTATGAGGATTAGTATGTTTAAAACAGCTGAGATTTTTGTACCGAATTCATATGAAGGCTTAGATTCACTAGTACCTTATACCTAATTCGTTACTGAATTCTATTGGCATTACGAATACTCACCTAGGTTCTGTACATCGCAAACTTTGTTGGTGATTTATAATAGTTTATTTCGACTACAACTCTTGTATGTATCCAGTGTAACAAAACTCTTAATAGTTTTATAGAAACATCTTAACAAATATGTATTAACCTAAACAAATCTACTCCACATCACAACACAATTGTGCTTAATATCAACAATCAAACTCTGAGGCCAAAAAACAACAAAGCAGCGTTTCCATCACCGTTTCCTTTATTTCCGCTGAACAATTGTTTATCGAGGTCATACGTCGGGAATCAAACGATGAATTGTGGTCGCGACCTACTCGAATCTGCTACTAACTGACAAATGACTAATAACTGATTGGTAGAAAGAATATTGGAACACTGACCAATATTCCAAATATGTATGAGTTGCAAAACTTGATGGATATTAGACCCAGGAAAAAGGAATTATGACGATATAAAATGTTAATTACTTTTTTGATAACAATTAATAAGAATTGACTAAGTCGTTTTGAATGAGCAGGTAGAGAATATAGGCAGATACTCTATTTCTACTTCTTAAAAATTGAAGACAACGTCCCCTTGCGGAGGCTAGTGGAAAGCTCAATTGAAATTTAAGGAACCTACTCTAATTAGCATAATTTATTTACTTTTGAAATAAACAAATCTTAATAGGGCCGGTAAATATTAAATAATGGAAAGCAAAATTTTAACCCGAGTGTCGGAATAACTTTCTTAAAAATTTACCGTCGTGTAAAGCCATGTACGTCATCAGCTTAGCATTTTCCATGCTAAAATCTTTACAATGCATTTACCTATTATTAACAAAACAAATGAAGACAGATCGTAACTTAAAATATCAGAAAATTCACTCGAAGTTTTGAAGTACTTAAATAATATTGTGAGGTCAGGTTTACTGAATTTACTAAAAAAATACGTTCTCCACAAACCTCTTTCTACTAATAAATTACGTAACACCATATTAAAATGAGTCGTATCAGTTCATTGCCGCAATTAAGTTTACATAATCACTGCATTTTTATCTCATAGTGTACACATGTTATCTTTCGTAATCACGGTGCAGGCTCTTATCGCCGCGAGCTGTTATCAGCGCTCTATCAATGTCTTTTGAACCCTATGTGGAGCGAGCACTTTCACCGGAACATTTTAATATAAAAAATAATGTAGGCCCATTCTTGGAAAAGAATGAAAGTTATTGGTTTGGCTTTTAGGTGGGATATTCTGATTAATATTAAAACTTAAACAAGATCTCATAACGCTTGATTAGAATAGCTACTTAAGGGTTTTTGGAGTTCCAAATTTATTAACCTTAAATATAAATACTTTAGCGAGTGGAAGAAGAAGGAGGAGGCGTTTGGTCAGCAATGGAATCTATTACAGGCTATTAAAAATAATAATAATAATGAATGCTTATAATTTTTAGGGGCAAAAAAAATTTACCAATTTGAAAAGAAACAAACTCCAAAGTATTTTATAAAGTAAGAACAAATTATTTAAATGCAATAAAATTAAAAATACAACATGACTGTAAACATTACAACAGACGACAAGAAAAGAGAAAATACTTTGAAACACAAAAAATAATAATTTTGAAATACAGGATATTACATACACGTTAATAACACAAAATCAGTGTTAATAATACGAATTAAGGACATTAAACTTATCGCTTACAAATGCAATTTAAACTCGTAAAACAAAAATTCAATTTCCGCAACAACAATCGGAACTGAATACGTAATTCACTCATTCCCTACGTAACCGAACAACAACTGTAAAAGAAATTGGGAAATCCATTTCCGACACCAGCTAAAATAACAACAACTTGCGGTGGGAACCAGCTACGCCTAGGTGCTCATCCCACGGGAAGACAACGTTTTCTCGGGATAAAAAGTAGCCTATATTACTTCCTAAGGTCCAATCTATATCAGTTCCAAAACACATTCAAATCAGTCGCGTAATTGTTAAGTTAAATGGGGACAAACAAAAAATCAAATTTGACCCGGCGAACTTTGTTTCGCCTTAGATGCAATTTGGATTTAGTTCAAGTTCATTTTTATTCGTAGGATAATAAATATAATTTAAAAAAATCGTATTTTAATTATTATTTATTTGCCACGTATTTTGGTGCATGGGTTGCACTCTTCAGTGAAGCACCATACGATAGACATTTTTCGTTTTATTATAAAGTATAGATGAATGAGTAACAAAATAAATGTGGTATTGAATTCAAACAAACAATCATATGTTGACATTCGCAAGGTGATGAATGAGTTGTGTTTGTAAATACATATCTCGACGCCTGTGAGTGAGACAACACATCTTGACTCGTAAACCATAATAAATAATGTGAAGATGTTATCAAAACACAAAATAAAAAAAACTAACGTGAATTCCTACAATTCGACGACACAATCTCGAATTCATTGTTGAAATAAATTTTACATACATACATAAACTCACGCCTGTATTCCCCGAAGGGGTAGGCAGAGGTGCATTTCTGCACCCACATTTCGCCAGGTATGTATCAGTCCCACGTAATAGGGGGCGAGCCTATTACCGTTTTTCGGGCACAATTCTAGACTCCGTGCTGCTACTGAGAATTTCCTAATGGAAAAACCCAATAACACTTTGCCCGACCCGGGAATCGAACCCAGGACCTCTAGATCGCTCGGCACAAAAAATAAATTTTACTAGAGAAATAATATCGTGATTTGTTTAAGCAATGTAGGTAATTACTAATTATGTGACTTCGTTCATTAAAAAAATGTAATGATGATAACCTAAATGTCGCGTAAAATAATAATATTGTAGTAATCATTATCCAACAGACACGTTCATAATCCGTGTTGCAATAGAAAACGTCCAATTAGACAAAAATATTTTAAAAGCTATTTACAGACCGCACTCTAATATGAGTAATTATTGCGTTTCAAAGCATTGCAAACTCGTACATCGTTAAATTAAAAGGTCTATGAAAACGCAGAGCTATGAAAGGCGCGGCCTTACCCTCGATGGAAATCCAATTTACACAAGCATCAGACTTGAAAGTACGATTTAATAGCTACTGTGCGAGTAATGATGCAATTCCGAACACCCCAGGTTATTCTATTTTGTTTAGTGCTACTTACAAATTATGTCAAGTTTATTAGTTAGCTTTAGAAATGTATGCTGAATAGAAATATAAAAATCAGAATGAGCATACCACAGCTCATTCTGATTTTTGAAATTCCCATGCAAGGATTACTTACGTCGAAGCAAGAAATAATTTTAGGATCGAATTTGGATGTCCATAAACCAATTAGAGAAGCTTAATAGCGAGTATAAAATGGATCACAGGTAATGGTTCCACGAGAAAAATGCATAAACACTAATTTGGGGCCTGGGTGTTGGTGAATACGAAATGCCTTCCGTAGTTTCTGAAATCAACGACATTTTACGACACGGCAATTTCATTAATTCTGTCTTACTAATGGACTGAAGTCGTGATGGCCTCGAGGTTTAGGCACACGGTCGAGAATCTCGACGGTCGCGGGTTCAAACCCCAGGCACACACCTCTGACTTTTCGAAGTTATGTGTGTATTCACAATGAATTATCACGTAATTTAACGGTGAAGGAAAACATCGTGATGAAACCTGCACACCTAAAAGTTCTTAGGAATTTCTTAGGTGCGTAGTCCGCCAACCCGCACTAGGCCAGCGTGGTGGACTAAGGCCTAAACCCTCTCAATGGTAGAGGAGGCCCGTGCCCAGCAGTGGGACGTATATGGGCTGATGATGATGATGATGACTAATGGACTATGAAACATCTTAATTTGAAATCATAATTATATATGTACTAACTCTTGATTACTTGATTGACGACTTAATTTGGAATTGCAAATATACTTTATGAAAACTTTTATTCAGTAAAAAATACTACAGTTTTGTAAACTCTTTCTTTAAATAGATATGATTTTAATAATAATAAATACACCCAACAGTCACATACATAGTTCTGACCCCACACTAGGATACAAGTCCTGTGTCGTGGGTATCAGAGACTACGAGAGACTTTTCGGTCTCACAAACACCCAGACCCGAAACAAATATTTGTGGATCACACAAACATTTGTCTCGGTGCGGGGATCGAACCCGCGGCCTCTCGTTTTGCAAGCTGGTGTCTAGCCATCTGCGCCACGGGGCTGTCAATATACCTACAACAAAAATAACCTAGTTGGTATAAGAAATTACTGTGTGTCAGATCTAACTCAATTTATTTAACAGAACTGCAGGTGTAAGTTCAGTGCACTCCAAAAACAATGACACTTAAGTGAACGCAAAAACCGCCATCACGGGTAATCGACTCGCAACAATGTATTCTGAGGTTTTTGTAGTTGGGAATCTAAAAAGCTTAAAATCAAGCTGACTACAAATTACTGTCAATACAAGCGCTTGTGAAAACAAAATTTCTGAGGAGTAATTGCGTTTGTTTAAATACTAAAACACGGGCTTATTTTTATTGTAGGAAATAGTCATGTTTCTCAATATAATAACAAATATTATACAATATTCTCATATTATATGAGTATGATTATACAATGATGCCCGGAAAACGGCAATAGGCTCGTTCTTATTCCCCTCTTCGGGGAATACAGGCATGAGGTTATGTATGTATGTACATATTATATACAGAGATAAATTACTGCTTCATATCATTAAGTAATCATGAAATAAATGTCACCTTTTTTCGTTGAGAATAATCACATGAAATTATATTCTAGCTCCGTTTTTAGATTCAATTTCTTCCTCAGAAGGAACTTCAATCAAGAGACTTTCCCAATAATTTGCATCCATCACTCTAAACCTCATACATATAATTGAACACATAAATGAAGAAGGAAGTAAAATCAATCATCAAACAATACACTCTGCACACACAAACATCTCGTAATATGATGACTGGTGTAATATTTGTGCCATCAAACAGGCCTGCGGTCACTCACAGTAGAAAGTGGTGACGTGCTCACGTACTGAACGCTTGTTATTTATTACTACAACGTATCTATGGTCTTTGAACCTGCTCAAATTAATAATTATAGAAAAGTTATTACCGTCTACGCTGGACGCATTTCAATCGGTTCCTAGTAAGAATGGGTCATGAATGGGTATAGCTTCAAGGAATGGGCTCGATTTGTATATTGTATTATTTTAATTAATTATATATTTGATGATCAGACTGGTAATTTTTAAAATAATTAAGTAATTTTTAAAAATTAAAATACGCACTTGTTCATGAATTAAAAGCTAGAAATAAAACCTTTAATAGTACAATGACATATTATGGACCTTCAAAGTAAACATCCAAAAAAGAACTTAAAACCTACCTAAAAATCGAAAGAGCTAACAATTTTCGAACAAAGCAAATAAAAAAAAAACTTAATGAATCTTCATCTTCAACATTATTAAAAATTCTTATTTTTTAACACACAGCCAATAAGTGATACCCACATCCGCTCATACGCCCACTTGTCTATATTACTTTGCGTGAAAACGATTCCAACTGTAATTAAGTTGTAAATAATAAATCAACATTTACGTTAAGAAACTAATGTATTTCATTTAAAGTCGACGTAAATGCAAGTTATGGAAGATGCATTAAAGTATTTCCGACTGTTACTTACAATAAGAATGTCATATATGCCAAGAAAGGAACAGTAAGAAATTATATAGATTTGAATAAGCGATTTAAGGCCAATCTTAGCCGGCTTTAGAATTCCAAATATCTCGAAACCAAAATTCAGAAAAATTGCCTCAGCTATTTCCGCGTGAAGGGTAACTATCAAATTCTCACAAACTATTTTAAACAAAATATCATAAAATCCAAAAAAAATACACAAAGTATGATAATATAATCGAATACAAGTTTTCTACTTAAAATCGTGACAGACAATGACACTTCATACACGATGGTTGAAGCAACGATAGCCTTTCTAGTAAGAAAGCTACCGTGCCAACATAAGGTGTGCATTAACGCCGGCTATTACTTACACGAAGGTAATTTTATTTCCCTATAACTATACAAGATAATTAGCAATCAATTTTACGATCAGCTTTGTTCCAGTTTTGTTGCATCAGACAATTCGACTTGCCCTTAAAATTGGTCTGAATATGTTTCTTCTGATGTTAAATGGGTTTTGCCGTCTAGTTTAAAATTAAGTGGACTTGTCCTGGTTATTTGTTGGAAGTTTGTAGTTTGACCTCTTGCTTACTTCGAAGTCATAAACTTTTTAAACTAGTGCTTTTTTAATACAGAACTTATATTTAAGTGAACATAAAACGTTAAAAAAAATCTTGGGTAAATTTCATGATTATGATTGTTTCATAAATATAAACATTATCAATCATAGCGAACCTCTGATTATATTAATTACTCATGAGTAAAATTTCATTTTCATTCATGAATATTATTTTGTTATTCAATGTGAAATTGTTATAAAATCTTGAATTATTCAACCCTTCCTTCAAGTCGTTACAAACCGGAACATGTTCCTTGCGAATATTATTGTAAAGGGTGAAAGAGAATTCGTACAAATGTCCACAGTACATACGTAATCCATTTAAGTACGATGAACTGAACCGTGTTGTTCTGATTCGATGTCACGTGTAATATGGGACGGCATGTTCATACTGCGACAGCCCTGGTGCTCAGTTGGCTAGCTTGGCTTGCGAAACGAAAGGCCGCGTATTCGATTCCCGCACCGAGACAAATGTTCGTGTCATCCACAAATATTTGTGTCGGGTCTGGGTGTTAGTGAGACCGAAAAGTCTCTCGTAGTTTCTGATATTCACGACACAGGACGTGTATCATAGTGTGGGGTCTGAACTATATAAATGTGACTGTTGAGTGTTGGGTGTATTTATTTATTATTCATAGATCTACTGACTCAATAGCTATCATTTATTGCGATGAAAAAGTCAATGTAGTTGTATTTTGAATGTCTATTGCGAAATTAGCGTTTTGTTAACACGGCTATGTGACCACACTGTAATATTTTACAATTTTGTCTCTTGTTAACTACAATAATGCCGGACTGACTGAAATTTAATTGACTAACCCTTCTTGGTAGAGTGACAATGAAAGACTAAAAGAAACTGTCTAAATAATAATGAGCTATTGATTCCCTAAGTCAAAAGTAGTAGTACCTAGTAGTAAGTCAAGCCTAAAACTTCAAGGTGCCAAAAACAAAAAAGGTTTAAAACAAGTTAAATAGTACCAGCCAGTTTAGTCATATGGAAAAAATGCATAGTAATTTCAATAAGCAACCTCATTTTCTATAGTTTTTTAATTCGTATGACATACATTTCATATTCATTATCATTTTTGCCACAATGTTTAAAATACTATCAACACTTATTTAGATCAATTCAAAGCATTCTATTTTATGTTGTTGAACTTCATAGACCGACAGACCGTTCACCCTTAAGTTAATGGCATTTAAAATATCACATAAATATGCTATTATATTTAAAGATTTACCAGAGTATCTACAACACTAACATTCATGGCTGATTCGAATGAAAGTCTTAATCGAATTTACTTCAAAGTCGATACATTTCAATGAAAGTGAAGCCAAATGCAAATTTTAATAGAAAAGTGAACCCTGGCACTAATACGGTCGGAAAGTGAGAAAATGTTACACTAATTCTCAAATTACTTACTTCTAAAATTCTAAGAAGAAATTTATTTAATATACAGAAAAACTTTGAATGTCAAAGAAGTAATAACGAATATAACGTGCAGACATCAGATAAATTATTTGGAGAAAGCAAATATAAATTATGATAGTGGAATCCCCGGTAATTACCGCAGATTAAATGTACGGCAGTGTGAACTTTTTACCGGTCAAATTGCGGCTCCATTTTTAACACGAATAAACGTTTTATTCTTTAAACGTACATTTTATATTACGGACGGCAAAATGATTTCTTAAAATTGGAAGCGCAAAGCTATCTAGACAGAATGTTACTAAGTAATGAATGACATACATCATCATCCCACACGTCCCACTACTGGGCACGGGCCTCCTCTACAACTGAGAGGATTTAGGCCTTAGGCCTCCACGCTGGCCTAGTGGGGGTTGGCGGACTACACACCTAAGAAATTCCTAAGAACTTTTAGGTATGCCGGTTTCCTCACGATGTTTTCCATCACCGTTAAACTACGTGATAACTCTTTGTGAATATACTCCGATAAGTCAGAGGTATGTGCCTGGGTTTTGAACCCGCGACCGTTGAGATTCTCGACCGCGTGGCTAAACCTCGAGGCGATCACGACTATGAATGACATATTACACATTGATGAAAAAATCTTACAGAAAAAAATACGTACCTACACATCGCAGAAACAGTTAGAACATGATAACACCATTTCCTGTCAAATAAATACCGGTATTCCGCGGCAATAAATGCGTTTCTATCACGTGTTTCAGAAGTATCATTCGGCCGCCTACATACCGATTGTTATTAACACTGCCTAATCATGCTGAATTAAAAAAAAACATGGTCTTTTTATGTCAACAGTTATCAGCGTCAGAAGCGTGCTATATCCTCGGCCCCATCTGCATACACTTTCCATCAAATCGAGATTAGGCCAAGTAAACGCTTGTATTTGAAGAAAAGCGCCTACGCATCCGAAATTATTTTGAATATTTAATTTATTCGTTTATTCGACCGGTTTTAATATTAACTGTAAATGTCAATAAGCGCTATATGAAAATACAATTGGCGCAGAATTCCATAGTGAAGATGTACTTTCTCCGGCCATCTATAATATAATAAAAGCACTTACAGCGATAGAAAGTAAATCCGAAACAAAGTCCCTCGACGAAAATAATCACGATTAACACCACTCAATCGAGTCAAGTGTTTGTCACTGCACTATAAAGCACCTTGTTTTAAAAAATCAAATGTCACACTGTACGGTATGGCGAACGTTATTTTCAAACGGGACGCGGTTTCAAAGTGACGGTTGGGACGGCGCTTCGCGCGTGCGCACTGTGCCGCTACTAAGAGAGCTCTGCGGCTGTCTGGGCTGCTTAGCGCGAGCCGCGACCACACCACACGGATCTATGATAATGAATCGGGTTTTTTTATCATGCCTCGGCACTATACAACCTGCCTGTGCCTGACAGTTAATGGTTCCTGTGTGGCCCTCTTCAACCCTGATAGAGCCGGTCGTTTGTTTACTCATAGTGTACCGAGTTTGAATGGTGCGTGTTTTATAAAGGTCGTTATCCTTGTTTGATTGACAATATTAGAAAATGTGTGATTAATATTATGTAAATAACCATTGATCGGAACTTTACGTGATTTGCTAACTACTCGTATTATAATCTTAGAAGGTTTCCCAAAGAATCTTTAGAATTTACAAAAAGCTTTTATGAAATAATTTTTGTCTTAGCGAGCGTCTTCTTCTGTGGTGGACTAAGGTCTAAACCCTCTCAGTTCTAGAGGAGGCCCGTGCCCAGCAGTGGGACGCATATGGGCTGAAGATGATGATGATGATGATGAGCTTCTTCCAATTAAGATTTAAGGCAAATTTAAAGAACGGCAGCATAGAAATTTTTCGTAATATCATCAGTATGTGTAATATAATCACAATACACGGGAACACGCGTCAATGGATGATGGTACAAATACATGAATTGGAGAATGAAAAAATTGCATTAAAAAGTTTTCAATCATTGCATGCTACCTCAAAAAGATTTCAACGATGTATTCTTAGAGACCATATTTTTATATTTCTACAGAAAACTTATGTCGTTATTATGTATATTATTAAACTCTATAAATTACTGACCAACCGTATATATAAAAAACAATAGTAGATACACAAATTTTATATTGTAACCTTTTTTTAGTTTCTCTAGTCCTGATGTCCTGATGTCTTTCTTCTTTCTTTCTTTCAAAATATTTTAATTTTATTATAGAAAATATACAATTAAGTATTTTGTGAATATTTCAAGTGTCTACCTGTTACCATTAATTATAATTGATATCAAGCAAAAAAGGGCAAAAAAAACGCGTTTGTTGTACGGGAGCCTCCCTTAAATATTCATTTTATTTTGTTTTTGTATTTGTTGTTATAGCGGCAACAGAAATACATAATTTGTGAAAATTTCAACTGTCCAGGTATCGCGGTTCTTGAGATACAGCCTGGTGACAGACAGACGGACAGACAGCGAAGTCTTAGTAATAGGTTCCCGTTTTTACCCTTTGGGTACGGAACCCTAAAAAAGATACAACGTTGAACAAAACAAAGTTTATGTCAAAAGCGCCCAATGTCGCGACAAAGTTGCTTTTACACGCAAAAACACTGTCAGAGAAGAAATTGTGAAACGTACTATAAAGCTTGGCTATTTTACGAACAATGTAAGATGTCTTCACTGTACAGAACACAAAGAGAATCAATAAAACTTCACATGATGACCTGAATATGTATACAATCACGCTTGCATCCTGGAAGGGATAGGCAGAGATCCGTTATGTACTAACGTTTTGCCACGAGCGTTTTAAGCCCCACGTAAAGAATAAAATTAAAATTTTCTTTTGGAAGCTTCCTTTGAATATGATAATGACTGCTCCGTGATCTCGCGGTACAAATATTTGCTGTGCGATCTAGAAGTCCAGTCTAGAATATGTATGGAACATTATACATAATGTATGAAAAACCCAGCACACTTTGCTCGACCCTGGAATCTAACCCGGGACTTTTAGTTCACATGAAACACATTAAAAAGTCGTGATGGCCTCGAGGTTTAGGCACGCCGCGCCGTCGAGAATCTCGACGGTCGCGGGTTCAAACCCCAAGCACACCTCTGACTTTTCGAAGTTATGTGTGTATTCACACGGAATTATCACGTACTTTAACGGTAAAGGAAAACATCGTGATGAAACCTGCACACCTAAAAGTTCTTAGGAATTTCTTAGGTGTGTAGTCCGCCAACCCGCACTAGGCCAGCGTGATGGACTAAGACCTAAACCCTCTTAATTGTAGAGGAGGCTCGTGCCCAGCAGTGGGACGTATATGGGCTGATGATGATGACACTTGTACCGCAAAAAGGAGCCAATATCATCATCATCACCATCATCATTAATTTTACAATAACTTAATTTTATTTAGTAGTTGACCACCTTTATTGTAAGGTACGATCAGTTACTAAAACCAAATTTTCACCTTGTAGATGTCTGGGACATACGTGTGTATTCACAAAGCAAATATCAACTATGACAAAAAAACATATTATGGAAACACTATTGCATTACGTACACAGGTAGATTTATGTCATGCAACGATTAGCTTAAACACGAACCGACATGTTGAAGAAAATTCAATTATGTCATTAAATACAGCGACCTCTTTACGTGTAGATACTGACTTGTGTGATATTAAGTGGTGAATCAGATAAATTAGTCTTTACACAACAGATCTTGCCTAGGTTTGTTGCCTATTTAAATATGGCGAAATAATCATCATCATCAGCAGCAGCCTTTCTCACGTCCATTGCTGGACATAGGCCTAGGACATCATTATTTTTATTTAATTATTTACTTACTCTTTCTTGTACATATCCTTGTTACGAATAAATAATTGTTACAAATAAATTACAGCCCCGTGGCGCAGTTGGCTAGACACCAGCTTGCGAAACGAGAGGCCGCGGGTTCGATCCCCGCACCGAGACAAATGTTTGTGTGACCCACAAATATTTGTTTCGGGTCTGGGTGTTTGTGAGACCGAAAAGTCTCTCGTAGTTTCTGATACTCACGACACAGGACTTGCATACTAGTGTGGGGTCAGAACTGTGTATGTGACTGTTGGGTGTAATTTATTTATTTATAATCGGTGACTAAAACTTAATTAAGTGTAGTAGTGGCGGTTCTGTTGCTCTAGGCAATTTCTAACAGACAACCATGGGATGGATAATAGAAGAGGAAAAATAGAGAGGGCATTTTTTTGTAACATTTCAATTGACAGACCACGGATCGATTTATTAAATACAAAATAACCCAAACGCATAACATAGCTAACATAATTGTTGGAAGAAAATCGTAGTTAGAATTGCACCATACTCAGTTTGAAGTACACGACAAATCGTCGAGGAATCAGCAACACCACCAAGCTAGTTTTTCACAACTTTTCAGGAGAGAGAAAAAAAACGTTTTTTTCGTCCATCAAGGCCTAATTGACTGAAGTTTTTCTCGACATCTATGATGAATGACATTATCTGTATTCTCAAAGAAAAATTGTATGGAAAATTTGAATTTATAAAATTAAAAATACGAATCCAACGATGGTATCATTACTCGATAAAAATCGAGCTTGGTGGTGTTGCTGATTCCTCGACGAAATGATACCTACAGTTGGTACCACAGTCTTCAACTAGAAATACATTAAACTTTTAAGGTTAACAGGCAAGAAATCGTTTTATGAACTTTTAGATAAAAAATTATAGATTTAAGTAATGATACTAATATTGCAACTTTTTTCATAATACAATTGCCTTGTTCGTCCTACAAAAAATGTGTGCGGCATGCGATGAAGAAATCCCTAGTTATATTTCCGGGTCGGACATAGTCAAACGAGATTTTTACGGATCACGGAATCTAGGAATGTTCCCTAAAATCTGTACCTAGCCTACTCCCTATTTAAAATTCGACAGCCCCGTGGCGCAGTTGGCTAGACACCAGCTTGCGAAACGAGAGGCCGCGGGTTCGATCCCCGCACCGAGACAAATGTTTGTGTGACCCACAAATATTTGTTTCGGGTCTGGGTGTATGTGAGACCGAAAAGTCTCTCGTAGTTTCTGATACCCACGACACAAGACTTGTATCTTAGTGTGGAATCAGAACTATGTATGTGACTGTTGGGTGTATTTATTATTATTATTTATTAATTAGTTAGCCAAAAACGGAGGTAGAAATAAAATTCCTTCTCTGCGTCACACTACTATGACTGTAGCCTAGTCATTAAGAGTTGTATTGTTGTATTGTAGCCTAGACATGCAGATGGCATGTCAATATACAATACGTAAAGGACAACTCAACATTTGTATTTATACATTGCTAAATGTCTATTCACGAACCCGCACTAGGTCAGCTGGACTAAGGCCTAAACCCTCTCAATAGTAGAGGAGGCCCGTGCCCAGCAATGGGAAATATATGGGCTGATGATGAAATATGTCTATTATCCACTTGATCGAAAAGTTTCAAAATATCACCATAAACAACAGGTCAGGAATTTACCGCGATTATTAACCTATAAGTAACGTTACATCACGCTAAATACATAGACAATCGCAAAATTGCAGAAGATTGACTGAAACGTGAGTTGGCTCCGCCATAAATATCTCAAGATACGAGCTTAGATTAGTGAAAAGGTCGCTGGATAAATTATCATTGCTAAATATCTGTATTAGACCATTTACGACCCACTGCTGAGCACGATCCCTTTCCTCTAATAAGAGGGGGCTCCATTGTCCCTAACACTAGCCTAGTGCGGACTGATTGAATTCACATACAGTAGAACGCCGATTATCTGAATTAATTGGGACCAGGGTAGATTCGGATAATCGAACATAGACTGGTAATACGAGTAAAGAAAAACGAACTGTCACACATAGAAAAAACTTTATTAAGTTTAACAAACACAGTTCTACAATAACACTCACTTGAACATCTCGATCAGAGTGAGTTGCAACCCCATCAAGCCTTAACAAATGAACAAAGTATAAAAATTCACAAAAATAATAGATTAGATAATTGGCGATTCGGTTAATCGGCGTTCTACTGTACTTGAAAAATCGCTTGTGGTCATCTCCAAGGCATACTGGTTGCCTCACGATGTTTCCCTTCGCCATTTTAAAGCTTCATATTTTAGATATTTCATTAAGAATAGGCATATCTACATATATTTTTTGTCTATATCAAAGCCAGGGGTGCAGGATGCTCGGGATTTAATAGCACGGATACTGATTACTGTGATGATATCCAAACGGACTGCGCGCATAATTCTTAAGGCCATCGCGCATTTCCATACTAACATAATAAACGTAATTTCTTCGTGACATAATATGTTGTGCCTTAAAATTGTGACGTCCGTTGACACAAACCCAATTAGAATTCCGTGACAGTAATAGCTCTCTATAAATTACAAAATGCCCAAACTGCGTGTAATTTGGTTCGGAAATTGTGTACATTCCCGAAGCTCGCTCCCTGAGAAGCGATGGAACCGCCCCGCGGCAGTTTCACACGCCACGCGCCCCGGGAGACGAATCCTAACGTAATTTCACTATTAGCCACCGGTACTAATAACAGTTATTGGTCTCGTAATGAACGAGTGTGAAACAATGTCTGAACAAAGGAGCAAAAAGGAACGTACGTGTACTTAATTCTGGTAAATTAAAATACTTTGTTATGGGATAACAACTAACGTATACTTCGTCCCAATTGGTAATGCCAAGTCTACAGGTAAAAAACTTTACTTTATAAAAAATATTGGCCGTACTGTAGACTAAGATGTATCATCATTAGCCCATATACGTCCCACTGCTGGGCATGGGTCTCCTCTACAACTGAGAGAGTTTTAGGCCTTAGTCCTATTAATCCTAGTTAATTCCTAAGAACTTTTAGGTGTGCAGGTTTCATCACGATGGGGCCGCCGACCCTACCTTGGCGGCCCCCGAGGTGTTAACGTCAAACGTTATTTCGGCGTGCCTCTTGGCACCGCGCAGAGGCGGTCCCGGTTCAATCCATAGCTCTGGCTTCGGGGTAATCGGGGGCCGTCTCGCTGAATGCGCTGATGGTGGCCGTCGCGGGGTTTTTAGTCGGTATTACGGCGCATTTATTCTTGGTAGGGACCCGGCCCAGCGGCCGCCCATCCACGGGCGGTAACATCCATGCTGGGTCGGAAGGCGCCGGTGAGTCCGACACACCCTCGCCCCTCGGGGGTGGGATGGTCCGTAAATAGGATTTTCCCCGCGGAAAAAAAAAAAAAAAAAAGGTTTCATCACGATGTTTTCTTTCACCGTTAAAGTACGTGATAATTCATTGTGAATACACACACCAACTAAAATTTATATGCACAATGAATAAGCAAACTTAACTTATGAACGTTTCTGAATCTTAATCAGTTTACTTTAAAGTTTTATCTAGAATTTCACGAGTAATATTATAGCCATCTCTGGTAAGACAGAAATGATTGACAGACAGTGGCGTAGTTGATTAACCACCAGCTTGCGAAATGATTGCAGTAAGGTATCAATATTTGACATTAATACTTACTTCAGTAAGTATAAAGTAAAGAATAACTTTTATTCTTATAACCATAAAAGACAAACAGCAAAGTTGCTATGTATATTTATATTAGACAAAGCTAAGAACTTGGCTGCCTCATCTGCTTCTATTGAGCAGAATCAATTAATGACAGGGAATGATACATTAGTATCTATTCCAGAAAATAATAATCATTTAAATTACAAACACAGACAATAGAGCCAGCCTCTTGCACTTCAATTATCAAAAATAATAATAAATTACCAGTTGACATCAATTTATATATTCCAAAGTTGACTCCACCATTAGTAAATCAGAGTATGGTTTGCAATAGCATTGATTTAAAGTTTTTAAACCTAGTTCATCAGAATATGCAAGGAATGCTAGGTAAGGAGCTGCAACTGGAGTTGTTCATGAGTTGTCAGGAAATTCATATCCTTTGCGTTACAGAACACTGGTTACGAACTGAACAGCTCATGTTCAACTTCAAAGATCATATAGTTAGTAGCAACTTTTGCAGGAAAAATGCTATACATGGTGGCTCACTTATATTAATCAACAAAATTCTAAAATTTAAAGAACGTAAAGATATAGTGAGCCTCTCTGTTGAGCAAACTGCAGAAATTTCATGTATTGAGTTAGAGCAGTTCATTGTTTTATGTGTATACAGGCCACCCACCTCACATTATGATAATTTTGAATTGATAATTGAAGATGCACTAAGGAAACTGAATAAATCAAATAAGAAATTGCTGGTCTGTGGAGATTTTAATATTAATTTGTTAGAAAGCTCTACAGTAGCCATAAAATTAAAAAGTTTATTTTCGTCATTTAATTTAACCAATCTTTTTTCAGAGCCTACAAGAATAACCAACACCAGTGCTACCTGCATTGATAATATTTTTACAGATATCCTGCCACATAATAAAGGTATCATTAATAACATAGACTCTGATCACTGTGGGCAACTGGTCACATTTAGAAGTGGATTCCAGGACACATCAAATGAGAAACTGACTGTTGTCCCGGTAACAAAGGCTCGGTTAGAGAAAATTAAAATTAAATTAAATAAAAAATTCAGTAATATTGTAACTGGAAGTGATCCGAATATATTGTATAACTCCATGTTTGACACATTTTGTGAGGAATTTGAATCAATTTTCACACCCAGATTGGTTTCAATTGGTAATAAGACTCCATTTAAAAGTTGGGCAACATTAGGTATTCACATAAGTAGAAAGAGATTGTATGACCTATACTATGAAAAAACATACAATCACAGTTCAGAATTTAAAAAATATGTGAAAAATTATTCTAGAATATTCAAGCTAGTTTGCATAAAAGCCAAGTCATTATACTTAGGTAATAAAATAAAAAAGGCTAAAAATACCATTAAAATGACTTGGAGTGTAATAAATAAAGAAACTGGTAAGACTAAACCTCGAGACACCGAGTTTAGTTTAAACATTAATAATAATATTATTAAATCTAACTTAGAGGTAGCTAGGGCCTTTGAAACATTTTTTACTGATATACCAGTCTCTATAACTAGAAGCTTAAATTCTTCCCCATCTATTGCAAGTGAGTTATTGCAGAAAATTGTCCCTGGGAGTGAAGATTCATTTAGATTCCATTGTGTTAATAGTATAGATGTTATTAAAACATTTAGGCTGATAAACATAAAAATACATGTGACCTCTGGGGAATTTCGACAAAAATATTACACTCAGTAATACATGTATTAGCACCCCAGCTTGCTGTAATTTTTAACTCGTGTGTCAATAGTGGTATATTTCCTGATAGAATGAAATTAAGTAAAATAATTCCTCTCTATAAATCAGGTAGCAAAGATGACCCAACTAACTTTAGACCTATATCGGTTTTACCTTCAATAAGTAAAATATTTGAAAAACTTATGTTGATACAAATTGAAAATTACTTTTTAAAAAACAAATTGCTTCATAGTAAACAGTTTGGTTTTACTCCGGGTCGCTCCACTACCGATGCCGGCGTGGAGCTTATTCATAATATTTTTGAAGCTTGGGAGGTTTCACAGGATGCTTTAGGAGTATTTTGTGATCTATCCAAGGCATTTGATTGTGTTCACCATGATATTCTTATCAGGAAATTAAGCCATTATGGAGTTAAAGGTATTGCACTTGAATTGTTTAAATCATATTTAAGTAATAGAATTCAAGTAGTTGATGTAAATGGAAAAAGATCTCCTGGGTCTGTTGTTACTATGGGAGTTCCACAGGGTTCAATTCTTGGACCCTTTCTTTTTTTGATATACATAAATGACTTGCCTTATTTTATAAGGGACGACTGTGATGTAGTGCTGTTTGCTGATGACACTTCTTTAGTATTTAAGGTAAAGCGTAATCAACCAACTCTTGACGATGTAAACTGCACTCTCACTAAAATCGTGCATTGGTTTAACATTAATAACCTTTTATTAAATAGTCAAAAAACTAAATGTATTAGGTTTATAACACCTAATGTAAAATACGCCAATGCTAACATTTTAATGAATGGGGATAAGCTGAGCCTTGTGGATACTACTAAGTTTTTGGGAATTACATTAGACCCCAAACTTCAGTGGGGTCCTCACATAACAACATTAGCTCAAAAGCTGAGTGCAGCAGTCTTTGCGGTGAGCAAAATACGTCAGCTGACCAACATTGATACAGCTAGGTTAGTGTATTTTGCTTACTTTCATAGTTTGATGAGTTATGGAATTCTACTGTGGGGTGGTGCTGCTGACATAAATACCATATTTTTACTACAAAAGCGAGCCATCAGATCTATATATTCGCTTGGCTCTAGATATTCTTTAAGAGAAAAGTTCAAGGAAATTGATATTATGACAGTGGCATCTCAATATATACACGCAAATCTTATGTATGTTCATAAGAATATTGATAAATTTAAAAAGGTTTCTGACATACATGATAGAAATACACGCAATAAAATAAGTTAGTTATTTATAAGACCAGGCTCCACAAGATCAGCAAATCTTTTAAGGGTTACTGTATACACTTTTACAATAAAATCCCTATTCATATTAAGGCCTTAAACTACAATAAATTTAAAGAAATTACTAAGAGACAGTTATGTAACAAAGCCTATTATACAATTTCAGAATATATGGAGGATAACGAAGCTTGGGTTTAATTAATAATTATTGTAATCCCAAGTCTGACTGAGTCTTCTTCAATGGACATAGCTGTTTATACATATTTACTTATTAGTTTAGTACTTTGTAAGCAATTAGGTATGTCATGCTCGCTGAAATGTCTGTGCTTACGGCGGCGTCGTGTGTCGGGTCGGTCACTTCCCTATGAAATGGTTGAGGAGACCGATGGCTGGCACATGCGTCATACTCGTGAACGGGTGCTGTTTGTGTGGACTGGTCTGCCTATTTTTGCTTATTTGTATTTATGAACTTAACCTTATCCTAACTTAAACTTAAATTTATAATGTAACCTAGTTAAATGTCAGTTTCTCCATTCAAGATGACTATGTTATTCTCATATTCAATACAATAATCTGGTATAGTATTAATGAGCTGCTCTAATTTGAGAAATTCATTTTTGTATCAATATTGTAAACTATCTCTTGATTGGAAAAGAGCAACACTAGAGTTTCTTGCCCGTTCTTCTCTAGTGATGACTGCCTTCCGAACAGGGTGGTAAACCAAATTTTGAAATGACTGAATCTAAGTGATGTATTTGACATTTTACAGATTCAATAAATAATTTCATTTCATTTCATTTCAGAGGCCACGGGTACGATGCCTGCACCGAGACAGATCCGAACACACAGGTGTTTTTAAACCGAAAAGTCTCTCGTAGTTTCTGATACCCACGAAATAACACTTGATCTTAGTGTAGGGTCAGAACTATGTATGTATGTGACTATATGCCTAAGACTGACCTGATCATTTTGTTGCGCTGCTACCGCTCGCGCCGCCTCTCTTCTCAACTGTATGATGGTCCGCTCTTTCGATTTTATTTCCTCCAGCTGTGAACAAACATACAAATTAAATATAGCATATATTTAAAAACTTAATCAATATTTAAATTCACCTCGTTAATACCCCATAGCATCATAATGCTTACGTATACAGGAGTTATTTGATCAGGCACTGAAATTATAGACCTCCCACAATATTACTTGGGCCACCTGTAAGAAATAGCCTGCATAGTGAAGTCCGCCAACCTTTACAAGGTCGTTCTTCTGAGCTATTATTGGACAATAACGACATGATATCTAATAAGTAGCTTGTAAAAACTAATTCTAAGAAATAATTGCGGAGTTTTATAACTCTGTTCTCAATCATACTTACTTCTATTTTTTCTATATTTGGTTTATAATATACAATAATATACCTACTTTAAAATCAGAAAGAATTCGACTATTAGCGCCTGACGTGCATTTAAAACATAATAGTGTAACTTTGCTATAACAAACGTTGCAGGCGTTTTACTTCATAAAAGTAGTATTTGTCAGTATTATCTTAACTCTTACAGCTTTTTACAACAAAAACTTTTTACTTCTCAACAAATATTTTAAATACACATACATAGAAGTGGTGCAAGAATCGAACCCGTGACCTTGATTCACAAACATGTCATTGTCCGTAGCCCAGGAGGATGCCAAGTTTTATGACGTGTTGAAATATATAAATCATTAGATGCGGCGGAAGTTATTGCCTAACGTTACCTAACACCAGATTTTGCCAAGTTTATCATTTTGTCCATTGGTTAAAATGGACATAGATCACCGTGCAGATTATTGCATAAGACTCCGTCTTCAGAACCCATCCTAACCTAGACGAAATGGTAATGGCTAAAACGAGAGTTAATTAAATCTGTGCATATTATTACAAGCAAAAAGGGGAGTTTGTGATATCTGTTAATGGTAAAGACGGCTAACTAGGGAAAGGGGAAAGTAAATGAGTCGGATTGAGAAATTTTCACTTATTGATGCAAGACAGTTGAATGTGGCGTCTGCGGTGAAAAAGAGGTTTTAAAACGAAACAGATACATCTTCAACATGACATAAACTGCTTTTTAAATATTTTAAGAAAACATATTGAGCCTAATACAGCGTATATACAGTTTAGATAAAGTGTTTTTAGTAATCTTAATAACAATCTTCGTAATTATTGTATGGTATTTTTCTTTTATATTAAACAAGCTGTTGAAAAATTAAATGTATTTTAAATATATCAACAGAATATAAGTTAAAGTAATGAAGTAAACATGATAGAAATGGTCTTCAGCTATTCATCTAGGTATTTGTGGATAAAAAGAGAATAGAAAATAGACTGTAAGGTTTTTTTAAGGGAAAGGAGGCAAATTAGCAAGTAAGCCACCTTATGTCCGTGTTCTACCTTATGAGTCGTCAATACCGCCCATGAGTACCTACAATACTAGAGGAGTCATCGGTGCATTGCTCGCCTTTGAGGAAAACGTATTCTCGTATCCATCCGAATAGCGATCGCCTAATAGTGAGGAGAAAGACTCGTCATAATAACCGACCCAGATCGTCGTCGTTCTAGGATCAGTCTGCGTTTACCATCAAGTCAGCATAAGTGGCGCCTGTTGAGTAATAATCGCAATCTTTCTTGCCATCCTCCATTATATTTGCCGACAACTTGGTCCCATTAATGCCTGCAGCGAGAATATACATCAATCAAGAGGAAATTGTACGTCACGTTGATTTCTAATGTTCATCATCAGCCCAAATACGTCCTACTGCTGGGCACGGGCCTCCTCTACCATTGAGAGGGTTTAGGCCTTAGTCCACCACGCTGGCCTAGTGCGGGTTGGCGGACTACACACTTAAGAAATTCCTAAGAACTTTTATTTTTTTAGGTGTGCAGGTTTCATCACGATGTTTTCCTTCACCGTTAAAGTACGTGATAATTCATTGTGAATACACACATAACTTCGAAAAGTCAGAGGTGTGTGCCTGGGGTTTGAACCCTCGATCGTCAAGATTCTTGACCGCGTGCCCAAACCTCGAGGCCATCACGACTTTCTAATTTTAATAGTTGTTAAGTACGCTATTCCACACAATAGTAATAGAATCCATTCATTAACGAGATGAAACTAACCTTTTTCATTACCAATGTTTACTTGTCATTATTGAAGGATTAATAAAAATAATACAACCAGCATTGTAGAATATAGCTAAATGAGAAGTATGTTTGCTGGCATAGCTTTTTTATTATTATTTCTTACAGTGAGACCCAGTATACCAAAAGGGACAGACAGTAAACATTTCTATACAGAAAGCGACTCCGATTCCATTTTTCGGCTTTATTTTGAACCCCGCTGTTGCTAATGAGAACCCTAATATCCCGAAGCATACTTAGGCCGCGCGACTAAGGTGACAGTTAATTATTTTATCATGCTTATATATATATATATTTTTTTAACTATACTGTTGTATTACATACTATGCCACCACACGCCCGCCACTGCAACTCCTGTACATCAGGATCGACAGTGGCACGCACATAAATGACAGTGAGCAGTGAAGCTCAGCGAGGCTATAGGCGTCCTAGCGTGTATTGTTCCCGCAACGAAATTAATCAGAAGATGAATGGGAATAGGTAGTATAACATACCAGTTTATGGCACTGCGCGCGCGCATCTCTCCGCGCGGCTTGCTCGAGCGCGGCGTGCTTGGCCGCCTGCGCGCGCAGCTCGGCCGCGCGGGCGCACTCCGCCGCCTGTGCGACCTGCATAAAATACATATAAATAAATACACCCAACAGTCACATACATAGTTCTGATCCCACATTAAGATACAAGTGTTGTGTCGTGGGTATCAGAATCTACGAGACACTTTTCGGTCTCACAAACACCCAGACCCGAAACAAATACTTGTGGATCACACAATCATTTGTCTCGGTGCGGGGATCGAACCCGCAGCCTCTCGTTTCGCAAGCTGGTATCTAGCCAACTGCGCCACGGGGCTTTCTTTTACACGTACATCTGTAACAATACAATTAATTTAAAACATTTTTAAAACTTGACTGGACCACAGACTTAAGGTAGCCAAAAGGTCCAATAAAGACTACGGAAGAGCATTAGACGCAGAATGCTTCTAACAGCCATGAAAATAAGTGATGATTTTTAAAACTTCTATTTCTACAGGTACGACAAAGTGATTACACTGGCAACTGAAGATAAGACATTTGGGTTGGAATAGAGTTTTTGAATACTCAACCTATTGTTAGTATAAATAAATATTTGATTCCGATAATTACCAATTTAAACCCAATGTACACCTACTACGCTAGCACCTCTTAATATAAACATGACATCAACTGCAATGGTGACAATGTTTTCCTTTTCACCATTAATTGACGTGCTTTTATTAAGCACACAATAGTCGCGTGTGATGACATGCTCGCTAATGATTTCGAACCTTTTAAAGACTAAAATGACATTAAACATTTTAGTACTAGCTCTTCACTCAATCATTGCACACGCGAAAAAGACGTGATGCTAAAATTAATGTGTATAGCCTTCCTTCTCCACTATTCAGTTAGTATTAGCCCACATAGTGTCCTTTACAAAGAGATATTCAAGTACCACTCAGAAACGAATGACAAAGCAAATTTCGCTCGTGACGTCGTGGAGAAAATCTACAATTCCTTCCGCCAATGGTATTTCACTGTTACATTTTGTGAGTTCACTTATTTTGAGAATAGAATTTTAAAATACACAGAGAATTACGGCTATGGATACCCAGTGCTACTACTCAATGGATGTCCAGATACAAATAATACTACTAAAGTCAAACCTCGATACAACATTCACGGCCAAACTGCTTACGTTGTTACATCAGAAGTGCTACATATAGATATGAGCGAGTTTGTCATAGATGCATTAAAAAGAACCGGTGTTTTTCAACCTAGAAGTGCTGTTATATTCGTCATCAATGTACCCGTCGAGATGGACAGTTATTTCTTCTTCAATATGAAAACCCATTTTCAGTTGCTATGGAGCAGAAGTGTCACCAATTCTGTTCTTGTTCTATGGTCAGACAAACTGAGAGTGTATAGCTATAACCCTTACTTTGATCAACTGAGAGAAATATCGGACATTCAAGACGTCAGCCATTACCTATCACAACAATACAACAATCTCTACGGACATGAACTGCGATTGAGCGTTTACAGAAAGATATACGTTAGCGATGAAACTGGGCCAATACTTTGTAATTCAAGACTGGCAACTACTGTGATGGAGTATTTAAATGCGACTTGCAAGCCTTTAGTTCCCAGAGATGGGAACACTGTTGGTGACTTACTGGACAACGGGACAGCTACTGGCGTCACCGCAGATCTTATGGATGGATACACGGACTTAGAACTTAGCTCTCGAATACTAAAGACCACCTATTATGGATACATAGAAACCACATATCCTCTGCGTCAAGACGAACTATGCTTCATGATAAAGAAATCAGCTAAACAGTCTACTTTTACCACAACAATATATCTAATATCATCAAAAATACTAATGATGTTTACCTTCAATTTTATTTTCTTTATAACAATTGCAATTTTTGTTCGGAAATATGAGGGCAAAATTTGGAATATTAATGATAAACAAACTGTTGGATCATCTATGTTGGATTTGATAAAATGCTTTCTCAGACAAACTGTGGATATAAAATTTTTGGGATTTGCATTTAGAGGAGTCGCTCTTATCATAATAATTTATTCGTTGATAATCAATTGCGCTATTGATGTAAGTAAATCAAAGTTTTATATTTTTTGGCCCTTATAACAGGCACATAAATTAGCAAATCACCTTATTCATGGTTCCTATTAATATCGATAACACAGAACAATTACGAGGAAAAATAAAACTAGAACTAGACTAGGTCTTAATTTTCTTACAATAAGTGTATGATAATCTTAGATTATAAATCAGTTGTAGAGGAGGCCCGTGCCCAGCAGTGGAACGTATATGGGCTGATGATGATGATGATGATGAATCTTAGATTAATTAAATCCAACGTATCAGCAAAAAGTCAACTGGATATTCCACTATTCCTAAAATAACATTGACTCAATACAATTATTTCAAAATATCCGTTCCATTAATTTATTACAATTGCTGCAACCAGCAACGTCGTAATAAACACGTTAAAACCGTTTTGTTTTCAGGGCATTATAACATCCGCAATAACGTACCCTCGCTACAAACCAGATATAAACACAATGGAAGAACTGGTCAAAACAAATCTGACCTTGGGAGTTCACAATCGAGACTTCAAACTATTCATTAGAAGTTTGGATGCAGATTATTACAGCAAACTCAAAGACCGCATAGAAATATTCAGCGATCACAGAATTAAAGAGTTTATAGACGAGAGACAATGGCAATATGCTACTTTATTGAGAAAAAGTGACGCAAATCACATCACCAGTAGACCTACAAATATGGTGAATGGGAGACCATTATTTCACGTGGTTTCTGATTGCCCAGTACCATGTTCCATAGTTTATGGATTGCGCTACGGCAGTCCCTACTTAGCGAGACTTGACTACATACTACATCATCTGAACCAAGCTGGCATCATACAACACTGGTCTGATACAGAAGATTATACTTTATACAGGAAACTGTTTCTACCAGACACAAAAGAACGTAAGCCGTTAAATCTCACAAACTTGCAGGAGATGTTCTTAGTTTTATTGATAGGAATGTTGATTAGTTCAATGGTGTTTTTTGTTGAAATACTCGTGAACATTTACTACAAACACAAAAACATTTTATCCAAATAGTTTCTTATAAACACACAAATAATTGACTTTATATTTCAAATACATGTTCTGATGCTCGTTAGCTTCGAGTATGCTTTCAATATCAAGGGTTTACCATATGCTTTAGGCATATATATGGGTAATTTATAATTTTTAATAAACTGATAATTAAATGTTTCCATCGAACCAGGTATCAGGTTGTCTGGAAGACATCGCTTTCAGTGATAAGACCGCCCATTGTTCCATTTTTTATCGATAAGTTCTATGTATAAATGTGGGTATCAATAAAGAGTTATCTATCTATTTATCTACGACTATACTTAACGTTCAAAACTAGCTATATTTGAAATTATATTGCGGGGTCAGTAGTAGAGAAGGCCCGTGTCCAGCAGTGGGATGAATATGGACTAATGATGATGATTCTAGGGTAAGCCACAGTACATGAAACTGATACCAATAACTATGTCGACTACTGGGGCGTAATCATGGTTTTTCTAGGCCAAGTGATACTTTATTTATTATGCACTGCATTTACCATCATGTGCCATAGTTCTCAAACTAGCCATGTCCTTATATAGTTAGAACAAAACATATTTTAAAAAATCTCGATGATGAAAGTAACACACATTATTCCCACAACACTGTGTAGGTAATAGTGATACTGCACAAATAATTGCACTTAATATTATAAAAAACATATTATGCTTGTGGAAAATAAATGAATATGTGTATACCTTAAGTTTTTCTTGTAGACCCTTGTTCGCAGCTTTTAAAGACTGAATCTCTGTCGCCAACTTCTTAATTTCTATTAATTTGGTGTTGCCTGCGTATACATCTTCTGTCGGTTTGTCTGACTTGCAAACTGTCCTCAGTTGCTTCTCTAAGAACTCTTCTTTCTTTCTGTGTTCAGTCTTTAGGTTTCTCAATGTGCTTTCGTGTCGGGCCTTAAGTGCTCTGACCTCGCTCCGCTCGACGTCGAGCGACTTCTTCAAGGTCGAGTTTTCAAGCCTCAACCTCTCGACGAGACTTTTCAACTTGTTTAGGAATGCATCGTCGACGGTTCGCTTGTGCTCTTCAGCTGCGACGGCGGATATCTGACTGCTGGCGGTCGATGTGTCGGTGGACGCCATGGTGCTGACGTCACCGGGTTCGGTATCTCAACTCGGGAATCTTGTCCCGTTCGTCCGCGGTCTTTCACCTCGTACCACGTACGGATCGCTTAACAACCGTTGTACGTTCAATTCGTGTTTCTTGGTATCGGGATCGCGTTGCCAATTCTGAAATTGAAAATGTTCGAAACTATGAATTGGAACAAGGCCAAGAAAAAATAAACTGTTGGTAGAGCACTCTTGGTTGTTTCTTGGATAGAATTCATAATCAACAATAAGAATACAGTTCCGGTACGAATTACGCATTAATTATCTCGCCGCTCGCGTATAAAATGTTTTTAGCACATGGAGCGATTTCAATCTTTATACAACAAAACTGTGCATGAACGTCGTTTATAATTCAAAAATCTTCAAAAAGAAACCATTGTCTAATGATATTATTACGTACTAGAGGAGATCCTTGCCGAGCAGTGGGACGTGTAAGGGCTGATGGTGATGATGATAAAGATGATTGGAAGGTACTAAATAAAAATTTCAAAATGACAAGTTTCTCGATAGTAAACTTTAAAAGCGATCGCGGGTTCAAACTTTTCAGCGGGTTCAGCGCGCACACTGACTTTTCGAAGCTATGTGTGTATTCATAATGAATTATCACTTAATTTAACGATGAAGGAAAACATCGTGATGAAACCTGCACACCTAAAAGTTCTTAGGAATTTCTTAGGTGTGTTTTCCACCAACCAGCATTAAGCCATCGTAGTGGACTAAGGCCTAAACCCTCTCAGCTGTAGTGTAGGCCCGTGCCCAACAGTGGGACGTATATGGGTTGATGATGATGATGATAAAACTTTAAAATATACATTAAATTTAAAATATAGCGTTTTTTATGGTATCATAAATAAGACAAATAATAAAAACTATTTTAATTTCTGAATATTGGTAAATAGCATATCTACTGACACAAGTAAATGTATCAAAATACAAAAGCGAGGCGCATCAAAATTAAAAGCTTTATAAGATGTTTCTATTGTAAGTCTGCCTACTCTATTGCATACCAATATTATAAGGTTAAAATATACAAGACAAAACAATGTGAGAGGATGACACATATTAATAAGGCATTTGATATTGCATGTGTGTTTTATATGCTCATCTTTTATGCAATAATAGACCTTTACTAAAATACATAAAATGCTTTAATAATTCCTTTTTTCAATAGAGCTTTATATAGCGACCCATACAACTATTCCGGAAACAGACTGACTATAAGCAGCAGGTTATTAGCAGGCCAACAAAATAATGTCGACTGATGAGAAAAAGACGCAATGGTGTCTGGTACAATCGACACTTACCGTCAAATGCCATAACAGTTATTTTACGCGAACATTATGAAAGAAAAGATGCAATTTAATATATCATCGCAAAAATGTTTACATCATATTTCTTTAGTAAGCAAATTATCTGCCTGCCGTGGTATATTAAGTGCAATGCTTTACTATTAGGATAGTAATCCTCTAAAACATATTTATCGTCCATAATCAAAATAGATTCTAAACTCGAAACGCGACATTTATGTATCTCCTTGCCCCCTTATCCATGTTTTAACAATACAAATTGTTACAAAAAGATACAAATAACCAAGCGTATTAAGCGAAATTTGACTGCCTCGTGGTCTTGCAGCACAGGCATGTGCCGTGCGATCTAGAGGTCCTGGGTTCGATTCCCGGGTCGGGCAAAGTGTTATTGGGTTTTCCCATATTAGGAAATTCTCAGTAGCAGCACGGAGTCTGGAAATGTGCGCGAAAAACGGCAATAGGCTCGCATTATTACGTGGGACTGATACATACTTGGCGAAATGTGGGTGCAGAAATGCACCTCTGCCTAACCCTTCGGGGAATACAGGCGTGAGGTTATGTATTTTAGTATTAAGCGTTGAAGTGTGTCACAGTGTGGTGTTGGATATGTAGGACAAGTAGGCGGCGTTATTAAACTTTTAGTGCGTAATGTTGCAAACGTGACAACAGTGGAACATGCCGCAACCTGCTTGACTTGTTATCACCTGTCAATAGCTTAACCAACTTTATGGTCACTTACAAAAATATTTCATTAGGACGTAAACAAAAATGAATATAAGTAAACGGTATATTTTTTTTTTCGCCTTAAAAGGACTGTGCAATTATAAAGAGAGACAAATCTAATTCAGAACAAAGAACTTGTTTAATTTTTTTTTCTTTGTTCGAGATTTTATTTGCTAAATAATTTAATTTTAAAATGGACGTCAAATGAAACCTTTACTAGGTGCAAGCTACACGCGGAAACCATTATAATATCAATAGAAAAATATCTAAAAACATATTTGTTCTTATGCGAATTTCCATATGATAATATCAAACCAAAATACGAGATACAGTCTTAGTCCATTTTTCAAATATAATTTAACAGTTATTTAATTATGCGCCTTATATGTCCACCACGCTGGCTTAGTGCGGGTTGGCGGACTACACACCTTTTTTTTTTTTTTTTTTTTTTTTCTGCGGGGAAAATCCATTTACGGACCATCCCACCCCCGTAGGGGCGAGGGTGTGTCGGACTCACCGGCGCCTTCCGACCCAGCATAGATGTTACCGCCCGTGTTTGCGGGCGGCCGCTGGGCCGGGTCCCTACCAAAATAATTGCGCCGTAATACCGACTAAAAACCCCGCGACGGCCACCATCGGCGCATTCAGCGAGACGGCCCCGGAATACCCTGAAGCCAGAGCTATGGATTGATCCGGGACCGCCTCTGCGCGGTGCCAAAAGGCACACCGAAGCAATTGTTACCCCTCGGGGGCCGCCAAGGTAGGGACGGCGGCCCCGCGTGGCCTCTGGGCGCCGGGCTAGATGTTCGCCCGGCGCCTCCTACGTCGCCTGTTGCGACGAGCGGGATCGGTCTGCTCCCGATCCCGCTCCGCGCTCTCCTTCTGCGAAATGACACGTTCGCAGAAGGAGAGCATCGCTTTCCACGACCTCCGGCTGCCGACCATGGCGGCGACCACGGTCGGCAGCGAGAGGTCTCTCCCCACGACCGCTACGAGAGCGCTGCGCTCCTCGTCCCAGGCTGGGCACTCCTCAAGCGTGTGCTGGGCCGTGTCCTCACGGCAGTTGCCACAATGGTGGCACACGGCGGTCTCCTCCACTCCGACGATGCGACACAGGTACGCACCGAAGCTGCCGTGCCCGGTGAGCACCTGCGTCAGCCGGAAGGTCGGCGCACCGTGGCGCCTGTCCATCCACTGCTGGGGCGGACTACACACCTAAGAAATTCTTAAGAACTTTTAGGTGTGCAGGTTTCATCACAATGTTTTCCTTCACCGTTAAAGTACGTGATAGTTTTTTGTGAATACACACATAACTTGGAAAAGTCAGAGGTGTGTGTCAGGGGTTTGAACTCGCGACCGTCGACATTCTCGACCGCATGCCCAAACCTCGAGGCCATCACGACTTGCAGCGTGGTGGACTAAGGCCTAAACCCTCTCAGTTGTAGAGGAGGCCCGTGTCCAATAGTGAGACGTATATGCTGATGACGATACGATTCGATACGATTATAATGTCCACATGTTACGGATCATAAATTGCACATACTATTTTTTAGAATATACCTAATATAGTAATAGCTATAATACATTGACAAAGGAGTGCCACAGAAAGGTATGGCCGAAGTCAGGCGTGTCTTTGTGACGTAGGATAGTGTAATTGTCACATTCCTGGGAGAGGCTTTTTTGTTAGTGGACACTAATGGTTGCAAAACATCATCGCCATCATTGTTGGATTTTACATCAACAAAAGATAAGCAGCATTAAGACGACATTTGCGTTAGAAAATATTGTCTCCTAAACGACGAAATACTGCCTCCAAATAAGATGGATCAAGAACTTTTAGCCTAGGATTATCTTATAAACTGACGGTCTCCAACGGCGTCAACTTGTTAAAGCTTGTATCCAATAGCGATATCTACATATGTATGTATATAGCGAGTATATAGCCTACTGGTAATGATGATAAAATAAATCGCCTATTAATCAATTAATTCACACACCGTCAGATTGCATCTGATATTTGCACTGGATATCTTATAAATGAGACGTGAGGGTCTCATGAACGATTTTGTTTATACCTTGCGGAAAAACACTTTAATATTTCGCATATGTTTCTTGTATTAGATTTTGTTATAAACTTCTAGCATAACTAACTTATCCTCAATTGTTTAATGGCCCAATTAATACACACTTTCTTATAAGTCTCATAATAATGGTTTGAGAACAGTGATCAAAAGTTAAGTCTTAAGTTTATAAGTGATGGCCTCGAGATTTAGGCACGCGGTCGAGAATCTCGACGGTCGCGGGTTCAAACCCCAGGCACACACCTCTGATTTTTGTTTGAAGTTATGTGTGTATTCACAAAGAATAATCACGTACTTCAACGATGAAGGAAAACATCGTGATGAAACTTGCACACCTAAAAGTTCTTAGGAATTTCTTAGGTGTGTAGTCCGCCAACCCGCACTAGGCCAGCGTGGTGGACTAAGGCCTAGAACCCTCTCAGCTGTAGAGGAGGCCCGTGCCCAGCAGTGGGACGTATATGGGCTGATGATGATGATGATCAAAAGTTGTGCTTATTATAGTTACACACCCACTGTTCTAAAAAAATTAAAAGACACGATAAGCGCATATAAAATTATTCTCTATTTATTAACTGTTTAGAGATATTAAAAGGTGTATTATAGTGAAATTTATCACAAATGCCTGTTTGAGATCAACAACCTAAGATTTTTTAACATCCATCGTATCTATAATACATAACAAACATTAACACAACGGTTTACCTGAAGAGGTAGTCTGAGGTGTAGGTATTTTTAAACCCACTTTTTTTATTTTTATTTTTATTCTGGCACGGCAGAGTGACTCCACTGTACCTGATTTTTTTCAGCTATGTTTTAAGTCCCATGTTAACTGGCCTACTGCCGTTTGATGAGCGTATGTTTATAATTCGTGATGCTACTTATAATTTCCAAGGGAATATCCTAATAAAAAAAATACGTACCCCGGAGCTTGCATCCACGACATCACGATCACATACGGAGAACATTTAACAAAATAAGTCATGCTACAAATTACAATACAAATCTATAGTAATATTTTAAATATGAAGAATTTGTTTGCTTGAACGGGCTAATCTCAGGTACTACTGGTCCGTATTGATTTTTCTTTTTTCAATATCAGACAGCCTATTTATCGAGGAACGCTATAGACAATATATCATCATCATCATCATCATCAGCCCAAATACGTCCCACTGCTGGGCACGGGCCTCCTCTACAACTGAGAGGGTTTAGGCCTTAGTCCACCACGCTGGCCTAGTGCGAGTTGGCGGACTACACTCCTAGGAAATTCCTAAGAACTTTTAGGTGTGCAGGTTTTATCACGAAGTTTTCCTTCACCGTTAAAGCAAGTGATAATTCATTGTGAATACACACATAACTTCGAAAAGTCAGAGGTGTGTGCCTGGGGTTTGAACCTGCGACCGCCGAAATTCTCGACCGCGCGCCTAAACCTCGAGGCCATCACTGCTTTTTATATATCATCACGATACGACAAAAAAGAAAATGCGGCAAAAACGAGGAAAGAAAATTCATTTTCAAGTCGTATTGCATTTGTATCGCATACGAAGCCGCGGGCAACAACTATTAACTTATATAATTGAAAAACCACAAACATTTAATCTTTGAAATGGATATGCGAACATATCTGGCATGGGATACGGCAAATGATATTTAATATCCATATTTTTATTCAGACACGGTAAATTGACCGCACAGTGTAAAATGACTTGGAATAAAGGAAGAGTCTCGATAAAGATAACAATTGCCAACAATCGAAAGATTTATGACAGCTTAACATAATGTGTATTTGCCATTAATTACAATAATTTACATTAGGTAATTATAATAACGGTGAAGGAAAACATCGTGATAAAACCTGCACAACTAAAAGTTCTTAGGAATTTCTTAGGTGTGTAGTCCGCCAACCCGCACTAGGCCAGCGTGGTGGACTAAGGCCTAAACCATCTCAGTTGTAGAGGAGGCCCGTGCCCAGCAGTGGGACGTATTTGGCCTGATGATGATGATGACAATAATTTAACAGCCTACATGCAGCAGTTGGTTAAAGACTAGCTTATAAAATGAGAGGCCGCAGCTTCGAACCCCGCACTGAAACAAATACTTGTGTAATTCAAAAAGTCTCGTAATTTCTTATACTTAATGTCGAATATGAACTATGTTGTGACTCTTGGATGTTTTTATTTATTTATCATCATCATTTTTGGTACGGGCCTCCTCTACAACTGAGAGGGTTTAGGCCTTAGTCCAACACGCTGGCCTAGTGCGGGTTGACAGACTCCACACCTAAGAGATTCTTAAGATTTTTAGGTGCGTAGATTTTTCTCACGTTGTTTTCCATTACCGTTAAAGTATGTGATAATTCTTTATGAATTCACACATAACTTCGAAAAGTCAGAGCGACCCCAAAGGCCCCTTTGAGTCGCCTTTTACGACAGGCAGGGGATACCGTGGTGGGATTCTAACGCCCCCTTGCCACAGGGCAGGAGGTGTGTACCTGGGGTTTTAACGTGACCGCCGAGATTCTCGACCGCGCGCCTTAACCTCGAGACCATCACTACTTTTTATTAATAAGAATCACATTATATTGAGACTCTGGCCATCACTCTTATTGAAAAAACGTAGTTTTACTCCTCATTTGTTATGTGACAGAGGTACTATACCATTTGAGCCATCCTATAAGTCATATTACAGGCAACGTGAGTTCCGCCATGTCAATATAATGCAATGTAAGATAGTGTGTCAATTGGCTAAAAGCAGTACATTGTATTTTCGCCAAAGGCAGCGCAAGGCGCCGTGGCTTAGTTGGTTAAAGCGCCTGTCTAGTAAACAGGAGATCGGGGGTTCGAATCCCCCCGGGGCCTTGTAGTATTTCCTACACAACGTTTTTGCATTTTTTATTTATAATAATAATGCTTTTATATCTCATTATTTTAGACATTATTTAATAATAAAATCATTTAAAAAGTTTTGGTGCAACGATTATAATTTATTGATTACATATAATCATTCCGCATTTTTTCCTTCAATTACAATTAAACTGACTTGCTTTATATTATAGAAGGACATTAATATTCATTAATGATTTTTCACACAAAATTAATGGCCGCAATCTGGCTCCAACGGATCGTCATCGCCATCATCATCATCAGCCCATATACATCCCACTGCCAGGCACGGGCCTCCTTTACAACTGAGAGGGCTTGGCCTTAGTCCACCACGCTGGCCAAATGCGGGTTAGCGGACTACACACCTAGGAAATTTGGGTGTGCAGGTTTCCACACGATTGAGTTAAAGTACGTGATAATTCGTTGTTAATACACACAACTTAGAACAGAGGTGTGCGCCTGGGGTTTGAACCCGCGAGCGTCGAGATTTTTGACTCGACCGCGCACCTAAATCTTGTGGCCAACGGATAATACTTACAAATTATGTAATAGCCCATTTCTAGCATATACGACTTATTTCCCTCTCACGCCAGAACGGCTGAACAGACCTAGATAAATTTGAATACACAGATCGTAAAAAAGCCAATAAACAAATTGGACCAACCACGGGGCACATAAACAATTAATACGTCATCAGATCTCATGATAGATAAAACACGATAAACGGTTTACAAAAATATCCCGTTTAAATGGGTCACGGCGCGTCATTCGACACGGCGACATCATTAGCTAATGACCCACGCGCGGACGGACACAGGGCTTCAGTATCTTCAACCAGACTCATTATAATAGTTAAGAGCTATTAATCCCTTTATGGGTGTGCTGCTTGGACGGTTGAATACCTTTAGTACCACAGAAGTATGTCTCTCAATCAGGGCTGCCAGATTGTATAATTGGATACAAAATATTATGTATAATCGGATGGTGTATTGTATCCATGACCATTTCGTATAATACGACACAAAAACATACGGGATGAAATCAAACTGTCTAAAAGCTAGGGTAACTAAAATTTAAAAAAAACGAGAGCTACCGTCCAGTCTCGAGTTTTCGAGCATTTATCTAGGTAGGGTAACTGAAATGCTATAATAAAAAAAAACAAGAGCTAAATTACAGAATGGTTATGTACATATAATGCGATCAAATTTCAAATAATTTCAGATACTAAACCGATTTCTCTACGGTCGCGGGTTCAAACCCCAGGCACACACCTCTGACTTTTCGAAGTTATGTGTGTATTCACAATGAATTATCACGTACTTTAACGGTGAAGGAAAACATCGTGATGAAACCTGCACACCTAAAAGTTCTTAGGAATTTCTTAGGTGTGTAGTCCGCCAACCCGCATTAGGCCAGCGTGGTGGACTAAGGCCTGAACCCTCTCAATGGTAGAGGAGGCCCGTGCCCAGCAGTGGGACGTATATGGGCTGATGATGATGATGATGATGATGACTAAACCGATTTATTTGCTGGTTGTCTTCAGCTAAACCGTTCTATATTATGATGATTTACGCAGTGGCGGTACTTCCATAGAAACCCAAAAGCCCAGCTAGCCTTACAAAATTCCGAATAATAATCTTCAATCTTTAAATCTTTATTTAATAAAATCAATTTGACATATAAATGAGAATATCCTGATCCCACAATAAATAATTATTATAAATTACACATTACAAAACTAACGTTTAACGCTTTTGGTCTTCTATGAAAGTACTGCCACTGGATTTACGGAGCTAAAATGTGGACACTCACTAGTGCCTTTGTCGACAACTTTGCAGTTATGGGTTCAATCCCCAGGCAAACACCTTTGACTGTTGGAAGTTATGTGTGTATTCACAATGAACAATCACTTATTTTAAATGTGAAAGAAAACATTGTAAAGAAACCTAAAAAAAATGTTAGGATGATCTCCCGCTGGTCGACGCAATCATGCCGGCCGAAAACCTCTTCACCTATCTTGTGAAGAAGTTTGGGGGACTAATACCATGGTGAATAAAGGACCGACCGCGAGAAACCGGCCAAAAAATGCCGGCACGGTCATCCTTTCACCATGATTGAAGCCCCCCCCGAAAACCGGATATACACTGGCTGATCCCGGAACGCGGCACACTTGCATATGCCACTATGGCGGGTTTTGCGCCCTGTGTATGGTGGTCGCTATCCGGGCGGATACGAATATCCTACCACCAGCGAATTTTCTTAGGCCTAAACCCTCTCAGTTGCAGAGGAGGCCCGTACCGCAGTGGGACGTATATGGGCTGATGATGATTTTATGTGTAATCTCAAGGAAAATTATAGTATGAACACTGGTACTGAACTAATCCTAAGCTTTCGTATGATAATGTGCATTATGCAACAAGTATGTAAATCTGCCTAGCTAGGTCGTCGGGTTCAATTCGCGCCAGTAATTGCTACAATTGCACGCGTCCTTTGAGCTCTCGTTTCCTTATTAAATTGTACTTAATTCATACTGCTCTGAATAGCCGTGCTATATGCTATATGAATGTAAATATTCACATATTATTTCAATAAAAGATCTAGATACAATAAAATTCTTGACGATAACAAAACTTGGATTTAGAACTGCAAGAAATATTTTTGTTACGAAATCTCTGGTATTATTTGTGAGATAAATACATACATACATAACCTCACGCCTATAATCCCCGAAGGGGTAGGCAGAGGTGCATTTCTGCACCCACATTACGCCAAGTATTTATCAGTCCCACATAATAGAGGGCGAATCTATTGCCGTTTTTCGGGCACAATTCCAGACTCCGTGCTGTTACCGAGAATTTCCTAATAGAAAAACCCAATAACACTCTGCCCCACCCGGGAATCGAACCCAGGACCTCTAGATCGCACGGCACATACTTGTACCGCAAGACCACGTGAGATAAATATTTTTTAATAAATTAGCTACATTGAAGTGTTATTTTGCAGCTGTATAATGCAATTGCGAAGCCGTGCTGATTCAGCAGCAGTGATGAATCTCTGGACTATGATGAATTAGCATCAATTTTAGTTACACGTAAAATGACGCAATAATGGTCGAGCCTATACCTGTTTACTGGGCACATACATTATAACCAACAATAAGGAATTCAAAATTCACTTTGAACAATCATACAAAAAAAATACAACTACATTAACCTCGTTAATTCCAAAGAAATTACACTCAGATTAAAGAACAGTTCAACTAAGAATAGAACTGACAGCACCGTTGATCCATAAACTGAAAAGATGTTTAAGGGATTCATAAAATATATTTAAAGACCGGAGTTTGTAACAAATAGGTCATGATAACAAACAAGTTTTGACATAAAACAGACGCAGAGGCATGGTATATTTTTATCATAAAATCAATGCTCGTAAAGAAACATAAATTACTCTCATATTAGCCACAAATGGACGGTTGTCTACAGTGAGCTGTGGTTTGACATTGGATTTTGAGAATATAAAATAGCTTTTTATGTCTGGATAATTCAACTATACGTAAAACGAATTTAATGTCTACCTATCTTATTGTTTATATTTCTAACTAAAGTAGTGATGCTGATACACAGTTCTAACCCTACGCTAAGATACAAGCATTGTGTCGTGGACAATAGGAGACATACACAGGCAAACTTTCAGCTTTTATAAAATAAGGAAAGTCTGGCCGTAGCGGGCTCTTGCTCTAATAGAATCTATGTGAGGCATTATCACACGCACTCAGACGCAAAATAAATGCTAATATGTCACAAAACCCTTTCCTATTTCAAAAGTGTATTAAAACAACTGTTTCAGCCATATATTTTTTTCTAATTTCATTGTTCGTAATATGCTTCAGATCTCATGAAACACAAACTGAATTAATAAATTCGCTATCGCCCTAACTACATTTCCATTTACATAATTCAAGTTAGTGTGTTTCTAAAACCATTATACTCATATTTATGTGTGCAAATGTAAAATAATTAAGTGCTGTTAATTTATAAATGTGTGGGATTGTATCCGAGGTCAGTAGCATAACGACAAAGGCTCAGGATTTGTCGTAGAATTAACATTATTAAAAAAAATGTATCTATTTTTGATGTAGTTGGACATATCCAACTTCGACTAGAAGCAATTTTTAGCAACATTAGTTTATTAATTATATACGATTTCACGAATAATGCACTAACTTCAATTTGCTCTTCAGTTCATGGATACATACTCTCCCTGGCATTATGTAGCCTCTATGTTCTTAAGAAAACAAGTAAGAGAAATAAAAAAAATAAGTTGTTGGGAACAAGCAACAAATCTTTAAAACAAGCAAAAAAAAAGCTCCAACTTTATAAAAAGAAAAGATATTATCTTAGAAAATACGTAATTAAAATTTTGAGGCTGGGTGTAGTCAGATAGTACCTACCCATTAAATTAAGCGAACTGTACTCGTCTGCAATGACACATCTTGAGATCGCCTGCCATCACATCATACGATCGTTCCTTTTGTACTCAATTTGGACGTCGTCATTCACTCGCCTCTTCCTTTACAAGCATAAACAATTTCACTCATACGAACGCCATATCTATTTTCAATACCGAGAATCTATTTTTAATACTAATTTTTTTGTAATTCTTTAAACAGTCATTCATCATCATAAGAACCATCATCTAAAAATTTAACTTTTTGTATAACGTTATTAACAATTTTCTGGTTGACTTGTTGTCAGGCAGATTTTTAGAGAAAACATAAGAGCTCGACAGATTACAAAACATTTATCTACTCTATTCCTTGAAAATATTATCTTGCGTGACCAAAGTATATAAATAAATAAGCCTAGTCCTAGAACCCAATAGGTGCTACTTTTATACATTAAACAAGCTATAAATTTCAATAGGTAACGGATATATACAAGTAAATAATCATTTTGGCCTACGACCAAATAAACGATAAATTTTGTAAATGTTTGTGACCTAATTTTTTCTTCCATCTTCCAAGAAACAACTGACCACAATCTATTAACATCAGTATCGTCAATCATTGGTATTATTAAGATAAAAACTAGAACATCAAGCAAAGGTAAAGTCTCGGTCAATATTAGATTTGTATTTGATCATTCTTTTTTTAATGTAAGCAAATTAACTGGTATGAACAGTTGGATATAGCCAAAGTTCATCCACTGTCGTCTATAGAGACAATCCAGAAGATACTTAGGCCCAACGCATGTACAAAGTATAAGACAGAAATATTCCACCAGGCTTAAATATTTTATCCAAAGAGTAGCTTAGTTTGATTCCAATTTCGAATAGTAAACATGACAAAATCAGGAGAGAACGGAATTTCCTATTTCTAAGCTAATTCCTATCAGCATGGCAATGGCGATCGATATAACTATGTTGTGATACACGGATCACGGTATTTTCAGACCATTCATACGTCCCGAAATATCAGTGACGGTCGCGCATGCGCAGATACAGTGAGTCACAGACCGACATATGTGATAGCCACGGATAAATGAATACACAAGCATTGCTCCTTCATCCTATTATGACATTTAGTACATACATCATCGTGAACAGACACCATTTCGAAAAGTCTGTTGCAATTATTGTGATGATATCCATCCTATTCTTTAGGTATATATTTCTTAAAATAGATCGAAGTCGAGTATGGTAGAACCCAGTGGCGGTACTTCCATAGAAGTCCAAAAGCCCAGTTTGCCTTCAAAATTCATAATAATAATCTTTAAGCTTTATATCTTTATATAACAAAAGCAATTTCTAAATAAAGGCCCCACGATAAACAATTATAAAATAGACATTACACAATTAAAGTGTAACGCTTTTGAGATTCTATGGAAGTACCGCCACTGGTAGAACCAATAGAGGAACGTCCATACAAGTGATACAAAAGGAGTACCAAGATATTTCTTCATGTGCAAGGACAGACTCGTCAAAATGAAAGTCATGAGTAAGCTTAGGCAACAAGCCTCGGTCTCGCGCCTCCAATCCTGATTTTATATTTATCACTCTATAAAAGACCCTTTTTTCTGGAGAACAATTTTAGACGTGGTTAGAAGTTGAGTTTAGATTGATTTACACACAAAATTTTGCTTAAGGCTATTGGTAGTAGGACTACCAGTGGGATATTGCTGTGTTGCAAAGGGAGTTTACGCCGTTTATTCTTCACAGAAATAACACGATCTACGAGTATAGTAGAAATTTAATTGCACAAACAGTAACTGTGCTTCACGATTCAATAGATATTTTAAAAAGGCTATTTGATTAAATACTATTTTGACATGAAAGACGTGACATTAAATCGTGCAAAAATCCGTTTCTTTAATGCCGAATAATTTGATATTTATCAGGAAGAACTATTGCGATAGCAATCCTAAATGGAACTAAATTACAAAGAAAAAAATATTTAGCTAGTCTATACAACGATATGTGTATTTATAGAATTCTTTATAAGAGGCTAATATCACGACAAGCGATACAAACACTCGAGATAAACATTGGTTCTTAATAAAAACTTGCTAATAGCACCTATCCGAGACATTCAAGATAAAAATAGGTTCTGCCTTTAAACTATTCTATTTTTTCGAATTACCTGGCGAAATGTGGGTGTAGAAATGCACCTCTGCCTACCCCTTCGGGGAATACAGGCGTGAGTTTATGTATGTATGTATTTTTTCAAATAAATTATTTATATGTAGTGTAAATTATTCAACATACAGCCAAGCAATAGAGACAAGAATGAAAAGAGACGGCAGGGTCGCAATTTACAGATAAATGCATATCTAGCAATCCCATTTAAACAAGTATGACGTAGAGCTCTCCTATTAAATATGTAGTCTAAATGGACTTTGGAATGCTTTAGATTCTTTTATCTTCACTCACTCCTATATCCTAGAAGGAGTACGCAAATATGTATTTTTCTGCACCCACGTTTCGTCAATTATGATTTCAAGTTTCCCGTAATAGAGGAAGACCTTATCGCCGTTTTAAGAAAATGTTTCCAGACTACTAAAAAAACAATAACACTTTGCTTGTAACAGGAATCGAATATCGATATATTCTTTAATGGTTAATTCTTTAATCTTTAGCCCATGAACGTGCCACTGCTGCACCTAGACCTCCTTTCAAGGATTTATGACGGCGAAAGCAATAAGGACGCCTTCAATAAACATCAAAATCCTGCCATCGTGATAATAAATCAAATTTACAATCAATTTCCTTTGGCTATAGACAACAATTGTTAATGGCTGTTTGTCTACCGTTTTCTATAGATAATAAGCATAATTGTTGTCCATTATAGAGCGGAAGTGACATGCGTGGGCGCCGAGCTTTGACGTTCAGTCAAACGTGACAGAAAATTCAAAGAAAGTGCACCCATACACACAATATGATCGCACAACAATTAATTATAGATGGGTGTTGTAACATTATGTGAATTATTATTATTTATACAATTTGTCGCGGATATAAATATTATGTTCGTAACTGGCGACATAGTAATTAAATCTTCATATGTTTTTAAACCACAGTGTTTTTTTTTTATATTTTTAGTCCGCCTAACCCTCTCAGTTGTAGGGGAGGCCCGTGCTCAGCAATGGGACGTAAATGGGCTGATGATGATGGTGATGTGTTTAAATACTACATTCAAACTTAAACGGGCGGGTGTACTCTGGAAGTTGTTAACAGGAGTTTATAGGGTAAAAACTACGTAGGTATTGGTTTTAACCCAACTTATTTCCAGAGTTTGTACTTCTTCCGAAAATAATCTAATAATAACGCCAATTGCATCTTTTTATTGAATTGTAACAAACATTTATTACAATAAATACCACAATATGAAGGAAGACACGGCGAATGTGTATGAAGACTTTAACTATAAAAAAATAATAGCTCGGCGTATTATCTGTAAGACAGTGGAACTGCTTTGATGAAACGAGACCATTTGTGCCACAGTCAAAGTTGACTACAACGTACCTTTCCCACTATTACTCGTTCCATCGCAATGAAACAGGTAAAAGTAACTAGTAAATTTAATGACTGAATGAGATATAAATTTATAATAATCGCTGTTTTTTAATTAGGGTACAAACTTTTAGGTCATAAATAAATGATCCGGGAAGGATAGGCTGAGCTGAGATTTTTAAGGAATTTACGATATTGCGCACAGACTAAAAATTAATTCGGCAACACCGGAACTCAAACGACAGCAAATAATTGCTGCATAGTTGAATAGAAATCCGAAATCGGTGTATGCAAATTGTTTAAAGCTAATTAAAAGAACCGCCTCTAGTAACTATACAGGGTGTATTCAGACCGTGATCGGAAACTTAGGCAGGTAATAGCTAAGGTGATTACAAAGCCCCTGGTGTTAAAGAATATCGCGACAAAAAATAAAAATTTTGAAGTTTTTCTAACAACCATAGGTATAAAATGTACTTAAGTATGTGATTGTTAGGAAAACGCCAAAATTTTTATATTCCGTATCTTGGTTTCCGATCACGGTCTGAATACACCATGTATAGAGAACTAGTGCCAATTAAAAAGGCAAGTTTTCTTCACAACTTGCAAGAAACAGCATCACAAACCTATTTGCATACATTTCGCGGAACAAATTGTGCGAATGTGGCGTACGATTTCTTTAGATTCCACCGGCTAGTCGAATCTACATTAGTAAACATAAATATTTATATGTCTCTGAGGTCAGTGAACCGTTTACTATTCACATGATACAAGGACGTGTGAACGGACGGTATACAGCGAATTTAATACATTGCATTATCAGTGTAGTGTTAACAAATACTGTCCATACTAAACAGTCATCCGACAGGAAAATTACAATAGTATCGTAGAATGTTAGTGACAGCATGAAGACACCGCAACTGATGATAAGTGCAATGCTATCCAAGAAAGTATCACGGTCTTTTGCCTCTTCATTAGCTACTTCTGTCGTCCCTTGCAATATCTGATTTATTTATGCCCCAAGTTTGCTTTTTATTTAAGTATAGAGGCGGACTTAATGTCTAAACTCTAAGGCATTCTCTAACAGTCAACCTTTGGGTGACGCAGAGATTATGGGATGATTTGTCATATCTCTCTTACTTATTGTTACCATTAATACCCGAGTAATGTGAGTTTGTCCTGCTTTTATACTTTGTCAAGAGTAGATACAAGGTAGAGTAATAGTGGATTATTTCTTTTTTGTGAGACCTGAGGTTATCTACCAAAACCAATTAATGATAATGGATTCTACAATTTTATTATTCTGAATTCAGTCAATTAATGAATACACCCAGGTTAACATTTACTTTAGAACCTGTATTCAATGAGCTCTGATAACACAAGTAATGTAAATATTACACTTAGCCTTATCTCATTCATATGAAAATAAATTTTACTTTAAAGTCTGCGTCCAAAGTTAAAACGAAAACGAAATTAAAAGCGTAAAATTATGGCCTTACTTCTGCATAAAGATTATCATTGCTTTTAATAGGTATATACAATATCTTCAATAATAGATCTAAACTGTGCTGCTAAAATTTAACTCAGATCGTTATTCTATTAAAAATATTTCCATAAAACAACACCGCATAAACCCCTTCTAAACCTATTATTATTATTATTAAGATTAGACTGCCTCGTGGTCTCGCGGTACAAGTATGTGCCGAGCGATCTAGAGGTCCTGGGTTCGATTCCCGGGTCGGGCAAAGTGTTATTGGGTTTTTCCATTAGGAAATTTTCGGTAACAGCACGGAGTCTGGAAATATGCCCGAAAAACGGCAATAGGCTCGCCCCCTATTACGTGGGACTGATACATACTTGGCGAAATGTGGGTGCAGAAATGCGCCTCTGCCTACCCCTTCGGGGGATTCCGGCGTGAGTTTATGTATGTATGTAATCTAACCCAAGATTTCATATACGCGAGACAAAAAATTAGAATGGGTTACTATCCAAATAGTTAAGCGATAATCCGTTTGAAAAAAAGCAACATTACGAAAAATTTTAGTTATGTTTCTTAGGCTCATTTTGGCAGTCCAGGTCGCTTTTTTTTATACTGGCACGGCAAAGTGACCCCATTGCACCTGATGGTAAGTGTAATGGAGTCCAGAAAAATTGCCCACCAGCGAGAGATGATGATCTCCCGTTGGTCGACACAATCATGCCGCCCGAAAACCTCTTCACCTTACTTGTGAAGAAGTTTCGGGGACTAATACCATGGTGATCAAAGGACCGACCGCGACAAACCGGCCAAAAAATGCCGGCACGGTCATCCTTTTACCATGATTGAAGCTCCCCTTTTACCATGATTGTAGCTCACTCATATTGATTAAAGAATATGAATATTAATAAGAAGAAATGAATACATAAATCGAGTTTTAAATTGACCTCAAAACCACACTAGCAATACTAATACGGTAAATCTCCGCACCAGCAGATAAGATGACCATTCCACTTTAATATGCGTCTGTTGGCACACTTTATTAGCAAGATTAACTGTTAACATCTTAAACAAGCAATGACAAATCGTTTAACAAATGCTTACCCATAACTTCGCTATTTAAATTTGTATATGAATGAGATAAAATGTTTAACGTTACCTTAGACTTTCAATTAACGTATATCTGTGAATCGCAACCCGTAATTGGATTTCATTTGTCATGTGTTTTTTTTAAATTCTAAATTATGGGGCATAAGTCTGCTCTTATCTTCGCTTGATCATCATGTAAATTATTATTAAAAATCAATTATTCCTCTTTTGACACATTTGGGTGGTATTGGCAGCTATGATTCATGCAGCATACCCTACTTCGAATTATGATGGTTGACCTGTTTTCCCTCGACATTAAAGAATTTCATAAATTTAGACATGCACACATAAACTCACAAAAGTTTCCTTTTAGAGTAGGCGGAGACTATAGAGCGCCAAATACTGCGATCCAAACACACTTCTTTCGTTTTCTCAACTGACAATCTTCTTGGATGCAACGTGCATGACTTTAGGGTTTAATGCAAAATCAATAACAATAGATAGAATCCTCTAATACTTCTGAATCGATTGAAAAAACGATCCATCTATAGACAGCTAAGAAACCCTGCAGAAAAATATATATTCTGTAAGGGTAGGCCTTATCATACAGATCTCTACTATAGATCCCACTTTGCTCGATCTTGACATGCCACTTTCGCTTTATCCACTTTCATAAATCTCTAAATGCATTGTCGTATATAAGTTGTACTCGTTCGAGATCGCCTGCTCCAATAGAAAACATACCACAGATTTACCTTATTTTTTTCTAAATTAAAGTAACTCTACTACTATTATTGCTTCCTGTCGGCGATTTATAATATCAGCTAACTTTTTCAAAACTTCAACATCATTTATCAATGACCAAATTTATTTTGTGCATTTATTTAAGTAAAATACCCGCATTGAATAATTTAATAAAATAACGCTGATGATGGAATGTCAATGGTTGCAGGCTGCTTCCATCAAGTCCTTGTGGAAGTCATTAGGAGAGGCCTATGTCCAGCAGTGGACCTTCATTGGCTGATGATGATGATGATGGAACAACCAATTTAATTAAGTCTCGTTGGAGTAGGCAGAGACAGATCGTCAAATGCTACGGTCCAAACACACCTTCTTTCAATTCCTGGACAAGGATAATGTCTATCCTCTGCATGCCTGCACGTCGGTTTCGAGGACTTTTTTTTTACTTTTATTTAATAAATCGCCTATAATGTCGCAACAGCAAAAAAAATTAAAAAAAATTGACTATACTGTTGATCTTTTCATGATCACACGCGTACGTCACATCTAAAATACTACGACGACCTTCGCGACTCAAGAGCGGCAACTAGAGAATATTTTATGGCCAAGTGCCAAACGCTCTCATGCATCTTCCATACGTAAACTGGAAGACATTATTAGCCGCTAAATTAATGCGTGTCTTGTATGATTTTACGATGCCTTAGCTTCTAATATTGTGGAGAAATAGAATTTCAGATTTGAGACGAACCTTTAAGTTCACGTTACTTTTTTAGAGTATATTAGGTTTCCAACGCCTACGTGAAATAATAGTATGATAGACACATACTGCCTGGATGTCCAATGCCAACACCCTCTGCTGTGTCCATTCTTTTCTAAACTCATTTTCAAAAGACAACAAACCGTTGCTATAATCATTTTAAATTACAATTGAGGTCTGAGAAAAGATAAATTTATGCTATATTAGCGGACTTATTGTCAGCGTTATTACCTACATCATCATCATCATCATCATAACCAGCCCAAATACGTCCCACTGCTGGGCACGGGCCTCCTCTACAACTGAGAGGGTTTAGGCCTTAGTCCACCACGCTGGCCTAGTGCGGTTTGGCGGACTACACACCTAAGAAATTCCTAAGAACTTTTTAGGTGTGCCGGTTTTATCACGATGTTTTCCTTCACCGTTAAAGCAAGTGTGTGCCCGGGGTTTGAACCTGCGACCGCCGAAATTCTCGACCACGCGCATAAACCTCGAGGCCATCACTGCTTCATTACCTACATAGTATTTATTTAATATTAAATTTTAATATTTACCTAACGTTGTTTTTTAATGGTATCTCAAAGCTCTCCCAAAGTATTTTCTATCTATATATTCTTCGCAACGTTCCTGTTCTATGACATTAGCAGACGAAGGGGTTCCCGCGGATGTATTTATTGCTTATGCAATTTAAATGCACAACGATGCACATGTACCGCGGCATCCTCGACTGTATGAACTGCGGATATCACCGACTAATGACTTGTCATCATCATAAGCGACTAACTCTCATACATCCTAACTGATGGGTACTTAACGCAATTACTTCCGAATGACAAAGTTTATGGCATAGGGTTGGGAACAGATAATAATTTAATGTCATCAATTGATCACTTGTAATGTGTCGTTGATAGGCCCAAATTGTTTTTTATTAAACTCCTAACAATTTGAATTATTTACTTTGACGCTCTTGCTTAACTATTACTACTCTCGATCATTTTTGTCTTTATCAAATAACAAAGCAACGTTTTAAATTATTATTATTTTAATAGAAACCAAAGATCTTGCCATCGTTTCTAAATAAATTAATAAATTACAAAATAACAGCTATCCCCAAAATACACTCATATACCAGTCAAACATTTATCCAGCGCTAAAAACCTATTCTTAGGAGACCAAAATAGCCTAAACTATTCAAGAGTACATACGTAAGTTATATGCTAGTTGCAACACGATTCTGATGATACATCAAAATGTCTTCACATCCTCTGTGGTAATGGTACGAGCTACGAGCTAAACTGTGCGGCGACTCAGATCGACAGTTCGCGATAGTTCCACCACACGCCTAGGACATGATGGCTAAAGGTGAATGATCGCACTTACACAAGCGTACGCCTATAAACGCTCATAATAGCCATGGAGACAATCGCAGTTAGTTTAAATCTAGCGATATAATTTAGACTGATAGAATGTTTAGTTGTTATAAGTACGACCTAATCTAGCAACTAAAACTATAAGCATATAGAACACTTGATAGAATGTTGACAGAAGGCATTATAAAGTATTCTACTCGTAGATGTCGCTAAATATAAGGAAGTTACAACAAGTCGTTTGAACGTCTTTCAAAGAGGCACATATCGAAAAGTGGACTTTATGAACATACATACATACATAAACTCACGCCTGTATTCCCTGAAGGGGTAGGCAGAGGTGCATTTCTGCACCCACATTTCGCCAAGTATGTATCAGTCCCACGTAATAGGGGGCGAGCCTATTGCCGTTTTTCGGGCACTTTTCCAGACTCCGTGCTGTTACCGAGAATTTCCTAATGGAAAAACCCAATAACACTTTGCCCGACCCGGGAATCGAACCCAGGACCTCTAGATCGCACGGCACATACTTGGTACCACGAGACCACGAGGCAGTTGGACTTTATGTGGATGAAAATATTCACGCTGACATTAATGACTAGCAGATCAAGTAGAAATATTTTAAAATGTCACAAAATTAAATCAAAAGGAACCTAAAGGACTTCAGCGAACAATGAACCTCTTAAAGTTTCGAGTGTTGCACAGCATACAGTACAGACATCCGCTTGTTATCATCTAATCTTGTATATGCTTTCATCGCATAAACACTATGAAGCAACAGCCAGTGGATAAGAAGAATGTATAAGAAAATAACGATCTGCGGTCTTTTAAAGTAATTGGCGCATAGTAACAATAGAAAGATTAACTTGCAAACACAGTTTGTAAAATGACTTTGGTTATAAAACAAAAGCAGTTATTTAACAGATTACAGCACTCGTCATAACAATAAATGATAAATTTTACAAAGATGGAGTCCCATTTCCAAGTAGTTAAGTGTAAACGTTCAATTCATACATCACATTCGCTGTTAATGACTCGTCACTAATTATGGACACTGATCTTTTGTACGACTTTCAACGTGGGTAAGGTAAGTACAACGTAAAGGTATGTATGTATGTACAATAAAGATGTCTAACAGCTATTGTGTTGTAAACATTTTCCAAAAGATTTATTTAACGCGATGTATGAATACGAGATAAGATTTTTGAATTTATAAATTGTATATGTACATATATCGTTTAGTGTCGATAATTTTATGACTATCGTCTTAATAAGAATGAAGTTTCCACTAAAAAGATCGGATAAAAAACTCTAGAGTTGCTCTTTTCAAAAACATTATAGGTACATGCAATTGAGAAGCAAGATTGAATTTTCCAGTTTAATAACAGTACAAAAAAGATTATTTCTGCAGTTGTATTAAAATGGAACACGGAAGCATTTTGAAAGACATTGCATAATATGAAATTACACAACTTTGTTTATAATTGACAGCATAATAGCAATAACACTACATGTGTGGAATAAATTGCAAGTAATTAAGCATATAGAGAGTAGTAAAGTACAATCTTAAAAATAGATATTACAGGTTTAATTGTCTGGAAAAAAAATCCTATTTCCTATGACTACTATCTTTGAATCGTATCTTAGTTAAAATAGTATTGTGGCTGATTGAATATAGCCTTCAGAGCCATAATGCAATATAATAGGGAATATTAGAAAACAATTAAAAAATATTTCAAAGGCAACTTCTTTTGTTTTTTTTTTTCTTGTTGTTTCCATATAGCTCTACAAAAAATGGATTCTTTTTTTAGCGCATCGGCGTTTTTAGATGTTACTAGATAGTGTGCATTTCTTTAAGTAACATGTGCAACAGTGTGCAATGCGGAAAGGAATGTTTGAAATCACTACGTGAAAATTTCATCTTAATATAATTAAATAAATAAATACACCCTTTTTTTTTTTTTTTTTGTTCTCGAGGGGAAAGCTGTTTATGGCTCTACTTCCCGCCAGCCCCGGGGGAGGGGGGGCGGGAAGCGTATGTCGGGGTCACCGGTCTTCCAGCCCGGCGCGCGGCGACGTCATGTCCGCGCAGATGTTAGTGCCGGGCTGGGTCCCTAACAATATCCCTAAACCGGCATACCGACCAAAACCCCCCGGTGGCCATCTCCGCGCCGAGTGGGGCGACCACGGTACGTTAGCGAGAAGCGCCAACCGTAATGCCGCAGCCGCCCGGTGCGCCTCCGAGACGTATTTGTCTCGGCCGTCTCGGAGTGTGTAGGGGGCGCAGTTGCACCCCCACTAGCTTGGTTCGGGCGCCCGGGTTGTTGATGGGCGCCCGCGACGTACACAGGCCACAGTGCCGCCGCCCCTCTCGGGGTCACTTTCAGTGAGGGCGCGCCGCCCCCGCAGCGCGCCCAGCGACCCCAAGGGCCCCTTTGAGTCGTCTTTTACGACAGGCAGGGGATACCGTGGTGGGATTCTAACGCCCCCTTGCCACAGGGCAGGGCGCCGGGTCTAATTATCTCTGTTGACCCGGCGCCTCCTTCTCTGACGTCTTTGGCGGGCGGGATCGTTTCTCTCTCGATCCCGCTCCGCGCTCTCCTTCTGCGACATGACGTGCTCGCAGAAGGAGAGCACCGCTCGCCACGACCTCGGACTCTCGACCATCGAAGAGACGACGGCCGGGAGCGAGAGGTCGCCACCAACAATAGCGCGGAGAGCGCTGCGCTCCATCTCCCAGGCTGGACACTCTTGTAGTGTGTGCTGGGCTGTGTCGTCCGGGCAGTTGTCACAGTGGTGACACACGGCCGACTCCTCCTTCAGAGCCACCCGACACAGGTAGTGGCCGAAGCATCCGTGCCCCGACAACACCTGCGTCAGGCGGAACGTCGCCGCACCGTGGCGCCTGTCCACCCACTGGTCGAGGACAAAATAAATACACCCAACAGTCACATACATAGTTCTGATCCCACACTAAGATACAAGTCTTGTGTCGTGGGTATCAGAAACTACGAGAGACTTTTCGGTCTCACATACACCCAGACCCGAAACAAATATTTGTGGGTCACACAAACATTTGTCTCGGTGCGGGGATCGAACCCGCGGCCTCTCGTTTCGCAAGCTGGTGTCTAGCCAACTGCGCCACGGGGCTGTCAGCGCTATATATTTCGAGAGTATTCTAACAAAAACGCCTTACTTTAAGTTTCCTTAGGTTTTTATTTATTTTCGTCAATGATATACATATTTACTTACTAACTATCACATGACGATGAGAAGTCGTCACAATCACGCTAAACATCAAACATTAGAAGCTATCTAAGGTATTAGGTACATTAATTCTCTTTAAAAAACGATTGACGAGGATAGGAGAAAGAAAGAAGGCTGGCTAGAGCCTTTAACAAACATATCACCAAATTAATAATTAACGTTAACATTTCCATAAAAAATCAATATTAATCTATATAAATAATGCTTTATGCTTGAAGAATTCTCACAATTCCAAACATATATTTTTCCCTTTTTTTATTCTATTATTTTAGCACCATTTACAGAAACTCAGTTATTCCCTCTTAATATAGATCCAACGATTGATCACAGTTGCAATAGCATGTCTTGCCTTACGTAAACACTGTTTTATACTTTTGCGTTGGCGCGGCGTACAGAAGTGTGTCTTACATGCAAGTGCTTGTATATTTGGTGCGCACAGTGCGTGCAATCAAGATAAACAATTGTATCTGGGTAAAACACAAAGAAATTAATCGAGATCGCTGGAGAAAATCTTATCTTAGTTAGCCGTGACGTCAGTTATTCGCAATTCTGTACGTTGATTCATTTCAATATTTTCAAGGTTACAATTGAAAATTCAAAAAGTAACGGCCTTATACGTTATATAGTTTGTAAAAGTGACGTTTGAGAAAACGAGACAAAGCATGTTTATGTAGTAGTTAAATAAATAGTATATAAGTAAGGCTGTATGTGTTTTCACAAAGAATTATCACGTACTTTAACGGTGAAGGAAAACATCGTGATAAAACCTGCACACCTAAAAGTTCTTAGGTGTGTAGTCCACCAACCCGCACTTGGCCAGCGTGGTGGACTAAGGCCTAAACCCTCTCAGGTGTAGAGGAGGCCCGTGCCCAGCAGTGGGACGTATATGGGCTGATGATGTTAGTACTTTAGTAAAACTTAATGTAAAATTAATTTCAGATTTCAACACCAAAATAGCAATAATTTATTTGTGCAAAACCCATTGCTGTAACATTGGACACGAAAAACACCCAGACACATAATTCTATCAAAAATATCGATTTTTCTAACACGTGCGGTTGGATTGTTGACATAGAAATAACCGAGCCACGGTTTGGAAATAAGTATGACGCTCTAAATTAAATTTAGGGAGGGTCGTCACCCCTGGGTGTAGAGTCACGCAATGCGGTACCACCTACCTATGGTCTTTGATAAAATCTACTTGTGTGAATAGGTTAGAATTGCAAACTTTATCGAGAAAAATCAATTAAAAAAACTGATAAATTAATTTATGCCATTTCTTTTTTTCTACAATATAATGACTGTTAATGGATGCTTTATAATATGCATTAATATACCAAATTAAACCTTAAAAAATACAATATTTCCTGGAAAAAAAAACGAATTTACTTTTGCTTCCCATGATTGTCGTTTATTTGTAACTTTAAAAAAAACATTTTACACAATACTTCATGGTTACCCATCTCCTGAACGATTACCAAGGCCGTCCTAATCCAACTTCAAATAAATTTAAAAAAATGATATAACTTCCTCATACAATAAAGAATAAAGTGAATAAATCAAGCACCCTAATCACCCACTTTTCACTGCTATTTCGGTTCTTGTCATGACAGGTGTGAAATTTATAGCGTGCACGATGTAAACCAAACATTGAATAGTCTATTTCCTACGTTTCGAGATATTTTTAATTATATAAAAGGAACCAAGTTGATTTTGGTAACTTTCACAATGCCTTATATGTGACAATGAACACAAAAGCTTTTAATAACAGAATTAGGATTTCTAACTTCGTCTATGTATACGTTTACGACTAACCATGCCATGCCTAGTGAAATACTAAATTCAGCATAGTTCAGAAAATTGTTCGTATAAAACTGTGTGCATATACATATGATCATTAATAAGGTCTTTAATAAAGAAAATACAAATTATAATCGTCAAATATAGAATTTATTTTTTATTTTTTATTTTATTGATGGCTTCGCACATATTTAAATTTGTTTAAAACTAATAAACAGGGATGTTATGGAGCTCCGTAACCGTAACCGAAACTATCGGATATCCGAAATAAAAATATAACCGTAACCGTATCCGTTTCAGAAGTTTCGAATAGTTTCGGATAGTTTAGTATAACGGTGGAGTCTAAAAAAACGATATGTTTCGACTTTCGACAGTTTTTTGTTTCACCGTTCACGTGGCACGTGAATCTTGCAGTTTGTTTGTTATTTCTAGTCATAACATAATCTCTTTCATAACTAATTAGTTTCTTATTTAAGAGTCGATACTTAATTTAAGAAAGTCTTGTGTTAAGTAGCACTACTTCACTGAAACTTCATCTTAAATGAAAACACTGTGATAATTACAAAAAACAGTTATTGTTGAAACAAAATCTACAACAAAAGCATCCAAACAGCTGACACCTTTATAAAACAGTTATATTTTACTTTAATCTAATATCCGTAACCGAAACTATCCGATAATTACGGATAATCCGAAATAATTACATATCCGTAACCGTATCCGAAACTGATATAATTTTATTCCTATATCCATATCCGTATCCAGATCCGAAATATCATATCCATAACATCCCTACTAATAAACTTTATACATAGTAGCAAAAGTTATCAAATAAAATCAGGTATTTAGCAAAAAAACTAATTACATCAAGACAAACCCAAACTCATTTCATATTTGAAAATTTCACTTTTCACACCGTTCTTATCATCATTATGATACGTACTTTAATTAATTATTCACTTGAGAATAGTTTCAGAAACTTTCAAACTTTATTTTGTATTTAGTTGCCAACACTATAACTAGCGGCTGCATACAACCAAAATACTTCGTACACTATATTTATAAAACTTAACAATAATATTTACCTTTTACCAAAGAATCCTTCATTTATCCATAAAATAACGCACACAAATAACTGTTGGCCAGTTAGTTCGAAACACAACGAATTATGAACGTATCGAATGGAATCGCGTGTCGCCGTTTCCCGCTTGATTTAAAAAAATGCAAAAAAATATAACTGCTCAGTCTACTGTACTACACAATTTCGTTTTCGTTTACATATATATAAATAAGGGTTGGTTTGGTTTGGTGGCGGGAAACGACAGGCGGACCGCGCGGAGTGGACGTCGAGACTGGAGTTTCAGTGGGCGGCGCACCGCCCAGCCGCTGACGTGACGCGATCGCGCGCGTCATGCAATAGTGAAATATTTTGAGATCTTTACATCGCTAAGTACGCATTGGGTTCTGATGATTTCAAAAAATATCTAAATAAAACAAGGACTGCAATATGCATTTTGTTTCTATAATACATCAAGCATTTCATAAAATTATTGTTTAAATTCTTAGTAGTATAGTAAGTATTTTTAATTTGTAAATTTAGGTCTAGACACTTTTTATTTTGTAACTGGGCCTCTGTTCTGAAAAAATGCTTTCTTGCTTGTGTGAAGCTCAAAGAAAACAAGTTTTGTTATTATAATAATCTATATTTGTAACGCATACCCACGGCGACTGATACTTACTATAATTAGTTCTTACCACTATCGTGTATGCATGCTTGTCATCTTACTACGGGTAATGAACAATGAAAATTTACAATTATTATGAAACGAAGGTATTCACGATAAAGACTGTTTGGGACGCACTAAAGGCAGTGATACATTATAAGTTATTACATAAATGATAATTAATTAATCACACATATTCCCGCACTCTAGATTAAAGCTTGAATCATATGAAGAAAAACAAATTTTTATTCATGTTTTTGGGTTCATATATCAAATTAAACACTAAGTGCCTAAGTAAATAGTAAACCTACAGGTATCAATTATTTATCATCTCTTACTTAACCTAAGTTCAAACAGTTGTCATTACTATTGCATGTAGGTATTAAGGTAATAGCATCAGTAATTGACCACTTAAGGACAAAGAAATTTCTTTTTTAATGCCTAACTTTAATCATCATTCAAATTCAATGAGTGTTTTGTTTTGTTAACTCTGTGCAAGTCTTTTAACGAAACGAGCTAGTATTTTTTCTTGTACAATGGTTGCATTCAAGTAAAAAAATGAAAATAAAACTTAATATAAGAGATTTAGTAGTTGACCACCTAAAAACTAGTAGTTGACCATGTTTTGCATCAGTAGTTGACCATTCAGATTTTTTAATTATTTGTTAAATAAGAAGGCAAATTAAGACAACTTTGCGTTTTATTTGAAATATAATAACAATAACATCCCCCGCTCGTTAATAAATGTTCTGGCCATTTCCACAATCGACCATTTGCTTTCATCGATGATATTGTAGCTGTTTTTTTTTTATAGCTTTAAGTACTTTTCCGGGATAAAAGTTATTATCGTACTTCATCATCATCATCATCATCAGCCCATATACGTCCCACTGTTGGGCACGGGCCTACTCTACAATTGAGAGGGTTTAGGCCTTAGTCCATCACGCTGGCTTAGTGCGGGTTGGCGGACTACACACCTAAGAAATTCCTAAGAACTTTTAGGTGTGCAGGTTTCATCGCGATGTTTTCCTTCACCGTTAAAGTGCGTGATAATTCTTTATCAATACACACATATGCAACTTCGAAAAGTCAGTCATGTGTGCCTGGGGTTTGAACCTGCGACCGTCGAGATTCTCGACCGCGTGCCTAAACCTCAATGCCGTACTTAAATATGACAAATTCAACATTTACTTTTTGCCGAGGCTTTTGTCAGATTCTTAATCAGACAACAGTAGTTGAAAGTTTACGCATATTTTCAAGCATATCGTTAGGACCTATGATGTCAAATTGATCTAGAGTGGTTTCAAATATGTCATCAGCAATGCTAATTGCTGGTGATCCTGGGATCGTCACTAGCACTAGTTCGTCACCAACAGTAATATGTACCGCAGTTGCCGATGGTTCCATTGTGGTTTCCAAAACACCATCATTATTGTGAGAGGATTTTTTTTTCAGCCGTTCTTATGGGTGTTTTATGAAGACGAACGACATTTACTGCTGAGAGCATTGCAGCTTCAGTATAATTTAGGAATGTACCCCTTTTCCCAGACATCTACAAGGTGAAAATTTGGTTTTAGTAACTGATCGTACCTTACAATAAAGGTGGTCAACTACTAAATAAAATTAAGTTATTGTAAAAGTAAATAAAATAGTTAATTCTAATTGATGATGCCCTTCATATATTATTCCGTACAGTACATTTACATGATACAGAAATTCATCAGAAGTTGACCATCCTGGTCAATTACTAGAAAATCATGCTAAAACGGAATCAGTAGTGGACCACCCCCACATCTCAATCTTGTAAACAAATTTTCGTATTTTAAATACCCTGTTACCTCAATTAATCCCTAACGAATAAGAAAAGCAAAACACTTATCATCAACAAGGTGACAAAGTTGTTAATATTTAACTTCAAACTTTTTCAATCCTTAAGAAAATTATGACAAAAAAACGAATAATAGATTTACGGTGCGTCAATCAACAAACAACTGGAGGCTATTTTTAATATTTGAAAATAATGGAGTCGTAGTTTGCGCGCTTCGTAGACCACATGACAGCACTGACTACTCAATATGGAATTAGTTTAAAAATATGCCGCGAATTCTTATTTTATCTGTTTATGTGCATTGGTGGTCAACTACAGGTACATGGTCAACTACTAGTGCCATTACCTTAGGTACTTATCAGAATTTAGGGCAAAATGTTGCACCACAGCAACGTAAAATATTCACTTAAAACAAGTTGCAAACTAATAATACTGATTAACATGATACTAAAAATGTTATTGATACTTGATATATACAGCTTCGGACAGCTGGTTAGTTCGTGCATAGCACACGACATTTTCATTGGTACAACTAAGCCGATGAGCAAATTCAAAAGCTATTGACCTAAAAATAACGTACAGCGACCGAGAGATAGAATTGTTTACTATACGGACACTGTTCACGCCTGTGAAGCCGTCTTAACGATATACGTATAACTTCTAAAGCTAGAGGAAACGATCATAGTGACGTCATTAATGCTAACAATATATTATCGACAGTTTTTTTTTTTTCGAAGTTAACCACAAGATTTTTAATTTAATTTTGCAAATAGGTACATATACTTAACTGTCAGTTATTTTTATATGTATTAACTGTGTATGTAATTTTGTACTTTCATGAAATAATGACATGAATTAATGTTAAAGATGGAATAACTTTTAAACGCCTGTATTATACATATTATAATACAATTTAAAGGCAAATAACGTATATAATTATTCTGTACGTCTCAGTATTTATTACTTTGATAATTACTGAGATATATTCCGCAATATCACAGCATCATATATAATTGTTATATAGAAATTATCACCTGTGACAATCTTGCTTCTTCCGTAAAGTTTTCTATATCTTTGAATTGCTTTTACTCGCATTACCGCGATTATACCTAATTATACAGCTTGACAATTTTATATGGGAATTCTACATTTATCTGTATAGTCCGTATAAAATTACAATCTTCATATGTAATTCAGTCGAGAAGTATTCTAGACGCTGATTGTTTAACAATATCTGCAAAACTTCATACGATAGTAGAATAAATCCCTGTGTAGATAGACAGATTTCAAAACGAATAACAATGATATCAGAAACACGCATTAGTAACATGTGGTTAGCGATATCAATGCACAAAACTAATGAATATATGTATGTAGTTTTGATATAATGGTTAACAAGCACGTACATTGGTATTTTCGTTCGATTTACCGATGACAGCATGAATTAATAGTCAATTAATTTGTAGTTTATTTTGCTTCACGGATAGTGAACATCAAACATTTCAAACCTTGAGTATTTTATTTATAGACATTTTAAATCATTTCTAAGATCTCATTAAAATATCCTATAAATATTTAACTGCTGATGCCATTTTTCCAATTTTTTTGTAGTACACCACAATGTTTATTGTTGCTATTCTAAGAACTCTAATAATAACGTACTGTACAAAATCGTATTGTAAAAATACTACTTTCTAATAAAGTCTAGTCTAGTATTGGAGAATTTTATCTAAAATAATGAAACTACTTAACAAACATGAAACGGCGTATATACTTATGAAAATAAGTTTTTTTTTAATATGTAAAATAGTCAACTGTCATGTACCTATGTACATAAATACGGGTAGAACATCGATCGCCCAATATCGATAGAATCCAATTACTTTTAAAAAAAACGACTTTTCTAACCGGAAAATAACACAAAAACATCGTACCAACTTCATTCTTCCGCTGACTGAAAGCAAAATCATCCCTTTTTAGGGTTTCATACCCAAAGGGTAAAAGGGTTTACCCTTAAAATGGGTCCGTCTGTCACCAGGCTGTATCTCATGAACCGTGATAGATAGACAGTTGTGAAAATTTTCACAGATGATGTATTTCTGTTGCCGATATAACAACAAATGCTAAAAAAACAGAATAAATAAATATTTAAGTGGAGCTCCCACACAACAAACATGGTATTTTTTTGTTCGTTTTGTTCGATATTGGTTACGGCAACAGGTAGGCGCTTGAAATATTCACGGGATAATACGGGACATTGGTGCGCGAGTCCGACTCGCACTTGGCCGGTTTTTAGATAACAAAGTCATAATTCTAATGTACCTATAATTAAATATGTCCCTTCTTGTAATACAAGTTTTCTATTATTTAAATAAGGAAAAGCCAGAATTTATTATTGTGAAAATCTATCACGGTCTCAAGCAATAAACACAACTTCATCTTTTAATAATTTTATTGCATAACCTGGATTCTACTCTTGTCTTGATCAACATTAACATTCGTCCTTAGCAATTTTACGGTTGTTAGAACGTCTGCTATTACTACGGCACCATTTTACCAGGGCTGGACAGGTGAGACCGTTAGCACGATTAATGAAAATGAAAGTTAACAGTGAAACTTGTTAGTTATGACTTGTTAGTTATGAACTGGACATCGCGTATCACTAATTGTGCTAGATTGGCTTCAATGTCGTTTTAACTACCTACGAGAAAGGTAATGAAGAAAAAAACAATGGCACATGTTTTGTGGTCAAATGTATTCTTGATTATGACAACACAATACCAAATACTGCATACAGCAGTCTAAATGAACTAAATCGAAATTATCATCGGCCGTTGACCTATAAGTTACATCCACACACTCCGAAGTATACAATTACAAGTCGTGTCGTGTGTGTGAAGAGCTAATTCGTGTAAATTGACCAATGAAAGGGTTGTCTTTGAATATTAACTTATATCATATTTTTCTTTTCAAGACAAAATAAATTCTTAATAGAGTTGTGAATATTAATGTCTAGTTTTTGTAGATAAAAATAACTTTTTAATTCCATTGTAATACTACTACTGCCATCTGCACAAACTTAAACGAACTTCAGAGTGAACTGTGAAGATTAATAAGCCTTTCCTGCGCCAAAACATAAACATATTAAGTACTACATGAATTCTTTTTAGATAATTTAACCTTTTTGTATTGTTTACCACTTACAATCCATTCTCTTAAACCTTGTTTTCCCACCAAATCACAAAACGTAGATAACTTATTGATAACACCACTAGTACATAACGAAGAACAAATGAAACAAGTCTTCAGGAAATAATTCAATTTCAATGTATTGAAGTGTAATATTGACCAATTATAATTTAAACATAGGACGCTAATTAACTATGTGTAAAGTTATTTGTTATTTCCTTTTTTTGTCATATGGCTTCAGTTTTCTCTAAAATCTTTCGCAGTCTTCACGGATGAGCATGGTATGATTCATCCGAAATTCCTATTTATCAGCAACTTTCAAGACGACAACTTGATGCGAAACACAGTCGTACCAACATATTATAAAACTAATACGTTACTTTACGTAGACAATATTGAATGAAAAGTGTAAATATTTGTAATTGAATGTATGAACTTTGAATAAATAACAATTCGAATGCCCGTATCAAAATTACCTTGAGGCAGACTTGATAATTTAAAATAAGGATTTTAACTCCCTAATAATAAGAAAATCGAGCTTGTGATAAAAGGACATTTACAAACAATATGCGTGAAATGGAATAACACTTAATTTTTTTCATCATTTTTACCAGTTTGACAGATGATAAGTGGCTGCCGTCCGAAGGTGCTATCCGTCCGTGAATAGCCACTCCTATCTTGAGAAATATTATTTTGACTGGACAGTGCATGGCAAGGAATGTAGTGTAGTGGTCCAAAAGTGTTTTTTACAGTGAAATGGCTTAAGTGTTGAAGTGGTACACAAAATCAATTAAGATGAGTGGGCGCTCGGGCCGCGGTGTGTTTGGTAAACTCTTCTCTAAGAAGCACAATAGGGAAAGAGAAGAGAGGGCTACTGAGATTGGAATGCCTACGGATGTTAAACAGCATATTCACGTGAGTAAGAACTCTGAGACTGGTATGCTGGAAGGGCTGCCTCCAGCTTGGCTTCGACTACTGAACACGCAGATCACACCCGCTGAGCAAAATGAAAATCCAGACGCGGCCATCCAGGCCGTCAAGTTCCACATGTACACAATCAAGAAGGAAAAAGCGCTGGATGAGCCTTTCAAACCATTCGTTACCCAAGAAGTGATTACAGAGGAGGACAAAGAAATAGAAAAATTATTGGACCACAAAAATGCTCATCAGAGCCAGGACTCCGATCTATCCATCGGACAGAGTAGTGAAGAGGAGATTACGGCGAATGATGTGCCATCACAAAGACAGACAATGCCAGTCACACCGTCCAAGCACAGCCTCAAGAAGAAAGATGCTGCAATGGACATGACAGCAGTGATGCAAGACTTAACATTGATCGGTGAAGACAATGACGAGAGTCCAATGTTGAGGAAGAAGGAGATGACATACTCAACCTTGAACGATGAAGAGATTTATGAAGAGTTAAAAAATATATGTAATAAGGATGATCCATATGTTAGGTTTGAGAGGATCAAGAAGCTTGGTGCTGGTGCTTCAGGTGAGATGCATTTAATTATCCAAAATTTCTTGATAATATAGGAAATTGCATGTATATTGACAGAATGCTTTAATTTTTGTTTCATAGTCATCCTTTTTATAACAGCCATGTTAAAAAAGTCAAATCATAGACATTTCTTTCTTAAGATTAATTTTGAACAGAATAGCCTATGTCTGCCTAATTCTTCTATTTTACGCTGCTGGAATTTTTTTGTCTCATAATCTTCAAATACACAAGTTAACTGTTATTAAATGCATTTTATGTACAGAATAATGACTATTATGATTATAAATTCATGAAGGCTTCCACTAAAGCAACTACTTCCTTTTCCTAGAAATAGGCATAAGTAGTTGTTTTTCTATTATAATATTGCCTATTTTTATTTGCTTAATATGTGGGTAAATCTATAACTAAACATTTTAAGTATTTACCCATGATATAATATTGTATGAAACACTTACAAATAGTACAATAATGAATGTGTAAAGAAGTATATTATACATAATGTTAACTATGAACAACCATTTCTGGTATACATATAAAACAACATTACTATAATTAGAAAAAAAACAGTTATTAATTTCTTTGACCATGAATATATAATAATTTATATATTTTTTTAAGATTAGTACTACAATATAATACATACTAAAATAAACAAAATTTAGATTCCCTACTTTTACTTATTATTTATGAAGTAATATACTGTTAGCTATAATCATTCATAACCCAAAATCTTTACTCTTCTGGATATAGCCTATGTTTTAATTGCTTTTAATATGTCAACAAAAATTCCTATAGGAAATAAATTCAGATAGACATCTGGATACCCTATTCTAGTATTGCTTTGTTTTCTCTGTCGGTTTAATTTTTTTTTATTATAATCTGTTCATCCTCTGCCATATATAGTTTATTTATACACAATTGGAGAAATGTGGGTTCTGAAATGCACCTCTGCCTACACATTTGGGGAATACAATTGTGACTGTATGTTTTTATGCAGTTTATTAAATAAATTTTGCTATAATTTATTTTTGTTTTAGTTATGTCACATATAGTGGCTTGTTTCACTTTTTTCCTTGCAGTATATACTCATAACTATATTTCTTATATTTCAAATTAAATGCATATTCTGTTTAATAATAATTTACATTTTACATTAAATGAATAGAGCCAATACAGGAATAAAATACTGACTTCTTATTTGATTTTTAACTTATCTTTTTTTGATATTCTTATTATTTATTTTTACTTCATGATTTCTTTCATTTAAATAAAAACAAATTATAATAAAAATTATATTTCCCTGTGTTAAATGATCCCAATGATTTTTCATTCTTTCTGTCATAGAAATTATGATTTTCATTATCAACTGCTACAGTACCATACAGTAGGCATGGATGTGCAGCATTATTAACTACATAAAGAAATATTTTTTCATTCTACAATTTGAACTAACAAATTATGAGACCAGAAGTATTTAACTATAATGCTATGATCCTTTATTTGAAAAAATATCAAACCATTATGCAGTAATTGTACATATTTCTTATATTAAATACAATAACTAATGACAAGTGCTCAAACAATACAACTTGTAACTATATGCTTAGAGAAATCAAAAGAACAAATTCTTTGATAAGATAACATGGAATGACTATCATTAAATTAACTGGCATAGATTCTTATCAATACAACTAAAGTAACATTTATTGTTTGTGTTATATGACAAATTCAATAGTTGACATTAAACATTGTTTCAATCAGCCAAAAGACTATGTATAATGAAAATTGTTAATTTCCAAACAAGATATAGAATGGCTGATCAATGACTACTTCTACTTTGCTTAAAAGAATTTCCCAGGCTTAAGACTAAAAACTCATGTGTTTCTTTCATTTTGCTAACTGTTCTACCAATTGATGAGTTTTCGAATAAAAGATAATTTGATTGAATATAATAGTTTACACAGATATAGTAGTGATCACATCAAATCCACAAAACAACACATAGATTGTTGTAGGAAGTAGAATGCAATGAAACAAGCAATTTCTCTCAGAAATCATAGAGAGTACTTGAGGAGACTTTAGACTTAAATTGGTTGAAAAATCGGAGATCGGAATGCAATGTTTGCTTTTAAAATTATGCTCAAGGGACTTACTAAGATTATCATACGACAAAATATAATAATATAAATCGCATAACATGCTGGAGAGTTTAGCATCTCGCGAGAATTTTCCAAATAGATTGATAACAATGATTTATGTATCACCACATTGTGTTTAATTATTATGTGTTGTTGATAACATATGCTCGATGTAAAAAAAAACAATGCGCCAGGGATTTGCATGGATATCTGTTAGTTCATAGTTCCATCATAAAAGATTTGAATCCATTACGCATAAACAATTTGTTTTTAAAATTTTTAATCTTGGTGTAATATTGCATCATTACCAAAAATGAAAAACCTTGTTTTTTTTTTGCTAGAATTAACATCTTATTTTAGGCTGATTAATATTAGTTATTTACTATATTTATCTTTTTAGTTCAAATAAGTAAATGTACCAGCGAGATGACTCTCATTCTACTGCATTTATATGCGACCATAATGAGTACATCTACAAAGTAATCTAACGATCGTCTAATGTCGCCAGTCTGACGCCAAGCTCCAGTCTGTGATACCAATAAGAATTTTTCATAAAACAGTATGCTCGTAATATACATATATACAACTATAGGCATATCTGCTATACAAAACAGACAGGGTCACGTCTTTAATACGAACGAAGATACAAGAAGTTTTAAATGGATAATAGTTCTCAATCGATTATGGAATTGAGGCGTTAATCATCTTGAACGGCAATTACATTGCGGGTCACTTACCAAGACCATTACTGAAAATTTATACCAGCGATTTGTTATAATATTTTTCAATTTTAACCAAGTCGAACACAAGGTCCAATAAATTTAATATTTGAAATTCTATTGCACATATTTAACATTTATTTTTTTGTCATTGGTGTCCTTATAAATTTTTTTTTAATACATATTTGAATATTCTTATATTTACTTCAGAACAGATAAAAATGTTTCTGAGTAGAAAACAGATGTTAAAAATCTTGATCTTTTAAATTTAAACTTGTTTATAAGAAATTACATATTTTTATATATTGCATTTTTAACAAGTTCTACATACCCTTATTAGTCATGAAATTATTATAAATGAAAAAAGTATGAAATAACAATTAACCGACCTTGTACAATCATATGAACTGCTTATAATCTTATCTAATCAACTCTGTCTACTTTCTTGGTACGATTATATTACCGAACGTTCCACGAGTGAACATTGAAAATAGCCGTGTACTCAAATAGAAAACGATTTTCAGAAAAGAATACTTATATTAAAAAACTTCATCTTAAACTTTTATGATTCACATAATAGCAAAGAATATGAGTGTGTCTGTAATGGCAATCTCAGTGACGTCAATCATAGACGTTCGCAAATTACTTTATACTGTTTGCGATTTCTTAGGAAAGAATCAAAACATCCATCTGAAACCTATAAATTTCATCTATTTTTAGAGAAAACGTTTACGATTCCATATATAAAGTGAGTAATGATGACGATTCCTAAATTACAATAATTTTAGAATCACCGGGAGTCCTTGTATCTCGTCTCGCAAATTATAAAAAAAAATCTTTCTCATCATTGTTCTATGTTCTACGTTCATACCGTACTTTAATTTTTTGACTAACCTTGCTGTATTTTTTGTTTCCCAGGTGTTGTGTTCATCGCCATAGATAGTAAGGATAATTCACGAGTGGCCATAAAAGATATAGATTTGACAAAACAATCTAAAAAGGAATTAATACTCAATGAAATCAATGTGCTCAAAGGTTTTCACCACAAGAACCTCGTCAATTTCCTTGACGCCTTCCTTAGTTATGACCATCTTTGGGTAGCTATGGAATTGCTCGATGGAGGCTCTCTTACAGACGTAGTTACAGAGGTGGTAATGAGAGAAGGTCAGATTGCTGCTGTCTGCCGTGAAACTCTTCAAGCAATCGCTTTCCTACACTCAAAGGGAACAATCCACAGAGATATAAAATCTGACAACGTCCTGCTTGGAATGGACGGTACAGTAAAAGTAACAGATTTCGGTTTCTGTGCAAATATTGTAGGCGATGAAAAACGACAAACTATGGTCGGTACTCCGTATTGGATGGCCCCTGAAGTAGTTACTAGAAAACAATATGGAAAGAAAGTGGATGTTTGGTCACTCGGCATAATGGCTATCGAGATGATCGAGGGGGAGCCGCCGTACATGAAAGAGACGCCTCTGAGAGCACTGTATTTGATCGCGGCTGTAGGTCGACCAAAAATACCTCGGTGGGAAAAGTTATCGCCCCAGTTCCAAGATTTCTTGGACAAATGTTTGCAAGTGGATGTTGATTTAAGAGCGTCGGCGGAGGAACTTCTCGTACACCCGTTTTTGGACTGCGCGATGGAACTAAGGACCTTAACGCCACTCATTAAAGCCGCCCAGAAAATCCTGCACAAGAGTTACGACTGAGACTGGTAATGACTTTCATTCCCGTATATTTTTGAACAATATTACACTTTTGTAGCCGTTTATAAATTTTGTACCTGTACAATTTTTCATTTTCTTGATATAAGAGTGCCAAGTTACTGATAGTGTACCATCGAATGATAACGATTTTATGAGAGATGATATTGGTTATGTAACTATTTTGTAAAGTAACCGCAAGGAATTAGGCACGGATGATTTGAGTGGAATTGAGTTAAGTATCGCATTAGTAGTGTTCACTATATGTTAGTCGTAGTGGTAGATGACTGTCATTGTATTAGCATTAACCCGCAAGATATTTATTTTGACAGTAAGCGAGGCACGTTATCGTGTGCTGGTAGATACGATATCTGCTACTGATACAGATACACACATCACATTGAAATGCAATATTTTCGTCATATTACCAACGTCGTATTTGTGATTAGAGCACATTTTATGCATATGTACAACAAAACGCCATAAAGTTTGCATTATTATCATACTACATATTACAAATTGGTTTGAATGCTTAATTAGGGTTAAGAACGTTCTGTCCACTTGTTTTGCTATTTGTACAAGTAAGTACTAATTGGTGCGAACGTATGGCAATGTTTTATATAATTAGCGCTTAGAGTGCGAAGGGAAGAAACAGTATTGAAACATAGCTAACATAAATGTATCAAAATCGATTTTACGCTAAGAAACGTGCGATGAAATATCACTATAGGTAAAAGTTATAAAAGTTTTAATAGCTTAAGCAATATACAAAATATACGTGACATCTAAATACAATAAGTTTCAATATCTTGCGACTCTTGAAGAACCTTTCAACGATACAAATGGACGATGAAAAAAATTTTAATACGTCGTCGTTTTTACGTCATAACTAGACATCTAATGGTTCATTTTCCTGTGCGCCGTGACGCGATGTCTGGAAACCACGCCTTGGTGAACGAGACACCACTTTATCTAATTGAAAAAGGCAATTCTAATCGATATGTTAGGAAATGGACTTTATAAGCATGTATTGAACAATTATATTTTCTTCTCTTCGTAGTTTGCTATGCTATTTTGAGCTGTCTAAGATGGCTGCTATCGGATTGTTTAAGATATCGCAACTTAAACAATCGTGATTGAGCACGATTAAACTATATTCATTTACCAAAAAAATGTATATAGATATTTTTAGCTAGTCGTAGTACGCACTTGTTTCATTAACTTCTTTCGTAAATATTTTTCAATGAACCAAAACATGAACGATGTGGTCGCTACGTTACATTCCTTTCCATTAACATCCTTGTTCAATCTTAAGTTAAAATGTAACTCCTGTGTAAAATAACTTTTGACAAAGAACTCTAAAAGACTGCTATTATAACGTATTAACAAACCAAACGTTGACTGCCATGTTAGTACAGTGTAGTTGAAAAACGAAGAATTTAGTTAAAAAAAACTTGCAAGTTTAAATGTAAGCAATAATACATAAGTTTGTTGATAATTACGGGATAATTATGGTGAAATGTCTTCTACCTATTTTGAGGATATTCTACCATAAAGGGAAACAAGAATATATTATAATTCATTCAAAGAATTCCAAGTTTAGTTTAGATCCAAAGAGCGAAATTTATATTTTTTACATACATACATACATAAACTCACGCCTGTATTCCCCGAAGGGGTAGGCAGAGGTGCATTTCTGCACCCACATTTCGCCAGGTATGTATCAGTCCCACGTAATAGGGGGCGAGCCTATTGCCGTTTTTCGGGCACATTTCCAGACTCCGTGCTGTTACTGAGAATATCCTAATGGAAAAACCCAATAACACTTTGCCCGACCCGGGAATCGAACCCAGGACCTCTAGATCGCACGGCACATACTTGTACCGTGAGACCACGATTATTTTTTATTCTCTAATTATTTCTTCTACATTCTAAAATAAAACTTATTTTCTGTTTTTTTTACTCTACTATTCCGACTTTACCGAAATAAGTTCGCCATACCTCATCATTACAAATGAGGAAATTATTCCATTTTATTAACAAAACCTATCAGTATAACGTAAGTATTCATAATGTGTATTAAATTTTAATGTATGTTATTTGCGTTCGTTCATTACTTATTTGGTGCGTGAAAACATCACAGACGTACCTACTTTAGCTTGTTGACTACATGACATTTTTTTCTACAACCATATTACAATCAAAACACAAGTACGACCTACGCAATAAGTATATAAGGGAATCAAAATTTTATTTTTTGAATTATTTTGCAGGGGAAATATGGCTTAAAATGTTAGCAAATAAAACTTTATTGAATCTAATTTTCCAATAAAAATATTATGTCTTTTTACTGTATCTTGTAATGTATGTTAGTAGGCAAAATATTTTTGCAGTAGGTAGGTACATATGAGGAAAACATAAGTATTTATATTTTCATTATTATAATGCTTGGGACTGTATTTATGGCTGTCGTTTTTTAGTATTTTCTAGACCAAATACCAACTATTTAATAATTTTGTAAACAAATAGTATGAAAAAATTGAACTTGTTACTTCTTGGTGTTTTTGAGTTTTATATAAATCTTTTCAATTCGCTTGTAAAATACACTTCATGTTTACTACAATTTGATATAAATGTACACAAAAAATACATTGATTAGGGATAAAATATTTTCCTCAAACGGCCGGTTATAGAATAACACAAAAATTGCTATGGCAAGGTACCTCTGTGAAAAAGTGCACATTAGGCAACCATGTTTTTAAAAGTAAAAACGGTGCAATAACTTATAGAACTGTCGTATTTCTACTGTACTTTTATAAATGCTTTTAGTGTTTGGCTATCAGTATAAATTTATGATAAAATATATATTAAGACAGAAGAGAAATAAGTCGTTAACAATAATTGCCATCGATGCAGTATTTTAATTGATTTCAATTAAGTTTAAGTATTTCATTAATTGTTTATACACTTTTTTTGTAGGCGTACAATTACGCCGTCAAAGAGTCTTAACTAAATTTTCAATCTTATTTGTTAATGGTCACAATTAATGTGGCTAAGTCATTGCGGTGGAACAGTGACATAGTCGCTTTGGCGAATGACATGTCAATTAACGACTTAAGTAGCATCTTCTTTCTTTTTATACTTAGTGTTATTTAAAAATAAATAAACATAATGCGTTAGTTATTCATCCACCACGTGTGCCTGGTAAATAAACTGTAATTTTTGTAAGGTGTATTATTTACTAGATATAGTCAAACTTTTTTTAGTCGCGCAACGAAATTTTGTAAATGTACGAAGCTAGATTCGCTTTAGTGTAAGTTTATATACACCAATGACACTTTTTTGAGCATTTTATTCATAGAAATTTGCCTATTAAATTATTTTTGTAAAACTTTCTGGTGTTTTTTATTTACCCTTTTAAAAAATATACAAAAATATTGGAATGGTTATGATTGGAATATGTTAAAACCTGGACCAAAACGCCTACCTATATGTACACGTAGAATATTTTCTTGTTTTGCAATGTTTAACATTCAGTTTTAAATAGTCAATTCACGCTAATATGTCTTACGCAATTCGTCAGGCGATATGTTTAAACCATAACATTGCGTATCAAATCAGAAGGCTATTTACTGACAAAATAATCTAGTGTAAATAATCCCTGAATTTATTTTGAAGATACAGATAAACAACCAACGCTTTTGTTGCAAAAAAAAAACCGGTTGGATGTAAAAGTAAACTGAGGTACAATAAATTTGTCGAATTTATAAACATAAGGTGTGTTTACGTAAGCTTTAATAAAGCACGTAATACAAACACGAAAAAATAAATCTCAAGTCAAGCCACAGATCAATTATTTTTTCTTGAGTATTAGAAACTCCATAGCATCTTATCAGTCAACAATAACATTAGGTTAAAAAAAGGTTTTGGGGCGGCGATCGAACCCGCAGCCCGATTTTTACAGCCAGGCGTATAAACAGCTGCGCCACGAAATGAACATGCAATAACAGCAAATTGCCACCACGAAAAAAGGCAATTATTTAAAATGTAAACGTATTTTCAAATATTGAGAATAATATTCTCTAGTTTACCAAATAAAACAAAACATGGCAATACTCAGGAAGGGATATTGATAATTTGATATATCCTTTAAGCCACAATCATTATGATATACCTACTGAGAAGCTATATTTCACCTACAATTCAATAACACAGAACTAGGGATGAAACGATACCATTAAGGTATTGATACTTCTACTCGATACCGTATCGGTCGTCAAGTATCGATACTTACTCGGTATCGGTCGTCAAGTATCGATACTTACTCGGTATCGGTCGTCAAGTATCGATACTTACACGTATCGAATCGTTTTTGGTTAGAATAAAAATCTTAATCTTTGGTATTTTTTTATTAATAAGTACAAAATTATAGGATTTTCAGCCCCGTGGCGCAGTTGGCTAGACACCAGCTTGCGAAACGAGAGGCCGCTGGTTCGATCCCCGCACCGAGACAAATATTTGATTCGGATCTGGGTGTTTGTGAGACCAAAAAGTCTCTCGTAAAAGCAGTGATGGCCTCGAGGTTTAGGCGCGCGGTCGAGAATTTCGGCGGTCGCAGGTTCAAACCCCAGGCACACACCTCTGACTTCTCGAAGTTATATGTGTATTCACAATGAATTATCACTTGCTTTAACGGTGAAGGAAAACATCGTGATAAAACCTGCACACCTAAAAGTTCTTAGGAATTTGTTAGGTGTGTAGTCCGCCAACCCGCACTAGGCCAGCGTGGTGGACTAAGGCCTAAACCCTCTCAGTTGTAGAGGAGGCCCGTGCCCAGCAGTGGGACGTATTTGGGCTGATGATTATTTTCATCGATGTAGAAATGAAATAGTGACATTTGTATACTGATTACTGATATGAGTACTTTTGACCGATACCTACTCGATACTTCATTTCAAAGTATCGATACTAAAAGTACTTGCTACCGGAGAAAATTATCGAGTATGTACTTGTATTTACTCGTATCGTTCCATCCCTACACAGAACTAAATAAAATAGATGCTACGAAACTTTTGGTTCCGGTTCCAGGTAGATTAGGAGTTTGTCATAGGAGAGGTTATATTTTGATCATTCAACATTATACTAAGGGTAAAATACACTAAACATTGATGGCTTCGACCAGCTTACCTTGCAGTTTCATAGGTCGTCAAGTCCAGATCACCAAACAGGAAGAGAGAGATCGGACTGTAGTACGCCTATAAATATGTAATCTGCTGCCCGCGACTCCAACAGCCATCATCTGCCATCATCTTCTTGACCTGTTCCCAATTCTATTGCAAACACCTATCTGCCGTCATGTCTTCATTCACCCCGTTTTCACGCACTCCCATCCATCTCTTCTTTGGCCTTCTTCTGCTTGTCCATCCTTCAACTTTCATAATCTGCCCTCACTTCCCGATAAATATAAAAAATTTACTACTCATTCTCACCATCAATAACCCTTAAACTCATTCGTCACATTTCTGGGGTCTCGTATAAATTGATAGGAATAAGACTTTAGACAACTGCACAGACCTAGCGCTTTTTTAAGAAATATTATTTAGTTTCCTGCTCAATTTATCTTTTTTGTCATCCAAATAAATAAAACAAGCGACATGAAACACATAAGTATTTAATAAATACAATTAATTTAACTAGTGTATATCAAGATCTATGTCAACTCCACGCATCAACACAATATCTTTTTGCTTTAATCATTTCATTTATTATTTTGTCTGCTTCTTCTTGTGTTTTATTCTGGTGTGTTATTATACATTTTGCGATTGTCTCTTTTATTTGCACAGCCATATTTTTCAAATCACCGCTAATGAATATATATGCTCCATCGTTTATTATCCTTGCTACACTTTCACCTTCTTGTACCAGTGCATCCTGAAAACATTTAGTAATTGTATTTTAAAATCTATTGATTTGCTTTAATTTTTGCCTAACCAGGTTAATCAAGAAATCCTAATATGCAATAATTAAGTTCTTGCTTTAACGGTGAAGGAAAACATCGTGATAAAACCTGCACACCTAAAAGTTCTTAGGAATTTCTTAGGTGGGTAGTCCACCAACCCGCACTAGGCCAGCGTGGTGGACTAAGGCCTAAACCCTCTCAGTTGTAGAGGAGGCCCGTGCCCAGCAGTTGGACGTATATGTAGGGATAAAACGATACAAGTAAATACAAGTACATACTCGATACTTTTCTCCGATAGCAAGTACTTTCAGTAATGATACTTTGAAATGAAGTATCGAGTAGGTATCGGTCAAAAGTACTCAAATCAGTAATCAGTATACCAATGTCACTACTTAATTTTAACATCGATGAAAAAAATCCATATCCTAAATTGAAGTTTTTTAACGCATCCTAGTCTTAATTTTGCGTAGTTGGCATACAAGCACGTATAAATTTGAACGTGGTAGGTACCTCTGTACCTTGCGAAAGACTCTTTTCCAAAGCAGGCGCAACAGTCTTGCAAAAATCGCCTAACCAGCAAACATTTTCAAAATTAATATTTTTGGAAAGCGCTGCAAAAACAGGCTTTTTTTTCATAAATTCCTATAAATAAATAAATACACCCAACAGTCACATACATATATAATTCTAACAATAAGATACGAGTCCTGTGTCGTGGGTATCAGAAACTACGAGACTTTTCGGTCTCACAAACACCCAGACCCGAATCAAATATTTGTGGATCACACAAAAATTTGCCTCGGTGCAGGGATCGAACCCGCGGCCTCTCGTTAGTGGTTACTATTAAAAACGCTTTTTCTATGGAACCCTGAATCAGCCAGTACCTTTTAACACTGACAAAAAATTCTTACAAATCTTACCTGAACATATTTATTTTCATCATTGTCTATCCTTGAAAATGCTGTGCAAAGTCTGTTTAAAACACCTTTTGATAGAAACCCCTCTATTTCCGTCTTGTATATAAAATCTAGTGCTGGATTTCTGCATCCATAAAATAGCCAGACTTCACTAAATGCTTCATTAGGATTATTCTCTTTAGTTAATTCTAATTCTTCAAGAAATCCTATAAATGGTGCTACACCTGTACCAGGCCCAATTAATATTAATGGTACATTCAAGATTTCAGGTAAATGAAATTCTGACATATTTTTCCTTAAATAAATATGGATGGAGCCAATTTTATCACAGTCATTTTCTATATTTAACTTCCTAAAATTTGCTTCTAAATCAAATTCATTGTCTAAAATTAGCTTTTCCAACCAGCCAGTTGTAAGGCCCTTTCTATTGTGTCCTATATCTTGGACAGAAAAGCAAATTGTAATCCTTCTTGATTCCTTCTGCCCTGTGTTCACTATAGAGTATGGTCTGGGTAAAAGTCTTGGTAAATTTGCTATTAATACTTCAATAGGAGGTTTACAGGATTGGAAAATATGGAATATGTCCAACAGACACAAACTTTTGTTTAATATGTGTGATTGGTAGGCATTAGAACCCTCCTTACTGCAAAGATATTCAAGCACTTTTCTTTCTTTTTCATCTTTTGTAAACCTGGACAATGCAAGAAGAAATAGCTGAAATGCAACATATGTAGATATTATTATAATGACAACAAAAAAATACCCCAAAGTACTTATGTAGTTTATTCTGTGACAAATACAGATGACTTATGAGAGTAAAATATGTTTATGATGAACATATAAAAAGGGACAAAAATTCCCTAGCCATTATTGATTCTCTAAGTTTCTTCAATTGAGCCTTGCTGAACGAATCTGTTAACATTTCCTTGCAAAGCCACTGAGTAAATTTTCCCAATTTGGTTCATAGTCTGGCACAAAAGCAAAACCTACTCACCTTTTTTAAAACACTTCGAAGATCAACACAATGCTTCAATAAATATCTCAAGGTTGACTGCACAGGAATGTGAGGTGGAATTTTGCATCCCTTTATACTGCTATCAACACTTAGTTTATAAGGCAAATCTGCCAGGGAATCTAGATTTAAATGGCCAATTACTGCATTTACATCTTCTTCAGGGTTTTGAGGAACTACACCTATTGTATCTCCTGCTTTGAAAGTGAAGTTGCTATCCTAAGAATAAAAAATATAATAATTATTTTTTTGGATCATTGCAACATACCCATATTTCTTTTTTGCCAAAAATCATTTCACAATATTTCTTTTTTATATATTTCCAAACTTGGCGTTCCAATAATATTTAAAAATATATATTAGTAATCTTTCTTTATTTTTTATTTAATTAAGTGTAATGTATAATAAATTTTGAATTGTGCATTATCACATAAAAGGAATTGTTATGCAATATTTTTGTCAAATTAAAAAAAAAAATATAGGTACTAGAAACAAAAAACCTAAAATTAAATAATCAACGTCTTACTGAGTTGATATTGTTCTAGCCAGAAATAAATAATTGTTCTTACAAATATGCTTAAAGTGCTTTAGCATTTTTTATTTAATACCTCTTTTGGTGTTGACTTAAAAGCAATATTTAAATTCTAATGGGAAATACGCTTACCGCAACATCGAAAGTAACTTCGTAAATAGATTTACAACGTTCATCAACCGCAGTTAGTCTTCTCCAGTGACAAATATTTGTATGAATCAAATCACTGTTTACGAACGGTAGAGGAGGTTCTAATCCATTGTAAACTGTTTCAGGGTCCTGTAATATTATTATAATAAAAGATACAATAATACAGAAAATGGATTATGGGCGAAAACTCACTCAAATACATAAAAAAATGGTAAACTTACATCACCCTCTGTAAATACAATTTTTAATCCATTTTCTTTAAGTGCTGGAAGAGTTACTGACGGAATGTTGGGTAGCGCATCCAAAATAGTTTGAATATTGAGCAACACAACCATTTTTATTCAAATTTATAATTTATTAAAAGAATTAAGAATAATTAATTCAAAAGTCTACAAGTTGACGTGCCCACATGGTAGCTGTCATCTCATGTGTCAACATTGTCATTGACATTTTTTTTTCTTTGTTCCTCAAGGAACCGGCTAAGGTCGAAGACCATGCTGCCAAGTCTTCAGTAATTTAATTTCATTAGTATGAATGATGATGATGATGAATGATGAAAGAAAAAGGGCGGGAAATTCCCAAACTGGAGGCGCGCCCCCCGTCCCTCCCACATACAACCCTTAATCCCTTCATTACAATAGTGAACAGAGAATCAAGCACCACTCGCCGATATTGCACACAGCGCATCCGATTCACCCCTCGCCTCCTCCCTCCCCGTCCTACCGCATCGGTGGGACCGTCCCACCTGGATCAGTAGGCTCCTCCATACTCTTGCCAACAATCACCAGATACAGCAAATACAGCGCGACAGGGAAGAAAAAAGGGAAAACTAAATCTTACACACCACACACAACATCGACAAGCAACACTTAATCCCCTGTTCACCATTATCAAGAAAAAAATAAAAATTATATGTGAGAAAAACAAAAAACGCGCCCTCCAATCCGAACACTTCCCGCCCTTTTTTCATTTTGTCATTGACAGTTAACAGTGACAATTTTTTAATATCTCCCTAAAGAAGGCAATGGAGAAAATTATATATTTTTATAGAATATAAGCACCAATATTTACGCCCAACCTTTTTTTGACGGTCGGTTTTGAATGCAGGCCCTAAATTTTAAGTTCCGATGTTGCCTTAGCAAAAATATGGGCTTTACTGAAGAATTAAAGTGATGGCCTCGAAGTTTTGGCGTGAGATCGAATTCTAAACTCAGTGGACGCGGGTAATTATCAATAGTTGTTGCCTTTTTCCAGTTGATTTTTAGTGGAAATAAAAGTCTAATAAAAAAGAGCAAAGAAATAAATGATGAACTTGTTATTTTTATCTGTTTATTTATCAGATGACATGACATAAAAATAAGTAACTTTACTTGTTTTTTGTAATTTTATTAAACTGTATCTTATGACATTTATAACATTGAGCCATATCCTTATCTATAATCTCCCTTACTTATCGTCATCTGAAAATACTGAAAATAAAAAGTACAATGATTAATTTTATCTACAATATCTATTATAATTAATAAAAAATGAAATGCTTACTTTCTATAGCTTCCCCGGCGTCTTCGGTATGTCCTTCTAAACACTCATCACATACAGTAGTTTCACACGGGTCTTGTGTCGTAGTTGGGAAGGAGGGCATCATTTCTGCTGGCGGTGGCTAAGTACAAACGAATAAAATTTACTTTTAATATACAAAGACAACGATTTGCCTCCAAGTTTAGGTGCGACATATCGACACCGGATACTAGTTGTTATAGCTGCATTGCAAGGCTTCTGTTAAATATATTTACCTACTTAATAGGTAGAATACATGAGTAGAACACAGATGAGTTGAAATATAATATAAATCTCGTGCAACATCATAGATAAATTAATATTGAAATTATCTTACCTCTAGACGGTATAAATAGGACAATCGACACGGATCCCAAGTAGTACATAGTGTTGCATTATGCATCATGTCCTTCCTTGGTTCGTCGCCAAAATAGTCAAAAGTGATAACTATGTTGTAATCAATTGCGCATTGGTCTAAAAATTCACCGAGTGACACCTAAGACATTTAAAACAAATAATATAGTTTTGAATTTTATTGCTACAGAACAATTGTTAATATCCATGCCCACAAAAGTATAGCAGTTCATTTAATCATCATCATCAGCCCATAAACATAGATACTGCTGAACACGGGCCTCCTCCACAACTGAGAGGGTTTCGGCCTTAGTTCACCACGCTGTACTAGTGCGGGTTGGTGGACTACACACCTAAGAAATTCCTAAGAACTTTTGGGTGTGCAGGTTTCATCACGATCTATTCCTTCACCGTTAAAGTAAGTGATAATACATTTTGAATACACACATAACTTCGAAAGTCAGAGGTGTGTGCCTGGGGTTTGAGTCCGCGACCACCGAGATTCTCGACCGCACGCCTTCACCTTGAGGCCATCACTTCTATTTGTTCATATAATATCAATCAATAATTACAACATTAATTTGTAGATGGCCGCGTTCAAAATCGTTATATTTTAAAATCAATTTACCTTGGTTTTATTACCACAATCTAAAGTACCATTTTGAAAATAGTTATTCTCCCTTTCTCCATTGCCGAGACAAAACATCCAGCCTTCGTGGAAGGAATACTCAATGGGCGCCACTTCAGCTTCTATGCAAGGGTCCACAGCAACTGGGATAGATTGCTTGGCAAACGTACACTTGCGCTCATGCATGTTCGCCTGGACTCGGTAGGCGTCCAAATCAGGTTCGGACCCAGATGGACATTTGTAGTAGTTACCTATAAAAATGTATTATTAGCCGACTGGATGACTGGAACAGAGGTAAGGTGATTAGGGAAAATAAAAATTTGAAATGTACATAAGTACCTATGTCATTAAATTTTGTTTTTGTGAAAATTCTCCAAAAATAATATCTTAGGTTCCTAGCTCACCAACAGTTACTGTATCTGTGGTGGAAAAAGCCAAAGCTCTCAAAGACAATGTAAAACTCAGCAATGATTCATATAATTGCAGCTGGTAAAATAGAATTTAAAAATAATTATTTTCAACGTAAGTAATTATACCGTTCTGAATGATGTAGATGCTCTTCTTGTGTGCGCTGATAACAGTTCTCACGGTTAGACCGTTGCCGCCGCTCTTGATGTTTTCCATCAACACTTCCTGCGCCGCGCGCTGCTCTCGGGACCATTTCGCCGCTTCTTCCGCTAATATTTGTCTACTCACTTTACCAGGTGATTGTGTTGACTAAAAATAAATTTACATATTGATATAACGTGTTGTTTCTTAAAACCGTAACCTTATTAAAAGAAAATCATCGTTCGGACAGGCTCGTTGGTCTCGCAACTTAATTTATACGACCTATGCCTCTCGGCTAGCGATTGAGAGGTTCGAAGTCGGGAAGAAAATAGGAAATTCCTAATAGCAGCCCGAAGTCGTGGAATATGCCCAAAAAGTGGCAAGATGATCGCCGACTTTTATGCGAGATTTAAATAGCCGCTGGCGAAACGTGTGTGCAGCAATACAACTTTGACCTCCTTTGCGCCCACAAGGAGTGGATATTTACGTGAAAACCGAGAAAAGATATACAGTTAGAATACATTATAAATAATTTCGCCCCCTATTACGTGGGACTGATACATACCTGGCGTATTGTGGATGCAGATTTATGCACTTCTGCCTAGTTCTTCAGGGAATAGAGGCATGAGGTTATGTATGTATAAATGTCTAAATTATAGAAATTAAATAGGCTGTATTAATTCAATCGTTCAAGAAAATCTATTTTTAATATTTCTTGGAGATATTTTTATTTCTAATAAACTTACCTGGGGTGGATTTTCCAAAATTACATGAGGACGTCCTAATGTGTGTTGCCATATCAACTGGGCTGCAACCTTGTGCTTTGAGCTATGGTGCAGTGGCTGGATTTGAAGAATTCCGTACCAGGCCAAATCTCTGTAAACGCTATCTGGGAGATAGCCAGTCTAAAACATGAATTATTATACAATATATTATAAGTTGGAAATGCGGTTATGTAATTCATTACTAACGGATAAATTCCAATTTATAGTTTATTCTTAAGCTATTTAATATAAAAACATATCTTAAATATTAAGAACCACTCACAGGCATGAAGTCCATATGCCACTGAAAGTATTAAGACAAAACATAATTAAAAGCTGTGATTTTTTGTAAATATCTACATTAGGAAGTGTAAATACTAAGGGAATAAATTTTAATCATCATCATCAGCCCATATACGTCCTACTGTTGGGCACGGGCCTCCTCTACCATTGAGAGGTTTTATCTCATTAAGAAAATTTAAATATTCTTTTAATAATAATGTAGAATAGATATAGATTAATTTAAATTTCTTCATTTGTTGATATAAACAATTATAACCGAAATATCAATACTTTTGAACAATTCTATAAAAAAAGTACTATTCACCTCTTCTTCAACTTGTTCTGTCGTAAAAGACTCTGCAATTATAAAGTTTGGCAATTAATATTTAACTTTATTCGTTTATAAGCATAATAATACACAACTTAAAACATTGCAAAAGAATCGTACCTTCTTCATCGCTAATTTCTGCATGCACGAACAGCAACTTAAAATAAAGCAATAAACATGTTTAATGGTATTAAATTTTGCTTCAAACATGTTAACATGAAAATTATTACCTGTATAACTATAACAGTAAAATAAAACCATTTTAGTTTTATCATTTTTTATTCAGTAGAATGTTTCGCACTTTAGATGCAAGGCGAGTGCGATAATAATCGTTAGCTTTCGCACCAATTAAAAAGTTATTGCTGTAACAGTAATCTCCATATAACATAGGCCATTATTGAAGGCGATAAAATAAATTGTGATTTAATTTAATATCAGGCGTAGCCTTGTATTTACATTTCTGTGGCTATAATTACATCAATTAATTAAAAATTTATTTTTTTAGGCTTTTGCTATTCCAAATACCTATTAACAAATAGAGTACAAATTCGCAAATCGTGCTCCAATAATAAACAGTTGAGTGGATTAGTTTTTAAATGCTATTTGTTGAGCAGTTTCTGTGTAGAAAATATGAAACGGAACGTACAACATGTTAGAGAGGAGAGTGACACATTGTCACAGATACAAAATATTATACAATTCTGTCAAATCCGCATCAAACACAGTTGGGCGTAACAATTACATGCAACATAAAATTTAATTGCTCTGGTTGTCGCAAAAATGAACACATTAGATAAGCAGCTAGCCGATCTACGGATATACGCGAATGAACTGGACGCAAAGTTACAAGATGACATAAATGCTGCTAAAAAGAAACCGTCGATTCCTCCAAAGAAAAACAAGGCACCGCTGCCGCAAATACCGCAAAGTTGTACCGTGAAGTCTGCCTGTGAGCCGTCTTACTCCTCAAGGCTTGAGTACGGCAGTCGGACAAGTTCCACATATTCGAATCTGGTGCCAGTGAAAAGTTGTATAGTACGGAACAGTGCTAGAGGTCGTAGCGGCGATGTACTGTTGTACAGCAACCTTCTGCCTCCCGGAGGGACCAACCATGTGTATTCTAATATTATGATGCAACGCAATGCTTACGGAGGAGACAGCATCTATGACAGAGGATCTGATGTCTCGCGGATTACCGATATGGGAGTACAATCAAATTACAGCGAGTTGAGGCGGCCTGGGTCTGCCTATCCGCCGTCGTCCGCTTCAGTGAATGCTCAAGATTTTTCAACCTATGGTGGATCACAAACATCTTCCACTTATGAGTCTTTATATGAGCCTATCAACCCAAGACCATGCAGCCAACTGTCTGGAACCTCATTGTATGGCGGTTATGTTGGCACTGCTGAGCCAACTCCGGAGCCTGATGATGAGCTTTACTGCGGCAACTGTTATAAATGTGGTGAGAAGATAATGGGAGAAACTACAGGATGTACTGCCATGGAGAGAATCTATCACATCAAGTGTTTCTGCTGTCAACACTGTGGCATCAATTTACAGGTAAGATATATTTGTAATTTTTGATAATATTGGTTCTATTCAAATTTTTATTTTAATACAACTTAGAGACCTTCAAGAAAATAGCTGGCCAATAATGCACCTATAATTCCTCTGGTATTGTGGGTGTTCACGTGTGGTGTTGTTCAGCAGCTTGTTCGCCTCATTTCCCATTAATTTTTCATAGTTTATCATAAGGAACTAACAATAATTATGTAAGAATATTATATTTGTGCTGTTAAATTTTAAATATATGTACTCAAAGTCTTGTTATGTCATTGCATATATTTACTACATCTATGCTCTTACTTTTTTCTGTTTATTAATCATTGGTTTATACTTTATGCATATTGTTTATTATTTATATACATTTATACATATGTACATATCGCACCCTCGGTGCGAGACTGTCACTTATGCAAAAATTGCAAAAATGAGTTAAATATGTAATAAGTGTCCATATGCACCCCTTTACTTGGTGCGATAACGTTACTTTCGTAGTACGCATAGTTTCCGTATGAGGGCATGAGTGTCATTGTGGTTTTGGCGTGAATCACTGCAACGCTGGGAGCAACATCGTTTTTTTGGTCAGTTGTGCCCAGTCCCCCTGCTATTGCATGTGTGTCTTGGAGCAACACTTACTTACTGTACTGTAATTGTGACATAATATTTTTTTGATTCTGGAGCAATAGTTTGTCTTCTTCAACCAGCATTTCCTCCAGTTCCAGTTCTTCTAGTGATAGTAGATCTAAGAATGAAGCTGTTGATGACCATGAACTAAAATCATCACCGAAAAAAAGGGGAAGAAAACGTACTCGTAATCCTAACAATTGGAAAAAAAACACGTAATACGTACTTGCATAACATTCTCATTTTGTCATATACTAGATCCTATATAAGATTGTTATTTCTTTGTTACACTATTTTTTACTTGATTTTTTATTCTATTAATACTACACTACTGTAGAAATGTTAAGAAGTACAAAAGTTTTTTATGTGTATTTTATAGAACTTTGAATATTTTTTTTCTTACGCCAATAACTGTTCAATGGTCATATTTTGATTTAAATTAAAACTAAGAAAACAATTTGTTCTTGTTTCCTTTTTAACTCAGTATGACACAGTTACAGTTATTATTTTTCGTTAGTGCCATAACGTCACTTCTGAGGGGGTTGGAAAGTTTATAATAATAGTATAGTATCTTTTTTACAACATTAAGTGGTCATTATTTATTCAAAAGTAAGTTCAAAGTTGATGTTGTAGTAAAAGCTAGTCATCTTGTCTAAATCTTGAAATATCATTATTTTTTGAGATGTCAAAGTTTTAAATGCTTCTCCTGAAAAATTGCATTTTTGCATAAGTGACAGTCTCGCACCGGGGGTGCGATATGTATCAGTGGCAGTACTTCCATAGAAGCTCAACAGCCCAGGTTGCCTTACAAAATTCCTAATAATTATAATCTATAAAACTTAACAAAAGCAATTTGACATATAAATGAGAATATCCTGACCCCACAATAAACAATTATAAACTAGACATTACACAATCAATGTGTAATGCTTTTGGCCTCCTATTGAAGTACTGCCACTGGTAAGTATATACATATGTATGTATGTATGTCTGTTATTGTTACAAGTCAATGCTTAGAAAGTTGTCCATCATGGAGTTAAATCAGTAACAAGTATAGAATTAGTCTGGCTGGGTTACAACTTTATTACTTAACTTTTGTTTTAGATAAACACAAATAACACACTAAGCCAGTATTCCTAGTGATCACAATGTATTACAAAATAAAGTTTTATCATTTCAACTTATGAGAAAGTTATAATATCTTTGAAAATGTTTATCATGAAGCAGCCACTTTATCTATGTTGATTTCCTGCTGACACCTTTGATTAATGCAGTTCTTATTGGAACACTATGACTTATTATAAGCAATGAATCACAAACTAGTATTGTGATATCTACAAGTTGTGTATAATAAGTTCCCTGGTTTGATAACTAGTTCCTGTGATGCTTTCCATTTTGTTTAATTTACTTCACACATGTGCAATGTGCATTGTTCTCAAAGTTTCAATAATGGAACTGTAGAGAAGTATAATGTATTACCTGGTTAAAAAGCCTGTATATTTATTCAATACCAACTTTTATTATCAAATAATTAATATTTGTCTTGTTTTTCATTAATGTTATTCCAAACACCATAAATATATTAACAAGTGGCTAGAAATTAAATCGTAATATATAAATCATATGATACTGAGGTGTTTAATTAATTAATGTATGCCGAATAACTAATTAGTTAAATATTTATATACTGTCAAATTTTATTTACACACCTAATAAATTATAAATTTTATTGTTCTACTTAGTATTTGCTCTCTAGCTTAAGTAAATAAGGAAATTAAATTAGGTAATTACTTTTATGTCAACAAAACATACATACAAACTTCATATTGGTTAAAGATTCCATATTTCCCACATTGTTGACTGTTTCATTGGTCTAACAGCAATAATTTGCGTAAATAATTAAAAATGTTACATTTACAGATCCAGAAAATTATTAATGGGTTTTACCCTTATCATTATAAATAGTATTCATGTAGCATGTGAAGTCTTTAAAATGCATGTTATATGGCAATAGGTCCACTCCCATTACACACAACTAATTTTATGAAAAAAATGTGTGTTAATAACATTAACATGGGAACTTGTAGGATAAAAATTGAAGTAAACCAATCAATAAAAAATTCTGATTTGATACATTGCATGATTTAAAACATGCATTTTAAGTTATGTAACCCAAGCCAATAGATATTTTCCTCCAAAGTTATAGTATAAGCAATGTTTAAATATACTCTTCCAGGGACGGCCGTTCTACGCTGTTCAGGGTCGCGCTTTGTGTGAACGTGACTATCTTGACACATTGGAGAAATGCTGCGTGTGTGGGGACCCAATCTTAGACCGCATCCTCCGAGCCACCGGCAAGCCCTATCACCCTCGCTGCTTCACGTGCGTTGTCTGCCAGAAGAGTCTTGACGGCATACCGTTCACTGTCGATGCCGTTAACCGTATACATTGCATTGAAGACTTTCACAAAAGGTGAGGTTAATCGTATTGTTAATATTATTGTCTTTTAAAACATTTACTTCAGGAGGCCTACATTCTGCAGTGGACGGCGATAGGCTGAGTATATAGTATAACATTAGGCCTAAGATTCGTTTGGATGTCGGCAGTAATAAATAATATCATTGTCATATATGCTAAATTCAATTGAAATCTAATATGGTTATTTTTTTTTGTCTCTATGAAACAGCAGCTTAGAGAAATTATGACATGGAACTAGTGGCCTCAGTTTTAGCGAAATAGATCTTCGTTGTTTCTGACACTGTTGACACAAGATTGTTTGATTCATTATTTTGTAATTTTTTCATCAAATTCCTACATCTATAACTTTGCAAGCCTTTGCAATTTTTTTTTGTCCCTACTAATAAATATATAGGTACTGGTAAGTAATGGAAATTGGAAGCTAAATAAGCTCATTGCATCAATGCCTATCATGTAATTCCTATGTTCTTATGTTTTACCTTAAAATTGTTTTATAATTAGGTGTTCTTTTCTAAGTTTCGTTCATCGTTGTCGTTGCAGATACGCCCCACGTTGTGCGCGGTGTCGCGAGCCAATAGTACCTGAAGGTGGTGCGGAAGAGACAGTCAGGATTGTAGCTTTGGACAAGAGCTTCCACGTGGCTTGCTACTCCTGTGAGGACTGCGGAGCGTCGCTCTGCTCAAGGCAGGAAGGACGGGGCTGTTATCCACTGGACGACCACCTCTACTGCAAGGAATGCAACGCCAGACGTATTCAAGATTTATCGAGAAATATCAATTAGGATGCCATGATGTGCGGGCTTTCATAGGCCTTTGTTTATTCGTTATTATTTCCTACAAATATGACCTTCAACAATCAAAATGAAGGTTTTGTAAGCAAGTCTGTCTAGGCCCGTGTTTCTCAAAGACCGTAATGACCTTTGTAGGTGCTGGATTCCCGAGGATTATTTAATTCTAATTAAATCGATTAAAGACTGCGGTGACGAAAACTACGTGATAAAAAGAAGGAGGAATTGTAGCGCTGCAATATATTATGAGGGCGCTAAGACGTTTTTTATCTGGCAGCATTCAAAATAATATGGGAACTTATGGCCTAGACAAAACAACTTAGTACCTTGGTACTTGCGTAATGTATGTAGCTAATTAATAGTCTGATCTTTACAACTATATTAATTTTACAATCACTGAAGACCTTTTATCTGAGACTGGTGCGATATCTTACTTATTACTTATGGTATGAGCAAAATGTTAAGACACTAATACATGTATTCTAACGGATATCTGCATGTTTTTAAACATAATCTTATAAAAGTTATTAATATTTAAAACAGTAGAGAAATAAATACGCTTTGATTATTGGTTTGCTAGAAAATATGAAACAGTTTTTAGTCAAAATGAGATTTAAAAGTATTTTATTCTAAGGTAAATGTGAAGTAGTTTCTATTTAACATTCCTCTAGCATTTATGTAAGTGTTTAATGTAAGAAGGCTGTGTAGCAGTAACCATTCAACAATATTTACAGTATTAATTTTTTAGAATATTTTAATGTGATCACTCGTTTTGTAAGTTTTTATAATTTTTTATAAGGCAAACTATTTGTATGTTAAGAGAATGACTGCATTTACCCACTTATTGATTGTATAATCGCCTAATTATAGAAATAGTTATAGGATGAAAATATTGGATTCATTATGTAAGTTTGTATTATTTTTCGAGAAATAACTGGAGACAAAGAACAATATATTACTAAGGTACTAGGTATCTACAACACTCAAGACTTAAATGTACATTAATGTTTAATTGTTGACTATACAAGTTTCTTTACACAACAGTGCCATGTTTTATGTTGTATTATTTCTTAGGTTGTGTATGACATTGATCTTAAAGTTTACTATGTTGTTAGCTAATAAGGTATACTCTATGTACTTACCCGTGAGTCAAAGAATAAATTGATGTTATGGATAAAAACTTCTACTTATAATTACAACATTTCAGATATCACGGCTACATCTCAGTAATTTAGCAAATTCCAAGATCCCTAGGTTTTCATAATAAAAAGAGATTACGAGTCATCGTTTTTAATGTTTAATCATAGACATTACTTAAGCATTTTCTATTGGACTTGAATCGTCATCTTACAAAATCTAAACTACATTTTACTTATTTAACACTAACAAATAAGAAGACTTTGGCTTCTTTGAAAATAGAAACATTAAAATTACTTCATTTCTATCGTGAAAGTTGTAATTTACATAACAAGTCAATGCCTAACCTTGACAATAAAACAGAGGAACAATTTTCTGTTATATGGCAATTTTTTAATTATATCATATATTCTGATAAGTGATACACTCAACTCAAAATATTTTCTGTATAATTTTATTTTATATTTCATGTTGTATCTAAAAAACAAACAGCTATGTTCACAAGGCAGCTTTTCCAAGGTAATACAAAAATATAGCACTTTAAAAGTTATGCATGCGCTTATATTACCATTTATTTCTGAAATGTTAATAAAATTTAATATGTACACTGAAAAGTGGTAGTTCCTACAACCAAGTTTTGAACAGGATAATAGTTGCCAATTCTCACATCAAGAAGAAGTGCTTGTCGCAAATTGATAAATCATTTTTACAAATGGACATGCAAATGACATGAATTTCGAATCTGAATTGTTCAGTGCTCTTACAGAGATTCAAATAATATTTATAGCCAGTCCATCAGTTTCTGTTCAATGCCCAACTGATTCATTATACAGAGTGTATTCAGACCGTGATCGGAAACTAAGGCAGGTAATAGCTAAGGTGATTACCGCGTACATTTAATACCGATGGTTGTATGGAAAACCTCAAAATTTTTATTTTTTGTCAGAATTTTCTTTAACGCCAGGGGGTTTGTAATCACCTTAGCTATTACCTAACTTAGTTTCCGATCACGGTCTGAATACATCCTGTATACATACGCTTCGCGACAATCGGACATTCTCAATCTAACCTATATTATATCAGACACAAATACAAGTTGAAACACACACCGCAATAAAGAAAACCAATACTTAGTAGTATAAAACGAATTATGAAAAGAAAATTGATTTTTAGCAATCAAGAGGTCATGTAATTAAATAACAAAATTCCTTCCACATATTATGTGTGAAAAATATAAATATTTATGTAATATGACTGTTGCCAATTGCAAAACTTATATGGAGCATTATTAAGGGATAAATTCTTTCACTAGCATCTATATTCTAGAATGATATTTATGTTACTTACAATTTAATTAATGTTTGTCTTTGAGAAAATAAATCACTTATTGAAGACTGCCACATGCAAATTGGTCTCATATATTGTATTCATATTTGAGATATTAACATTTCACATCAAGGAATGTAGCATTGACAAACAGTGGCAAAATTATAAATACATTACAAAGTGGCTGAGAATTTATACACACATTGCCAGTCAGTAATCACATTGTACTAACTGGTGCCCTTTCAAAGAACATACTTTATAACTTAAATCACTCTAACTGTACAATTTTTACAACATTTCAATTTTATATCACCATCGATAAAGCTTTTATGTTTTGGATAATTATATAAAAAAAACAATACTTAAAACTGTTACCCTACATAAACTTCATTTACAATTAAAATTACTTGTCAAGTCACTAATCTTACATTATTGTAGAAACAAACTTAGTACACTCTAATAAATTAACACTTTATAGCTTGTTTTCAGTGTAATTGATTGGGGATACCAACATAAAACATTTTAGACAGTTTACTGGGAAACATTAAAATGATAATAGAGATCTCTAATTTTATATAATACACATTTAAAATAAACTTTGTAGAATATGAAATGGAAACATAGTGTAACCTATCAAGGAACAAGAATTTCAATGTCAAAATTATTAATAGATACTGTCTACTGATAAACAGTTCAATCATTGGAAAAATACCTGTTTCAATTTTCTCTTTATGTATAAAACATAATATATTTATTGGCATCAAATTACATTAAAAATTTGCTTGTTACCCCTGCAATGATATAAAACATTTACATTATAAATTATGTCATAAAGACAGTTTTGCAATATTTTTTCACACTTCATAGGTTTAATGATACTGCTATATTTTCATTTATTTTTCCAATATATATTATGTGTATATCCTATATAGTCCTATATCCAAACTATATTGAAATAACATTTTGGAATATTTTTAAACTACAATACATGCAATAAAGCAAATTGTGATAATATATTCTGGACACGATAAAACTCTTGTGCAGATCTTTAAAGTGTATTAAAATAACTCCTGTTGTTTAAAAAAATGTAAGACCTGAATTTATAGGTATACATATTTACATTGTCAAAAAAAAATGATTTAAACATATTTAATGCTGCAGAGCTGATGGTTCTCTTCCACTGTCAGTGCGGGAGAGGTATAGCAAGAGCCAAATTTCACTTCACAATTTGTTTAAAAGAACACATTCATCTAAAAGCACTTTTTCGCCTCTCGGCTTTTTCTGCATTTGGGTCCCACTCAACGTCATCGGGATCGTCGCCGTCGAAGATGGAAGGCGACATGGGTGACAGCGAGCTGGAACGATCTTCGTCCGGCGCGAGGTTCGCAAGCGCAGGCACGGGCGCAGGCGGCGCCGCCGGGGGCTCCGGGCTCGAGTGGCGGTAGCCGTCCGGCATGGCCGCCACCATGTCGTGATAAATCTCGTCCGGCAGGGGGAATTGCCGCGGGGTGTACGGTCTCACTGTCTGGAGGGAATAAACAAATCTTAACGTTATTTGGGGTGTAGTGTTAGTAACAGCGCATGAAGTTACATGGGTACTTGTATCAGTTCTCAGCAAAGATAAGTATATTATTGAAAAGGGTGAGAATTAAGTTTTTTTTTAATGGAAGATTATATTTTTGTGACAATGCAATGATTAATTGCCTATAAATACATTGATACATACATAACCTCACGCCTGTATTCCCCGACGAGGTAGGCAGAGGTGCATTTTTGCATTCACATTTCGCCAATTTTGTTTCTGTCCCACATAATGGGGGGTGAGAGACCACTGCGGTTTTTGGCCAAAATTCTGGATTCCGTGTTGCTACTACGAATTTCTCAATGGAAAATACCAATAACAATTTGGTCGACCCAGAAATCGAACCTGTCACCTTAAGATCGCATGGCACATATTTGTTTCACAAAACCACCAGGCAGCCTTTGTCATTAATTTCCATATAAAGCTATCTTTTACAGCACGATCTCACCCGTTTAGTAGCAATAGTTTTTAATGAAAGGACTTATGACTTAGGTATTAATGTTATTTTATACAATGCAATATAAATTTTGCAAAATATTGAATATCGAAAGAAACATAATACAAAATCTATTTATTTTAAATGTATTATTATTAGTATGTTTATTTTAATACACTATCAAATGCATTTTGTTACAATAAATTAGGTTATGTTTACAAGCAAGGAATGTGTGGTGCCAAGGAGAAATTTGAAAAATTTACATTACTACTTCAAGACAAACACTTCTAATTAATTTTCCTTTTTTATTTTATTAAAAAAATTCTATTATATTAAACTTAAAAAAACAAATACTGCTTGACACCACGCCATAAAAATAGTAATGACTAAATCAATTAACACTCGCCTCAGGTCTGTCGTTGTCTGGTTCCCGATGTGTTTCATGTTGCGGCTGCTGGTACAGGTGTTCCTGTGTAGTCTGTTGTTGCAGCTCTAGTTCGCGCTGCTGTTCGCGGCGCTGTTGCCGTTGCTGTTCGCGGAGTAGTTCGCGATGATTTTGTGCGAAACGCGTCCGTTCGTTGCGCTCGGCGCGTCTGTGTCTCGCCGCCACCGCCTGCTCCGATACGTCCTCCTCCTGCTTTTATACATTTATCAGCTTTAAACAGTGTCTATTGTTATCATCATCAGCCTATATTGCCGTGCTAAGCGCAAAAGCGTTATCTCAGTGACAGCTAGTTTAAAGATAATTGAAGTTATGTAAAAGTAGTCTTGTTACGTTACAGATAGTTAATAAATGAAATTCATATATAATATTAGGTATATTTTTCTATCTAATAAGATATAAAAATGATGTAGATATGACTGCCTCGTGGTCTCGCGGTACAAGTATGTGCCGAGCGATCTAGAGGTCCTGGGTTCGATTCCCGGGTCGGGCAAAGTGTTATTGGGTTTTTCCATTAGGAAATTCTCAGTAGCAGCACGGAGTCTGGAATTGTGCCCGAAAAACGGCAATAGGCTCGCCCCCTATTACGTGGGACTGATACATACCTGGCGAAATGTGGGTGCAGAAATGCACCTCTGCCTTCCCCTTCGGGGAATACAGGCGTGAGTTTATGTAGATATAAAAAAATACGTGGATATACCTAAATCATGAGATACTGCTATACCGCTAAGTAATTATAAAGTTTTGATTTGAGTTACCGCTTTTTGAATAGCTCTTCCCGTACATGTTTGTATGGAAAAAAAAGTGAATTTGCAGTTGAATAAAATATATATATTATTACACCTTATTTTTAGGTATAATGATTTCAAAAGACTTCAATATCTTTTATTTTGCATATTTCGAAATGCCTTCTGGTGCAGTTTTTTCTACGGTGTTTTTTTTTTTGCCAATTATGTTGGGCAGTGATGGGATCCTTATTAAAACCAGTTTTATAAGTCAAATCAAAACTGCCTCTCTTAACTTCTACTTCGACGAAACGACGAGTAAAAGGTAAAAGTGAGATAGTATAATCTTTTTTAAGGGGTTTTCTATACTTTAAAAATAAAATTAGTTCATTAGATGCGTATTTTTCTAAGCTATCCGATGGCATAAAAATTTGAAATGCGATTTTTTTGAGACATCGCCTTTGCGCTTAGCACGGCAGTAAATATGTACGTCCCACTGCTGGGCACCGGCTTCCTCTACAACCGATAGGGGATAGGTCTTAGTCTACCACGCTAGTCTAATGCGGGTTGGCAGACTGCACACTTAAGAAATTTCTAAGAACATTTGGGTGTGCAGATTATCTCTCGATATTTTCCTTCACCGTTAATATACGTAATAAATCATGTGAATACACACATAACTTTGAAATCAATGTGCGCCTGGGGGTTTGAACCCGTAAACGCCAAGCTCATCGACCGCGCACCTAGGCTATCACTACTTCTAGTACAAAATAATAGGTCCAAATTTTAGGCACACGCCCGATGTGATATCCACAAACCCACATGATAGTAGACAGTGGAATAGAACTTTTTGCACCATCAGAAAAGCCTTTATGCTTAGTAGGGTATAAATACCAGGTTTCACCTGGATCTGTAATAATGATGGTAACGGGTCATAGCCAAGTAACCTTCATTTACTGACGATCTGTATTTAGTCCTGGTAGACGTTCGTCGCTTTGCAAAAATTTCCTTACTATACGGCAGGTGTTAAGAATTGCCGCTTTTTGCATTAAGATATAAGTGAACGGGGGAAGGTCGAGAAGTTTTAGACTGTGATGTAAGTATTTAAGGATAACCCCAGTTGTAGAGAGTACTATAGGTATTATGTAAACTTTTTCCATTCTCAGTCATTATTTTTATTTCTGGTTACAGAAGCTCAGTTATAAACTGCTAAACATAACGATTACGGGTCACGGCCAAGTAATCGTTATTTACGAATGACAATTTAAAGTGGTCTTAAGAAATTTGGTCATCACTTTGTAAAAATTTTCTAACTATGCGACATGTGTTAAGTATTGCAGCCTTCTGGATGATGTTATATGTTTGGGGTGGTAAATCTAATAGTTTTAGGCTATGGTGAAGATGTTTAGGGACGACTCCTGTCGTAGATATTATGATTGGTACAATGTAAACTTTATTCATTTTCCATATCCGGGCTATTTCTTCTTTGAGGTCAGTGTGTTTAGTAATTTTCTCTGTTATACTTTTTAGGAGATTATGGGTGTTTGGTACAGCAATATCTATAATGTATGTAATTTTGTTAAGCTTGTCCTGTAGTGTTATGTCTGGTCTATTGAAATGGATAGTTTTATCTGTAAGTATGGCGCGATCGTAATATATTTTGTAGTTTTTATTTTCTAGAACTGGACTTGGTGTGTACTTGTAATATGGAGTATATGTTTGAGTGGCTGGTATTAAATTATGCTTTAAGACTAATTTTTGATGTATGATATTTGCAACTTGGTTATGTCGATACATATAATCAGTTTGTGTAAGTACAGAGCAAGCTCCTGTGATTCAGTCATTATTATTATTATTGTTTTATTTTACTGTTGCTTCCTAGTATTTCAATAGAAATATTCCCAATAGACAACACGCACATACCACTTCACAAACCAGTGCGAGCATTAGCAGCACTGCTAAATTTAAAAGTCATGTAATAAAAATCATACCTCGCTTTCCACTGATAACCGGTTAGAAGACTTCGAAACGCCATTATTTAAAGGCGTTTCAGGTAGTTCCATAACGCGCCACCTGAAAATTACATTTTATATTTATATAATATAACATTTTTATACTCATAATACGTAATTAAAAACTTATAAAGCATAACTTATTATTTATAGGGTTAGTAATGTGTGTGTTTAGTCTAAATAATTTAAAATATATTATTAACGAAGAACCTCAAGCCTTCCCACGGCATTAATGGTGAGGCTTGCGACCGCAAAATCTTAGGATGGGTGTTATGGAGTTTTTCATTAGGACATTCTCAGTAAGAGCATAGAATCTTTAAATGAGCCCAAAAACGAAAATAAGCTTGTTCTCTATTATGTGAGACTTAAATGTCCCCACAAAATGAGATGAGTCGAAAAGTAGGTGTAGAAATACACTTACTTCTTAGTAGATACAGTCATAAGAGTGTGTGTAACATTGTTAAGTGGTATAAATATTTACAATTTACATTTACAAAATGCAATTTTGATCATATATTGCTCATACTGCTGTGTCATAATGGAAATAACATTGTTGTAGATAATAATTTAGAGACATACCGATCAATTTCCTTGATTTTATTGTTATTGTCTGGATAAACATAAAATACTTACTTGGGCGTGACAATCTCCTTATAAGTAAGTATTTGGGGTCGCGTGTTAGCAGCTATGCTCTGCGGAATGACGATGTTGTCGATATCATACGACTGCCGCCGGTATCGCGTCTCCGTACTCGATCTGCCGCGAGACCTGCACAATAAATTATATTTATTAGCAAATTCTAGGCGCACCTATAAACATCTCATAGGTGATTTATTTAAAAATGGTAACATAGAGTCCTCGAGGTTTAGTCACGCGGGCGAGAATCTCAACGGTCGCAGGTTCAAACCCCAGGCACACTTCTCTGACTTTTCGAAGTTATGTGTGTATTCAAAAATAATTATCACGTACTTTAACGGTGAAGGAAAACATGGTGATGAAACCTGCACACCTAAAAGTTCTTAGGAATTTCTTAGGTGTGTAGTCCGCCAACCCGCACCAGGCCAGCGTTGTGGACTAAGGCCTAAACCCTCTCAGTTTTGAGGAGGCCCATGCCCAGCACTGAGACGTATATGGGCTGATGATGATGATGAACATAGAGTTCTCGAAACCAAAGAGAATAATGTCTCTCGAGGAAGCGAAAGAAGTGTGTTTGGACCATGGCATTTGGTATAGTCTCTGCCTACCCCAACGGGAGACTGGCATGAGTTTATGTATGTTATAAGCAAATTAATGACACAATAAAGTTAGAAAAAATTAACATAAAATAAATTTAATTAAAAACATTATTTTTAGTGTGTTTTTCACATGGTAGAATCATGCCATAACGAATGGCGTAGTCTGTTCAGACTTAGACCTTTTGACTGTAAACTAATAGGTAATAAATAAAGTTACCTGTCGTGTCCAGACGTTGTTTCGTCATCCCTTTCTCGGTCTCGTATCTTCCTTGATAAAGGTGGGCGACCTCGTTTCAATTCTGTAAAATAGATCCGCAATTCGTATTATCTTTCAATTAAAATTTTACCTCGTACTCTGACGGCTACCTCGTAGTCTCGCGGCACAAGTGTGTATGTGCAATCTATTGGACAATTTAATTCTTTTTAATTAGGGAATTCCCTGTAGATTTAGGAAATCTGGACCTGTGTCTGAAATTTGTGAAATACGTAGGTTCGACCTCTATTAATGAAACGGGAATGCTGTAATTATCCTCTGTCCACATCCTTCGTTTATACAGGCTCGTGTGGGTCCATACGTTGGTATTCCATTAAGCCATTTAATTATAATTATTTATGGCTGTTTTTTTAATTATTTAAATACATTTGAAATTATCTTTTAGGTATTCTATTGTGGACGTTCAACGCTACGCTTGCCGGGACCACTCGAGAGCCTTTCTGCCCCAACGGCTGTTAGTTCTACGAGCTGTGTCCCCACAAGATGGACTGACGATCCGCCGTCGGATGCAGGCCGCTTCCGTCAGAGCGCTTTGGAAGTCTTTGCGGAAGGCCTATGTCCAGCAGTTGACGTCTTTTGGCTGATGATGATGATGATTCTATTATGTATACATCATCACCTCATTGCCCTGTTTCCAATTTCATTTAGGGTCGGCGCAGTATGTTTTATCCTTCCACACATCCCTATCAGCCGTCATGTCTTCATTCACACCTTTTTCTTTCATATATTCAGTCACGCACTCCATCCATCTTTTCTTTGGCCTTCCTCTGCTCGCCCATCCATCAACTTTCATATCCATCACCTTTTACGAAGGTACGTATGATTCATCCCTCCTCATAACATGCCCATACCACGACAGGCGGTTTCCTTTCAGCTTTTCTATCACAGGAGCTACTTTCAGACTTCCTTTAACGTATTCATTCCTCATTCTTTACTTTTGTATGGACATAAAAATTCAATTTGGACTGCTTCGTGGTCAAGTATGTGTCATGCGGTCTAGAGGTCCTGGGTTCGATTCCCGGGCCAGGCAGTGTTATTGGGGTTTTCCATTAGGAAATTTTCAGTAGCAGCACGGAGTCTGGAATTTTGCCCGAAAGACGGCAATAAGTTCGCCCCATATTACGTGGGACTGATACACACCTGGTGAAATGTGGGTGCAGAAATGCACCTCTGCTTAAAAACAGGCGTGAGGTTATGTATGTATGTTTGATAAAATTTAAACTCACTAGTGGGATGTCGTTTGGATCGCGGCGTGGTGTTGTGTTGCGGCGTGGAGTGTCGTTGCGTGTTGTGGTTCGGCGCGTGGTTCGCGGAGTGGTGCGCGCCGCGCGACGCCTTGCCGCGGCCGCGCGCCCACAGCCGCAAGGGCAGCGTGCCCAGGTGCACTGCAGGCGACGCGTCTGCAATCATCATAATTTGTTAAAATTACTTTTCTAATAATTACTAATTCAACTGACAATAACATGTACTATGCATCCGCTCGCTCGATCACAAGCTGAAATTAAGAGCATCAAACTAAATGCCTGATTCGTGGGAACTATTTGCAAGAGGTAAAAAAAAAATTCAATTTTAATTCTATTGAATTTAGATATTTATATCAAAGCAAAAAATCTTAGTGACATAGAAATTGTAGTAAACGCGAGTTGTATTTGAATTTCTATTATACCTACTTTTATTCATAATATTTAGATAGTTTTTTTTAATCTTTATTTTATTGGGGCATTTTATCCAACGTTAGTAGGTATTGTATCTTTTACATAGTATATTAATAAATATCAAGAAAAAGGAGCATAGAACACTGTCTACTGGTTAAATTAAATTGTTCAATTGGCAAAAACATACAGTGACATCAGATTTTTGATTTGACACAATGTTTTGAATCCAGCCTACATCTAACAAATTCAACTTAAATTCATCCAACAGCATGTCCCGCTCGTTTTTTCCGGACACTTTCCATCAGCAAATGTTGAATGTCTTCTGGAGCATTACAAAAGTTACAATTTGGCGAAGGAGCTTTTTTAATTAGGTTAGCAAATTTTGCCTATGGATCACCATCCATAGGGGTCGGGACACTTCCCGACCGAAGTCTTACAGCTAGCTTAATATAATTTCTGGACAAACTACAGTCAGCCCATGTTATTTTTGGAGGCTCACGTGTATACTATGCAGGTGCGCGGGGTCGGGCGGCGCGTGCTCAGTATATACAGTGTACGTACCGTGCGCGTCGCTGAGCACGGGGTGGTAGGCGGGGTCGATGAGCGCGCGCGCGTGCTGTATGTGCGCGGGGTCGGGCGGCGCGCGCTCAGTATATACAGTGTACATACCGTGCGCGTCGCTGAGCACGGGGTGGTAGGCGGGGTCGATGAGCGCGCGCGCATGCTGTATGTGCGCGGGGTCGGGCGGCGCGCGCTCAGTATATACAGTGTACGTACCGTGCGCGTCGCTGAGCACGGGGTGGTAGGCGGGGTCGATGAGCGCGCGCGCATGCTGTATGTGCGCGGGGTCGGGCGGCGCGCGCTCAGTATATACAGTGTACGTACCGTGCGCGTCGCTGAGCACGGGGTGGTAGGCGGGGTCGATGAGCGCGCGCGCGTGCTGTATGTGCGCGGGGTCGGGCGGCGCGCGCTCAGTATATACAGTGTACGTACCGTGCGCGTCGCTGAGCACGGGGTGGTAGGCGGGGTCGATGAGCGCGCGCGCATGCTGTATGTGCGCGGGGTCGGGCGGCGCGCGCTCAGTATATACAGTGTACGTACCGTGCGCGTCGCTGAGCACGGGGTGGTAGGCGGGGTCGATGAGCGCGCGCGCATGCTGTATGTGCGCGGGGTCGGGCGGCGCGCGCTCAGTATATACAGTGTACGTACCGTGCGCGTCGCTGAGCACGGGGTGGTAGGCGGGGTCGATGAGCGCGCGCGCATGCTGTATGTGCGCGGGGTCGGGCGGCGCGCGCTCAGTATATACAGTGTACGTACCGTGCGCGTCGCTGAGCACGGGGTGGTAGGCGGGGTCGATGAGCGCGCGCGCATGCTGTATGTGCGCGGGGTCGGGGGGTGCGCCGCTCAGCGTGGGCTCGCCGCGCCCCAGGCACACCGGGCAGCTCTCCGCGCCGAACACGCACCTGCAACTGCAACACCAACGTTACATCAAACAATTGATCATGACAGGATGGATACAACACCCCAACTGCCACACTTTACGGTATACTTGTATAAACCACCATACTAACATAGGCAAAGATAGTCAGTCGGTATGATTCAGTTGGATTTGGATTATTATATTTAATGCCAAGTGCTAGTGCACAGTAAAGTGCTATTATAAATAATAATAATATGATTTTGTATGAAATAAAAAAAAAACAGTAAATTTAAATTAAGAATAAATAGGACATGATAGAAGAAATGAAGAGATAAATGTAACATTTTACTAAGTTATATGTCATGATCAGTCCATATACGTCCCAATGTTGTGCTGGGGCTTCCTCTACAATAACCTACATACCTACATAACCTAATTTGACAAAAATTCAATGTCAAATAAATTTTTCATAAATATTTACACGGACTAAAACATATTTCAGTAATCATTATCAGAAAATACAGTTACCTATCTTATATCTTTAAATGAGCAATTCTTGTATTATATATTATATATATATAATTGGAATCTCGGAATCGACTCCAACGATTTTCATAAAATTTAGTATATAGGGGGTTTCGGGGGCGATAAATCGATCTAGCTAGGAATCATTTTTAGAAAATGTCATTTGGAAGAAAAAAAAGGAGGCGTTTGAGTAGTAGTCTTAACGACACAACAGCAGATGGCGTTGTTAAGTAACATTATTCATATTTCATCATTTTATTAGTAATTCGTACTTAAATATAATTTCCAAAAAACACAATTAAAAAAAAAAACGAGCAAAGCTCGGTCATCCAGGTACTTGTAATGAAATGTTGCATCATTTATACAGTCAACAAATCATATTGCGTTTACTAACCTTATGTCTGAGGGTTTGGCCGCTGTCGGCGTTGCGATATGTAGATTATGCATTTGGAGTAGTTTCCGTTTTTTGAAGGTTTCCCTCCGTAGCGGGCGCACCCTCGCGCACGTTTCTGTGGCGGGATCATCTTCGGGTATTTCGGCCCCAGGCAGTGAACCTTCATAGCCCACTGGTTCGCCCTCAAACTCCACGGGACCTTTTGCCTCGCGCACCTGTTAACAAGGTTACAGATATTATTAATATTCAACCAACTAGATTTCATTACATTGTTTTAGTTTGACCATATGGCAAGACATTGACTTATTGAAAAATCTACTGATACTTTTAGCACTAATATGTGACATCTTCATCATCATTAGCACATATACGTCGCACTGCTGGGCACGGGCCTCCTGTACAACTGAGATGGTTTTAGCCTTAGTCCACTACGCTGGCCTAGTGAGGGTATGCGGACTACACACCCAAGAAATTCGTAAGAACTTTTAGGTGTGCAGGTTTCCTCACAATGTTTTCCTTCACCGTTAAAGTACATGATAATTCATTGTGAATACCCAAATCAACCAATAAGTAACAGCGCAAAATTATTACTGAGTTTCCGTTAAATATGCAGAGGATGTTAGCATAATTATGTGCTAAAACACAAAGAAAATGGTACCCGACTTTTATTTCGCCGCGGTAGGACATTTCTCATCAACTAGGCGATTACAGACGAATACTTGAACCTTGATGATCATCAGGGTTAGTGGAAAATGATTTATATAGAGAATGGAATTCCACCTACGCACTTGGACTCTAACTAATGTGACCCCGACATCTCAACTTTTTTGAGATTTGTTAATAGGAATAATTTTAAATACATAAATATATTCACTTATGCTAGACTTGTTAATCTTAAGCACAGTGATATATTTCTGAAAAAGCAGCTAACCTAAACCAGTTACAAAGATATGTTTTAAATCAAAATCAAATTAAATCAATATCAAAATAACTAAAATATTATAAGTCTTATACTAATGACTATAAATTGTTTCATAAATATTTTATTAAGAAATAAAACATCAATATTCATTGTTTTTTCTGTTATCTGCCTCGTGGTCTCGCGGCACAAGTAAGTGCCTTGCGATCTGGAGGTCCCGGGTGCGATTCCCGGGTCGGGCAGTGTTATTGGGCTTTTCCACCAGGAAATTCTCAATAGCAGCACGGAGGCTGGAAATGTGCCCGAAAAACGGCAATAGGCTCGCTCCCTATTACGTGGGACTGATACATACTTGGCGAAATGTGCGTGCAGAAATGCACTTCTGCCTACCCCTTCGGGGAATACAGGCGTGAGGTTATGTGTGTATGTACTATGTATCTATGTTTTTCCATTGTAAACCTCCTTAGTTTGACATAAAGCCTTTCTGAAGCTCTTATACTCTGCAATATAATTATTTGCACATTTCTTGGAAACAAAGGCACACAAACACACACACACACATATATTTAAATTACTTGTTTGTGTTTTATTTTCTTTTTCTTTTTTATTCTTTGTTTAAGATATTTTTAAAGATGATTTAAACTGTCTCAAATTTCTTAAACGTTCAGCTAATGTGCTGTATAAGTCGTTTATGTAAACTGGTACCCAAGCAATAAACTTGCCTAATTGGGGACCTATTGATACTCAAATATGTAAATGTTTTGTGGAATAAATTTTAACGCACACAGGATACAACTAGGCTAAAGTTGTTAGGAATCTAGAGGCATGTATGCTTGGATTAGCGTTGTTTATGCACGACCTTGAGATGTTGCGTAGCTTGGCCCATATTATGTACCACGATTAGGTAGCATATGTATGACGACACAAAAGGTCGGACAACGTCGAACTAAAACTAACATTAAAAACTTTTTTTTGGTAAATATGTACCAATATTTAAAATACTTCCTCATATCATAACCTAGTGTTATCATCATCAGCCCAAATATGTTTCACTGCTGGGCACGGGCCTCCTCTTCATCGGACCGGGGTTAGGCCTTAGTCCACGCTGGACGAGTGCTGGTTGGCGGACTACAGACCTAAGAATTTTTAGGTCTCTAATTTTAATGATATATTCCTTCACCGCTAAAGTACATGATAACTCATTATGAATACACACACAACTTCGAAAAGTCAAAGGTGTGTGTTTGGGGTTTGAACCTGTGGTCGCCGTGAATTCGCGGCCGTGGTATTAAACCTCAATGCCATCACTACGGCCTTGATAACAGATTAGTACATCAATATTTCGAAAATTTTCATAATAATCTAAAAAAAAACACTCATGCTACCTTTGTGGATGTATAAAATAAACTAATTAACAGGTACTTTAATTTTAATTGTTATTTATTTCGAAATATGAGTACCTAAATATAAAAAAAAAATGTATTATGATAAGTAAAAAAATATTTATTATGATATTTGTTTCTGTAGTAAAAATTTGCAAAATCTTATTTACTTTAGTAGGTAAATACATTTGTAAATTTCGCTTTTTGAAATACCAGACGTTTTGTATGATCGTGGCTACGTACTGGACCAAACCTTTCGCGAAATGGAAAACAAAGTATTTTCTTTATACACATATGAATTGGAAATTATTTAATTGAATTAATCTACCAGCTTCCATATCTAAAAAGTCAATACTAATACTTTTAACTAATCAAAGATGCAATATTAACAAGGATCAGTCAAATGAGCATAACAATTTATCAACTCGCCGTCCCAGTCGCACTTCCCACGTAAATTTTAGATACGGTTCAGACGAAATCAATAACACCCCCTCCTACTAGGGGTAGCTGCACACTAACATAACGAACCACGCCACACTATAATTACAAACTGATTTCGTCGTATGTTGCATTTCCGTACACATTTTCACTTTTGACATCAAATTCTATTGGCTTTTATGGCAAAAGGTTATCACTTATCTATGTAAAGTCGAGCAAGTTTATAAATAGCAGTACAATTAAAACTTTCCACGCTTTTTAATAAGCGCCAGTCAAGGACAAAGAAAAATTAAAATAGTACAACATAACACTTCAATTGTAGTTGCTTACTAAATTATTTAGTTATTGTATTACTATATGATTGAAAATTCGATGCATTATTCTCATTTTCTCCAAAACAGTAAAACTAGATCTAAATCTAGATCTTAGATCTTTCATAGATGATGCAAGAAAAAGAAGTGAAACGAAATTTGATATATTTCAGATATTATGACTATTCAACGTCAGCATACAACCCAGTACCTACAAAATAACATATGAAACACGAGAAAAGCAGCCCTACTTGCAAGCTTTGAATACAGAATATCCCCTCTTGAACTTGCAACGTTCCATTGATGTGCAAATAAAACTGAATGCTAGCGCTATTCAAACACCGCAACTGGCGGGGTTAAGGTATTAACGGTAGATACAACTCATGACGTGTACTGTGTCATTTGATAATGCCCAAATTAATTCTTATCGCACGCTCAAACAAAAAAACGTATATAGGTCAACGCACTAAAACACCCAAAATGTACCAAATTGATATTTCATAACATTTATACAATTGTTATTGTCGTTCGCTCAGCTTTTAGCTTTAATTAACTTTGAACACGTGGTGACTAGAAAATCCGCCAGCTTAGTGACAATTACAACTAATTACTGCAATCTATATCACTAGTAATATTTGCTGTAACGACAGAACTATTGTGCTATTACATCAAAGCACAATATAGTGAACCAATAAAACAGGCTTATATTTATTGAGGATTTGACTAGTGAAACTAAGGTTCGCCTTTGCAAAATTTAAAGTGAAAGATAAGTATGGTTAAGAATGGGGAGTTAAATATATAAAATAGTTTTATTTACACAAGAGGAATAATAATTAAGCAGATTTATTTATATAGAACAGTTCAAGGCCATGATTTATAATTAACGACAAACGACACTTGTCTCTAGACATTTGCGCCTAATCACACACTTTCCTTACACCATTTATGCTCGTAGACAAAACGATGACGATCACGGTCAAAGCTCCACGCCCAAAGATTTCTAGAATGGACAGTTCGAAGGGACATGCGTTCATAAAAATCCAGTCCAATTCATCGCGATAACTTATTGACAGCCTCGTAACGCAGTTGGCTAGACACCAGCTTGTGAAACGAGAAGCCGCGGGTTTGTTACCCGCACCGAGACAATTTTTTTTTTTTTTTAATACTGGCACGGCACCTGATGATAAGTGTAATGGAGTCCAGAAAAAGTGCCGACCAGCGAGAGATGATGATCTCCCGTTGGTCGACGCAATCATGCCGGCCGAAAACCTCTTCACCTATCTTGTGAAGAAGTTTGGGGGACTAATACCATGGTGAACAAAGGACCGACCGCGAGGAACCGGCCGAAAAATGCCGGCACAGTCATCCTTTCACCATGATTGAAGCCCCCCCGAATGTTTCCGTGATGCATAAATATTTGTTTCGAGTATGGGTGTTTGTGAAACCGAAAAGTCTTTCACAGTTTTTGATACCCACGACACAAGATTTGTATTTTAGAGTAGGGTCAGAACTATGGCCTATGTGAGATTATGATTTGGTGTATTTATTTATGACTTACAACCGATTAGCTCTCAAGAGTAAGAACATCGCTTTCGAAGATAGAAAAGTTAATGTTTTGAAACTCACAGGGACTAATATTTGCCCCGTCTGGATAATAATATACGTGAAATTTGTGTCAGTAAACGTACAATCTATATAGAAGATACATATATCAGATAATGTTTTAAAAATGCCGACTAGCTCAATGTCGCTGATCCCACACAGATGTATCGGACATGTGCGTGGGTCACCATTGAGGTTAATGACCCTTGTGTCAAGGCATTTGCTACTAGGGTATTCATATTGTCCTAGTATATTATCCGAATTAATAACAAATAATTTTAATCCTACTATATTACAAATGGGAAAATAACTTGGTTTGTCTTTAAAAAAAAACTTGGATTTGGGATTATTTTTGGTATGGAGATAAATGGGGTGACTTGGGAAAGGACTTAGGCTAATTCTTTTTTATAATTACGTCTGGGCGAAGCTGGGTCCAACCGATATTTATACGTTGCCCGAGCATAAGAAGTAAAAAAAAATGGTTGTAAAGGATATATTTTTCATGAATCTGTAGCTAGGAAGGTAGAACAAAAGCGACCGCAGAAGTTAAACGTGGCGAGTCGCATGTACTAATCAGGAAATGTATGGAGTCTGAAGATATAGTATGGTATACGAGTAAAATTGTTTAAAAAGAAAAAAGTGAAGTAAGGCAAGAAACCGGGAGCCCTTCCGGCGCCAACTTGAGCAACATTGGATTAGAACAAAGGACAAGTTGGGGATAGGAAAGGTCTTAACATAAAAAAAATAAGAACTTAAAAACTCATGACGAAATGAGAAAAAATCTTTAAAAAAATTAAGAACTTAAAAACAAAAACCCTAATATATGAATAATTATTTAGACTAATTAGATTTTCCAAATGACATTTATTTCGGAATTCTAAGATATTGGATATAATAATTTACGATAGTGTTAACAAGAAAAAAACATTTTTTCGATTTTTATCTGTCTATTTCGGCTAATCTCTGATTTTCCTGGATCGATTTTAACGGGACTTTCAGTGGCAGATAGCTTGTGTAATAAGAAGCAACTTAGACTACTTTTATCGGAAACTCTGCGAACTGAACAATTTTTTTTTTCTTAAATTCCACGCGGACGAATTTGCGGGCACAGCAAAAAAAAACATAGTTGAAAAAAATAATTGAAAAGGCTAATGATAAGGTGGTGACTGACCTGTCGGTGCAGATCGTCGTGCTGGCGGATCTTGTACTCGAGCTCCTGCACCTGCGCCTGCAGCCAGCACCAGCGGGACGCGATGCCCGCGCGCCGCCGCTGCCACGTCCACAGCGCGCGCTTCTCACTGACAACACACACACTACATCACCATCATCATCATCAGCGCATATATGTACATCCTTCTGGGCACGGGCCTCCTCTACAACTGAGCGGGTTTAGGCCCTAGTCCACCACGCTAGCACACACCTAAGAAATTCCTGAGAACTTTTAGGTGTGTAGGTTTCATCACGACGTTTTCCTTCACTGTTAAAGTAAGTGATAATTCATTGTGAATACACACTATAACATATTTTCGAAAAGTCAGAGGTGTGCGCCAGGGGTTTGAACCCGCGAACGCCGAGATCCTCGACAGCGCGCCTTAACCTCGAGGCCATCACTATTTTTTACACACTACATACGCCACGCAAACACACTTACATCACAAGCCATTCAAATTTTAACAAAAACTTAAACATGGATCATGAAGTCAATAAATTATATAGGGCAAAGCATGTTTCAGTTATAAACTATGTGACTAACATTTATAAGGGTAAAAGTAACACTGTTATGCATACATGCCTAAAAACTAAACCATTTTTGGATATTTCCAAAAATATTGATGGATCTTGGGTAGAATGGATCCTTTTTTGTTTTACTACCAACTGGGTCAAAGCTGTGGTATAAATATTGATTGAATTTATACAAATTGTCTCAATCTTCTAGGGCAACCCATGGGTACTTAAAACAGTCTGACCAGTGAAAACTGAATGTATTCAATGATCACTGATTTGCATCTTTATTTAGTAACTCAATAAAATTTATATATTATATTAATAAAATATATGAATGAGCAATATTTATATGTTAGCTCTTTTTTAATTATAATAATTACTTTATGTAGTTTATATAACACTAAAATCAAACATAACATAATCCTTGTACATAGGAATTGTATTATTTAATATGAAGTTTTGAAATGACTCCATAAGAAAAACATTAAACAACCTATTACTAGAACTATAGTTTCAATTTAGTGAAATACTATAGACAACAAAATCATCAGGGAACTTACTAATCAATAATTATATTCAAAATTAGTATACATATGCTTGAAACACACATTCCTACTAATGTAACATTCATATCAACTAGAACAGCTGAGTATTACAATTATTACATTAAAAAAACAGGAAAATTAGATGTTTTATATTCATGATTTAGATTTCCCATTATGCTTATCAATGTCATTATAAAATACTGATAATGAAGGCTGATCATGACACCCAATTTAATAAACAATAAGAAAATCACTTCTCTTACCACACAAAAATTATCACATTTTATGTGTCAAAAAATATTTGTTAATGACAAACCTAAGAGTCCATCAATGTTAACAAAATCAAGATGTTAAGTGCTATGGAAAGCACTACTAAACATATATGTATCTAAAATATCTAAATAATCCATGCGGAAGGGAAATTTTCTGTAGGTATACTGTATGAAACATTCTGTTTTAAAAGTGCACTAAATATGCATTTTATCTTTAAATTCATTTGTTAATAACTCAATTTGTTAAATAAATTCAACAATAAACTTGTAATATTTGGCCCACATAATAAGTTTTTATTTTATTTTATATTAAATACATTCTATGAGATTTCCTGATTAGTAAATTTTCACATGAGTCACTCTTTTAAAGACAGAAATTCTTAACATACAGTATGATGCAACACTTGTAAACTATATGAAATGATGCAACAAAATTTTATTTTATTCCTCAATTAACAAAAAAAGGAAACAATTAATTTTATGGCAAATATAGCTCCACTTATTGATTTGAGATACTTCAGTATCATATCTTTACATATATGGTGTAATAATTAATTATAATTATATATATTTCTGTTAGTTCTTACGTAGAGAATAGAAAAAATATTTTTTTTGTGCACTTTAAGAGGGAAAAGTCATAACAAAATATATAATATATATTTCATATAAGACAACTACATCTGTATAATTGGTGATGTATGCAGCAAAAAAACAAACTAAAACCATAAACTAGTCCAGAATTGAATTATGCATAAAATTTGTCTTATAAAAGTTTGTTCATTTCAAATGGGAACACAAAAGATGTAAATAAATGAAATATTTCAACATTACATTTGAACTTTAAACAATACACAATTGTTTTGTTTGGTACCAATGAACTTAAAAATGCAAAGAAACATTTACTGAGAAAATGACTAATACAGTGTTGAATGAACTATAAGAATCTAAGGTACTTTACAATTGATACATAATTGTTATAATGTATACAAAGCTGATTTACATGCTTAATAAAATTCTTTAAAGGTAACAACAAAAATTCAATAACAAAAAAATCTATTTCAATCACAGTAATTGGTGTATTTTTCAGGTAGATGCGATATCACTTCAATATGAATATATAGCTTATTTTATTATTGCCATAACTACTTCACTATGTTTAGATAAATGATAGGTTTATTGATACATCACAATAGTACGTCCTTCTCTATGTTTCAAAGGGACAAGGTCCTAAATTCCTAATAATGCCACAAATTTAAATCAATGTAACATGACCAAAGGTACTGTTTTGTTTTGTTTGAATCACAAAAAGTAATCTTTCAGATATCTCTATTACCAAATATATAGCAAACATACTCACATTGGTAAATGCTCCTGATGGGGATTGTTGTATGTGACAGTCTCATCATTGCTCTCGGCCCCCGATGATGATAGTGTGGCATCGGAGTCTAATTGGCGTTGTACTATAGTCAAATGTTTCTTCAAGGCTCCTGCTGTATCTTCTAAGCCAGTCAGGGTACCAGAAGTAATTCCCACAGACGCAGACTTTGTTACATCACCTTTTGAAGTACCAGCATTGTAGTGTTTGGGTCCAACTACTGTTCGCGATGCAGCACTTGCTTGCAATGCAGATGTTGTCTCAACCTTTTTTAAGAAAGCTTTTAGACCCATAGGGCGTCCACCGCCATCTTTACGAGCTCCGCGAGTGCATTTATCAAATGTCTGCACTGCTTCTTCTGATACCCTTTTTCCAATACCTCTTAACTGAAGGATCCTTAGCCGCCTTTGAAGAAAAGCACAACGCCTTTCCAATTGTACTTGTGACAATTTTATCTTTTCTTCAACTAAATCACCTTCAGAATCTCCGCCATCTGCTAAATCGAGGCCTGAGAACTGGAATATTGCGTCAGGATCGCCGGTAGATAAAGCGTCCCCGGCAGTTTCCAACGTTTTTATAGCTTGCAACAAATCAGGATGTCCAATATCGCCTCCGCCGAGATCGACGAGGATCTGCTCCATCTCCTGCGAATCCTTCGCCAAGCTCGGCTGGTTCGGGAGACCCATGTCATCTTCCTCCATGGGGGTCGCGCGGTTGTCGACGGACACGAGCGCCCGTCGCCGGTGCGAGTGGCCGCAAGGATCGTGCAGCGCCTCGAGCTCGTCTCGTGGCGCCAGCGGGAGCGCCGGGGCCATGACACGGCGCTCACCGCCGGATGCCGCCGACGCCGCCGCCGGCCCTCACGGCGGACTCTCGCGACACACCATCACCGCCCTTATGTAACACCGCACTTCACCACTGATCTTGATTCGCTAACACTACACTTCACTATTGCACTGCACTGTCATCATTACAGATATTAGTCCCCCGCTAGTTCCATTGCAGGCGCAGATAGGTGGCGGGCTGCGGGCGGAAGGGCGCGCTTCTGAAAAACAGCGTCAGACACCAGTTATACACCGGTCTTTATGCGCCTAACCTGAACGTTCTCATCACAAAACATGCATTACAATGTACGCATAAAAAGAGTCGCTCTCTGCCGCGTAATTCGAAATTTGACCCACGTGATAACGAAAGCAGTAAGCTAGCGGTCGCAGTTGCTTGTTTCTGTCCGATATGAAACAGGAAATGATACACGAATAAACACTTTTGTTGCACTTTACACAACGGTTTTTATGATTTATTTACAGCGAGGAGATGCCTAACACGGCGCTACGCCATTAAATAACCACAACGAAGATTTTTTTCAGTAATAATGGCGGAACCAGGCCAAAAACACTATCCGACTGTGTAAGTACCTATTCACTTCAAGTGACGAAACGAAACGTTTGCCATACAACGCTTGCAACTCGCCGTGAGTGTAAAAGGGATAGATATAGCGTCCTTGAATGAGTACTTGCGCGGTAAAGTCAAATGAATCGTCTACTAACAAAAAAAAATGTTTGGTTTGTTATATTTACGGCTCATGTGCTTTAAAATTATTTTTATAATTTAAAGCGATTCTAGCAGTTATAGTTCCATTGAAAAATAAGATACACACGAAAATAGTCGGAAAAAAAGTAGTTGGGTTACCGCCATGCTAGGCCAATTAGAAAAATATGAAATCTTTTAAAATCCAACTACCCTGTAATGCTGTATACGTAAATTTTATATTCATTTATAAGTTTTAGAAATACAAAGCGATTATTAAAGTATTGCAAATAAAATCATACATTAGATAAAAAAAGTAATGTAAACATTTCCGGCAAGCTAAGAAAATCATTAGTTCTGTTCCAGTTCTATATGCAGAACAAAATTTAGCGTGCATATTCTATATCTCTTTCTAGCACACATTGACACATATAACCTCTCTTTCATTCATTGGTTGGAATGGCATAGTCAACCATTCGTGAAAAATTAAAAATTTATTCCTATGTATATAAATAATATACAAAGTCACGATGTATTACTTATGAATAGCCATATTCAACAATATTATACAAATAATATCAAACGTTGATCCTAGAAAGTTAATAACTGAATACGTTCCATTTTACGCAGTATCACTGAGGAGTAAACTAAGTCACAACAAATGCCGCATTAAATTATTATTATTTTAAATACCGATTACCGTAAAATGTGGTGAATAGGGACAAATCCTAACTTAATGAACAATTTTCAAACACATTTCTATGGATAAATCGTTATCTCAAGGTAATAATTATTGAGTCTTACTGGTACCTTTATGATTAAATGGAAAACTATACAATTAGCATTCTGATTTTCGCAAAAATGTAAAAAATATATGTAATCCCTATTCACCCGGAAACTGGGGTTAATAGGGACGAAAATAGTGTCAATAGGGAAATTCACCAGGGCTGATACTTCTTACTTGTAATAAACAATTTCCATTCATTTTCTGTTATTTTATTATCTGATGATGTAATAAAATGTACTCATAACTTTTTATAGTTTATTTTTATAATTAAAATCAAATAGCAATTTTTACATTTATAATTAATATTTGTGAACATATCAAATCAAAAATATTTATTTAAAGTTATTTAAACCGGTTTTATAAAGTTATTCGTACCAATAAACCACGTTTTTCCAGTAGCCAACTATCACTGTTATTTAAGCTAATTTTGCACAAAATCAATATTAATTATACATCTAACCTTCCTCATCACTCTAAACATTGATGAAAATCCACATAAAAATCCGTTCAATAGTTTTTGAGATCATCGCCAGACTTGCTGGGGAACTTGTTTATTTAATATGTATTGATGTTTCTTGAAAGTCGTGATGGCCTCGAGGTTTGGGCACGCGGTCGAGAATCCCGACGGTCGCGGGTTCAAACCCCAGGCACACACCTCTGACTTTTCGAAGTTATGTGTGTATTCACAATGAATTATCACGTACTTTAACGGTGTAGGAAAACATCGTGATAAAACCTGCACACCTAAAAAAAGTTCTTAGGAATTTCTTAGGTGTGTAGTCCGCCAACCCGCACTAGGCCAGCGTGGTGGACTAAGGCCTAAACCCTCTCAATGGTAGAGGAAGCCCGTTTCCAGCAGTGGGACGTATATTGGCTGATGATGATGATGATGATCATAGTTTCTTGAAAGTCATTTCATTATAAGGAAATAAACAATTTTTTTGCAGAAAAAAATTGTTAACTGTTAAGTGCCAACCCTACTAACGTGTACCTATTAATACATCAGTGGTCCCAATTCAATTTATTCTCATCCCAATTAACCCCTCTTTCGTCTCTATTCGTACATGAAACGTTCCCATTCACCCCAAAAAAGATCAAATTTTCATGCCTTTCTAATTTATCAAAAAACATTAAAATTAATGAACAACTGACACTTACCTCCAATGTATACAAGACTACAGACACTAAATTATAAAGGGTACACGTTATCAAAGCAGTAGAACAAAGGAAAAATTATAAAATCCAAAGTTTGTCACACCAAAAAAGTTTCAGTTACGAAATGCTATGTTAAAATACATTTTTTTTATAGTTTGCGGCTAATATCATGCTTGTTAAGTGGTGCCATAAAAAGTTTCGGCATTCTACTATTATAGTACAAAAAATAATAATAATTTGTAAGTAAGTAGAAGTAATTTTAAGCGTTGAAATCTTTTCCCCGTTTTTTCCCTATTCACCCCTCAATCCCTATTCACCACATTTTACGGTACCGAAAAAAATGCATATGAGTCACATATAAAACAATCGCTTAATTACCATGGCCTGAAGGAAATGATCATTATGTTACTTTCACATTAAAAAATAACTGTTATAAATGACGCCATTTAATTTAAACCTTCCTAAATGTCCAATTGTATGGAAATATGCATTTTATAACTGCACTAACCTTTAGTTATGTTCAATTAAAGTTTCATTGAAGAAAAAATGTAAAAAATATTTACAACACAATTATTCAAAAATTGTATATAATATGCAAAACATGAAAAGCATTTGCTATAGAATTGACTTTTATTTTTCTTATATACATTCGAATTTAGCAAAATTCGAATGTATTCAATTCAAATTTAGCATTATATATAAATATAGTTTTGTATTGCTTTCTTTTTATTCTTAAGTTCAATGAATTCAATGCACATTATACATATGTATTAAAGGTTTCTGCTCACTTGTATTGAGAAAAAATCACCAACATACTATATTTGTTACAATTATGAAGAAAACTGCCAATAAAACTTAATTTAAGTTCATCGATATCATTTAATCACTAAAGTTGTCGCATAATCGGTCATCAAAACTATTAAAGAAAATAGGCCTAAACATGTCAAGGAACATAGCAGTAATCACTTTCAGACAACATATTTTATTAAAATGTTATATTTTGTAGCAATTCTTACCTTAAATATGAGAGTTGTCATAATCACTAGAAACATGACAAATTTGGTGTGCAGCCAGCTTGCACACATCTTCCAGTCTTCAATTGTCATCTGCATTCTAAAATAAGTTAAAGGAAAGTGATAATAACTGTTAATTCTAATAAATTCAATATATTTGTGGCTCACTAAATACTATCAGACTGACATAACTTTGACACACAAGTTATAAAAAATGTCATTAAATGTCAATTGCTAAAAAAAAAACTACCAATTTGTATGAAAAATGTTGTTAAACTTAGATAATGGGCTAAAGACAACACAAAAAGCCAAATGCTGCTATATTAAAGAGTAACCAAACATTCAGATGGGTCTATTAAGCATTTACATATACATTCTGGTATATTATAATTAATAAGGCTCAGACATAAAAAATTAATTAAGTCAGAAGGAATTTTTAGTGTAATATACTGGTTTTAAAGCATTGTATATTTACACCATCATAGCTCATAGTAACCACTGGCTACTTACATAAAAACTTAATACTTTAAGTTAAATCATGCCACTAAATTTTCTTTTTAGTGTATTATTTCTAATTGTGTGTTTTAGTTTACAAGTATGTTGTTTTACTTTAAATTTATAGCATGTTTTCAATTCACGTAGCAAAAAGTAATATGTTATATATAGCAGTGGCAGTACTTCCGTACAAGCCCAAAAGCCCCGATAGCCATACAAAATTCTGAATAATTATCTTTCAGCTTAAAAAATTCATTCAACAAAAGCAATTTGACATATAAATGAGAATATCCTGACCTACAATAAACAATTATAAACTAGACATTACACAATTAATGTGTAACATTTTTGGGCTTCTATGGAAGTACCGCCACTGGTGTATAGATAGATCCCAAACAACTATTTTCAAATCACTTTAGTACTTTTGTTTTTCATAGTCTCTTTCTAAACCACAATAAAATCTTTCTTTAACGCTTATCAACTACAAATTATTTATAATATGTATATTTCGTGAATACAAAATTTTATGAAATGGCGACTAAAATATGAGTATTTATTTTGGAAACAATTAACATGTAATGGATTACAAATATATTCAGAAGTGTTTTTTTTTAATCCTTTCATGGTCTGTTCCATGTAACATTAAAAAAATCATATTACATTTCAAGTTATAAAAGGGACTAAAGTATAACTAAGTTGCTCTTCGGTCTCTAGTCGAGATAAAATTTTTAATACTGTTTGTACAAGAAATATGTAAACAAATTGGTTTTACTAAAAAAATGGTTTATTAATGAACAAGTAAATATACCACTTCACTTACTTTAAAGTTGCAATATTTTTCTATACTTGCTCCAATAGAGCAACAATTGTAGTCAACAACTATTGTAGGTACTTATATGAAGCAACTGCATGTTTCGAGTTTGACTTACTTAAAGAACATATTTGAGTTATAACCAGTAAATAACTGGAAACATATTTTGCTAAAAAAAATTGAGTTATGTTCATTTATATATCATAATATAGTTACAAATATAGTTTTCAAGGGTACTTTCCTAAGTTTGCGTTTCTTTAATCGGCATTTTTTATAATATAACTTTTAGAATATAATATTGTTTTCCGTATGTATATAATATTACCCAATACATATACCAAGAAAAGTATATATAATATATTTAGGTGGTACGAATAATATATAATATAAAATAATAACACTTTAGTATGTTGTTTTAGTTTGAAATAGCGGCAAACAGAATTATTTAATCAGTTAAAGGGAACATTAATTAATATTTACTTAAATTTTATTCTTACCTTAAGGCTCAACGAGAGGGAAAGACAAAAAGTACAGTCGGACGTTGTATGTCAATGTGGATGTAGATATAAATAATATAAAAATTGGAAAAATTAATGACTACATAGTGATCATTAATTTTGTAATTAATGATATTTAAGCATAATATGTACGTCTGAAAAAATATTATTTTTAAGTAAAAATATCTTAAATAATTAAAACCGCATCTTTTGTATAATACGGTGTGTAGAAGAGGCGTTCGAATATATGCGTTCCTTTATAAATTTGTAATAGTATTTTCGGCTTGATTTGTAACTTAGCCTGTAGCACATGTGATAAATAATAACAGTCTTAAAATATTGTTTTTCGTACTCCATTGCTTTTGACTAAAAAGGAATGATGAAACATGTAATTCACAGGATTTAATTTTAACTTTCATATACTTATGAACGTAACTTTATTCCGTATACCAATAAGTTAGTATCTTTAACATTAAGTTATTTTTTCTCCTGTTTACTTTTATGATAAACTAAACATTCAGCCATGCTCCAATGCTAAAAGTACTAGAAATGTTAACTTTTAATTGTTGCATGTACACAATGTCAAATTGTCAAGTAACGGCGCGTAATATTTCTGTTAGTTTGGTTTTGGTGTGAATCAAGAAATTGCCTACAAGTAATAGATTGTTAATAAAATGTCTTTGAATTTATCCCATCAGTTGCATTCAACGCAATTCACGCCGCTGAAGAATAAACGAAACCGAAATTTGTTACGAAAGGAAGATACACTAAATTTGTCGCCAATATTTAATGAGACATCCATTTTTAAAAATCTAAATGATACAAGTCTTCGGCAAGTCCTTGATGAGTCTTCTATTATAGTAAATGCGGGTACAGCGGGTGCCGGACTAAATGAAGCGTTTTTTGAAATAATTCAAAGTGGCCGATCTAGTGATGTTCTTGACACACTAGGGAGGTTAGCTCAAGTGTGCTGCGACTCTTTAGAGCTTGTAGAACCATGGAATAGATACAACGCTCAAAACTACTGGTTAGCAGAGGAAGCAAACACGTGGAAACTCCTTCACTGTTTATATGCTGATTCCATTACAGAACACCCAGAATCATTAGATAACTTGATCACTGAAACTACATTATCTCAACAGAAATTAGTAAGTGCTTTATTTAGGGTTGATTCAGAACTCCGACTCTTGCAATTGTTAGTAGATTGGTTGGAAGCAACTGCAGCATACCAGGATGAAGCCACAAAGACATCTGCACCAGTAATTGCTAATAACATCCATTGGGGTAACACCTTACATGAGTTATTGCTTGGTTCAAGTTTGTTTAACAAGGAGAAGAGCAAATCTATGATTACTTGTATGGATCCAGATGCTCCCAGACGCCAGAAAAAAGCCATACATTCGGATGATTTGAAAGATGATAATGATTTGTGCAAGAGAGTTTTCACAGAGGTTAGATGTGGTAAGTTTAAGGATGCTGTTTCATTATGTATTAACGCAGGACAAGCTTGGCGAGGTGCAGTTTTACAAGGTTGGATTTTATTGAACTATCTACCAAAGGAAGATCAAAATGCACCTTTAGAAATATCTGGAAATCCCTCAAGAGATCTATGGAAATGGTGTGCTTTAGGTATTGCCAATAATATTTCTGAAAATATTTATTATAGAGCCACTGTTGGAATTCTAAGTGGCCATTTGTCGAGCACACTACCAGCTTGTCAAGGCAACTGGGAGGATTTGTTATGGGCTCATTTGAGAGTGCAGATTGAAGAGAGGGTTGACAAATTTCTTCATGAACATCATGTCACAGTTGATGCTAACACTACCTCCCCTGAAGTAATGGAACTTTTGCAATCAGAACTTAAAATTGAAGAAATGACACTGCAGCAAGTGTTTAATGCTGTTAAATCACTAATGGATGGAAAACGAGAGTCTGACTACCAAACATGTCAACGTCATCTCATGCTGGGTAATGTAAGAGCCATCATGCAAGAATCATTAAATTGGCTAGAAAATGCAGATGAAAAATTCCTAAGATTTTTAGCACATCTCATATTAGTATTGAGGCTTATGGGTAAAGATCCTCAACATGATATAGGTGATCAAGTTCTTGAAAGATATGTTATACAACTTATTGAGGGATTGATGGAAGGTTCTATAGAATGTCCTGAACTTATAGCATACTACACATCTACTGTGCCAGTCACAAGACAAATAATTCTGTATGCAGAACTGATGGACCATGTGCATAAAAGTGACTATAGAGAGGGAGTTGTTAAAGCAGGTTTAAATGCAGGAATTGATGTTGCAGCATCAGCAAGAGATGCTATTAATAAAGCCATATCTTATGTTCAACAAGGCTATAGCAATATTGATTTGAACTTTACTCAGACAACTTCTATTGAGAAAGACAAAGCTATAATTGACAAAGTAATATCATCTTTGGAGTGGTTGTCCCTGCTGGGAAATCAATTGCAAGAAGCATTGTGGCTTAGTAATACCATGATTCGCAGGTTTATTTTTCTGAACAACACTGAAGCTGCTTTGTCATGTCTTGGTAGTGTCAATAAAATGTTCCCTGATTTTATGAATAAAGTTAATTCAAACTCTGCAGAGTTAAGAGAGCATTTATGCCTGAAAGCTTATTTGGAATCTGTAGAAAGTTTTGCAACATGGTATAGACATTACATTAGCGGGCAACCTAAAGAAGTGGAACCTTTGCCTGCAGATGCAACATTTTCTGATAAAGTACATCATGAACAAAGAGTTGCTCAAGTGGAACAACAGAAGGCACGCTGGTCAAATGCTGTTTTACACCAAGCTAGACACACAAAAAACTTGCTCTACAATACACTATTATTCCCTGGAGGTTGGTTGCAGGATGAAAGTGACAGTATTACATCAGAAAACTTTACTGAAGAAGAGAAAAATGATAGGTTAAAACAGTTGGAGACTTTAAGATCTCAATGCATTCCTGAAGTAGTGATCTTGATACTTAAAATTTTGCAGAGCACTGACAACATTGATAATCACAAAGAAGCAGTGAAGTTGAGCAATATAATTGCTGCTGAGAACAGTTGTCTCTATAAAGTTTTCTCTAAAAACAAACTAATGGAAATCTTGGATATGATCAAAGAGTCTTGTCTTTTCCTATTAGAAAAAGGAAAGGATATGTTTGGTTATGAATTAGATGAGTAATTTTTTTAATGTTTTATTTCAATAAATGTTCGTAACTATGGAGTATTTTTAATGCCCAGTACATAGTACTCAATAATAATAACACTGAAGGATCAACGTTAGAAATGTTACTCAAGTCATCTTGATCAAAAGATTTGGGACAAGGAAAAATATAATTTCAATTAAGACTGATCAATATGATATGTTTGCAGTTGAGTATCTTACACTTAAGAAAAAGACACTGTAAAACAATATATAATTTTATATATATGTACATGGATTATACATAATAAAATTAACTTTTGGACTAGGCTAGAAGTGCCCTGTAAAGGTTTTGCTTATCTTTTTACACAAATTTACATAAAAAGTTAACATTTAGACAACAGTAACAGGAGTTAAATTTATTAAGTCATTGCTACATTCAGCTAGCTCGGCAATAGAGACTCTGCCTCTCTGTTTTATAAATTTTGCAACAGCTTCCAATTCCTTCTGTGAAATGTAAATGAATTTTCCTCTGTCGTCAATAACTCCTGTAAGTTCACCAGTAGCTTGCAATTCTGTTATTCTGTCGATTGCAGCTTGGGTTTTTAGCTTGAAGTGAGCTGCCAAATCTTCAAGTAAGACTACTTTTTGCACCTGTAACATTGTTAACATTATTTCTTAGGTGAATAGTCCTCATAAAACAAACTTTTTGTTTGAGACAGATAAAGATATTTATGTCTACTATGACACAAAACACAAAGTGTAATTACAACAAATCACTTACCTTAACATAGTTAATGAAGTCTCGCAATAGACTCTCCTGGTCTTGGTCATCGTTTTCATCAAAACCCTCTCCCTCCACTGTGAACGCAGCTTTCAAAGCTTCGTATTCTTCTTGTTCGCGTCTTTTACGTTCTTCCTCCGCTTTACGTTCGGCCTCTTCACGTAATCGTTCCTCTTCCTGCATGAAATTCATCAGCAAAGGATGAGACATATCTCTTGCAAAAAGATAGCAAACTGTAAATTACACTTGGCACTCGCTTATCTTAAATCAATTTAAAAAAAAAGCCTGACAAAGAATTACAAATCACAAATATCAATTCAAATCATAGGACTTGTAATGCATAAATATGAACTAGAAGTTTTCCCTTAAAAATTTGTTCTATATTTAGCTGTGGTCGTGATGGCCTCAAAGTTTAGACGGTCGCGGGTTCAAACCCCAGGCACACACCTCCGACTTTTCGAAGTTATATATGTGTATTCACAAAGAGTTATCACGTACTTTAACGGCGAAGGAAAACATCGTGATGAAACCTGCACACCTAAAAGTTTGTAGTGTGCTGGAGGACTACTTGAAGTTCTTAGGAATTTCTTAGTTGTGTAGTCCGCCAACCCGTACTAGGCCAGCGTGGTGGACTAAGGCCCAAACCCTCTCAGTTGTAGAGGAGGCTCGTGCCCAGCAATGGGACGTATATGGGCTGATGATGTGTGATGTGTAGCAGTGGTGAAATATTGAGAAATCTCGAGTCTTAATGAATACTGACAAACCATTAATGGCCCTGTAGTTTATAATTTTTTATATGACTGGCTCCTTATTTCCTATTAAAATGTACTGTACCACTGTCTAAGGACTGCTAAGTGTATAGGTTATTCTTAAACTTAACTCTTCGGCTCGGGTGACAATAATCCGCGAGAATGTTCTAATTTTCTCCCTATGTACTATTACATATTAGGACTGTGTGTATGACATGGTAGATCTTCTTAGCAATCATCTTAAAAAACATTCTAGAGTTGTAGGTCTTGAAACTTTGCTTTACCTATGGTTGTTATAACTTATATACCTTTACTGTGGCAAGATTTTTCTAACCATCTTGATAGTGACTACTAGGACGATTCATTCAAATGAACTGACATTTAATTAGACTAGATGCAAAAAAAATGTACTTGCCTCTTTCTTTTCTTCAATTTTCTTCCTTTCTTGTTCAAGTTCTTCTTCCTTGGCTTTCTTCATCTCCCTCATTTGTTCTTCTGCTTCTCTAGCTTTCTTCTTTTCCATTTTAGCTTCAAGCTTGGCTCTTTTCTGTGAATAAATAATAAATTATCAGCTTTTCTTCAATGCCTCTGTGGCAAGTTTTTCAAAGGGTGATTGGAAAAGAGCCTGTTGGTTGGTGTCATCGTGATATCACCCAAAATGCAGGTTGAAGGATTTTACACACGTAAGAAATTTATTAAGCAGCATTATTAAGCAGTGATGGCCTCGAGGTTTAGGCGCGCGGTCGAGAATCACGGCGGTCGCGGGTTCAAACCCCAGGCACACACCTCTGACTTTTCGAAGTTATGTGTGTATTCACAATGAATTATCACTTGCTTTAACGGTGAAGGAAAACATCGTGATAAAACCTACACACCTAAAAGTTCTTAGGAATTTCTTAGGTGTGTAGTCCGCCAACCCGCACTAGGCCAGCGTGGTGGACTAACGCCTAAACCCTCTCAATGGTAGAGGAGGCCCGTGCCCAGCAGTGGGACGTATATGGGCTGATGAATTTCTTGGGAAGAATTCAGGTTTCCTCTCATTGTTTACCATAAGTGTGTAATAGTTTATTATGAATAATAATATATCGACGAGAAATCACCAACACCACCAAGCTCGTTTTTCACAACTTTTCAGGAGAGAGAGGAAATCCCGATTTTTTCGTCCATAAAGGCCTAATTCACTGAAGTTTTTCTCGATATCTATGATGAATGACATTATCTGTTTTCTTAAAGAAAAATTGTAAGTAAAATTTGAATTTATAAAATTGAAAATATGAATCCAACGATACCAAAACTCATTTTGTCAAAAAATTGAGCTTGGTGGTGTTGCTGATTCCTCAACAATATGCTGCTGAGGTAGCTGTGAAATGTTTTCGAATACAATGAGTAGTAGTTATTTACAGTTAGTATTTTGGTGTGTATCCCATAGTTGATTGTGGCACTAAATTTATCTAAGTGTGAATCAACACTGTAGCAATTTTCAATTTAGCAATTTTTTTACCTTTATAAATAGAAGCTGTTAACTATTTTCACATTTTATTACTTCATTTTCCTGATCAACCAGGGATAAAATATAATGTGTGTCATACAATGTACTCAATAAGTCAGAATGATATTGAACAATTCTCATATACAGGAGATAGTTTCCTATTTTAAAAATTGCTCTTAAATTATAACTGTCAAAAATATTCTATTTATACCTTAGCCCCCATTTTATCTTCAAATTCCACCTTCTGAGATGTGCCTGGTGTGTCCTCAGCAACCTCATCTACTTCAGCAGGATCCTCTTCAAGTAAAACTGCTTGGTGCCTAGCCGCTATGTTAAATAATAGTATTCATGATTTAAAAAAGAAGAATTCAAAATAACTTGCTGGATGCCACAAAAAAACATTGCAATCATACTCTATATTTTATATGGCATAAGTATTTTAGCTTAAATAAGGAATCTAGTTGAACAGGGGCATGTAGTACCCTAAGTAATTATTATATTATGACATTTTCTAACATAGCTGTAGTATATCACGATGCAGGCATAGCCTAGTGTGGAAATCAGTAAACAAATACTGTAAAAGTAGAATTAATAGGCAATTAAATTCATTCATCATCAGCCCAAATACGTCCCATTGCTGGGCATGGGCCTCCTCTACAACTGAGAGGGTTAAGGCCTTAGTCCACCATGCTGGCCTAGTGTGGGTTGGCGGACTACAAGTAAGTAAGTAAATAAAATTAATAAATTTAGTAAAAGTATATTAACAATTGCTAATAAATATAAAAAATGTGTTGTTTACCGTTTGCTCGCATCCTGGCTCTTTGATTCCTAACAGCCTGTACTCTTCCTGGACCTCCATCTCTTTGGACAACCGCCCTAGGTCTTCCGCCACCTGGTAAAACATTTTATATGTATATTAAGATAAAGATGTGATGATAGTTACATCATTTTGAAGCTACTTACTTGGAGTTTTTACTTGGGAGACCCGCAAGAATGCCCATGACAATAAAATTATAACGATGGCACTTATTATTGCAGCTATTATGAATGGATCCATGTTTTTTTCTTAATGATGAATATGTCTTGTCTGAAAAAAAAAATTATTACTTTGTGACTTGTAGCCTTGATTTGTGCTTTAGAAAATTCACTCAAATAAGAATGTTTATTTTTCAAGTAAATTATCCATCGCAGATAGGTAACTACACAGATTTGCTTGGCAAGTTGAATGAATCCATGGAACGTCACCGAGACGTCATCAATAAATTGGCAATAATTGTCAATTGTCATAAATAAAGGGGTCACAGAGTAGTTATAGTTAAGTAATTACCAAAGACCTTATACTTACTTATAAGGTCTTTGGTAATTACATATTAATTTGTTTAATTATTGGAGATTAACATAGATTACAAAACATAAGAGTTCTTGTATTCTCCACTAGTAAAAACTGTGTTGCAGAAGACAGTGTGTTTAATTATTTCAAAAAATGAATTTAAAATTCTGATGATAAAATAAGGTTTTTGTCGTAAATCAAAATTTTATTTTATTATAAATAAAATGTTATGTTTATTAATTAAATATTTGAAATGTAACAATGCTAATATACGAAACTTTTATGTGGTGAAACACGTCACCTGACGTTACAGGTCGATGACGTGTGTCATGTCATTTTAAGAATTTCGCCGAAGCTTATTACACGAAAATGGAATCAATAAAATTATCTTCGGTTATAGCGTTATTCCTCTTAATAGACTTGACCTCAGCTCTTTACTTTCATATAGCTGAAGGAGAGAGAAAATGCTTTATAGAAGAAATACCGGATGACACGACTGTAATAGGTAAAGAAAAAAAATGCTTTCTTTAGAATGTATTTTAGACATAAATTATCACAGTGTTCAATTTCACGTTTAAATCAAGTTATCCGTTACATAGTTGATTTAAATACCTACTATAAATACTTGAAGTATGTAAAATATAATTAAAGGCATTGCAAGAGACTATGGTTTATTTATAAAATTAAATTGGATTGTATTGTTATTTTCAGTAAACTATAAAGTGGAGCTGTACGATCCGAAGTCTGGCGGCTTTATGCCTTCCACTCCAGGCATAGGCATGCATGTGGAAGTCAGGGACCCAAATGACCGTGTCCTTCTGTCTCGAGTATACTCTTCTGAGGGAATGATTTCATTCACATCAACTTCTCCGGGTGAACATGTTATCTGCATGTACTCAAACAGCACTTCATGGTTCAGTGGTTCACAATTGAGGGTGAGTATTATTTATAATAACAGTACATCATATTTAAATAAGAAATTAAAGTTTAAGGTAGGAACTGGGCTAGTGGCCAAATCAATCAAACTAAAAGCCTTTTTTTTACATTAGAATATTACATATTTTATACTTTCTTTTAATTAAATTACTCTAAAACACTCAGAATACTATTTGATATATAAATTCTTAAACTATTTACTTTCTATAATATAATTGATAAGCAATGTTTTAATAACTTTCCAATTAACATATTTTATAGTAGAGTTGCCTGTCAGTGTTTAATATAAAATTTTATAACACATCATTAACAAATAGTTTGTGTTGGAGGCCACATTTAGACATTACTGTTGACATTACTAATATTGTAATATTGTAAAACAATTATGATCCCTCTGTTCTGGTTCTTTGAGTCTTATCATGATGTTTGATAGTGTATATCTTCATGTTCAATCAGTTATTATTAAATCACTTGCACAAAAGTACTTATATTTCCCAATTGCTTGCATTTTCACTAACCATATATTCAACAATCCATTATTAATGATAATTGTTTTGGAATTATTATGTTTGTTTGAAACTTGTTATTATTATCATTCAGCACAGAAACACACACACCTGTTTAAACAATAAAAATAGTACAACAGTAAATTTATTATCTCTGTTGTTAAAAGCCATGGGTACATAAAATATTATGATGAAAATTATCAATATGGTATAATGTTATGCTCAAAGTTAGCACAATACATTTATCTGACATGTTTTAAATATAAATATGGTTCTCAGATATATAGAATTGTTTGTTGTAATATTTGATTATCTGTAATAAAACCAGTGAAATTTTAATAGTTTTAAAACCTATTAGATTTTTGGATTTCCATTAGATGTCTCTAATTTTCTATATTGTATATAAAAACACCTTGTTTACCTTCACCTCCAAAATTTTGTGATTATTCATTGTAAATACAAATAAAACTTTGAAAAGTCAGAGTTGTGTGCCTGGGATTGGAACCTGCAACTGCATGCCTAAACCTTAAAGCCAGAAAACTGCACACTTAAAAGTTTTTGGGTGTGTGACTAAGGCCTACACCCTCTTAGTTGTAGAGGGGGCCCATGCCCAGCAGTAGGATGTATATGGGCTGATGATGATATAAAAACATATTTCAGGTACACTTGGATATTCAAGTTGGTGAACATGCAGTTGATTATGCAAGTGTAGCACAGAAAGACAAGTTGACTGAGCTGCAGTTACGTATCAGACAACTATTGGATCAAGTACACCAGATCACCAAGGAACAGGCATATCAGAGGGTTAGTTTTCATTATCCCAATCAACTTTCTTGATAATTGGTTCAACACAATTATACTTATAACTATTATACTTTGAACGGCTATTTATTTTTATTTATAGAAGCCAGACAGTATAATATATGAGTGAGTGTTGTAGAAAAACAGGCATTTGTGACATGGATATATTGGAGTTGTTTTTTATATGAATTATAATTAATTAAACTAGGTATATGTATCTAGAGGCAATTTAGAGTTCAATATTTGAGGGGGTAATTGTTATATGATTGTGTTTAATTTTGGTTACTATACATTTTTGAATATTTTACTATGCATCTTTTCTAACAAAACTTCAAATTCAATACATTAGGGATAAAATTATTTCTGCATATAAAGGTAATAGGTTGTTAAAGGTTCTAATGTATGATGATGATGTACATAAAAGTAACAAATATAGGGGAAATAAAGTTATACACTATTGCCTGTCTTAGTTTTTGATCACAGTCTTTTAACAACATTGGATTTTTTTAAACAAATTCAGTAATAAATACAATGTTTCTTTTTTTAATTTTCAGCAAAGGGAAGAAAGGTTCCGTCAGACTTCAGAGAGCACAAACCAGCGTGTTTTGTGGTGGAGTCTTCTACAAACAGGTGTACTTGTCAGTATCGGTTACTGGCAGATGAGGCATCTCAAGAGCTTCTTTGAGGCAAAGAAATTAGTTTAATAAATTAATTATATTTTTAAGTTTGAGTTGTCCTATTTTTTTCTGATTTCCTGAAACCTGTTGAATGTAATTAAAATTTTAATTGAACACAATTTTTCTGAACTTTTTGTAAAGGATCTGTATTTTTTCAATAAAAGTCAGTTAATGATGTATATTTTTATTTATAACACCAATATAAGACTGACAATGTTTAATAATACACAATAAACAATAGTCATAACAATATTGTATTTACAGTTTCATTTACAATAGTTATTAAAAAAATAATGCTTAAAATTTCACATCATTACTTTTAGTGATCTGTGTGATTAAGCAATTCTCATGCTGTTAAGTGAGAATTACAAGTATCACAAAAAAGAGTGAAATCAGTGAAAATATAATTCAGGCTGTAATTATATTTAGCACTGAAATTGTTTTGGAATGTTGGAAAAAATATATTTTCATTTAGAGAAAAGTTCTTCAGTAAAAAGAAATTGGATCCGATTTATGTATAATCGTGATAAGGTACTATATCAAAAATATAGAGCTCAAGAAATGCTTTCATCTCATCAGTCACAAGACACCCATTGCTGGACATGGTCACCCCAAGACTAAGCTACTATTCAACATGCTGCTTAACTTTAAAAACATCATCTAAATACCTAACAAATAATGAAGGATTTGCCTTTGGAAACGGGTTTAGTAATTCAAAATCTACCATGTTTAAAGTGGTAACTAGTGTGTCACATGTACAGTAATATAAATGTCCATCGACTTGCAGTTGTTCGGCAAGTTCAAGTTGGTGGTTATCCATCAAATCTTCGTTAACAACAACTAAAAGTGGCTTATTTGCTCCCAATACTTCTAAGCAGCTTCCGGCCCCAGCGTGACTTATTACTAGGTCAGCGTTCTTAATATCCTCTTGGATGGAGTCTTTAAATCTATATAAAGTCAATTTTATGCCTTCTTTTTCGTATTCTGCAGGAGAAATATCACTATTTCCAATTTGAAATATAACCTCTTTGCAACCTATACTTTTTAACGCGGCTAAAACCGAAGGTGATAGAACATATTCACAGAGTAAGTCGAATCGTGTCGTGCCGACTGTTATAAAGATTTTATTGTACAGTTTAACCATTGTTATTGCAATATTATAAATAGATAGATCGTGATGACAACCTAAACAAACAGTGATAAACAAGTCTGACGTTTTTTTTTTCTTTGTTCCTCAAGGAACCGGCTAAGGTCGAAGACCATGCTGCCAAGTCTTCAGTAATTTAATATCATTAGTATGAATGATGATGATGATGAATGATGAAAGAAAAAGGGCGGGAAATTCCCAAACTGGAGGCGCGCCCCCCATCCCTCCCACATACAACCCTTAATCCCTTCATTACAATAGTGAACAGAGAATCAAGCACCACTCGCCGATATTGCACACAGCGCATCCGATTCCGATTCACCTGACGTTTTTGAGTTGGCACTTGGCAAATGTCATTTGTCAAACAAATGTCAAGATTTTTTTACGGGTGGAAGGCAGAAACATCTTGCCATACAGCCTCGTTATACTGTACTAGTGGCGGGTGTCCGATTTTCCTGGACATAGTTTGGTAAAAATAATACGATGTGTATTCACAAAGAATTATCACGTACTTTAACGGTGAAGGAAAACATCGTGATGAAACCTGCACACCTAAAAGTTCTTAGGAATTTCTTAGGTGGGTAGTCCGCCAATCCGCGCTAGGCCAGCGTGGTGGACTAAGGCCTAAACCCTCTCAGCTGTAGTGGCCCATGCCCAGCAGTGGGACGTATATGGGCTGATGATGATGAATACCATGTTCCTATTAGGAAGATGGTCCATAATAATAATCATCTAAATCAATGCAGCGGCTTAGGCGTGAAAGGTATTAGATAAACAATTTTATTTTTGATATACAGGGTTGAGACGACCGAAGGGCATTTTTTTTAACTGCATATACTGGGTACCATTTTCAAGCTCTGTACTAAAAATCAATTAAATTGGAGCAGTAAAACTACTGACTAAACAGTCATAAATCATATTTTAAGTTTTCGCTCCATTTGAACACGATGTAGCTTTTCTAACAGCTGATTACGTCTAACGGTAAATCCTACTTAAATATACGCGTTGTTGCCGCTCTGTACAACGACACCACGATAGCACACGCCGCGCGAGACGTTGCCAATTTGTACAGGTTTGTGAAATTATTTATTATAAAGGATGCTTGCGTATTACTCTTATTTGTAAGCTATTTAGTTTGTTTGAAACAAAAAAAATCTCATTTTTGGTATAATTAATTTTTGTGTCGTGTCGAATTAGTACTAAGGACGTATAGTATACGTAGTGTAATTTATCGCCCTTCTGTCGTATCAACCCTGTATGTATATTATTACTAGCGGTAGGGCTCAGCTCCGCCCGGGCACAATTTTGAATTCTGTACTTATTCCGGGATATAAAGTACCCTACGGCCCTTTCCTAAAGTCCCATTTATTTCCATACTAAAAATCATTCAAATCGGTGTGAAAGCGCAACAGACAGTGTCACTTTCTCAATTATAACATATGTATGTATGGGTTATAGAATAAAGATGTACCTATAGTCTCAAAAAAGGCATATTGATAATCTAGTTTATATAGTCTAAATGTTGTCTCTAGCTTGTTTTCATAAAGCTGTCGAACTGCACTGAAACATTAAATTTATTTAATTATTGAGAGCGCCCACAAACTCGAAATGAAAAAAAGTTAACTCCTATTATAGATTGTTCATTATCTATTATTATTTTCTGACATATTTTGCATTTTGCATTTTTAGGACTGCCTCGTGGCCTCGTGGAACAAGTATGTGGCGCGCGATTTATAGGTCCTGGGTTCGATCCCCGGGTCGGGCAGTGTTTAAGATTTTTCCATTATGAAATTCTCAGTAACAGCACTGAGTCTGGAAATGTGCCCGAAAAACGGCAATAGGCTGATACATAACTGGCGAAATGTGGGTTCAGAAATGCAACTCTGCCTACCCCTTCGGAGAATACAGGCGTGAGGGTATGTATGTATGTACCTATGTATGCCATAGAAATTCTAAAGCATGTGACAAAGATTGCAGTATCCACAATGATACTTAAATCTTATATTTATATCTATTTTCACCAACTTCAAAAGAAAGAAAGAAAGAAAGAAAAAAGTTTATTTGTTAACAAACATACAAAAACAAAAAATAATATAAAATAGACATAAATCACTTAAAACTATGTTTGTAACAAAAAGGCACCAACTCAGCAAAATGCTGGCAATACAGCCAACGCTGGTCTTCCGTTGGGCCTTATCTATGGTTGGGCCGTTGTTTTGGAATAAAAAAGATAAAAAGGATTATGTCACGGAAGACAAAAAGAAACTCCTTGTACAAATAAATAAAACAAAACAAAACATTCCATCCGATTAAAATTTACACAAAAATCACATACAAAGAGTATAGTAATATAAGTAACATATAAGTACACAGGCAAGGGCAGTTGCAGACATCTGTATCCACATTGTCCAGGGAGCATAAGTTGAGCGTAAGTAGGAGTAAGTGTGATAGTTATATAGTAATGTAATATATATAAAACAAACATTACTTCATATAGCACTAGTGTCATGCTTAAGAGGTCCCTGAGATATTTGATGGTTAATTATAAAGTCTTTCAACTTCAACTTAAAACTATTTATATTCTGTAGGTCCCTGATTGGCGGAGGGATATTATTCCAACATTTAGTGGCTGTGTACCGGAAACTACCTCTAAAAGCGGCAGAGCTATGGCTATGAGTGTAAAGCTGAAAGGCTGGCACAGCATCAACGATCTCCTAATGTATCAGCAAAGCTGTGATCCTACAATCACGTATCCGTTTTCTTATTTACCGAGACTTACCTAGACCTAGACTTTGTTAAAAAACAGTTTACTTTGAAAAAAGTATCGAGGTACATACATTTAAATAGCATTTAAAAATGGTATAAACAAAATACCGCGTCCTTGTGCCAACTAACCTTTAAAGACTGCTTCATTTATAAGTAAATACTTGTATTTAAGTAAATTATCCTTGGCATTTTCTTACGATTACAAACTGTTTTATCCTTGAACTAATTCATTATTTCCATATGTGCTTTATTGGACGGTATAGAACATATTTTGATTTGTCTTTGTATGCATTCAGGAGTTAAGAGTGTGCTTTTTAAGATTACAATCATCATCATCATCAGCCCATATACGACCCACTGTTGAACACGGGCCTCCTCTTAAAATTGAGAGGGTTTGGGCCTTAGTCCACCACGCTGGCCTTGTGCGGGTTGGTGGACTACACACCTAAAAAAATCCTAAGAACTTTTAGGTGTGCAGGTTTCCTCACGATGTTTCGCTTCACCGTTATAGTACGTGATAATTCTTTGTGAATAGACACATAACTTCGAAAAGTCAGAGGTGAAGCCGCGACCGTCAAGATTCTCGACCGTGTGCCTAAACCTCGAGGCTATCACGACTCTTTAAGATTACAATAAGCAATATCTAAGTATTGCTTGAAGTACTTAAAATTATAAGAGTTAAACACTTATATTTTTACGTTAGCGCGTAGTAGGTACGGCGGATTTTATTAGACTTATTTAAACGATACTTATAAGTTGAAAGCTAAAACGATTAATGTTAAATTTTCTGAAAAACATAAGAGAAACGTAATGAATATAACTAATCAAATATTAACAACATGACTGCCTCGTGGTCTCGCGGTACAAGTATGTGCCGTGGGATCAAGAGGTCCTGGGTTCGATTCCCGGGTCAGGCAAAGTGTTATTGGGTTTTTCCATTAAGAAATTCTCAGTAACAGCACGGAGTCTGGAAATGTGTCCGAAAAACGGCAATAGGCTCGCCCCCTATTACGTGGGACTGATACATTCCTGACGAAATGTGGGTGCAGAAATGCACCTCTGCCTACCCCTTCGGGGAATACAGGCGTGAGTTTATGAATGTATGTAAATATTAACATATTGCATACCTACAAAAGGAGACTGAATGAGAAATAATATAAAGTTGTGTGTTGGAAACTTAAAGAGTAGGTATGCTGCTAACAAATAATGTAGTCACGTTATTTAGTGTGATTCGAAAATGTTATAGGTATGTTCATAGCCTATGCATATTCAGAGGTAAATCGGTTCATAATATCTCATAGTTATTGTGTGATATTTGCATAGATATTTCTATAGGTATATATTGTTTACGAATACTTTGTTCGACTGGTATTTTATGAATAAAACAAAGACAATTGACAGTTATTTTAATTGTTTTATCTTTTGAATATAAAACTCGAAGTAAGTAGGTACTTTCCTAATGCATAGGTATCTACCGTACTTAAAATTAGAATCCACTACAGTAATTCAAGTATTTGTGTGTTAATATAGGACCTAATTATAGGACCTAAACCTGAGTGGCACATCTATCTCTGTTAGTAGTGTATTATCTATCATCATCATCATCAGCCCAAATACGTCCCACTGTTGGGCACGGGCCTCCTCTACAACTGAGAGGGTTTAGGCCTTAGTCCACCACGCTGGCCTAGTGCGGGTTGGTGGACAGTGCGGGTTGGTGGTTGGTTGGTATTATCTATGTATAGGACTAATCTGCTTTGATCCGGTTTCGAAAATCTAGGCATATTTACGTCGACTGATGTATTAGGTACGCAGTTCGTGGCACTTGTTAGGTTGTCATTTCATTGTAATGCTCTCTTAAGTCTCTACTCTCAGTATGGTATTAGGTATCCTAAGGTACATACTCTCTGACGTCTGTATCCTCAGAGTCAGGTGGAGGTGTTTATTTACACCCACGCTTCGCCAGTTATTATGTTTGACGAAACAGCGGCGGGCAAACGGCTTGGGAAACGTTGCGTAGGACTCCCTCCTCCTAGCTGGTGCAACAATATACTTAAGGTGGCCGGCAGTGGTTGAACACAAAGTGTCCAGAATCAAACCCAATGGCGTGGTAAAGGAGAGGCCTATGTACAGCAGTGGACGAAAAAGAGATGTTGATGATGATAATGAACAGCGGGCGAGCGTATTGCCGCATTTTTGGAGCCTTTTTCGACTTAGTAATCCTTTTAAAAAGTCGTGATGGCCTCGAGGTGTAGCCACGCGGTCGAGAATCTCGACGATCGCGGATTCATACCCCAGGCACACCTCTGACTTTTCGAAGTTATGTGTGTATACACAAAGAATTCTCACGTCCTTTAACGGTGAAGGAAAACATCGTGACGAAACTTGCACACCTAAAAAGTTCTTAGGAATTTCTTAGGTAGGTAGGAATAGTAGTAGTTTCAGTATAATATTTTAGTCGCGGTACGTATTCCCTGATGGACAAATTCAATAATACTTTGGTCGACGTGGATATCGAACCAGACGTCAATCACACGCCACATACGACAGAATAGGTAATTTGTTTAAAAAATTATGCCAGTGTCATGGTGAACAGATAAATACAGGTAGATGCTGAAATACATCCTTATCATCCTCCGATACGAATATCCTGCAACCAATAATGTGCGACTTAGGTTTAATAGCGGAACAAATAAAAAATTCGCATTCCCAAAATAATTTAGTATTTTGTCATCATAAGGATAAAGGGTTTAAATGCTTGTTTAATTCTGATACATCGATATGATTGAAAGGAATTTCAGTTATGACGTGATGACGTGATTGTGGTACATAGTGGAATGGTATTCGTATCTTTCGTGCTTCATTCGTAATTTGTCTTTAATTTTTAATCAACTTCTGACCTTTTACACGCTGACTTTCTGTTTACAGGGCGCTCTCCTTTCAGCATGGATTGACACAAAAAGAGTAGAAAAGCTTAGAATTATTAGGTCTCTGATAGAACTCTTTCAATAAATTATGAGCCGAATAGTAATTAATGGTTTTCTGTGAGAAAATCAATACCTTTTTCCCCCAACCCTCGATATTATTGATAAAATATAGCTTACTAGATAATGGCTGCAATTCCGTTAGCTTAACAGCTCTTATTTTGATGTCGTCTACAATTACGATAGATTTAAAAATGCTTCTCGAAACGAAGATCACCTAGGAATAGGTAAAGGACCTATTCTTTCAACCATGCGACGCTCCCGTATGAGAGATTTTACATCATGTGACAAAAAGTATCTATGAATAAAATTGATACAACCTGTATATCCATTTAAATTGCGCTACAAACCACACGATATCAAATGAGTTAACTATTCCCCTGAAATGTTACCAGATACACGTGTACGACACACCATTAATGAACTCGTAAATAATAATAATATCTCTGATTGGATAATTATTAATTTTGACGAATTATGATTTTATTCGTACGCGAAGTGATTAGAACGGAGACGGTGCAAAATGCGACTATGGGTGGTTGTATTCTTGTGTATCGTTTTTCGAGTTTCTGCCGAAGAATTTCCATCGTTGATCACGGCAAATGCATCTATAGGTAATCAATTTTTTTGTACACTTAAAAGTATGCGGCATGCGATCGAAGTATTTTGCGAAGGTTAGGTGAAGTGTTATTCAGTTTTTAAATTAAGATATTCATTTATATTGGGAAAAGCAATACATAAATAGGATTACAGTGTTTTCTAGACATCGACTACATTCATTATCTTAATTAATTAAATTACTTTTAGGAAATTATTTATTTACTCTTTTGTGAACACAACAGACATCTTAAGTAATATTAAATGTATCTCACTATTGAGAAAGTAAACTAATAACTCGATTCATGTTTTTTAATTACTAAATTTAAATAAGATAATTTTTTACTTAAGGTAAATATTCAATATTCTAATTGTTGTCTATTTTTTACAAACTTTTTATTAATAAATTAATAAACTCGTGCCATATTTATGCTAAGATAGGGAGTGCCATGTCAATTTAACAATAATAGCTTAAAACATACCACAAATAAACCTTATTAGACAGTAAAAATTTCTGAAATTCCAAGGTATACTGAACTATAGGAAAAGTTTAGACAGACACAACGGCTCAAAGTCTTCCTAAGTATGCGGGTTCGCCTGTTTTTACTGCCAAAATATTCCTATATTAAATTCTATCGTATTTTCAGCCGTGGTACTAGACCGGCAGTACTTAGGCGAAAAATATCAAGCTGTACTGGACGAGCTGAAAGACTACATCAAGGAATTGGCAAGGGTTGAATTGAAACACGGTGGAATAGTTGTGCATTACTATTCGTGGACGTCCATAAGTCTTAAGAAAGGTGAGTCTATTGATATCAATATGGCTTACAAATGGTTAATTAGTTCTAAGTTCTAATAGTTAAAGGCTTTTGGTTTATAATTTTAATTGAATAATCTAGGGAGATTCTGAGTATCGTAAAATGTATTTTGAGTTTTTATCAAAAATGTAATTTTCACTAGGCTTCCTAGCCGTATTTAGCATTGCATCATGCGAAGACACATGGGATTTGTTCTCCCGTACGGAAGAAGAGGAACTATTGCTTTTTGCGCTGACTGAAGTGGATTGTCCAAGACTTCCACCCCGTTCGGCTATAACTGTCACGTATGCCGATGCAGGCGAAGAGTTACCACAACTGCTCCTGGATTTGAGAACATCTAATGCTTTTAAATGGAAGTCTGCTGTTATTTTACACGATGACACTTTAAGTAAGTTCCGATTCGTATGTTTATGTCATTCATGAATTTCCGCAACACAATCAGCCAAACTTCCTCTTAGAATATGTATTTAAGTAGTTGTCTTCAATAAATAATGCAATCATCATACCCGTAAATAAAGCAACAGCTATCTCTACCCATATGGTTAAAATATTATGTTACTAGCAGTGGCCTCGAGGTTTAGGCGCGCGGTCGAGAATTTCGGCGGTCGCAGGTTCAAACCCCAGGCACACACCTCTGACTTTTCGAAGTTATGTGTGTATTCACAATGAATTATCACTTGCTTTAATGGTGAAGGAAACCATCGTGATAAAACCTGCACACTTAAAAGTTCTTAGGAATTTCTTAGGTGTGTAGTCCGCCAACCCGCACTAGGCCAGCGTGGTGGACTAAGGCCTAAACCCTCTCAGTTGTAGAGGAGGCCCGTGCCCAGCAGTGGGACGTATTTGGGTTGATGATGATGATTATGTTACTTATTAGAAAAGGATCACAAATTATGTACAAGAAAATATATAAATTGATGATAGGATGATGTCGATTTAGGCGGTAAAATAAATACTTAAGTATATGCCTAAAACGCCAAGGTGATTATTTTGCTTTTTTATAGTTTTAAACGGCTGCCAAATATATATTTTTTGTTGTATCAGATCGGGACATGGTATCTCGCGTGATTCAATCACTTACGTCACAAATAGACGAAGAAAGCGCGTCGCCTGTCTCAGTGTCAGTGTTCAAAATGAAACACGAGATCAACGAGTACTTGAGGAAGAAGGAGATTTATCGAGTCTTATCCAAATTGCCGGTAAAAACTATTGGTAAGTGGCTTATAATAATAAAAAATAAATAAAATATAATAAATGCACCCAACAGTCACATACATAGTTGTGACTTGTGACCCCACATTAAGATACAAGTCTTGTGTTGTGGGTATCAGAAACTACGAGAGACTTTTCGGTCTCACAAACACCCAGACCCGAAACAAATATTTGTGGATCACATTTGTGTGATCCACAAATGTCATGACATTTGTCTCGGTGCGGGGATCGAACCCGCGGCCTCTCGTTTCGCAAGCTGGTGTCTAGCCAACTGCGCCACGGGGCTTATAAAAACTGACCACTTGAACATTATCGTAATCATGATCAGCCAAAAGACGTCATATAACAGATTGCTGAAAATATGTAGGTATACATCATACTATTTTTCGAAATTCACAAGAAATATCACCTGTTTTTCTTACCCCCAAAAATTCTTGTTCACATTTTAAAACATTTCTAGGAGAAAACTTCGTAGCAATAGTGACTTCAGATGTGGTGACGACGATGGCGGAGACGGCTCGTGAGCTGCTGATGTCACACACCATGGCCCAGTGGTTGTACGTCATTTCGGATACCAACATGCATAACTCAAATTTCTCGAGCCTGATCAACGCCCTTTACGAAGGAGAGAATCTCGCATTCATTTATAACCAGACTCATAACAGTCCGGAATGTAAGGTAGACTATTGTTATGTTATGTTTCGAGTTCCATGATCAAGTATTAAAGCTTGGTTTTCAGGCAGCCCAGCGCTATTATAACGACTGATTACATTTTGTTAAATCATGTCTTTCATGTAATACAGTATTAAAAAAATTTAGATTGAGCCGTATTTATTCTTACATGGGAAGTTGACAATGCACTTAGCACAGTAACAGCTACATTTAGATCTGCAAGTCTATCCATGTTGCAGTTAGCAACAAAAAACAGCGATGAGTAACAAACTGTAGCATCTATTTTTGGCATACTAACAGCTGATGAACTTGTAGACTATAAATAAATAAAGATATGACTCAATTACAATTGGGTCAATATGAATGCCACTGTATTCCCAATTCGGCTGTTCAAAACACGGTAGCATCCCAATTACTATCTGAATTGGCTGGGAGAAACAAAAATTCTCGCCGTGCGATTGATTTGGCACCGCGCTACGTCAATCTGATGTAGATTGGACTCAACAGGTCTGTGTCCGGTGTGTGTGTTTCCTGTTTTATACACATTGGGCTAGATCTTGTCTATTTGCTTCGATTTTAGCATGTTCCTGTGTTTTATGGCCTTTTATGTATTTTTCGCCTTCTGGGTTTTGAATGTAGAATTTCAAACATTTAGAAAATTGTTACATTTTTGCATAAAATTGAAAGCAAAGGACATTTTTTTCGAAAATGCGTTTGGATTAAAAAGGAAAAGTTACATTAGTAAATATGTGCGTTACTGTACCTAATAACTATATCATTGTACAAATAATAGATATTATATTATATGTGTATTTTATTTATTATTAGCGACAGACGATGTTTTATCCAAATGTTGGCTAGATGTTAACAAGCTCCTCTTAAATGAACATTCAGCGTTTTCTATCAGCCTCTACAGTGACTTAAAATAATTTAAACATTAATTTAAACTTCGCCTCCGTCCTCTAAAACAAATCTAGGTGTTTCGTGACGTGGACACATCCATGATGTAAAAATATCAATTAATGTAATGAAATATATTTTTCAGAACGGTATCGTGTGTTACTGCCAAGAGATGATGAACGCATTCATATCTGCTCTGGACGCATCTATTCAAGACGAATTCGATGTGGCTGCTCAAGTATCTGACGAGGAGTGGGAGGCGATAAGACCCAACAAAATTCAACGAAGGGACATTTTGCTAAGGCATATGCAGGTTACTTTAAACATTAAGAATTTTTTATTGGAATGCATTGTTGATTTCGTGGCGTTTTCATTTACAACTTTTTTTTAATTAGGTGGTAGTGGGTATGAAAAGTTTTGCATTTTATGAAAACTAATTCTAACTTCGTGTGGGATGTTATAAAATGTGATTGGCTATTTCCGTTCATCATCATCTCCATCAGCCGAAACACGTCCACTGCTGGAAATAGAGCTCCCTCAAAGTATTCCAGATGCTCTGTCTGATTTATGTTAATGATATACTTATTTTATTTATTTTTATGTACATAGTTTATACAATTAATATAACAATCGAAGTTGTAATTTTTTTCGACTCATGATCACGGTCTATAGTTTTCCATGTGATTACCCTTTCTTTTAACATTTTAATTTGGCAGCAACACATATCCTCCAAAAGCCGTTGTGGCAACTGCACTATATGGCGTGCTTTGGCTGCGGACACCTGGGGCGCCACCTATCGGCAATTCACCAACGATGATGTGGTGCTCAAAGAAAACGCAAGCGCTGTCGAAACCAGTGGAGTTATTGAACAAATCAATCTTCTCAATGTAAGTGCTAGGTGAGATTTGCATCTCCGTGATATATAGGCTATAAATAAGTATATATATGTAATATACTATTATATTTGAGTTTTTTTGGACTTTTATGTAATAAAGAATGCACTATTGCATACTTTTACATACTATTATAGACAGATCTTACTATAGACAGCCCCGTGGCGCAGTTGGCCATACAACAGCTTGCGAAACGAGAGGCCACAGGTTCGATCCCCGCACTAAGACAAATGTTTGTGTGATCCACAAATATTTGGTTCAGGTCTGGGTGTTTATGAGACCGAAAAGTCTCTCGTAGTTTCTGCTACCCACGACACAAGACTCGTATCTTAATGTGAGGTCAGAACTATGTGTGTGACTGTTGGGTGTATTTATTCATATTCATTTATTCATTAAAAAGAGGATATGTTATTAAAGAAATCTTCAAAAAAAATACCTACGATATCTTAACGTCTTGTGAAACAATTTCGATTATTTATTTAACATACAGGTAGGGATCTGGCGACCGATAGATGCTATGACTTTCGCTGATGTTCTGTTTCCGCACGTTCAACATGGATTTAGAGGGAAGGAATTACCTGTGATTACTTATCATGTGAGTTTTTCTTACCTTGAATTGTTTGTTTATTTACGTTATTTTTTTTCCATACTAGAGACACCAGGTAGGCCGTAAGGTACTCTTATTTTATCCAACACCTAATGTTCTGATAAGTTATAAAATATTATGTAGTCGTCACTTCTGTTTTCACTGAATATAATTGTCAATTGATTGATACATATTTTGCATTCCAGTTTTTGTTTTGGTAAAATATATTTAACTAGTAAATGGTGGTAAGTATTTAAAAATATTACTGGGTTTGAGTCTTAGGTAGGCTTTCTTAGGTTCTCAAAGCTTTTTTTTTGAATTTAATATTTTGATCAAGATGTACATTATATAAAATATTTTAATTATAAAAATCTATTATTGAAAAGTACAGTAGCTTGGTTACTATTTAACTCTCTATTTTTCCAGTACGTTTATCCTAAAAAGCCGAGCGGTTACGACTCCATTTATTCTGTATCGTGCAGATAAACCGAGGATCCCTTGTTTTCATTCTTTATATCATATTATGATTTATGACAGGATGTGTAAATCACATTTTTTTCGTATTTCAGAATCCGCCATGGACTATACTCCATTCAAACGAATCTGGTGCAATAGTTAAATATAGCGGACTCATGTTCGATATTGTCAATCAACTTGCGAAGAATAAAAATTTCACGTGAGTTTTTTTCGTGAAGTTTTTTATCTAAACGTTTGATTCCATGGCCGTTTATAGTATAATAATAAACCTACTGGTAAATTTTTGAATTTACAATTTTTTTTAAGAAACAACAATTTGTCGAGATTAACAAAAAGTGTTTGAAAATGCGTAGGTATGGGTATGACATACGATGAATTCCAAATCCATGTAAATAGGAACATAATTATGAAGTATAGTATACTTATTTCTCAGAATTTGTAATGAAGCAATTAAAACGAATTTAAAATTACTTTTATATCAAATTTACTTTCGTTGAAAAGGAATAAGTCTGCAACCATCTGCAAAACCAATGTTCTGTCAAAACAAACAGGAATGTTTTAATTATAGGTGGTACGTCATTCTTCTCTTTTTTCTTCTATTTTTTGGACACGGAAAATTGTCAGCTATGCTACTTGACCGTAAGTCCGGTGCTGTCCGAATAGAGTATTAAGTAGGGAGAGACTTCCATCGTCACTCGCGATATTCATCACACAGTATACTAAATGAATTTAATTAGTAATTGTCGTTTTCTGTTGTAGTATTAAAATCTTGCTGCCGGGCCACGTGCGGCACGACGTGTCCAACGAAACAGACGTGGGTATTAATGGATAGCTGTCTTGTTTCTTTGCTAACAGTGTGTGTATATTTGATTGTTTTGTTGTAGGCGTTGCACAGTCGAAGCGCAATGTTGGCGCTCGCGGCCATAGCTAAAGGTCAAGCGGCACTCGCCGCCGCGTCTTTTACTATTCTCTCTGATCCAACTCCAGGTGAATGGGGATGGTTTTTGATAAAGATTTTTTTAATGTACCGTACACAAAAATATGTAGTGAGGCGTAAAGAGAGGTCCTGGGTTTGAGTCCCTGGCTGAACAAATTGTTATTGGGTTTTTATATAAGGAAATCCTGATTTAAATATTTTACCATTAGTGGTCTGAGACAATTTATATATATTATAGGTATTAACTACACAATTCCGGTAAGCACGCAGCCCTACACATTTTTGGTGGCTCGTCCCAGAGCTTTGAGCAGAGCCATGTTGTTCCTCCTACCTTTCACGATGGATGTAAGTTTTTAGACCTATATATTATATTATTAAGATATTTGCAATTTGCACTAGGCCTAAACCATCTCAGTTGTAGAGGAGGCCCGTGCCCAGCAGGGAGACGTATATGGGCTGATGATGATGATGAAATACTAGTCATGATTTACCATGGGACTTCCCAGGATTCTCTTGGGTGCAAAATAAACTCAAGCGTCAAAACCCACTAATATTATGAACGAGAATGTAGCTCTGTCTGTCACCCTTTCAAGTCTCAACCACTGAACGAATTTAGATGTTTTATGGATGTGAATAGATGAGATCTTACGAATGGACATGGGTTATTTACTTATTTTTATTATATTGCGTTCATACGAAGCTGGACGTCACCGCTTATATATTTTACATGAAAAATGTACGATAGCTTCTTCAATAATAAGGCTAAGAAATAGAAAACAAAAATTATTTTGAAATTTTACCTTCAGAATTCATCATCATCATCAGCCCATATACGTCTCGCTGCTGGGCTCGGGCCTCCTCTACAACTGAGAGGGTTTAGGCCTAAGTCCATGACGCTGGCCTAATGCGGGTTGGCATACTACACACCTAAGAAATGCCTAAGAATTTTTAGGTGTGCAGGTTTCCTCACGATGTTTCCTTCACCGTTAAAGTGAGCGATAATTCATTGTGAATACACACATAACATCGAAAAACAGAGGTGTGTGCCCGGAGTTTGAACCCGCGACCGCTGAGTTTCTCGACCGCCGCGCCCGCCTAAACCTCGATGCCATCACTATTTCAGTTGGTACTTTTAATTGTTTCAAATAAACCCATCAGATTTAATAGTGAATAGGTAAACAATTTTTTTTTATTTCTTTTTGGGGAATTGTTAACGTCAATGTGTTTACCTGTCTTAGTTTTCAGTCACGGTCTATTTACTGTATAGTAATAATAGTAGTTTTTACATGGCCTTATCAGCGTTTTCATCGCTCTATTTGCTTTAACAAAAGCCTATTCCGAGGTATTAGACAGGCATTTTTACTTACCTGTTTTCTTCTTCAGTCTAAAATTGTTTTACATTACACGCGTGTCGCGTGTTTCGGGTAGAAGATTATCATTTTACAGGCAGCTCCCCGACGTTAAGCCGGAGTGGGGTGGCGGCTACAAACTAGCATGAAGTGTATTTGCAAAATTATGCTTACTACCCGCAATGTTCACATTATATTGTCTAACAGTATGCTAATAGAGTTATTAAAGAATCATGATTCAATATTATCGGCCGCATTCGAATTTTGGAGATCACATTTTTTTTGCCTCGTGGTCTCGCGGTACAAGTATGTGCCGTGCGATCTAGAGGTCCTGGGTTCGATTACCGGGTCGGGCAAAGTGTTATTGGGTTTTTCCATTAGGAAATTCTCTGTAACAGCACGGAGTCTGGAAATGTGGCTGAAAAACGGCAATAGGCTCGCCCCCTATTACGTGGGACTGATACATACCTGGCGAAATGTGGGTGCAGAAATGCACCTCTGCCTACCCCTTCGGGGAATACAGGCGTAAGTTTATGTATGTTTTTTTTTGTATATACAAGATTTGTTTTAAAAATTATTAGCGTTTTTAATGTTGCATACAAGAGTAGCCACTAACTATATTCAAGGTATCATTCTTCTTTACACCTAAACTAAAATCAATAAAACAAAGCTATTTGAACGTGAAAGCTTAAGTCAGTATCGCACATTTAATGGTAAGGGTTGCATATTTCAGACGTGGTTATGTCTTGGTTTGGCAGTAATAGTGATGGGCCCGACGTTGTACATAATCCATCGCATGAGTCCTTATTATGAAGCGATGGAAATCACACGCCAAGGCGGACTGGCTACTATACACAATTGCTTGTGGTACATCTATGGGGCTTTATTGCAACAAGGTAAGAAAAGGTAGCTCTCATTATTTGGTAAGACTGTGCCAAATTTCAAGCTAAAAGAGACCAACTAATTCAAAAATTACAACTTAATGTAGGTATATGATGTTGGCACTTTCACTCAAATTTTGTCTTAACCAACTTCTGAAGAGGCTGGAATGTTGTTTAATATGTTTATGCATTAATGTTATTAATTAACTTTATTTTGTCTCCAAATTTTAGTCTTAAGCTAGATAATATTTAGGATACGATGGGACTGACAAACCATTGTTGGTCATAAGTCCCTAAATAAACTTAGAATAAAAAAAAAAAAAAAAATTTGGTACAATAAAGAAAGTCAGCAGGTTCAAAGGATCCAACATGGTTGGACAGAAGATTATTCTTCTGTATTATGCAGCCTGGCAAACTATTCTACTATTCAATGGTGCAACAAACTTATTGATTTCAAATGGAACAATTTTATGGATTTTTTTGTCACTGCAAAGAAGGAATATATTTCTTTTTATTAAATTAAACCCTAATTATAAAACTATTTTAAATAATGTGAGCAATTCGAAGATTTGAATTATTGTAATTTAAAGTATTTCCGACAAATGGTGATTGCTTGGGGTCTCGCCACTTGACTCCCAGACTTGACAGTATCGTACTTATCATCAGGGGCCGAGTTGTAATTTTATTGTGCCAGTTTAAAAAGAGTAGAGCAGAGGAAGCATTTCTCGGAAGTCTACCTCCACTTACTTTGACTAATTGTAATTGTCTTTCTTTTTAAGTGAAGGTGAAACCTCATAGTTCAATGTTTTGTCACCCGCTTTGCTGTGGAGGGAAGTGGACAACTCTTTGTTTTCCATCTCCTCCTTTCTGATTAACTTCGTTGCGGGATTATGACAAATTTAGCTCCTCTTAGATTCGCTGAGCTCCATTGCTCGGCGTCGATACTATGCGTGCCGCTGTCGATCCTGGAGCACAGGTGTTACAGTGGCGGGTGTGTGGTGGGATAGGAAATAGGAAGTCTACTTCCAATGTTTACGGGCTCATAATGGTATTGGGTTATTTTATAGGTGGAATGTATCTTCCCCGAGCGGACAGTGGTCGCCTAGTAGTGGGGACTTGGTGGTTGGTGGTATTGGTGGTAGTAACAACGTATTCAGGGAACTTGGTTGCGTTCCTAACGTTTCCTAAATTAGAAATACCTGTGACGACAATTTCTGAACTGCTTGAGAACAGCGCTTTGTACACGTGGTCGATTAATAAAGGATCTTATCTGGAAATGGAACTGAAGGTAAATTTTATTCAATTTACTATGCAAAGTTTGCATACGAATATGTATGATATCTTTCATTCTTGGTTTATTTACTATTATTTTTCACACTTCAACTTAAAAAATAAATAAATTTTAGAAGGTTAGTTAGTTTAGGTTCCGCATTCCTAGATTTATTTGAATTATTTCATAGTTTTTGGATAGAAATAGGATCTGTAAATGTGAAAAACAATAATTATAAGTCCATTCGTTGTTTTATTATTGAAACTCTTAAGCGTCTTTTGAAAGTTTTGAATATTTTCCAGAATTCCCAAGAGCCGAAATATTTGTCCCTGTTAAAAGGTGCCGAGTTAACTCAAGGTGCTGGTGGTGCCGAAACTAGTACGCATGCAAGTATGTTAATAACTTATTTGTTTCAATCTTATATACATATACCTATATAAAAAAAAAATATATAAAAATTTAATTTTGCAACTATACCAAACCGTATCCTACACCATTTATAAAATATACGGTATAGATAGGGTGCAGTAGTGAAATTGTAACTCAGTTATCACATTAAAATTTAACATTTTTCACCAGAGAAACCTCATTGATACTATTTTTTTCTAATTTATGGTATATTGACGTTATAGGTGTTAAAGATATCTGGTTTCTGGGTTCATGGGGTAATCATCAGCCCATATACGTCCCACTGCTAGGACGAGCCTCCTCTACTACTGAGAGGGTCTTAGGCCTTAGTCCACCACGCTGACCTAGTGCGGTTTGGCGGACTACACACCTAGGAAATTCCTAAGAACTTTTAGGTGTGCAGGTTTTATCACGATGGTTTCCTTCCTAAAGTAAGTGATAATTCTTTGTGAACACTTAACTTCGAAAAGTCAGAGGTGTGTGCCTGGGGTTTGCCCCAACGTTCAAAAACCCGCGGCCGTCGAAATTCTCGATCACGTGCCTTAACATCGAGGCCATCACGACTTACCTATAATATTGATTGTTTTTTTTCTTTCAATATACTAACTGTTGGCAGCCGTCCACGTGTTGGAGCGTGTTCGAGAGCAGAGGCACGTGCTCATTGATTGGAGACTGCGACTAAGCTACTTGATGAGTGCTGATCACCTGGCTACGGGATCTTGCGCCTTCGCTCTCAGTTCTGTATTTTACTATGACTATAAGTAGATTTGTGTCATGCTCATACATTCTTTTATGTTTCATCATAGCACCACCAATCTCTTCAGCATTGAAGACTTTGAATTAAAACCAAGTTGTGCTATTTTTTGTTTGAGCTTTTTTTTAGTAGTTTCAAACATATTGGACCACGTTTAAATTCAAATGGATTATGTTTAAGGGACCAGGTCTCTTCCTGTCCTTTATAGGGTGTATTCAGACCGTGATCGGAAATTAAGGCAGGTAATAGCTACAGTGATTACAAACCCATTGGCGTTAAAAAAATCCCGACAAAAAATAAAAAAAAATTACGATTTCCTAACAATCATTAACAATACATAAACAATCATAGATATTAAATGGATTTTTTTAATGTCACGGTGTTTGTAATTACCGCAGCTATTATCTGCCTTAGTTTCCAATCACGGTCTGAATGCACCCTGTATAAAAGTTAGCCAAAATAATGGTCTATTGAATTTCAATCACATTTTTTTATTTTTTTTTATTTTTAATGTATTTTTATCTTCAGGTGTAGAAGATTTTATGGATGAACGAGTAGCGATGATTGTACCTGCAGGCAGCCCCTACTTGCCAGTAATTAATAAAGAGTAAGACATAGTATAACATTGAAATAAATAAGATCCTTGTAAGAAGTTAATCCATAGAAAAATAATTATTTATTCAATAGCAATTATATGCTATTGAATAGTTGGGTAGAGTAAATTGGTAGTTTATTTATTTCAATCCGAACAACATCGCCATTAGCCTAATATGTCTAAATATAAAATACTTACTATAATTTAATGAGCTGCTAATATAGCAATTTGCTAGAATCTTTAATTTACAGCGTACAAAATACGAATCATAATAAATAACGGTTGAAGCAATTCTAAAACAGGTTTTTATGTTCCTTTATCTTCATCGTGTTTACTTACAATATATGTAAAAAAATATGTTTTGAACAAATTTGAAATTTCTAAACATAATATTTTTAGTACCTACAGCCAAGGTAAGCCGCTTGCCAATATATACTAAATATATCGAAATTAATGATTACTTTCTTTAATTTGGAATTCTAATGCTGGCTGTTTAATTTGGGAGACCTAGGTATTATTTCTTACAATGGCGGATCGGTGGTGGATATCTCGTTCGCCACCGATTCCGTCGCAAGCCGTGTCCGAAACTGGAGGGTTCTCGTGGGCGTGGAGACTTTGTCGGACCACCGTTACATCCGGTTCGACGTCTCTGCGTCCGCCGCAATTCAGTCTGGCGGCAGATTGAATGCTCCGATTGGGGGCGGCCTGCGATGGGCTATGAAGCGCCTCGATAGAGAGGCCTTGGAATTGGCCGCTCTGGTTCAAGCCTGGCTCCCCGCGCCGGAATCTACGGTGCGGGTTGAGGAGGAGGCCGAATGGTTCGGGGCAGCGCTAACTTGTATCTGCGATGCGGCGATGCCCCGAGTCCAACGCCTCCCTCCGCGGCGCCAAGTATACTGGTGGTCGGCGGAGCTCGCGCAGTTGAAATATTGTTGTGAGGTGGCGCGCCGCCGACTCGCCAGACTCAGGCGCCGGCGGATACGCCAGGCTGACTACCTGGACCAGGAGCGGCTGCTCCGCGGCCTCTATAAAGAGGCCAGGAGAGCGCTGCGGGTGGCCATCAAAGAGGCGAAGGCTGCGGCCAGAAAGGAGTTCTTGGGGACTCTGGACCGCGACCCGTGGGGGCGCCCGTATCGGCTGGCGTTGAACAAGCTACGCCCGCCGGCGCCCCCCCTCACCCAGAGTCTCCGTCCGGAGCTCCTGGGGGACGTGGTCGCCGCTCTCTTTCCGGCCACCGATGTCGTCGTCGTTCCTCCACGGATGCCGCCGAGATCTCCGGCGGCATCGTCGTCGTCGTCCGTTTCGGCAAGGGAGACCCCGGAGGGTCCTCCCCCGGGTGTGTCGCCCGGGGAGTTAGAGGCAGCAGTGCTTCGGCTGCGGAGCAAGAACTGCGCCCCGGGGCTCGACGGCATCCCAGGACGTGTCTGGGTGCTCGTAGTCGAGTTCCTGGGGGAGAGGCTCCGCGGCCTGTTCTCCGCGTGCCTAGAGCAGGGCCAGTTTCCATCGAGATGGAAAACTGGGAAGCTGGTCCTGCTGAAGAAAGGTAGTCGACCCGCTGAGTCGCCATCGGCCTACCGGCCCATCGTGCTGCTCGACGAGGTCGCCAAGCTCTTCGAGCGCATCGTCCATGCGCGCCTCGTCGAGCATCTCGAGAGGGTCGGCCCGGACTTGGCTGATTGCCAATACGGGTTCCGGCGAGGCCGATCCACAATCTCGGCGATTCTGCGGGTCAAGGCACAAGCGGAGGAAGCGGTGGCCCGGGGCAAATTCGTCGTGGCGGTGTCCCTGGACATCGCCAATGCCTTCAACACCCTGCCCTGGGCCTGTATCGAGGAAGCACTGCGGTACCACGTGGTGCCACCCTATCTCAGGCGTCTGGTGCACTCGTACCTCTCCAACAGGGACGTGGTGTATCCGGGCGCCAACGGGTGGCACCGAAGAGCGGTGTCGTGCGGTGTTCCACAGGGGTCGGTTCTTGGGCCTCTTCTGTGGAACATCGGCTACGACTGGGTGCTCCGTGGTGCCAACCCCCGGGGCGTCGGCGTATTCTGTTACGCCGATGACACGCTCGTCACTGCGTCGGGCGGGACCTTCCAGGAGGCCGCCGACCTCGCCGCGGTTGGAACTGGTAACGTGGCGAGGAGAATTCGGCGGCTGGGCCTCACGGTGGCCCTCCACAAATCCGAGGCCATTTGCTTTCACCGGCCTCGGATGGGACCACCTGCTGGGGCCCACATCGAGGTTCAGGGCGTGCGAATTCCCATCGGCAAGCAGCTCAAATACTTGGGGCTGCTGCTGGACAGTCGGTGGGAATTCCGCGCCCATTTTGACGCGTTGCAGCCGAAGCTGCTGCGGGTAGCAGGCGCTCTGTCTGGCCTGCTGCCCAACCTGGAAGGTCCAGGCATCCCTTGCCGAAGGATGTACATGGGAGTCGTGCGGTCTATGGCGTTGTATGGAAGCCCAGTATGGGCCGAGTCCCTGAACAGGCGCTGCGTCGCTCTTCTGCGCAGGCCTCAGCGTGCGCTGGCGCAGCGACTGATCAGGGGCTACCGCACGATCTTCTACGAGGCGGCCTGCGTCTTGGCCGGGTCCCTGCCGTGGGATCTTGACGCCAAATTCCTCTCGCGTCTTTATCATCAGCGGGAGGAGGCGTCAAGTCGCGGGGACAGACTGGCCCCGAGAGAGGTTGAGGCAATAAAAGCCTCCCTCCGTACGGCCGCCGTGGAGGAATGGCGAACCAGGCTAGAGGATCCCAGTGCTGGTGCTAGGACCGTCGAGGCAGTGCGTCCTGTCCTCGACCAGTGGGTGGACAGGCGCCACGGTGCGGCGACGTTCCGCCTGACGCAGGTGTTGTCGGGGCACGGATGCTTCGGCCACTACCTGTGTCGGGTGGCTCTGAAGGAGGAGTCGGCCGTGTGTCACCACTGTGACAACTGCCCGGACGACACAGCCCAGCACACACTACAAGAGTGTCCAGCCTGGGAGACGGAGCGCAGCGCTCTCCGCGCTATTGTTGGTGGCGACCTCTCGCTCCCGGCCGTCGTATCTTCAATGGTCGGGAGTCCGAGGTCGTGGCGAGCGATGCTCTCCTTCTGCGAGCACGTCATGTCGCAGAAGGAGAGCGCGGAGCGGGATCGAGAGATCAACGATCCCGCCCGCCAAAGACGTCAGAGAAGGAGGCGCCGGGTCAACAGAGATAATTAGACCCGGCGCCCTGCCCTGTGGCAAGGGGGCGTTAGAATCCCACCACGGTATCCCCTGCCTGTCGTAAAAGACGACTCAAAGGGGCCCTTGGGGTCGCTGGGCGCGCTGCGGGGGCGGCGCGTCCTCACTGAAAGTGACCCCGAGAGGGGCGGCGGCACTGTGGCCTGTGTACGTCGCGGGCGCCCATTCACAACCGGGGCGCCCGAACCAAGCTAGTGGGGGTGCAACTGCGCCCCCTACAACTCCGAGACGGCCGAGACAAACACGTCTCGGAGGCGCACCGGGCGGCTGCGGCATTACGGTTGGCGCTTCTCGCCAACGTACCGCGGTCGCCCCACTCGGCGCGGAGATGGCCACCGGGGGGTTTTGGTCGGTATGCCGGTTTAGGGAATTTTGTTAGGGACCCAGCCCGGCACTAACATCTGCGCGGACATGACGTCGCCGCGCGCCGGGCTGGAAGACCGGTGACCCCGACATACGCTTCCCGCTCCCCCCTCCCCCGGGGCTGGCGGGAAGTAGAGCCATAAACAGCTTTCCCCTCGAGAACAAAAAAAAAAAAAAAAGGTATTATTTCTTGATTTGATGTTTCTGTTTCGTTTAATAAGTTTTGTCTCTCCTTGTCATTCCAGAATTAATCGAATGCACAAAGCTGGTTTGATAACAAAATGGTTGAGCGCGTACCTTCCCAAACGAGACCGGTGTTACAGCATGTCTTCCATGGCGCAGGAAGTCAACAACCACACCGTCAATTTGAATGATATGCAGGGTTCATTCTTCGTGTTGTTGCTTGGTGAGAAAAAAATCATTACTATACTTAGTCTATCGCCGTCCACTGCTGAACGTATAATCCTTAAGTAAACGCTTACTATCCCGGTCTTGAGTAGCCCTCATCCATACGCTACACAACACATTTTTCAAGTCATCGGTCCATCGTGCCGCAATAAGGCTTACTTTATAAAATACAATAAGCTGCGAACGTTGGGATTTGTAGATTTCAATATTCTATCTATCAGCCCATATACATACATCCCTTTGCTGGCCACACTTAAGAGATGATGGGCCTTAGTTTACCAATTTGGCCTAGTGCGGGTTGCTGACTACATACTTGGGGAGAAATATAAATACGATTTCAAGCTGGTACCGCAGACATTTCGTTTCGACCCAAAGATCGAGTCTTTCACTGCACTTGTTTCAAACCACACGATTCTGCCATTTGGATACGTAAAAAAACGAAGAATCGATTTATGGAGTATGATTCTCTCTACTTAGAGGCAGGATTTATGGATTTATTTATTTTTCTCTTGACTTAGAGGCATTTGTAATCGAACTGCAATTACCTAGAGGCTAATACGTTTACTTTGTCGTGCCATTTAAAAAAAAACTTTTCAGTCATCCATATTTAATTTGCATTTTGAAGTTTTTTTGAAGTGACTCATAAACAGATGAAATTTTAATTCCCACGAAGTGTTTTCATACCGTCAATGTAAAGTCCCCTTCAATGTATCACTATATGGTAATATCTTTGAATTCGAAGAACATACTGTCATTGATTAGGTAATTTTTATACCGGTTGACGTCAAGCAGACGACCGGTTGTAACGTTATTAGCCAAAATATTACCTTTACTTCCAAGTGTGTAAGTAAAATACTGAAGCAAAACTGATCATTTTATTATTTTGTTATATACTGGCCTAGAAAAGTAACACCCTTACATACTGTATGGAAAATAACTCGGGCTTTCTGCTTAAACAATCAAAATCGTCATCATCAGCCCATATACGTCCCACTGCTGGGCACGGGCCTCCTCTACAGCTGAGAGGGTTTAGGCCTTAGTCCACCTCACAGGTCTAGTGCGGGTTGGCGGACTACATACTTCAGAAATTCCTAAGAACTTTTAGGTGTGCAGGTTTTATCACGATGTTTTCCTTCACCGTTAAAGTACGTAATAATTCTTTGTGAATACACAAATAACTTTGAAAAGTCAGAGGTGTGTGCCGGGGGTTTGAACCCGCGACCATCGAGATTCTCGACCGCGTGCCTAAACCTCGAGGCCATCACGACTCATGCATGCAATGCAATAAATAAAAATACTAGAAATTTTAAGTTAAAAAATGAATTGTACAATGAATTTTGCCAATCAAGACATGTATAGATCAAATAATCTCCTTGGATATCGAATATTTAACATGTAACCAAGAGTCACATTATTATCAGCGCCTATTTAAAATGTAGATTGAACTCATTTTAATATCAAATGTAATGGAGAACATGTGTGCTGTAGTTGCCACGAGGATTGTATAAATAACTTTATGAAATTAATGTTTATCAATCTTTATATAGGTATAGGAAGTGGATTATTTTTGTCTATTTGTTAAAATAAATTTAAATAGCCATGTTGTATTCACATTAAATTATCACGTGTTTTAACGGTGAAGGAGAAAAACGTGATATAACCTGCACACCTAAAAGTTCTTAGGAATTTCTTAGGTGTGTAGTCCGCACACCCGCACTAGGTCAGTGTGGTGGACTAAGGCCTAAACCCTCTCAGCTGTAGAGGAGGCCCGTGCCCAGCAGGGGGACGTGTATGGGCTGATGATGATGTGAAGACGTAATTAATTAGAGAAGAATTACTAGAGATTAGATTACTAGAACTAATTAGAGAAGCTATTCTCTAAGCAATCTGTGGTGTAATTAATTAATGTTTGATTTTTAGTTATAATAAGCACGGGTTAATGAAAAAGTTTCATAGCGTCATCTGTAATTTCGTGTAAAAGTGTCGAATGAATGGTAGCTGTAACACAAAAGTAGTAAAATTATTAGGAAAGAAAATAAGACTTGCATAAACATAATAATTATACGATTTTTATTTATATTTATTTCGTTCCAGGATTTTTCTCGGGTTCATCAGTACTACTCTTGGAATTTCTATACAATCGGAGGAAACGACGGATCGAAGAAGTTGTCATTAAACCATATCTAAATTAATTACTTATACCTAATATGTTAAAGTAGTTATCCAAATAGCATTTTTGTTAATGTTATTTTTTTCCTTTATTGAAAGCCTTTATCGCTGTGAGACAATGTCGCCTGTCAATGTAAATTAGAAATTAATTAAGTGGGTCGTTGGGTTAATGGAACATATTTTACTTATTTCGTTTTAACTCATGTTTAATTCTACTCGTATAACTGTTAAGCGACGAAATGTTGCGATGCTTCAATAAAATAAATGACTAACAAAAGGTTTTGGTTTCATTTACCTTTATTTTTTGTAGAAAGATTTGTAAGATGTGTGGTGCTTAATGCTCTTTTCTACATCTAGATTGCATCAGTCTAAATAGGAGGCACTTAGATTTCCTCCATTTTTCCAAATTACTTTAGGCCCAAAACTTAACGCTATAATAACCCTTCAACAAAAGCATTTAACGAAGATCCTACATAAATATTATATAAATTTTATTAAATACTAGCCCATAGCACCTCTACAATTTAAATTAAATGAATTAAGCAGCTGAATGATTTATAACATGCTGTTATAACTTGGCCCCATATGTTGTACTTCTGCACAAAAAAAGATATTTTAAAATTTATGTCACGTGAGATTCCCAAGGCATCGGCGAAGTTGACGGTGAAAAGCCAAACCTTTGTTCCTTTGGGAGTACAAGTTTATGGCCTCAGGGTAGCGTGAATATTGTAAAATGAAATTGTGCCTACACGGTTGAAAGAAAAGAAATGGAACCCTTAGAATACTTCACGAAACAAAGGCTTGGTTCGTTAACTCAGGAGATGGATTGCAAAATATTGAGACATTGAGACTTATACTGTTTAATTAAAATGAAATAAATATTTGTATTTTTGAAATAATAAATATTCTAAAGCCTAGACAGCGTATATTAACAGCCCCGTGGTGTAGGTGGCTAGAGTCTAGACATCAGCTAGTGAAACGAGAGACTGCGGTGATCGAACCGGCGACAAATATTTGTATAGACTTTAAATAAAATAATTAAAAGTACATTTATTTTTTATTGTAATATGCTTTTTTGTACACCAAATAGGTATACATATAAAATAGAATAAATAGACAGATATAAAATAATGCTAACTTATAAATTAAACAGACAACCCAGATAATAAAAGTGAAAAAAAAAAATTATTATTGTTTATATATTTATAAGAGTATATATTCTGTATCAACAATATTTATGCACCTACCATGTATCTCTGCACCACCTTAAGGTTGACTGGTAGATAATGCCTTAGGCATTATGTCCGCCTTTATACGCTATTATGTATAAAAAGCATAAATAAATAAATAAATAAAAAGTGGGCACAGTGGCTGTATAAAGGAAAAAGAAATAATAAAAACAAACAAAAATAAAGCAAAACTATGAAAAAGCTAAATCATCATCATCATCAGCCCATATACGTCCCACTGCTGGGCACGGGCCTCCTCTACAACTGAGAGGGTAAAAATAAAAGTAAAAGCTAAATATGCAAATATATTTTTTATCATTATTCAATAATAATTCAGCCATCACTACTCATGTTGCCTTTTTCATTGTTTCACGTTGTCTTTGTGTGCAAGGAAGAATGAATAAAACAAATTATAATAACTAGATGGGTTAAAGGAATATTCTGTATAATATATAGAGTTAATATATTAGTACTTCTTAAGTCGAGACTTAATACGTGTCACGTTGATAATACAGCGCGCGATGAGAAATGAAACAATATTTCTACCGAAAATGCAGCGCGTGCATATGAGAGACAACGTAAGTAAAGCACATGTTGGAAGCATTAAGAGGTCCAGAATGTATGAAACAAATTAAAATCAAAACAACTCGTTGAACAAAGCTGTTGAACAATCTCAAAGATTACATAACCAGATGTGTATGGAACACATTTTCCATAAGGAAACTGGTATGGAAATTCGGATCGAGTTATCATATTTTGCACACGTGAATACGCTATGAATTGACATTTAAAAACTATTAAATATACAAAACAAGCGAATAAAGGTTTTTTTTAGTAAATAGTATGCAAATATTGTTTACATGTCCAACCTCTAGGTTCAGATTCAGAGATTTTGTAGGTGACTTTTTTTTTTTTGAGTCATTGTATTGACGATGACTGTCTCTCTAAAACAGCCAATACAAAAAGTAAGCCCCAATATTGGCAAGAAGCCTCAATAAACGTGGCAAGATTTGGGAGGACAGTTAAAGTTTGATAACTCAAACATTGATTTGAAAGAAGAATAAGTAACCGAATATAATAATTAGCCTTTGTAGGCTAATTTCGTAACCCGACCCACGTGGTTAGTAAGTACAGGTTTAACTTCTTTTATATCTTGTGACGTAATGGGATTTCAATTTACATTTACCATGTCGATATCTATTGTCTCAATGGCTACAAGCACCACCGGGCGTTCTGTTTTTTTTCTTTTACTTTATAATCATTGTTCCATTTCTTTAATTGATTACAATCAATTAATTAAAATCTCATGAGTTTTTGAGTGTGATTACCTTGTATAAATAGTGGCAAAAAACGTCTGAAAATGTAAAATGTAAACGGAAGTAGACTCACCGTTCGTAATAAAGGTTTTTTTTTAAAAAACATGACGAAACCAAAGAAATTAGTGTTACTGACGTATCAGACTAATGTCTTTGTTTAATCAGTGATGTTAAAAACATTTCAGTAATTACAAAGGAATTAATGTTTATTCGAAGGAAGGAATTATTGCAATATATCAGTTATGGCGTTTCTTATCTTCTTTGTCCTCGATGCCTCTTTTATGAAGCAGCTTTGTTTATTTAAGTCTTTTGTTAGGTTTATTCATTAAGAATAGGTATTGCGACATTTGAGTGTGTGTGTGACAGTTGATATGTGTGTTCACCAAAGGGTTAGACAGAGCTGCATTTCTGCACCCACATTTCGCTAGGCATATATCAGTCCCACTTTATAGGGGGTAAGCCTATTGCCGTTTTCGAGCACATTTCCAGACTCCGAGCTGCTAATGAGAATTTCTTAATGGAAAAATCCAATAACACTTTACCCGACACGGGAATCCAACCCTGGACCTCTAGATCGCACGGCACATACTTGCGCCACGAGATCACGAGGCATTCTATGTTATGTATAAGTGTCCAATTGATACTCTCTGTAGCGCAACTGGTTAGAGCAAGGTTGTGTCATAATACTTACTATTATACTTACATACTTACTACTATACGTACTACTATAACACAAGAAAAAATACATCAAGCTTGATTCTCGCGCCAAAACAAAATTTTTAACATAGACATTTAGGACTTTGATGATGAGATGGTTTCGAAGTGAAAGAATAATTGCCTTCTTTACTAATGATATCTTCCAATCTTCTTCCTTTAAAAGTTCATATACTTACGGTTTGGAGTTGCGTAACTACACTCAATGCTTCCCATTGAGATTCAGGCTTATGAAGGCTTTAGTAGAATATAATTATTTTGTGCAATGAAACCTCAATAACAGAGGAATTTAAAAGTTTTTTAAAAAACGTATGTGGAATTCTTTAAATGTCGTGTTTAAGTTGCTCTTTTTTATTTGCAAATTAATAATACAACCCAAGGTTGGGAAATGAAGTTCATCAAACTTTATTCACAAAATGTAAAGCAGACGAAACAAAACAAGCAAATTAACGACCGGGTTTCTATATCGGTCTGCCGTAAGACGTTTGTAGGTAAAGACTATATAGATATAGTTTACAAGTTTATGCGAAAACTAAATAGTAGTTGCTACTAATAACCATCTCGCTTAGAAGTCGTTTTATGCAGACGAAAATATGGATTCTTACTTACACCTTAGCGGCTAGACTTTGAATACATTTATTTATAAGAGAGAGGATTAAGGGCGTTTACGCGGTTTTAGCGTAATTTGAGCAAAAACAGTACTTTTCGAACCCCTTAAAATTGATGAAAAACTCATCGTACAAACATGTTAATTACCGATTATTTTAGGGAATATTGACATCCAAATAGTAAAGAACATTTTAAGATTTTTTGTAAATTTTTATAAATAACAAGATAACTAAAGGAAGGTTTTCATAAATTCAATTTTAGAGTCATTTTCGAGGCTCAAAATTCGGGTTTATCTATAATATTAAATATTATTAAAATAAAATGTTGTTGAATTGGAAATATCCCCAAGCAAATAGTTAGTGAAAAACATTTTAAGATTTAGATCCCTTATTCAAGTAATAAAAAATCTAAGGCATTTGAAATATTCAGAAATTACTAATATATTACACTTAATTTAATAAAACAACAACTTTTTATAATATACGTACGTATATAAGAACGTGTAATTGAAAACGTATAATTTTTGTTTTAAAGAAATTTCACTTATTTATTTATACATAAATATTTTGAAATGTACAATAGAACGCTGCGCACAGCCCGGTGCAAATCACTCCGCCACAAGGCCTTTCAGAGAGAGGATATATCGCTCTGCTCTCCGTCGATTTTTAGTTTCGTCGATGTTTTCGCGGTTATCTGACTGCATTCCGAATAATGATGATGATCAAAGTGATGTATTTGACATTTTATAGATTCAATAAACATTATTTCATTCACGCTCATATTTACGCGAGCTATATTTACCGAAATTCGACTAGCCGCGTGGAGCGTAAACGCTCTTAATCTTAGGAAAACATGTAGGTATAATTTATACGTTTTGACCTCTATACAGAAAAGTAGAGTTGTGAGAAAAGATTAAAGAAAGGAGGCAAAGTTAGTCAAACTTTCCTCCGCGCGCATTCTTCTTCAATAACACGAGGAAGAAGAATAGCGTTTGAAAGGATAGAAGTTATGTGACGTGGCGTGGATTTTTGTATCTAAATGCAGTTAGATGGAACCGCTATATCATATAAAATGTGTAGAAGGAAAGATCTTAACCTGTTTTAGTTTTATTTTGTAGCCTTTTGATCGTAATAAACATTAGCATACTGGCATCGACTTACCAATAAATGTTATGTAATATTTTTTTTGTACTATTCAAATTTGAAGTTTATTACACAATATCACCTTCAAGTGTACTTCTTTTGATAACGAATAATGTCAACGAGTTGAATGCTCTATAAAATTTATATTCTATAGTAATTTTATTTAATTATTTTTAATTAAACTAAGTATGTCAGTTTATACTCATTAAATAAGTATATTTTCATTAGATACGCATTCAAATTAGCGCAGCGATGCTTTAAACTACAAATATTGCCATTAATCAAAATTATTATGAAGACATAACGTCGACTTTTAGGCCTCTTCAAATGCTGCCCTATGCCCAGAGTGGATTCTTGAAAACACATCCCTAGTTTAGCGACAATGGCTATACAAATAAAAGAATTCTATTTAATAGTTTTAGTAGTGGTATTTCATCATCATCATCATCATCAGTCCATATACAGCCCACTGCTGGCCACGGACCTCCTCTACAACTGAGAGGGTTTAGGCTTTAGTCCACCACGCTGGCCTAGTGCGGGTTGGTGGGTAGAGTGGTATTTACTTGACTATTTATGAATGGTTATAAAATGAGGTCAAATACCTACTTGCGATACTTATTATCGATAGACTTCCTTTGTTTTAAAGGCTTACAGTCAAAACAAAGTAATCGAATGTGTTAGTAACGGAACAATTAACGTAAAAGTTAATTAAAAACATTTAATTTATCGGAAATGAACAAACATTTGAAACAAAGAAGGTGAAACAACACCGCACGCGATGCGATGGTAAGTACGGTGGGGTTAAATTAGACTTTTCAGTAATTTTTGGGTGAACAGCTGACCTTCCATTCTTTTAGATATGATCATCTTCACCAAAAGTCCACTGCTAAAGCCTATGCTTTCCCTATATTCTACCAGAGCGACCTGTTCCAAGAGACCTCCATCCACAGACATGTTGGTTTCCCAAGATAACATCTGCCTAGATTGGCAACCCCTGGCAAATAATAAGGTTAAGAACAAATTTTATGTACTTAATATAATTTAATTTATTTACTACAGCACGGAGTCTGGAAGTGTGCCCGAAAAACAGCAATATGCTGGCCCCCTATTATGTGGGACTGATACATACCTGGTGAAATGTGGGTGCAGGAATGCACCTCTGCCTACCCCTTCGGGGAATACAGGCGTGAGTTTATGTATGTATGTATGTTATTTACTACATCGACCGACTATTTTTGGATGGATGCATTTTTTGATACGCGGCCTTGTTCCAAAGACCTTTCCATCACATCGCTTGTCGGTTCTGTGCACTACGGAATCTCTTAGTTATAATTTCTGCGCAGTAAATACGACATTTCAATCTTGTTTTTAAGGTTTGTCATGCCTATATCTGAGGAGTAAATGACCGGTGTTTCAAGACGACCTTGTCGAATGTCAATAACATTAGGTTCATGTGGGAAAAGTTTATGGTAATGAGCCATGCACACGCTTAAGTTCCGTGATATGGAACGGAAGAAAACAGTTTTATATGACTACTGAGAAGTAAATTTGCGCGTGATACCTTCCTATACTATATGTTTAAATTGTACCTACAGACAATAGTACAGTGATATCATTCTGCGCGTGGTACCTATAGGAATTTGCACCCGCGATGTGACTTCGTAAGCAAAGATCACAGTAGAGATTCATAGCTTATTTTTTGAGAGAGCGACAGTGAAGAAGAGGAGAGGATGGTTAACTTATTTAGAAAATCAGCCCAATTGCTGATGCCTCAATAATAAGATAGTTTCAGGATCCAGTGCTGTAATCTAGCCAGTAATTAATGTATATATGTATATTTGAAAATCATGTTTTTGTTGTTGAATCAAGTTTTATCACGCCATTTCTGCCATTCAATTTAACAATCTAAACTGTAATTTCAGTTGGGTCACGTACTTAATCAAATATATGAAACCATACCCCTTTGAACAAAGGTTTGTTTTAGAATACAGTCGACTGTATTTGGAGTAGGTATACTTACTACCAGGAGTCAATATTGTCACCTTGCTACATGAAATTTAAAAAAGAATAAACGGTATAGAATATCTTACATAGTCCATATAAGATATTCCTATTTGTAAATTTATGTATGCAAGGTGTGGCTAGAAGGCAAAGGAAATAGAGTAGGTCTGACTGGAACGAGATCGAAAAGTAGTGATGGCCTCGAGGTTCAGGCGTGCGGTCAAACCCCAACACCTCTGACTTTTTGAAGTGTGTTAACCATGAATTATCACTTACTTTAACGATAAAGGAAGACATCGTGAGGGAAGCACACCTAAATATTCTTAGAAATTTCTTAGGTGTGTAGTCCACTAACGCGCACTAGGACAGCACGGTGGACTAAACCCTCTCAGTTGCAGAGGAGGCCCGTGCCCAGTTAGTATATGGGCTGATAATGGTAACGAGATAATACGTTCAATTAATATACTATATCATTTGCATTTACTTGCATTGTGTATGCATAAGTAATGTACACGTGCATTTAGACTATACGAGTGCATTCTAGAAGCTACTGCCTCGTGGTCTCGCGGCATAAGTATGTGCCGTGCGATCTAGATTCGATCTAGTTCGATTCCCGGTTCGAGCAAAGTTTTATTGGGGTTTTCCATTAGGAAATTATCATTAGCAGCACGGACTCAGCAAATGTGCTCGAAAAAACGGCAATAGGCTTGCCTCCTATTACGTGGGACTGATACAATTACGTACCTATCGAAATGTGGGTGCAGAAATGCATTTCTGCCTACCCCTTCGGGGATAACAGGCGTGAGGTTATGTTATGTGTTTTTATTCTAGAAGGCGTGATGGGGTGATCTAGAATCTATAATTTTATTAATGAGAAAACATCGTGAGGAAACCAACATACCTCATAAACTTTTAAAATCTTTAGGTTCGGCTTAAGTCCAGCAGAGGACGGCTTTTCGCTGATGGGGATGATTGCATTATTTATTATTTTAATATATTTAAAAAAAGAAATGGATGCATATGTTTTTTTTAACAGCTTTAAAACTTAGATGGTAGATGCATGTATTTTTTTTTGTATGATTGTATTTAAAAAAATAAAATCAACACATGGGCATCATTTAGTCCCAATTAGCTATGGTTTACTACTTAATACTTAAATAATGAAGAAAAGTTTTTTCAGGAAATCTGTACCTCTATAAATTCTTCACAAGAATGTAAACAAATTAAGATAGTTTTGTCGATTCGGGCCTGAACTCTCTTACTCTTAAATATAGAGGTAGCTTCTTCTAAATAGTAGGAAGTGTATGTCCAGATCATCAGCCCAAATACCTGCTACCTGCTGGGCACGGGCCTCCTCTACAACTGAGAGGGTTAAGGCCACCACGCTGGCCTAGTGCGGGTTGGCGTACTACACACCTAAGAAATTACTAAGAAGTTTTAGGTGTGCAGGTGTTATCACGATGTTCTCCTTCACCGTTAAAGCAAATGATAATTCATTGTGAATTGTGTATTATAACTTCGAAAAGTCAGAGGTGTGTGCCTGGGGTTTGAACCTGCGACCGCCGAAATTCTCGACCGCGCGCCTAAACCTCGAGGCCATCACTGCTTATGCCAGATAGGTATAGTCTCAAGCAATTCTGTGACCTAAAAATCAGAAATCACACGCCGAGCACGTGCTCAACGTCCGAAACGTGAAAGGTCGTTGACAGACGTGATTCTAACCACATTCGCCGCATCAGACGTAATACATTCTACGACATCCGAAAACTGGTCCACTTTGTCTATCGGAAAAATCCACAAACATGACACAAAAATGATAACATCATGTCTCTACGTAAAATGGATACCGTCAGAAAACCGGAATGCGGAGTAGCTACATATATACTGGTTCGCGACGACCAGCTCCAGTCGTTCCTCGTTCGTACGCCAATCGGCTGACAAATTCTTCATTTCGGAAGTGAAAATTTATTATATCAAAATAATAATTTGTATGTGTCAATGACAAAACCTAAGAGAAAATTCGCGATCACCGACAAATTTCTACCAAGGTCAGTGTTCATGTTTCAGGTTTGGTGATTAACAATGTGTATTGTGTAATGTCATTTCTCATAAAATATTTTATACTACATCTTCATGTCATTTGCTTTGTTGCAAATTTCTATGAGCTCTTTTATGTTGTGGGCGATATTCAGTGCAAGATATATATTATTTATTTAGATATAATTGGAATTAAATTGAATTTAAATAACTGTGATACAAAAATACTTGTTTAGTTTACAAAAGTTGTGTAATGTCAAACCAATAATAATAAAATACTTTGTGAAATATTGCCTGCACATTTCGACGTAGTCGTAACGGATACTCCTTTTCCACTTTCTATTACTAAAGTATATACCATTAATTTAATGCTGTTTTTTAAATTCATTTATTGATTAATATAACAAGTATGATACTTAATTGAAAGTTAAGTTTGTGAAGATTGTTCTGATAACTAAATATAAAATTATCTCGGTCATTATTGCACTTCAAATTACTAATAAAACTTATTCTAGAAAGAGTTCTTCTTTTGTTTTCTGGATGAATTGAATTTAAATTGATATCAGAAAGTGAGAATTTATCGCTAATACATAACATACTGAATAAATTATGAAACACTGGATTTAAACTTGTCATTCTTAAATAGACACTTTAATTTTCACGTCTCCATAATTTTCGTATCATCAGATTTTTAATTTAAATAAATATTTTCATAAAGAATGGAATTTAGTTGTGATTTAGAACTTGAAGAGGAAAAAATTACATTTGAATGTTTTTAAATATTAAAATTAAAATATCATATTGAAAGATAAAATATTTTTGTTTTCGATTACTGAATTTAGCATTGTTATTTTCTGTATTAAGGCAACGAACTTTTTATTTTAGTTATCGCTTTATCTCTTGAGTGACGAAAGAAATAATTCGCTTAATGCATTTGTTTGCCTCAGTTTTATTTCTTAAAATTGCACATTTTAAAACCATTAATGAGTATTATAATGAAAATCTACGGAATTAAACAAGAATTATGTAATAACCGGTACACATATAGCTATTACGTGAGCTATAGATAAATTTATATATTTTACAATTTCTTTGACTTATATTGCTCACATTTTGTAACATACGTATATATAACATACATTATATACTTATATATTGAAAACAATTCGGCAAATACATACGATAAATTTATTGCTTCACTCATTAATTTTAAGGCGCTTTAAATTGCTGCGTAATCTCACAAAGTTATTACGATTACTTAAGGCTAAGCATTCAGCTTAGGTTTTAGAACTGTACCTTGAATATTCTATAAGTTATCAACCCATTACAACCATACTAGAAGACATATAATACAGTTTTTATACTGCCTCTATAATATATGGTTTCCTAAACAAAAATTGGAAACTTCTATCTGAAAGATGAAATACCTAATTTGAAAATGGTGTTTAAGTAGTAATTCGCTAATGTTTTCATACACTACTAAATCAAGTAAATTCCTAGGTCCTTTATAAAAATCAATAAGTTCAAAATCAAACGAAGCCAAAACTATACTACACCTCAATCTTATACATTAAAGTCGGAAATAAGTTCTCAATTTCTATAACTTCTAATTAATATTTTTTCCTCTATTTGCCACATTTTTTATGACTGCTTCACTCATAAGGTCGTAGCGTGATGTTATGTAGCCTTCTTTGATAAATGAACTATTTAACATATAAGACTGCCTCGTGGTCTCGCGGTACAAGTATGTGCCGAGCGATCTAGAGGTCCTGGGTTCGATTCCCGGGTCGGGCAAAGTGTTATTGGGTTTTTCCATTAGGAAATTCTCAGTAGCAGCACGGAGTCTGGAATTGTGCCCGAAAAACGGCAATAGGCTCGCCCCCTGTTACGTGGGACTGATACATACCTGGCGAAATGTGGGTGCAGAAATGCACCTCTGCCTACCCCTTCGGGGAATACAGGCGTGAGTTTATGTATGTATGTATGTATGTAAGAACATTTTTTTTTATTTAATTAGTTCTTAAGATTAGCGCATTCAACAACAAACAAAAAATCTCTTATAATATTAGTATAGATTTGAATCCCCAGGTGTAGAATTATGTGTTGTATTTTTTTCTTTCCTGAATTTGAATTTGGATTCAAACATTATACCTCGTTTCATTATTACGCGTCATAATATAACATAGTTCGCTTCTATAATATCTATGCCATGTTGGACACATGTTTTTGGTTGCTTTTTTTATATTTGTCTTTTTCTATATTTAGTTAAAATATATTTCATTGTTATCATAATGATTTCTGTTTATCTTTGGCGTCCTCTATTACATTTAGTAAATTAATGATTATGAAGTATTTGCACTAGTATTAGTGAATAAACTAAAATAAACTCATAACTGCCAATTTATCAACTAACAGAACTTTTATCATTTCACGGTCGTCATTATTATGTTGGCCTTAATTTCAAACTAGAATTTAGTTGAATGAAAAGAATATCAAAAACACAAAGGTAAAGGTCACGTGTAGAAAGTTTTACTGTCATGTGAAAGATATAAAAATATATATTTATTACACAATCTATTTATTTACTTATTTTCTTTGGGAAACATACAATACATTTTTTTCTTATAATCTAAGCTTTAAAAGAAATATATACATCACAAACAGTTTCCACTTATAAAAAATAACTTACAGACAACGGTAACACTTAGAAATAAATAGAGACAGTCATATTTACTTAGAAGGTTTCTTATCTTCTGTAGTCAAACTTCATGATAACATTCGTCGCTTAACACCAGGTGAGATCGTGGTCACATGCCTGCACTAGATTTTTAACTAAAAAATAATAATTGATAAACTTAGGCTTACAATTTGACATCTAAAACATGCGTAAAAATAGGTTGAACGAATATTGTTCATAGTATGCCTTTAAAAACGTGAAAAACAAAATGTAAATTTGATAATTATATAAGAAACTTGTTTAATATGTCTGATGATTTCAAAACATGGCTTGTCACGTTTAAAAAAAATTAAGAATGTAGACAACGGTATGCTGTTTATTGATTGTAAATTATTATCTAATGTGCAGTTAAAGGACATTATTGAAGTGGGAATATACGATTCAGTTAGGGTAATTCATGAAAATCTAATAAAGAAATAAAATCCTGATATCGTATTAAATAGACATAATCACAGCGATTAGAGATTAGGTTTAGGCACGCTGTCGAGAATCTCGGCGGTCGCGGGATCAAACCCCAGGCAGTTATGTGTGTATTCACAATGAATTGTCACGTACTTTAACGGCGAAAGAAAACATTGTGAGGAAACTTGCACACCTAAAAGTTCTTAGGAAATTCTTAGGTGTGTAGTCCGCCAACCCTCTCAGTTGTAGAGGAGGCCCGTGCCCAGCAGTGGGACGTGTATCGGATGTTGATGTTGATGATTAGGTACATGTTACGCCTTTTTTATCAGCAGGCTACAAGAAAAAAATTAACATCCGCAACAGAACTTCCCTTAGTTTTCTCTAACATATTATAATTGAAAATTCAGAGGCGTTATACCGCATTACAATATCGCGTGAAATAATATCATTAACTTCTCATTAATTTACTGTACAAGGAAGTGGACCACTTTGCCTTAGTAACAGCCATTTGAATATATATATTTATGCATAATTTGCTATTATCAAGGTATTATAACCCAATACCAGTTGACAACAGAGTAGGATCCAACAACACGGTCAAAGCGGTGAGCGAGAACCGATAGCATGTGATTCACAGTAGTCGGACCGGTTGTTGTTTCTATCGGTTCAACGATCACGCAGCCGGAGTGTGATCATGAAGGCTCAACACAAGCTGTCAGACCTGTTCTTTGTCCAATGCTTTGCATGCAACTTTGTTTGGTTTCTTAGTTTCTAACTCTTTATATACTTCTGAAAGTCCCGTCGAAGATGGCCTAGGAATATGCTACATCTTTAATATGTAAAAAGTCGGTGTCTAATGTAGTTAAATTTGATGGTATTATAGGGCAAAAGTTAGCTGATAGATAAATATTTTTTGCTTGTGAAATTAAACTGATGTCATTTCTGCCAAGTCAAGAATTTTAAACATCGCAAGTGACATAGAAATTAGATTCAAAACGTTACATAGAGTGGCTTATATCAGTTTCTTGTAAAAAAACAAGCTGATTTATAGAAATTGGTCAATAAATACTTCTTGACGACAACCTTCGACTTTGAACATCCAGAAAAGGCTTGATCACCTTGCCAAATGATAATTTCCCGTGAACGAGACTAGGCACAACATCTTGAGATGTTGCATCATCCAGTTAAACCGGCCTTTTTAAACAAATCGAAACATTAGCATATTATGCAGATAAAATGCACGTATATTATGCACCAATCAAGGTGCCCCTTGTCGTGTACGAGGCAGTCCTGTCCTGATTTGCATAATGTGTTTGTTGCATATGTTATGCAGGTTTTTATTGAATTCTTAGTAGTAAAACTTTGTGTTATATACGGTGTAAATAGCTATGAAGTAGCTTAAATCAAAATTGCGCAGGAAATCTTCAATTTCCATAAAATGTTGCTAAAGCTGTTATAACCTGTTAAGTCCATCATACGTAATTTATTTGAATCGTTTTAGAAAATGCCTTTCACATTTGCTACCATGCTTTTGATGATATTAAAGAATAATTATTCTACATTTTCTAATAAAGAGATCATTGAGTATTGACGTTAAATACTAGGTATATAGGAAATTGAACAGACTTGGAAAGAAATCTATATAATACATTAAGTATGTAGTACCTAAAACAATGTTAAAAGGATGACTGAGGTCCAGTTAACTGGCCTTTCATCTTAGTACACTTAACAGATTCATTCAGATACCAAATTAAAAATAATAATAATTATGAATACAAACACTCGTATCTATCTATGTACATCAGCTCTTTTACGATCCGCTGTTGAGTTCGGGCATTCTTTAAAATGAGCCCTAGCTTTTTCCTCAGGTATTTTATCTTATTGACAATTAATATCACATTTCTTGGACTTATTATACCCAAAATCTTATCAAACATTCCTTTGAATTTCAGACTTGCTAAAAACCTGTGCACCAGAAAAGGCAGTCGTCGGGCGAACACCGGCAACCGTTTGGAACACTCGGTCCTCACCCACATTCAGCACGTGCCGTAGATTCTCCGTCCAACAACTCTTCTCATCATCACCCATCTCCCTCTAACCGGCGTCAGCTAATTACGAGTGAAAGAGATCGATGCTAGCAGTCATGGCCCGCGGAGACGAGTGCAAGACCGCCAGCAAGGCCAACTATGCGTGCAAGTCGTTCGACGTGTCCGCTCCTATGAAGTAAGTTTCTTTTCTGAAAGTTTTTCTACATCTTCTTATTTATATCCAGAAAGTTTATTGTTTCGTACCAGTAACAGATTAGGTTAGGACCTTAAGGAAACTGTATTTTTTTTTATACTGGCATGATAAACATATATGGGAAGGATAGGCAGGGAAATGATTGAATAACCCATAGGCCATGCCACCTATGAAGTAAAGGGACTTTTTCTGAGGAACAATGAAAAAAAAAATTACACCCAATAGTGACAGACGTATTCGTCACAGAAACAAGATATGCAAATTAATCTAGCTATTTAAATATAGAGTACTAATGCACCAAACATTTGTCGTAAATCGCAATCGTACTACGTAGTATACTTTTTAAAATTTCATTTGGTTTGACATCTAACTCGTAAGCCCCCTCAACATTCATAATTTTTTGTTTTTTTCAGGAAACCAACTACTCAAGTGTCCTATCAGGTTCCGAAAAAACCGGAGCAGAAGAAGGACTACGGAGCGTGGGGCCCTATTTACAAGGACAAGAAAACTTTCACCGATATGCACATTTGCTGAATGTTCCACCGAGCCGGTTCACCACTTTCATCATGCTTATCATCGTCACGTCACCGACCAACACCAATTTATAATTAGATTTCATATATCAAGTCCCATTAGAATTGAATAATTTCATACATATACATTGAACGTAAAAAAAAATTCGTGTCTGATTTGCCACCTGACACAAGGGACTTCATGTATTGAAATTGTTTTAGATTAAATGCTATGACCAAAAAATTGTAACAATTATTTTAATGCTGACAAATAAAAATGTCGACGAAATATCAAATTTTGTTTGTGACGGGCTGCTTTCACAGGTGTAGGGTATTATTGTCGCGCACTAACTTTACATGTATGTCATATTAACAAATTAAATCTCATCATCATTCGCATTAAAAGTCTTTTGTTGCGTGTCCCGAGAAATGTTTCTGTTTTCGGAAGTTTTATATAAAAATACTTCTGGCTGACTGATACTATTCCATCGTATCGAATTACTTTTTGTGAAAAAAAATCACAATTCCCCCCAATTTATTTTGCGACACTTCATTTTATGTCTTGTTTTATTGGAAGATTTTTGTAGCTTTAAATAGTGGTTTTTATTAAAATAATTGTACAAATATTCTGTCTATTAAGTGGAATAAAGTTTGTATATGTTTATTGATCTTCATTATTTTTGTAAAGTAAAGTGTCGCATGAACCGTTCGGAAATAATTGGCAAACGTTGAAAGTATAAAAAATGTGTATATTAAAAACACTTTAAAATTTATACTTTAATTATTTGAATTCCTATATTAAATTTAAAATAGAATTGGCTATCACTACACAATTGATGAACTGCAACGATAAAAAACTTTGTCATCAGGTGCCTATGGACACTTTTCAAATATTCAGACTGATTCTGGAACCAAACAAAATTGCGTTGGACATAATCACTGAAGATGATCTTTAGACCTTATCTGCGGTAGTCAATATATGCACGAACATACCCTGCAGGCAAATTTAGAAAGTTCTGACCCCACATTAAGATACAAGTCTTGTGTCGTGTTTATCAGAAACTACGAGAGACTTTTCGGTCTCACAAACGCCCAGACCCGAAACAAATATTTATAGATCACACAAACATTTGTCTCGGTGCGGGGATCGAACCCGCGGCCTCTCGTTTCCCAAGCTGGTATCTAGCCAACTGCGCCACGGGGCTGTCAATTTAGAAAGGCTTTTTTGTAAAATTTTAAAAGACAACTCTCACCAATAAATGTATTGCAATCATTCTGACGGCGTCAAGCGCTGGACATCTGACTGATGATGATGATGAATCGTTCTGAAATTGCCAATAAAATAAAAATGCGCTCTAGTTGAAATATTTCCGGTAATACTCAGAGCAATACGACAGTGTCATGACACGTTGAATTAAGCGATGCCGGCTGGTTTTGTAATGAAAAGTTCGCATTGTTTTCAAGATTAAAGTTGCCGCGACTATCAACCTCTCCCATAGATCTGCGGATTTTTGTTTCGACATTAACCATTGCCGTATACTTTTTCGTTTTTTCTACAGAGAAAAGAAGGCTACTATTTGGTTTCTGATTCCGTCATCATCATCATCATCATCAGCCCATATACGTCCCACTGCTGGGCACGGGCCTCCCCTGCAATTGCGAGGGTTTAGGCCTTAGTCGACCAGGCTGGCCTAGTGCGGGTTGGCGGACTACACACCTAAGAAATTCCTAAGAACTTTTTTAGGTGTGCAGGCAGGTTTCATCACGATGTTTTCCTTCACCGTTAAAGCAAGTGATAATTCATTGTGAATACACACACAACTCCGAAAAGTCAGAGGTGTGTGCCTGGGGTTTGAACCCGCGACCGCCGAGATTCTCGACTGCGCGCCTAAACCTCGAGGCCATCGAGGTATCCGATTCCGTACACCTACCTAATTATTTTCGTTGCAAAAAGCAGGTTCCCTTAAAGTTTCTCTTGAAACGATTCGCTGCTCAGCAAGATTATTGTGCGAACTATTGATTGTTGGTGAACAGAGTCTTTCTACATTAAACCAAGGCTACCTCTATTTAGTCTATTTTAGGCGTATAAATTGACGTTTGCAATAAGATTCGACTCCAGGATCGATTAAACAGCATCTGATAAGTGAAATATGGTCCAAATAGGTCGTCGACAGACGAGAAATGACAACGATCCCCCCTCACCTGTGGCTACAATACGATGTGGGTGTTACACTTTATTCACTGTGGTTGTTACCCGGATGGATGAGAATACCAATAATTGGATTTCCGATTACCTCACTATGTACTAAAACTAAGAACTACTAACTTTGCAAAATAAATTTTACTAGAGAAAAACCTTCAAGAAATTCTTCTGTTGCCCCAATCATACCCCTTTAGCAATCAGTTTACTACACTACAACATTGCTAATACATTCCTTCAACGTTAAAGTACGTGATTATTCATTGTGAATACACACATAACTTCGAAAAGTCAGAGGTGTGTGCCTGGGGTTTGATACCGCGACCATCGAGATTCTCGACCGCGTGCCTAAACCTCGAGGCCATCACGACCATACAATAATGCAAAGGAAATAACATTTAAATTGTTAAGGAATGAGCGAGGATATTATTTCTGGATAGTCGAGTTTATTCCTTTGTGAGTGACCATTAGAATGATAGGTTTCCTGTAGGCGGTCATTTCCGGGACTAGCGGCCAAGCTAAGGATTTCCTTTATTACCGCGAATACTGCGGCAGTGTGAAGGAGATACTGCGGTGATTTTAGTTTATTTGGTTTTAATTATTTTTTTTTCACATTTATATCATCAGTAAAAAACTCTGTTTGTTTGATACGTTAACATTTGATATTTTTGGCGTACGTAAATGGGCCGTAGGGTAGGAACAAAGGCTTTTTATTGTCCCCCGGTAAGGTTTTGAACAGTTGGTCGTTGGAGCAGACAAGTGTTGGAGTGGAGACCGCGCTTAGGTAGACGTAGTGTCGGACGTCCTGCATCACGATGGTCCGACGACTTGAGAAAGGTGGCGGGTAGCGGATGGATAAGGGCTGCTCAAGACCGGGATGGTTGGCGCCTACTTGGGGAGGCCTTCGTTCAGCAGTGGACGGCGATAGGCTGTGAATAAAGGCTTTTAACCGTTGTTATGTAAATTGATCAGTTTTGTTTTGTAGCTAACGTTTGTATCGTTATGACAATAAAAAAAATATGTCTATTGATAAAAAATGACATTTCGTGTTTCTGAGGGAGTTTCTTGGCGTTTATTCTTCACAATAACATTTTCCGAAGCGGCAATAGCTTAAATTTGACGATTTAAAAGCACATGTAAAAGTCTATTTGAAAAAAAAATATTTTGACTTGAACAATGGTAATTAATATTATTTTGCCATCACTTAGGATAACTTAAAAATTCATAAACTTATTAGCCAAGATAATTTTTCTTTCTGTATCTTCGCATTCGTGTACTTATTCCTGTGCTGTTGTATTGGTATAGAGTTACATTTATTTATTTGGTAAATTTCATAAATGTGAACTGAAAGCCAACATCCAAGTATTATTTTAGTTTTAGTTTTTTTTTAATTTTTGTGACCTCACTGATCTGAATTTTTCATTCTATTCTTATTCTAGATATTTAACAAACCAGTCTACTAAAGAATCTGTGTTTAAGAATGTTTCTAAAAGTTAGACCTCTAAGTTGCACGTACGAGTATAATTCAAGTCGAGATTATTCGGCTTATACTCATGGGGGAAATAGGATTATGGGATGTTAAACAAATAGGCTATTAAATGGATCATGGCCGCAGGTGTTAGGCTATAAATATGAGCAATTATGATGGTGAGTGATGCTTAGTATCACAGCAACAACGCCATTCTGAATATTTTATACATACATACTTAAACTCACGCTTGTATTCCCCGAAGTCAGTATCAGTCCCACGTAATAGGGGGCGAGCCTATTTCCGTTTTTCTGGCATATTTCCAGACTCCGTGCTGCTATTGAGAAAATCCTAATGGAAAACCCAATAACACTTTGCCCGACCCGGGAATCGAACCCAGGACCTCTAGATCGCACGGCACATATTTTTTACTCACACGGTATATAGGTATGGTTGTTAGGTTTTTCTAAGTAGTTGGTAAAATAAAGTGATACAAGTAGTTGCTATATGTAATTATTTCGTAGTACTCGTAATAAGGTGATAATTAAAACACCTGGATGGAATATGCAATGTTATTATAAATGAAAAACATCGTGAGGAAACCTGCACACCTAAACGTTCTTAGGAGTTTCTTAGGCGTGTAGTCCGCCAACCTGCACTAGGCCAGTGTCGTGGAATAAGGCCTTAACCCTATCAGTTGTCGAGAAGGCCCGTGCCCAGCAGTGGGACGTATAAGGGCTGATGATGACTATAAATGGGCTGGTGAAACGTGATTATTAAGCAGTCATATTTACTCTGTAAGTTAATCTTACACGCGGCAAAGTTACTGTATTAGCGAAACGACTATGGTTATCTCTAACGAGTTGACACAGGTATGTCATTTTTTTTGTCTCATTTAACATACATACATACATAAACTCACGCCTGTATTCCCCGAAGGGGTAGGCAGAGGTGCATTTGTGCACCCACATTTCGCCAGGTATGTATCAGTCCCACGTAATAGGTGGCGAGCTTATTGCCGTTTTTCGGGCACAATTCCAGAAAACCCTATAACACTTTGCCCGACCCGGGAATCGAACCCAGGACCCGTAGATCGCACGGCACATACATGTCTCATTTAAATGCTTATGAAATGATAATCGTTAATGAGTTATTCACTATGAAAGCGGGCTACTCGTAGAGAATGAATTTACGCAAATTCCTCGCAATACACTGCCAGCGTGCAGCATTTCAACAAATTACTCTGTATTCAGCACAGAAAATGTTATGAATAATATTTATATACAAAAACTGTAGAAAATATGAATACAGTCTCATGGTTAGCCTTTTTGTTAAATTGTTGATGCGGCGATTCGAGAAATACGCCTGCTAATTTGAATAGAAATTGTAGCGGACATTTTCGCGGTTTTTGAGCAATTTTGTAGTTTGCTTGTTTCTGACATACTGATTTTGTGATGTGTATATCTAATAAGTCGAGCAAAATAAAATAGTTTGACTTGGCAATCACACTTAAAGTGAGATAGGTACATCGTGTTTTCATGCGATTGCCAAATCTAACTCTTTTATTTAAAACATAAAAAAATAATAATATTGATATGGTCACTATAAGATGTGGTCTGATAAGCTAAGAGATTAATAACTTAAGACAGAAGGCCCCTTAAACGGAGACCGAATAAATCGACTTAGGACTTAGATCTCACAACTTTTTACGGTAGAAGAACTGAGTTGCAAGACTTGTTTTTTTACAAGTTTTGTTTTTTATGGGATATATATATCTTTATCTTTATAATAAGTAAATGTTTCTTATATAATAAATTAGCGTCATTATGTGCAGTTAGTGAATGTAGTTACAGTTTTGATTTATAAATAGTAATAATTCAATAAATACGTTTCCAAAATAGAAAGTATGCTATACGGTAAAATAAATATGATCATACGCATTTAGAACCAAACTTAAAAACCATTATTGTTATTTATTTTCACTAAGTTACTAAATTAACAAATTAGCTAAGAATGCTTCCAAAACTTTTTACCATCACATTCTTGAATTTTCTACACAAAAATGTTTCGTCTATAAAATATAATAGCTACAACAGCCTTCAAGTCTACAATTGCGTATAGTTTATACAGTTGCTATAACTATTTTTTTTAATTATGTAGGTATGTTAATTGATTTCAAATAAATAAGGACGTTACCTTCCAATGACCGTCCGAAGAGTCCTACTAGATCAGAATGCGATAGTGCGGTTCCCTGTCGTTTCCGGGTGCATAGTGCAGCGCTCCCGTGAGTCCCGCGGGCTGGTCACGTGCTATCGACCGTGGTGCGGGGCCGGGATGCGGGACTCTTGGCACGCGGATGTGCGCGCGCATTACAATACCCGCGACCTTCCCAATACACTAAATTAATGTCCTAATATGTGTATAAAAAAGGCAAAGAAAGTAAGATGAAAAGTTATGTAATAAAAATAAAAATAAAAAAGGTTTTATTTTCATTAAATTTAATTTATAATTCTCGCCTTAAATTGTAGTTGAGATGCAGTTACATTAAAAATTAAAAATTTAGTTTTCTTAAGTCAGTGGAGTCACTTTGCCGTGCCAGATTAAAAAAAATACATTGCGCGAAGTTACCAACACGGTTATAAAGTTTTGCTGCGGTTACGCGCTAAATTGAATTTTGGTCGCGGCATGATCGCCGGCCGGCACAGTGCGGCATTCGTGTTGTGCGTCGCGGCAGACGTCGCATGGCCGAGCGCGGCAAATACCGCGTCGCGCCCGTGCCGGCGCCCGCAAAGCGACAGTACGCTTACGTGCCGTGCCCGCGCTCCGAGGAAGTGGGCACCGAGCTAGCACTGCAGCTCCTCAGGAACCACAGCCACGACGAGCCAGAAACACCGCAGAAATCGCCGTCCGGTGAGTTCCACAAACTTGCCTTCAACTTTTTTCCCGCCAAAACTTTACGTCAGTTTGACAGCATGAAGTATGTTACCAATCAAAATTTTGTGTTGTTACCGTTAATCTTGCAGGATCCCACGCGTTATGATACAAAAAATAAATGTCTGAGCAATTTAAAAAATCATGTTTAATTTTCAGTGCGACGATGTCGTAGACAAAATAAAAACATTTTAGAAATAAACTGCTTGTTATGAAAATATGTCCGGTCTATATTCGTGTAATAGTTGTGAGCGAGCACAATTTTCGTAATCGAGTTTTGAAATCGAAACAAATTTTTGAAAGTTAGATAACATCGGTCGTTACGAGAATATCCAAGTGACTTTGTTTCGCTGTTTCCATTAAACTGTTTATTTTGTTAATGAAATTTAAAGTTTTATCTTTCTAAATATCGCGGAAAATGGAATATTCAATGTGGAAAACATTTTAATAGTATTTTTGTCATATAGATACTCTTATATATACTAAAATCTGTCTACATAGTAAGAGCCTTGTTGTGTCCACGATTAACTGAAGTTTGTTATTTCAGTCCAGGAATGAGTAAATCCAAAATGTATAACAAGTAGTCATTCCTTTGTTAACTGTATTGTTAAGTTGTAAGTTGCTCTAAGAATCTTCTACACATAACTTACTATTCCTTAGTTAATATAGGTTTTGTACCAACTTTAAACTTATTAAATTATTACGTTTTTTCTTCCGGAGAAAAATATCAAGTCGTTATGAATTTTTTCACATCGGGAACGGGACCATTTTATCGGTAAAGTGATGCAGATTTCCTAATGTCTCTGTAATACTGAGGGCTATGAAAACGAAGGCAGTTTTTTATAGCTTAAAATAATATAGGTGTAGTATTATGTATGAAATGTTTCACGTGTCTATACCACCATAATTTAATTATGGTGTAATAAAAACTAACACAACAAATGCAAACACTAGACCTAGTTATGAACTCTTCGGTCTACATTCGTGCAGTTGACTTAATTACGCGTCTATTTCAGTGTGAATGGGTGCAGTCATTGATAAAGCGATGACGTGCGCGACGCCGTGTCTCTCATTACTGAATACAATATATATTATATATATAGTATACTTGGCACTCACATTCGGATATGCAAATGCGACAAGAGCAATGCATGAGATGTTGAAATGATGTGAACTGTTATTATCTTTGTTTGGAATTTATGGCGCTCTTGTTGGAGGTCGTTAAAACTTCGATAGTTCCGTTCTGAAGTATCGGAAAATGATCATTGCTTTTGGTTCCTTTAAGTATGTAGATAAGGTAAAGGGAATTGAAGGAAAGTTTGAATTTCTTCCCTTGCATGTAATTCAATTGAGACTTAAGAACGAACGTCATGGCAATAGAAATAAAAGCCGAAGATAATGCGTCCCATGTTTAAATAACATAATAAGAACAATTTTCTTATAGCTAGAAGAGAGGGAGAACTTTCAACCAAATGTAAAGTATGAATTAAGATTTGATATACGTCATGTTTATGCCTTGTTTCAATGAGCCACGATATAGTCAGAGGCGTTAGAAAACTGTTGTAAAGCAACTTTTTGTGGTTCGCTTGTTTAGTGAGATTGTCCAAGGCTCAATATACTGTTAGGATGACATCCAAAATAGTGTTCACTGGTGCATAAAGCGGATAACTGCTGTATTGATAATGCAAATGTGATCCGGGATCAGCATGTATTTCTTGCAATGAATGTGTCAGTATAAATGTCGATGGCTATTTAGACACACTATTTGGACCTACTACTGCACTCGCAATATTTTTTTAAATTGGCGTGAAGTAACAACAGCGTACCTGATTAGCCTGATGTCATCCAAATAGAGCATTAGGGGTCTAAAAGAGTTTCATGCCAGTACGGTCCAATTTACAATGCCAGTATAAAAAGAAACATAGATTTGTTCGATACTATTCACAAGCATTGTCATCATCAAATCATTTATTCATTACAACGCAGAGAAAAGATCTACTTAACGACCCAAAAAACATAAAAATATTTTAAGACACTTTATATCGGACAATAACTGCAGGGCATGGAGCGTTTAAGGCAACATAAAGCCGGCTGTTAGCTACAAAAGTGCTGACAGACACTGTATGTCCGCATTGCGCCTGGAGGCTCCCGTCGTGGACCAGTTCACACATCTCTCCCGCTGTTTCCTTTGTTATGAAAACTGTAACAGCCGTCACTGAATGTTTAATCACTCAAGAGCAGTCCTTTCCTAAGCACTGAAGCTGTCACCCCACTTTGAACTTTGCATCCAAAATACTAAATATCAAAATGGTGCGCAGTAAGACACTGAGAAAAGTAGAACGAGATTTGAGCTATAAATTAGGTAATAAATAAGAGTTTGCGCTTCGTCGCCTTGTAATGCGCTGTAATGTACAAAAGTTTAACGGAAAGTTGGTGACAGTGTAATTAAAGATATTGCTGAAATAAATTTTAGACTTTTAGGTGGAACCATTAACTTGGTAATAATGCAAAAAAGTACAGCCCCGTGGCGCAGTTGGCTTGACACCAGCTTGCGAAGCGAGAGGCCGCGGGTTCGAACCCCGCACCGAAACAAATGTTTGTGTGATCCACAAATATTTGTTTCGGGTCTGGGTGTTTGTGAGACCGAAAAGTCTCTCGTAGTTTCTGATATCCATGACACAGGACTGGTATCTTAGTGTGCGGTCAGAATTATGTATGTGACTTTTGGGTGTATTTATTTATTATTCTTATTCATCATTATCATTATCAGCCCATATACGTCCCACTGCTGGGCACGGGCCTCCTCTACAACTGAGAGGGTTTAGGCCTTAGTCCACCACGCTGGCCTAGTGCGGGTTGGCGGACTACACACCTAAGAAATTCCTAAGAACTTTTAGGTGTGCAGGTTTTTATCACGATGTTTTCCTTCACCGTTAAAGCAAGTGATGATTCATTGTGAATACACACATTCTTATTATTTAATATTAATTCATCAGTTCTGTCTCTAATGTATCTTAGAATACATGAAATTTGCCTAACCCAGGACCTCCAGATTGCACGGCACATACCGTGTGTGCCGCGCGACCACGAGGTAGTCAGTGGAGTCAGAGTATGGTATTACACTATTGTTATGAATTTTTCTATATAGCAGTGAGATAAATAAAATTAAAACCAGTGGAACGTATATGGGCTGATGATGATGAATGATGATGATGATACTTACTTCTCCAAGATTTTCTGATGAACTTTCAGTTTCGATTGATCTCGGAGCTCGTGTTTTGTTAAAACCAATAAATACATTTAAAATGAAAAATCGGTCATGGTCATGGAGCGGTTGCATCCGAAACTGGGCCAAGTGCTCATCTTGGGATTGTTGTCAGATGGGGTGGAGGGTGATGCACCCTCGTAGTACCGCCAAATTCTTCATCTCCTTGTATCACGAAAATGTAACTGAGTTGGTATTTTTGTTTCGAAGTAAAAGCAATATTGAATGAACAAAAAATATTAGAATTAAATATTAGAATTAATTAGAATAATAAACGTATCTTTAAAATAAGAGGTATTAACGTACTCTTTGAAAAGCTCATCCTACTTAGTCCTACTTTGTGTGATACATTTTCTCGCCTAAGCCGTTGATAATTTTGAGAAATTTAGGCATAAATTATAAATGATTCTATGAAAAAGGATAAAATATGTTAATGTTATAACATTGTGCCTGAGCAAAGCTAGTTATGTCAGTATAAAAATACGAATTAAAACAAGAAACCAACTATATTTTTTTCTATTCAGTTTATATATAGTAAAATCTAAATTTTTCTGAATACAAATTCTGAATTCCGAAAGAGTTCAATTGCTTACGTGCGCTCTAACGTATGAAGATTCCAATATCGAACCGAAGGCAGCGATAAAATAATAATAAAAAATATATTTTCTCCAAATGCGGACGCAAACACCATTTCATTTGCATAAAATTGCGGTTCGGAGGAAAACAACTAGCGGGTAGGTACTGGGGATGTGAATACTCCGCACCAACTGCGGAAACGATATGAGCGCCATCTATCATCGCGGACAACAATTACTACGCCGACGTGACTCTGGAATATCATGCGCATTTCACTATCCAGGGGCAAAGATTAAATTCTGTCGACTCAGAAGATATATAAACATCTTTTTCCACTTTAAAACAAATAAAGTATCAATTGTATTATTGAAGACCCCAGCATTGTTTCCAATGTACTGTGTATTGATATTTTCAAGGATTAATTATGTTGTGCATTAAAGACATGTTAAGCTCCCCCTAGAGACTCACTAAGCTTCGTTTCTCTATGTCATGTCTACGTTCTGAACTATATGAAGTCCAAGAAAACCGATATGATCCATTAAAAAAAAAAAAAAACTGCGTCAATCCTGGTATGCAGGTGTAATTCGTCTGGTGCATGACCCAATATACCAGTTATTTTTTATAGCCGGTTATGTTTGTTTCAATTTTTAAAACGCATCAATGGATTGGCCTTTATTATTCGTCAGACATGCCTATTTGTCTGATCATTTAAAAAAAAAAAAAAACATTATCTAAAATAGAATAGACTTTATATGTATATTTAACGCAGGTCACATATTAGACGATAGATTACAAAAAGTATGCGAAAATTTGAATGATTACAATTTTGAAACCCCATATTTTATTTATCATTGCTATTACATTATTTAAAGAAATATTTCAGGTATATTATAATAATTTTTTGTTTTGTGTTTAAAAAATATTTCATTTACAATCTAGAAGAATAAAATTCGTGACTGCGTGTTATAATATATAAAACTCGACAGTTTTATCGAGTCGAGTTATTTAAGTCTAGGGTTTGGAAATCCAAATTCTTCAGATATATGCGGGCAAAAATGTTGAATATTTCTAATAATGATTGCCTTCTCAAGGGCGGGCCGTGAAGGACATTACATGCACGTAATAACATACAAGTATTTTAATTACTTATTCTAAAATTTTATGTCTGGCTTAAATAAATATTTTTCTATTTGACAGCCTCGTGGCGCAGTTGGCTAGATACCAGCTTGTGAAACGAGAGGCCGCGGGTTCGATCCCGCACCAAGACAAATGTTCGTGTGATCCACAAATATTTGTTTCGGGTCTGAGTGTTTGTGAGACCGAAAAGTCTCTCGTAGTTACTGATACCGACGACACAGAACTTGTATCCTAGTGTGGGGTCATAACTATGTATCTAGTTGGGTGTATTTATTTATTTAAATTCGTATCTATTCTATTACCTTTACCTCTGTTACAAAATTAAAATTCAACTGTTGTGAACAATAATAAACTGAACGACATTGTATGTGATCCGTGACATGTCCCGCTAATGAAATGTTGTACCTTGTCCATATTTATTTTTATGAAGGTTAATTTTTGTCTTTATGTTAAGTAATAGAGTAAGATACTTAAATAAATACTCACTATAATCACACATACAAACATACATAGATAACATCACGCTTGTATTCCCCGAAGGGGTAAGCAGAGGTGCATTTATGTACTCACATTTCACCAGGTACCAGTATGTATCGGTCACGTCAAAGGGGACGAGCCATTTCCCGTTTTTGGGCACATTTATACAATATATTCCGTGCCTATTACCTATACCGAGGATTTCCTAATGGTAAAACCCAATAACATATTGCCCGACCCGGAAATCGAACCCGGGATCTCTAGATCGCACGGCACATACTTGTGCCGCGAGACCACGAGGCAGGCATAATCACACATACAACTTTTACTATTAAAGTTGCCGAGTACTTGTGGGGGATTCATAATAAGCTACAAGAACGACAGTATAATGAGTTATAGTTTTTTTTTTACTGCCTCGTGGTCTCGCGGTACAAGTATGTGCCGTGCGATCTAGAGGTCCTGGGTTCGATTCCCGGGTCGGGCAAAGTGTTATTGGGTTTTTCCATTAGGAAATTCTCAGTAACAGCACGGAGTCTGGAAATGTGCCCGAAAAACGGCAATAGGCTCGCCCCCTATTACGTGGGACTGATACATACCTGGCAAAATGTGGATGCAGAAATGCACCTCTGCCTACCCCCTCGGGGAATACAGGCGTGAGTTTATGTATGTATGTAGTTTTTTTTTAAATTAATTCACATGGTAAAGGCCAATTTTAAGACAACATTTAAATTTCACTTCCAAATTATGCACATATTTATAAAACGAAGAGTTGTACCAGTTGGAAATTTACCTCAATGTTAAAACGAGACATTATATTTATGTTTGGAAAGACGTAAAGCTAAATGTGGTCACTAGGAACTTTATGTAGCGAGTTTAACATCCATATAAAATATTTAATAGCAACTCGATAGTAAAGCTATTCGTGACGAATGAAATAAAAGTGTTATGAGCTGTTTAACAGTTGATAAAATAAAATTATTTAAGTGTCGTGTTAAATATTGTTATCGTTTAGTAGAAATTATTGATATTTATCGGCTCCTGTTCCAGTTAGTGACAGCCCCGTGGCGCAGTTGGCTAGACACCAGCTTGCGAAACGAGAGGCCGCGGGTTCGATCCCCGCATCGAGACAAATGTTTGTGTGATCCACAAATATTTGTTTCGGGTCTGGGTGTATGTGAGACCGAAAAGTCTCTCGTAGTTTCTGATACCCACGACACAAGACTTGTATCTTAGTGTGGGATCAGAACTATGTATGTGACTGTTGGGTTAAAGAGAAAGAGAAAAAAGAGTTAATATGGAGGCACACAACACTTTTCAAAGCTATGTGTGTATTCACAATGAAATATTACGTACTTTAACGGTGATGGAATACATCGTCTGGAATCCTGCACACTTAATAATTCTATGGCATTTTTAGGTGTGTATTCCGCCAACCCTCCCTAGGCCAGAAAGGTGGACTGAAACCTAACCGCTCTCAGTTGTCAAGGAGGCCCGTGCTAAGCAGAGAGATGTATATTGTCTGATGATGATGATGATGATGATGCTGCTGCTGCTGCTGCTGCTGATGATGATGATGACGATGATGATGATGATGATGATGATAATGATACTAGTATGTTAATCCCACTAATGGACACTTAAGGTAACTTTTGTAGACTATTAGTTCGTCTACTTTATTTTCATAATCCCTTTCTAATATTAACACGTATGCATTGAAAAGCAATAGAATAAAAACTCGATTCCCATATAGAGCAATTTGAAATTGGCGGAACTTAATTTAAATTAAATTTCATCTTATAATAGACCATTTGGCCAACAGTCCATTAAGCAATTGTTAATTGGTAGGCTTATTAAATACTCAGGTCAAATTGCAAGTTGAAATGCTGACAGCGACTGTAAAGATTCATAATTCCCTTTCTATTTCTTTGATACTACAATCATAATAAAATATTATAGTAGAAAGCCAGTATGTCAGATGCATCTAATACAAATAAGACAGTCGATAGTAATCTGAAATACTCGAAAGAGATTCTCCGCAGTACGGAAGACGTGGAAATTGCTTGTGTACGCTAGGGAGCCGCTAGTCAGGCTGAACGAGTCTAGTGTTGTTTTATCTTTAAAATTAACTTGTATAACATTCTTTGCAATATTTGCTAGAGCTCTGGTTAGAAAACAACTCAAAATCGGATTTTTGTAATACAGAATATTGTCGCAGGATAAGACAATTCCCCGCTGAAATTTTTATCGTAAAGTTCAGGAGTAGAAGTTTTCTGCTTATAAATGGGAGTTTTACTTGGCACAACTCCCATAACGTAAGTGTCTATTAACACCTTTGTAATATTTTAAAGCGGAGAAGGTCTTAAGCCGGTTCCAGTATTGTTGGCGTGGCAAAAAGAATAGAGAAATGTCAAAGTATTGCATTGTAATGTCAATGTAAAAAAAAGGCCCATTTATGAAACACTGCACCTGTCCATTTACAGTGGCCTGTGTAATGCCTTAGCTACTATTAAGTATAGAAAGCAGTTTGCTAATATATTTAAAAAGCTGCAAGAAGTTGATTAACCTAGTTTTTAGGCAACTCTTAAAATATTGTTGGTATACCTATTGCAAATCTCAGTAATTTTATTAAAACGCTATTTTCATTGAGTATTACAGAATATCTTATCCATTTTCTCGGTAAAACAACGAGCAAATCGACAATACTTGCTCACGCTTCGTACCTACTGAAGTCTGAAAGTATTTCCTGCAGTGGTATCAAATGTCCGTCCGTAAATCCGTCAATATTGATACAATTGGCCGAGCGTCACGGAACGTTAACTGTTCAAGTAACCGCGAATTACAAGGGTTAATTGGGTTTTATATTTTATTCTTGTTGCAATGGTTTATTTTAATGAAAATGGTTTCTGCGCAATATCTATTGATGTATTTACTTTTGCTTAAGTGAAACGTTTTGCTTTTAATACTTGTTTGCGGCATCTAATTTCAAAAAATGTAAATACAATAACAAGTAAATTGATTGATTTAATTTGATAGATATTTTGGTTTGTATACATAAGAGTAGATTTATCTCTTAATAAACTATTGATGAATTCCAACTTATTTGGTCGAAAGTTGTGTTAGAATACCTTTATTCTATTCTAATATCTAAACTCTCAATCTAAAAAAGGGTGCTGAAAATGTCATTTGGTAAAAGATCTTATAATTCCAATAAAATTTTAGGCAGCTTAGATTGCCGGGTACTAGATTATGTGTAACAATAATTGATTACCCATATGATATGGGTGATATGGGCCATATCAACGAACAACACTTGATGCTTCAGTAAACGATAGTCTAGTAATGGACAGTGTTGATGAGTTTTTAGATGTTGTGCACTAGGAACAAATTGGTTAGAAGTTAGACCAAGCATCGTGACTCTTAGATCGTTGAGCAAAGAGTGCAAGTTTGAGATTTGATGATGTAGAAATTGCGCCCGTGTTTTTATTCTTGGCCGAACTAAATATTTTTCTACTGCAGCATTAATGTATAGCCCTTTTCTCAAGCACCTTTTTTAATATCCATTTTCTTCTATTGTTATTTGCCGGCCTCGCACCTCATGGAACTTTTTTATATTACATCGTTTCCATTTGCTGTTCCTTTCATAAAAAAGTATAGAAATAGTAATTAACTAATATTATTAATATGCGCAAGAAAGTTCATTAGTAGATTAATTTTATCTGGGGGCACGGCAGTGCCCCCGCCAAGTCGAGCGAAAAAGCGGCACGGCCGTACTATACTTTTCTCTAAGCAACTCAGGCCATTTTCGACACCCTATAACTTCGTTGGGGATAAACCTAGAAACCTGAATTTTCTGTCACCAAGCAAGCATAGTATAAACTTTGTAAATTTCAAATTTCATTCAATTTGAACCAGTAGTTTTAGAATTATAACTAGTCAAACTTCGCGGTTTTGGTCACTCACTGACCGATCATCAAAACTGTAAGGCACTTCTAGCCGACATAGAAGCTTCAAATTTGGAACACAATTAGTGTTTAGTGTATAACTTAAGGAAAAATTAAAATATCTTGCATTTTTGGTCTACTTTTCTAGATTCACAAACTTCATAAATAACTTTGTAATCTCATATAAATATATAGGATTACAATGATACATTTGCAGTAAATAAATTAGTGTACCTGTATAGTATAAAATAATGGAATAATAGGTGTAGCTAGATAAGTAGGGATGGTATTGAGATTTAGGCGTGAGGTCGAGAATCCCGGCGGTCGCGGGTACACACCCTAGCCACACTTATCTGACTTTTCGAAGTTATGTGTGTATTAGCAATGAATTAGTATTCGGGAAGTGCTTACTATAGAAATGACCCGTGGCGCAGTTGGCTAGACACCAGCTTGCGTAACGAGAGGCCGTGGGTTCGATCCCCGCACCGAGACAAATGTTTGTGTGATACACAAATATTTGTTTCGGGTCTGGGTGTATGTGAGACCGAAAAGTCTCTCGTAGTTTCTGATACCCACGACACAAGACTTGTATCTTAGTGTGGGATCAGAACTATGTATGTGACTGTTGGATGTATTTATTTATTTATTATTTATGAAGTAAGGTCTTTAAATTAAGGACTGCCTCGTGGTCTCGCGTTACATGTATGTGCCGTGCGATCTAGAGGTCCTGGATTCGATTCCCGGGTCGGGCAACGTGTTATTGGGTTTTTCCATTAGGAAATTCTCAATAGCAGCAGGGAGTCTGGAAATGTGCCCGAAAAACGGCAATAGGCTCGCCCCCTATTACGTGGGACTGACAGGTATGTATCAACATACCTGGCGAAATGTGGGTGCAGAAATGCACCTCTGCCTACCCCATCAGGGAATATAGGCGTGAGTTTATGTATGTATGTAGCAATGAATTATCGCGTACTTTAACGGGGAAGGAAAATATCGTGAGGAAATCTTAAAAATAGGGTCAAGTAATTTATTCCGTTCAAAAAAAAAATTTAAATTTACCTCTAATAAGCTTTATGTTGTAAATTTCTGTTAGGTAGGTACATTGACAGTACCAATTTATAGTGAAAGAGAGATAAAAACTTTAAAATAGGATTAACTCCAACTGACGTATGACGCGTGCGGCCCTAAATATTTCTAACTAACGCAAAATATAATTATTATTTTAAAATAAAATTCACGACGCGGCCGCTCTCGTCTCGTATGTAGAGGAGGAAGACTACCTACAAAAGTAAGCAAAGCTCATAAGGCAGAGAGTGGGCATTAAGAAAATCCGTTGTTAGTACTCAAGAAGTAGAAGATACCGAAAAGAAAAAAGTAGGACTATCTACAAAAAGAAATGAGATCCCATAAAAAACAAAACTTGTAAAAAACCCCAAGTCTCGCAACTCGGTTCTTTTGCCATAAAAAGTTGTGAGATCTATATGATACCAAGTCGATGAATTTATTCAGTCCCCATTTAAGGGAACTTCTGTCACAACTTCTGAACAACTGTCTGTCTGTCTGTGTTATTATGCACTTAGCTTACCAGACACCATCTTATAGTGACCATATCAATGTTAAAAATCTTTTATGTTTAAAATAAAATAGTTTTGACTTGGCAATCGCACTAAAAGTGAGATACATTGTGTTTTCATGCGATTGCCAAGTCTAACTACAAGTACCAAGTACAACTTTTTATGGCAAAAGAACCGAGTTGCGAGACTTGGGGTTTTTTACAAGTTTTGTTTTTTATGGGATATGATTTTACGCGTTAAGCCATTTTTTTCAGTTTTGGTATAAAAAGGATGTAAAGGACAGTCACAGGTTTTACGTTGATTGTCAAACGCCTGCAAAACCTAGTCGACCAAAAATGAATTTGAAGCTATACCAAAAAAATATAATAGTAAAATAAATAGACGGTCAATAGACAGGAAATAAATATAGTAACCATTACCTTAAAAATCTTTTGGTTAATATGTTAATATAATATAATATGTCGTGGCCAATTCGCCTAATATTTGTTACTCAGACGGTGTAGTTTAAGTGCTTTAAAATGTAATGTTTGCATAGGAAGTCCCCAAAAACTAGAGGTCCAGTTGTCGCGAGTGAAGCGACACTGATTTACGCTCGGCTTAAAAAGATATATCGCTGCTTCAGTCCCACGATACGAGATTTGTAATTTGGGAAAGTTTTGATTGTACATATAAATAACGTAACATATCCATAATGTATCCTCGGAACTGTAACGCAGTATATAAATTGCACAAATAAATTGTAAAATCGATTATACAATTTATATAAATTCAGTCGTTTTTTTCGCGAAAATACTCTTGTCTATATACCCAAAATTATAGAAAGAACTCTATTTCTGCAAACACATATCGATTTATATGTTTTCAGTGACACAGTACTGAGAAATTGTTAACGAATAACGCTGAACGGGTATAAAACCCAGCACCTCCGATCGCAAAGTTCTCTCTGACTCGTATACCGCGGAACGAACAAGGCAGTTAGCCATTGAACGCCTTGTCAAGTACTACATAAGTGTATTTATATTTATGTTAGTTACAAGTATATATTTCAGCTGGGTTTGGGGTCCAAGGTGCTTTGTGAAGCGGGCCTAAGATAATTTCGACCGAATCTTGCCGCTTTGGTTTTATTCGAACTTTATCTGGCTATAGCGTAGCTTTTATGAGATAATACCATAGCCAATCCTTTTAAGTAATTAAGAACCGTAGCGTATTCCGTAAGTTTTCAAACAACGCCGCTGTAATACTCATAATTAGATCTTTTCAATCAATTAGCAGTTGGAGCGTCTTTCAAAGAATGTCGTTTAAAAAATTCGAACGCAAAGCAGAATTTGTTTGCAAAGAAGTAATTTTAAGTTATGGCACTAAAACTGGCACTCAGCGCTGGGAACATCGGCAATCTAATTATTATAACATTGAACATAAAGTATAACTTGCCCGTCTTGGATAGTTTCACTATGCCGAGTTGTATGCTTCATATTTTTGTACCACTTTCAGCTATCTCTGGTATTGCGATTTGAAAAAAGACACATAGGGCTTTACGTATAAATGTTGTTAAGATATTTTTCCACTAGCATGGTTTTTCTCCCTTTTTCTAACGATACAGAGGGCCTAGACAGGTATGTACTATGATTGAGCGTGAACGTCAATACAAAGATTTAATGCATGGAAATGACATGTGACAATCGAAATTTCCATACATTTGATCCATCAGCGTTGCGTGTACTAGATCTATCTGCTAAAGTTCCAGGTCAAACGGCCTAGCAATACAACTACAGTCGTGAAAGATGATAGCAATGTTTAGAAGCAAGGCTCTTAAGCTCAGTCTACTCGTGGGGTTATCCCCGAAAGGGTAGACAGGTATATTTTTGCACAAATCTTTCGCCAACTGCGTTGAAAGGTCGTAATGTGGTGAGCCTACTGCTGCTTTGGGTATATTTCTAAACTCAAGGCTGCTATTGAGAATTTCCTAATGGTAAAATAATGATATTATCTGCGACTCGGAGAATCGAAGTCCCCTCTCGATCATACGGCACACATATGCCACAAGACCAACAAAGAAAAAAATGTAAAAAATAATAATTGTAAAATTTTAAGAAACTAAGTTTTTTTTTTTTTTACATTCTTAAGTTCATCACACTTATATTACATTATTTATTTGTATAGACATTCGTTTTCTAGGAAAGCTTTTTTTATTCTCAAGATAGTAGGCTACTCTACTATCGTACTAATAGGTTGTCTTAAGATTTCGCTTAAGTACGTGCGGCGACTTAAAATAAAATAATGAGCCGTTGTAGTAGTTACGTATTATATTGTTTAGGTATTTGATAAAATTGTGGTTTGCAGAAATTATAAAAGAAAATTTCCCTTTTATGAGTAGCTTCCTACATTTGTAACTTTATCTTATATGTGTACTCAATACTTCTGCCCTGAAATCTCTTCCGTCAAATATTGAAGATTCAGTGTGCCTTTTATTCCATTGTTTTATGGAATATGCTTTTGTAAATTATTTAAAAACTCTTAATTACTTAATAGCGACTCGGCAAACGTAGTGTAGGGCGCCCTGTGGCTAGGTGGGGTGACGATATTCGCAGGGTGGCTGGCAGCGGTTGGATGAGGAGGGCCGAAGATCGAGCCTATTGGCGTGCCATAGGAGAGGCCTATGTCCAGCAGTGGAGGTAAGAAAGGCTGATGATGATGATGATGATGAACTATAAGAAATCAATAATAGTTTACCTAATTCGTTTATCAATGCATGATATTAAATATACCTAATAAGCCTAGGTTTCCCTGGGTTCCTTTGGACTCTATAGCAAAATCCACCAATTTTGATGGTTTACTAATTTTAGGAAATGGGTTTACGTGAACGTAACAGAATGGCATGCATACATTGTTTTTCATTTATAAAATTGGCCTGTTTTATCTTGTATGTAGTAATTGGTTGAAATAAAACCACTATGACAAGGTAAATGTGAAACAGAGAAATGTTTCCGCAACGAGCGCGACATGAATAAAAGCGCACGAGAGTCAACTGGTGACCTTCCCACGGGTTGCAATGGAACAGTAAACAATGAACGACGGAAAGAAAAATCGATGCTCCAATAAAAATGGTAAATTCGCTTATACATACATGCATTTCTGCAGTCACGCTTTTTCAATTGTATTTGGAGTCCCACGTAACAGAGACTGAGTCTATTGCAGTTATTCGGGCTTATTTTTAAACTTCGTGCTGCTATTGAGAATTTCCTAATGGAAAAGGTCAATAACAACTTTCCGATCCGAGAAACGTACCCGGGTTGAAAAAGGGAGAAACAAATAATGAGGCAAAAAATAGCACGTCGTAGAATTAATAAACCATTCCTAATACCTATCTGCAGATCGATAAAATAAATCAAACATAACAAGTAATTTGTGAGCGAATTAACATTCCCTTGATTGGTCCAATATAGCGATCTAATAATAGCGAAAATATCGGCAAATGAATAGTAAATGGGCTTAACCCATCGATAAAATTGGGCTACATTTCGAGTTCGCAAGGATTTGCTTTTTGTTTCGATATCTGTATTTTGTGTTCACAGTAATATTTAATTTTCTAAGGAAATTTTTAAGGAAAATTGGAGTTCAGAAGTTTGAAACTTAAGCGAACGATATGGTCAATTATGTAAATTTACATAGTTCTTGCATTCTTAAAAAACTTTTAAGTCAGCAAGACAAAAAATTTGATAAACGATTATTTTCATATTAATTTAAAGCTATTTACATATGTTTCTTCTTCATGATCATCATCATCATCAGCCCAAATACGTCCCACTGTTGGGCACGGGCCCCCTCTGCAACTGAGAGGGTTTAGGCCTTAGTCCACCACGCTGGCCTAGTGCGGGTTGGCGGACTACACACCTAAGAAATTCCTAAGAACTTTTTAGGTGTGCAGGTTTTATCACGATGTTTTCCTTCACCGTTAAAGCAAGTGATAATTCACTTTGAATACACACATAACTTCGAAAAGTCAGAGGTGTGTGCCTGGGGTTTGAACCTGCGACCGCCGAAATTCTCGCCCGCGCGCCTAAGCCTCGAGGCCATCACTTTCTTCTTACTTCAATTTAATGTAGAAATGCTACAAAAGTCAAGTTTTATAGTTAATAATTTTACTATACTATCTTAGATATAAAAACTGAAGAACGAGTGACAGACAATAATTTAAAAATACAAGTCTCCTCATAAACTTGTCCATTTTCATAATTACTTTCTATATTTACTAAAGTTGTTTAAAGTCGGAAGTGGTGATACGTGGGTGTAGAAATGCCCTCGGTTATACAGGCAGAAGGGTATACTTATATGTACCGTTTTGTTCATGAACAATTATGAGCTGAAACTTTCGAAGTTTAAGCGCAGAGGTCGTACCAGTAAACCACTAACGTCTTGGGAGAACTGCTCATGTACATGATCGTGAAAATGAGTATGTTCGTACATTTATCGGTCTCACGAGGGGCTTTCGTGGGTCTCAAATGATTTATATCTCCACAGGTTCTTTCGACGGAGTAACGAGACTGCTCCATTCTTGTTTATTACCTGCTTTGCATCGAAAACGGGGAATTTGCGGTTCCAGTTCGTTTCATTGATGATTTCTGTTACGGTATTGAAGTTTATGACTGTAAAATATTTGGTATTGGGAGGAATGTCTCCGAAGTTTTGATGTTGAATAAATGGTATTAGACTTAACGAAATTATGAACTATAGTTCTTTACATAGCGCGCGTAATGAGAGCAGGCCGATATTATTGCATCTAATGGTAAATTTTAGTCGTGTTCAACAGTCGATAGACAGATATAATCCAGTGCTGCACAGATCATCAGGTTCCGTATTGACACTTCGCCATGTCAGAAAGGACTGCCATAAGATTTCACAGATTTTAAAACTTTATTATAATATAATATGTTAAATCATGTGCCGTGTGGTGCAAATACATAGATGAATAGCATGTTGAATGGCAGCAAAAAGACTACAATCATCAAAATACATATAATCATCATACAATCATACAAAATCCCTCACATTTCGATACAGGTATACTGATCTGATGTGAACTGAATATATACAGACTAATCATGTGACGCTGAACACTCTTAACAAACTCAGTAAAATTATCTCAGTATTTTTAGTTTTCTTCAAGCTTAAACAGAAATACATAGAGCCATAAAAACTCGGTTCGAGAGAATTTCGCGCCTGTTGTTAGTTGAAAGTTCATATGAAGTGTGGCATTGAGAAAAAAATGCCTTCAGCAAGATTGTTGAAAATAGCGAGTGAAGGTAACTCGTCCAATTTAACTCAAGATGCGGGACGCCGGGTTTATCTTGCGAGGTACTTATGAGTTGCCTCTTATTTGACGCCAGATAAGCAAGACACTGTGTGGAAATAATCGAGGGGCATAGAGAGTAAATGCGCCAACTCTCAAGTAATTTGATGATAGTTTTCAAATCCATAAAAACAACTATATTTGGGCATCCGCCCATGATGAACCTAGATTATCTTAATTACATTAATAATTGAAAATTACTGTATTTTAGTTCTCTTTGGATCAAATTATGATGTTCAAAGTACAAAAAGCTGTAATATAATAGATTAAATTACACTGGTCAACATGACTTTTTGCCGTTAATCCAATTGTACTTTTTTGGTATCTTTTATGTATAAATATTTACGGAAAAATAATAAAAACTATCTATCACATCGAAATATCTAAATATCTACAATTACATTTTTTTTTTTTTTTTTTTTTTTTATATTTTATATTTGGCTTAATTTTGTGAGGGTATATCGAAAAAGAGTATTACAACAGCTGATCTTACTTACAAAGACAATATTGTTGTTGGCAGTACACGATGTATCCTTAAACATGTATATTTTCAACTCGATATTGTTCGTTCATTGATGTTTAATTTTTTAATATTACTTTAACAAGTAGATACCATTACGTAATACGAGTATTGCTACGACGACGTGCAGTTTCTGGTGTTTATTCCAAAGTGTTGTTGTTTAAATTGTGAAGATTTTTTGTCAATTTGAATACGTTTCGGTTTTGAAGAAGTGTACTAAATAGTAAATACATATGTATATAGTTTGCATTGTGAATCGAAAGTGTTTCAATTTATCGGATCTCTTTTATTTTGTTTGTGAGGAGTTTAATTCAAGTTCCAATTGAGAACGTCCTACGCCGTTACTATATAACATTTACAATTTGTATTTTGGTTTCAAGATTTCTGAGAGTATTAATCAACCTTGGACACCAAGCTTTTTGTTTAAGAAATGTATGTTATTTGAGAGGGTGGTTTAATGGTACCCACCGATTAATGCCTTTTTCTAAACCTGTAATTTGGAGGGAACAAAAGATCATGAAAATGATTGTTTTTGTTTAAGGAAACTGAAGGGATATTCTTATAAAACAAGAAGTAAAATTACATATCCTGATGTGGAATCTGTAACTAAACCGATTCCTTATACTGAAGACAGCCCACCACCTCAGCCTACAAATAAATTTCAAATAATCTCTTTTTTCTTAGAAAGTGGGTGTTTCAATTTTTTTATGGACGTATTTTAACTAATCTCATGGTAAGGTATGGAAAAATACAAGTTTCAAACCGCGGCATCAAAAAATATTTTTTTTGTTGACCAGTGTTATTCATTGATTTTTACAAACAATCAAAGTTTATAATTTGTTTGTTAAGATATCGTCTAACTGCTTAAGATGATGATGAAATGTATACTACATAATAAACCACCAAAACACTTTATTCCTGTAGATCCAAAGTAAGAGATATTTTAAACGTAAGGTGTCATTTTACTGTCAGGTTCGCGAGAATCCGAGAAAAGGAACCAAGACAGAATAAAATTTCGAGGCCACTCTTTTTACGACTTTAAGTATTAAAGCTTCAGTGTCAGCTACAAACCGAAGTCAGAGAGAAAATATTGCTGCCACTTATATAACCAGACTATCTACTATGAAGTCTATAACTGATAGCAATTCGTTTTCTTTTAAATTTTGCTTGTCTTTTAGTATTTATTATTTATTTAGGAGTATTTAGCTTTGTTGTCAGTATTATCAGCATCTGCGATCTGAACTTCTGGAAAGCTAAATCTACTTCTAAATAGGCCTTACTCAACACCGAGCCCTGCATTACTTGGTCATCCATTTGTTACATTTAGCATTTGATGTTTCGTGAAGACTCAGTCTTCCTACCAAGGCGAATGGTAATTGAGTTTAATTAAAAACTTTTACGATGTTTACCGTAGTAATAAGTGCTATTTATGAGTCACACTCGCCAAAACATATGGGACATTGCAACGTTGTTAACTGCGGTGGCCGTGAACGCGACGCATTTCCTGCATGAATATTTAGCTAAATATAGAGAGATACAAAGCATGCCATTCAGCCTCGTCCTTGAAGATAGCGACACGGTATTTTCAAGTAATGGTGCTTATGGAGTTAGAGAATGACAAAAGAAATTTGCTTTGGCGTACAAGAAATAAAAATAATTATATTAAACAGTAATAGTTATAGTAACACAAATGACTGCCTCGTGGTCTCGCGGTACAAGTATGTGCCGTGGGATCTAGAGGTCCTGGGTTCGATTCCCGGGTCGGGCAAAGTGTTATTGGGTTTTTCCATTAGGAAATTCTCAGTAACAGCACGGAGTCTGGAAATGTGCCCGAAAAACGGCAATAGGCTCGCCCCCTATTACGTGGGACTGATACATACCTGGCGAAATGTGGGTGCAGAAATGCACCTCTGCCTACCCCTTCAGGGAATACAGGCGTGAGTTTATGTATGTATGTAACACAAATGAAAAAATATTATGGATTGAGCATTAAGCACTTTTCGATTCCGGTTAACACCTAGATACGAGTAAAAAAAAATTGATGTACAATTTTTTTATTTCATTTAATGATTTTCTATCTTATAAAAGGTGTTATTTATGTTATTAAATTTTCTTTGCCGAAATTAATACTGTAAATTGCTTTGGTACATAATACCTAATTTGTGCAGTGTAGTCTAGATGAAATGTCAAGTACCTTTAAGCATTCGACGCAATCAATTATTTAATTAAATTTATTCCAGTTTTCAAATTATCCGATAAATTATCAAGCCTACTTATTCACACCAATATATTTTTTAAGCAACAATTTAATAAAAGAAAATAAAAAACAAAGTGAACACGCAATAAATCTTCTGTCTCATTTGCTTTTAGACATAAGCCATGTTTTTACGTAGCCCCGCTAACTAGATAAAAGTAGTAAAAAGAGCAATGCTGGAAGCGACCTAATAACTTTTTACTTAATAAACTTACATCGGAATTGTCTATTTTACTTACTTTTTAGTTCTCATTTCAACCGCCATGGGGCTTACTAAGTAACGTTACTGTGGAGTTAGCTAGAGTTTGTAGGGTATTCGTATTTCGTATTCACCATGCGTCGCCGCACATAAATAAATAAAATAAATACACCCAACAGTCACATACACAGTTCTGACCTCACATTAAGATACGAGTCTTGTGTCGTGGGTGTCACAAACTACGAGAGACTTTTCGGTCTCACAAACACCCAAACAACCATTTGTCTCGGTGCGGGAATGGAACCCGCGGCCTTTCGGGGCCGTCAATTATTTGACGCAAGTTTATCCAGATCAGCCAGCGTATGCTTAGTTTCGAGTAGACTCGGTAAAAAGATATCTGTCGGCAATTAATTTGCGACCTTGACATCTCTTTTGTAAAATTTGAACTAACATAAGCTGCAATTAAAGCTGGTTTTGTCTATATTCTGCAATGTTAGGTCGGCTTAACTTTGTGGACTGGGGAGACAAAATCGTGGTTGTAAATTAAAACTGTTCGGACAATAATACACTCATCAAGCATCAGTCTCGACGTTTGCCAGTACTGCGAAAATGGTAATGAATAAATATAAAAGTGAGTATTTTTGTTTGTTACCGAACTAATTTTATCGTAGTTTCATGGAGAGATAGAAGGGACCGGGGAAGACGATTAAAGCGTTGCTTTAAATGTCCTAAGTAAAGCCGGTCAGGATTCTTATTATACTATAACTGTACACTTATTGGTGTGTCAGTTACAAATACCTTTGCTTGTTTTGACCTGGCCTTTTTATTTAACTACATAAATTCTTGCTTTGACTTTTAAAGATACTAAGCCGTGCTTGTACTGCAGTAAAATCGGTACCATTTTTTTCGGCCAGGAAGGCAACATGAAATTCGAAAGTAGCATCTGTTCCTAAGCTAAGTGGTGTTGTAAAAGAGAGTACGCTTTATATCGAGCGTATAATAATAACTATTGAGTTTCTACGTGGGTGGTAGTGTGTTAACATTAAACTAGGCTACATAGTCGCAGTAAAATTAAAAATACATGTTGCCAAAATATATAATTTTAAACTAAATTGGACATGTACCATTTGGTTATAAAATTTAAAAATAAAATTGATAAAATTTCTTGTTCTTTATAAATTACTTATTTAAATGTGATTTACCTTGCTAATTCCAATGTGTGTGTCAATAAGCCTTTAAATAAAAAATTGCTGATCCAACTTATCTAACTGATGTTGGTAAATAAAAGAAGAAAATTAGATAGGAACATGGAGAAGGCTTCTTCTTATCCCGGAAAAAAGCTTGGATAGTTTCATAAGGAATAACAAGTTCACTTTTTTATCACTACTACGTGACTCTGGACCCTATATTATATTTGTGCTGCTTACGCACATAAAACCAGTCCAGCTAAGCTAGCGCTTGTTTTACCAGAATAACCGTAAAGACCATGTTTTTGTTCCAAGTGCCTTTCAACGCATATTCTAATTTTTTGCCGCAATTTTCCGTGCCACTAACGCCGCCCTAAAAGATGCCATGGATCGCTTAAATCTACGATTATGTTCACCGCTAGAATAAACTCTGTATTTTTGTATGTTTTAAAAAGTTAGGGTACTAAGTATGTAAGTCCAAACTTTGTAGATAATTTGTATGTTATGTATAATTTTATTTGCTCATCTTCTGAGTATCATCTCTGCAACACTCGAGGTCCGTCTGGCAGAGTATGCCTTAGGCATTAAGTCAACCTTTCCAATCACTGTATCAAGTGTAAACAATTATTGTTGTATATTTCTAATTTACACAAATAAAAACAAAAAAAGCTTTATTAAAATACACACTCATACAGTACATTAATTAAAGGTTTTTTTAGTTGGATAAACATTTTTTAGTCTACATTTTACATCCGACATATTAAATTAAACCACCGCACTATTAGACTCCGCGCTGCTGTTAAAATATTTTCAACAAAAATCGCAATAATTTTGTGCCTTGGAAATATATAAATTCAATTCAAGCAGAACGTAATTAGCAGTCCTTTATATGACTGCCTCGTGGTCTCGCGGTACAAGTATGTGCCGTGCGATATTACGTGGGACTGATACATACTTGGCGAAATGTGGGTGCAGAAATGCACCTCTGCCTACCCCTTCGGGGAATACAGGCGTGAGTTTATGTATGTCCTTTATATTATTTCGTGATGTAACAAACTTAATAAAATTCACCCAGGTGGTGTTTTAAAGGAGCTCAACAAATATTGTCAAAACTACATATAACTTTTGAAGTTTTTTTTAAGCACAGATTTTTGTAATCTCGCGTTGTGTTGCCCTAGAACTACCTATTTCGGGTGGAGTATTTTAGCCCTCGTCACAAGTCGGTGACGCCGTGAAAGCTTCATGCTGCTAATATCATTGTGAATTTGGCAAATGTTTTTTCTCTTCCAAATAAAATAGTATTCGAGAATCAAGTTGAAAGGGTTTTGGGGCAAGGTATTCTCAACATTCTGTTTTATTCCATCTTCTTTATACTTTAAAAAAAAAAACTAAAATATGTGGCATACATTTTAATATAATAAATTTACATAAAAAATCATGTCCAACTCGGAATTTCAAATAAATCATCATTATAAACTAAATTACTGCCTCGTGGTCTCGCGGTACAAGTATGTGTCGTGCGATCTAGAAGTCCTGGGTTCGATTCCCGGGTCGGTCAAAGTGTTATTGGGTTTTTCCATTAGGAAATTCTCGGTAACAGCACGGATTTTGGAAATGTGCCCGAAAACGGCAATAGGCTCGCCCCCTATTACGTGGGACTGATACATACCTGGCGAAATGTGGGTGCAGAAATGCACCTCTGTCTACCCCTTCGGGGAATACAGGCGTGAGTTTATGTATGTATGTATGTATAAACTAAATAATACCATACAACAATGAGTATAGAGTTTTAGATATGTAGTGAATATCTCTTCTCATGCGATAATATAATCATAGTATTGTCATGTAACTTTTCATCCTTCACTTATTGACCTAAACTTATATTTTTATGTCAATATTTGGAACAAATATTTGGAAAAAAGACTTGAGAAAGGTGGCGGGTAGCGGATGGATGAGGGCAGCTCAAGACCGGGATGGTTGGTGTCTACTTGGGGAGGCCTACGTTCAGCAGTGGACGGCGATAGGCTGAGTATATATGTGTATATTTGGAACAAAAACATGATTATTTATAAAAGTATATTTCGGATGAGTATACTATTCAAAACAGACGATAAAGAATAATAATCTGCGAATAGAAATCCTTGGGTACCTACGCATTCAAATTACGTTTCAGTTTCTTGCTCGGATTCTTGGTTATATGATACGTGGTGAGATGTGGTAAATGTAGAATATATTATGTAAATATAATCATAGACTGTAGGCAAAGATACCTCCTTTGAATAAATAGAAATTGAGTGTCTGAAATTTGTCTTGCGGTAACACTTTTCAATCTTATTTTTATAAAGTCATTTAAATTAATTTTAAATTGGAAAACCACGGTGGTTCTGCAGAGTACGTTTGCGGCGTGCGATCGAGAGGCCCAAGCTTCAACTCCTGGTAAGGCAAAGTGTTATTACGTTTTTCCATCGGGAAATTCTCAGAAATTTGAGTCTGAAAATATATCCTACTAGACCTTAGCTTATTTAATGAATACATATATCATAGTTTAAGTACATAGGAAAAAGTATAAATAAAGCAAATGTTAAATGTTATAAAGCCGTCACAACTTAAAAAATCTCCGCTAAATCACCTAGTTCCCGCGAACTGTATGAATGCATTACGTATAAATGACGGATGGAATAATACATGGCTCTTCTTTTTAAACGCCACTATAAAATTCTATAGCTCACTGCTGGGACTGTCTGTTGGCAGATCGTACAGTTCTCAATTCGATTTTGTGTGAAGATCGTTCCGTGGTTTTAATTTTTGATGACTTGGAGACATTGGGAGTCCCCCGAGGCGCTCTATTATGTGCGTTGAACCTTCGTAAAAGTTCAGTTTGTGTTCGTTTTTCCCTGACTTAAAAGACATACAAATATTTCAGATAGCTTTGCATTCTAGTTCTGCATTCGAATCCGTAAGGCATAGTTTTATTGGTTGTTTCATTAGGATTTTTTTTTGAGCATATGTATGGATATTGGAAATGTGCCTGAATAATGGCAATAGGCTCGTTCCGTTTTACGCGGGATTTAAAAATTGGCAAAACATCATTGCAGAAATTCACGTCTAACGCAATTTAACGGTGAAGGAAAACATCGTGATGAATCCTGCACACCTGAAAGATGTTATGAATTTCTTTTTTTAGCGTGGTGGACTAAGGCTTAACCCTCTTAATTGTGGAGGAGGCCCGTGCCCAGCAGTGGGACGTATATGGGCCGATGATGATGATGAGTAAGCAGTATCCGTCCAACATATATCTTTTACTGTATTCAGCTTTACTATTCATTGTATAGCACTCAAATTATTATTCTGTGTGTGTCGAGGCCCAGAGGGATGCAGGCTGCAGCACATGCCGCTTTCGGCTTGTTGATCAAGTCTACATTTATTCATGGAGTTGAAGCTATGTAGTCCATTTCACTGAAATGTGTTTGTGGTAGCCGTGTTTCTAAATAGGTATTTGATTCCTACCGATTGTTAAATACATTAATTTATCCACCGTGAACAAAAATATATGAAATAACTTGTACTTTCAGACTTTAAACTATTCGCATTAAAGATTCGGTAACTCGGTATTAAAGACTATAAAGGTTATTTGTTTCAAAGTATAAGTAACTTTAAATAAACAGAATTATTCGATTAAATAAATACTCCCATCGGTCGCACATTTAGACCTATACAAGTCTAACATCAACTAAACAAAGCCGCTAGTAAATATTTGTATCGTTGTGAGCAGTGAACCAACAACTTCTTATTTCGTAACCTAGTCTCTATTAAAGTGACTCCTTTTAACGATAAAAAAACTAAATAAGACCTTAAATTTTGTAAACAGTCTGTTAGCAATGCAGAATACGAAATGTAACAAATCTAATGTAGTTCGTATTAGTACAACACAGAAGCGTATCGTTGGAGATACATACATACATAAACTCACGCCTGTATTCCCCGAAGGGGTAGGCAGAGGTGCATTTCTGCACCCACATTTCACCAGGTATGTATCAGTCCCACGTAATAGGGGGCGAGCCTATTGCCGTTTTTCGGGCACATTTCCAGACTCCGTGCTGTTACTGAGAATTTCCTAATGGAAAAACCCAATAACACTTTGCCCGACCCGGGAATCGAACCCAGGACCTCTAGATCGCACGGCACATACTTATACCGCGAGACCACGAGGCAGTCGTTGGAGATCTCGGAGTACAATAAAGTTTCAAGTAACAGATGCGTTGTAATGCGGCTTCCCAATGCGGATGCTGGGACACGCGCGCTTCGCGAACGTTAATGGAATGCTGTCTAGCATGTACACTCGTATTGGTGGATTAAAGCCTGCGCAAAATCTAAACTCTTTTATTTGGCCGAAATTCGAGCCAATTTTTCGGATGCGAAGCTGACTTTTGATCGACGGTTGCGTTGCACTGTGGTACCTATATATGAAATCGGAATAGGTGTGCCCTATTCACATTCTTTATGTGAAGTGATGTTTGTCAATCTTGTTTTAGATATTGAGATGTTGAATATTATTTACGAATGGAGTTGTATATACCTATGCGCAAGCCAATTCTTTTTGACTGAACTGTACCTTCAAGGCTTCAAGCAAGTGGCAATGTGATAATGGAGGTGAATGTAAATCTGAACAGAATTACTCATGTCCTGCATGTGTGATGTAAGTTACTCAAAATTGATCTTTTTTCGAAAAATAATATTTGTAAGTCAGGAAATAAAGAAAATAAAGTGAGGACCCGTAACAACCAATGATAATAAAGCATCAGTTATAGCGAAACACAATCAAACATACAAAGACATTCCAATAAAGCATTATTAGATTTTTGTAGCCTTACATTGAACTTTTGTGGATCTGTATCATTTTTGTTGAACACAGTACCGATATCGTTTATTGGTTTTGTACCAAGTTCAAGGCATTGTTTGATGGCTCTGTGGTATCGTTAAAATGCAATTTCAGATAGAAGGCTTCTGTTGTTAAAGCAATCATTTCAAACACGGTTGGCTATAAATTGCACTGAACTGTGAGCCGTTAGTAGATAAAGTGGGTTCCTTGACGTAGAATTCAAAATTAAATGTCTGGTCTTCTGGCATCTCCGGGTTGTATAAACTGGTTTTCTATTAGGAAATTCGCAGTAGCTGCACAGAGTGTGGATGTTTTCGATATAATAGAGGGCAAGCCTATTGCACTCAGTACACATATAAATAACGGAATAATGGAAATCACCACTAGCACTTTGCACAAGAAGGGAGACGGCAAAACTGTCAAGTTAAAGTTTAACATTTTGCCACATGTGTTAGTATTACCAAATAAGTTATAAATCAAATAAGCTATGTGTTCGTTACTCTGATGCAATGAATATGAAATAACTTAGTTCGCAGACAAATGTCCAATTTACGCTATTGCAGAGAAACAAGAAAACTTTGACATTTGTGGAAATATCACAAGATATGAAAGTCGGTGCGGAGTTAGAAGGGCTAAGTAACACTGATTGAGTGTATATTTATTTCAATTCTACATGATATGAATGACTGAGTGGTAATTTTTCACATTATGCGATCTCCAATGCACCAGTTGGAAAAGCAAATTATCTTGGGCAAAATGGACGGCAGGCGTGCTCGTGGAAGGGCACTTACAAGATGGTCTGATGCAGTGAGGGAGGTGGTGGGAGGCAGCATGCACCGTGTGGTTCACTCCGCCTATGACCGCACCCAGTGGAAACTGATCCTGCGTGGTCGCGATCCTCAGCAGTGAGGGAACGAGGAAGAAGGGAGAAATTTAGAAAGTAAGTCGTTAGTCCACCTTGTAGGCTCTCGAATATAGAATTTTGACAACAAAAGGATAGCTAATCATGCAAATGTAAATTGACGACAAAGCACATAGTCCTATTATGAACAATATTCATTTGCCTCATTTCTCTCGTACTCCAAAAAGCGTTTATTCATTATCACAATGGAGTTCTCATGAAAAATGATTTAAGAGTGTGTGGTGGTCCGCAAATTCCTCTAGATTTACAACGTGCGGTGTCCGCTCTAATAGCACTTTGTTCGTCGACCACCGCTGAGGAATTGTTTAGATTAACTGCTATTACGCCCATCCTTTATGGATGTATACGGGCGGTCCTTTCATTTTGAACGTTATGGGTTCGAGGAATTATGTTTTTAGATTGATTCTTTGTTTAAACCATTAATGTGATTAGAACTATTTGTATAAATGTAAAGCCAGGTTCTCTTTTTTTTTTGGATGAATGTCAATTGTCACATGTGTTGGTATGGTTTTTCAACTACAAATATTGCCATAAATATAAATCAGTTCTAATTTTAAATCTTAACAAGGAACCTTAATGGTTTCAGCACTTAGGTACTTCTGCCTAAAAGCATTGTGAATTTCAAGTCATAAAAAGTGCACACACTGAATAAAGACAATTCAAAACCGAAATTCCAAGAAACCAACCACCATAAGGCAATGGTAAAAATTTAATTGACACCGCGATTGATTCGAATGAATATTTGAAGGCCACATCGGCAGTACGTCCGTACTTCCGTGCCAGGCACGGCGGCCCCGCACCGAGAGGGCCCATTTCATTAAATATACAAATTCACTGAACAAACTTTCTTTGTTTGCGCAATGCGCAAATAAGTGGGTGCAGAGCCCGCATTAGGCCTTATTAACTATTTAACCGAATGCGTCTAACATTGAGATGAGCTTCCATCGAGACTATTGAGGGTTCTTGCGAAAATCATTCGGGTTTTAATCTAAGAAATGGCAGCTGTTTGACCGAAATTCTCACATAATGTATTCTATACTGAAATTGTATTTGTGAAGGAAGGACACATGCGTTCTATTAAGTTGACTTTCAAGATTATTTAAGATTGCTTTGCTTCTATACGCATTAATTGGATAAAATAAAATGAATCCTGATTTGCTTAAGCATAATGTAAAAGCTGAACCGACGAAATATAACTAATAGCAGATAAAATAAGCTAAGTGAGTATGTAAACAATTTATCACCGGAAATGTAGTAGCTGCCAAACACCAAGACACTAGTTGCGTATCTCGTAGATATGGGGGTCGATATGTGGGGAAGTTGAAAAGTGGTGGAGCAACAAGTCCCGCTAAATTATATGGTAAACGCTTTATTGCACCTCGGAGTTAATGGCAAATAAGCTAGAAACGTTTACATTAGTTAGGATAACAACTTAGCTTTACAGAACATAAACTAAAACATATTGTTTGGGAATTGATATTTTATGTAGGTAAGTGTGTAATGCGAGGCACCCTATAACCCCTGATGTTTTTGGATAACAATAGAATATTGTTCCGAACTAAGGACGTGGTTTAGCGAACTGGTAAGTTAGTTTCCAGTTTTTTAGTGCAATCTTGAGAAGTAGGCTAAGACTTAGGGACTTTTTAATAACAGCTTAAGCTAGTCTGAGCAATTATTAACTATTTATGTAACTCTAATGATTTCTGTAGGTTCATTTAATGTGGAAAAATCAAAGGTAAAGCTTTCATTATTTTACAGTACGTTTATAGTCTACATATACGAGTATTCACCCATCTAACAGACATTAAAACAAAATATATGAAGTCAAGGAATAGTAATTTTAAACCAGCACGAAGTAGATAATTAATCATGGTAGAACGAAGACATAAAAATAAAGTAGAACAATGGCCTACTGTAACAAATATAATTATGGTAAGGTAAGCTTTAAATAGTGATTAATTAATATAAGTGTGTCATTTAAATTGGGTTAGGTTGTAGCTATGTAATTAGGGTTTTGAGTTGGTTCTTTAATTACAAGCAACAGGTCACGTTGCCTAAGTACGGGTTGATTTGATAAAAAATACAGGGTTACAGTTAAGAAAGTAAATTTTCCTAATAAATTTAAGCGAGCAGTCTAAATATTGTTACATTAGGATAAATTATTGAATTCTAATAAAAAAATTATGTGACACACCAGCCATATTTGATTTAAGTAAACCATGCAGGTCGTAACTAAATCTTTAAAATGTTTCTAGAGATACAAATGAATCGATAAACACAGATTATTAGGACGTGAAGTAAGTCAACAGGTCGACTGCACTCCTCGTGCTAACAGCCATTGTTGCGTAAACGAAGCAATGCTTAAAGCATTTTCTAGGTTATTAATATTTATGGCGAAAAGCAAGTCTTCGTTCTATTCTATTACTATATACACTAGGTCATTACTCATCATGAGTGCTGTTAGGAAAGAGAAGAGTAGAGAATGGTGTATGTGAGGGAAGATATGAAAGAACAATCGGTTAAGTAGATTCCAAGGAAATTGGTAATGACAAATAGATAGGCGATATAAGGGTTCCATAATATATAAGGGTTCCATAATTTCTTTTTGAAGTACGGAACCATAAAAAGGGATAAATGACGAAATTATCCCACCACATCACCCGCCACTGCAACTCCTGTGCTCCCGGGTCAACAGTGGCACGCACGGTATTGACACAAAGCTCTGAAGCTGAGCGAATCTAAGGGAACCTAATTTGTCATGATCCCGCTACGAAATGACTTGAAACAAGATATAAATGAGGAGTTGGAAACAAAGAGTTGTACACTTCCCTCCATAGCATACCTACGCCTATATGGAAGTAGAAAATATACTGCGCCGACTGCAAATATAATTTAGAGTTGGGCAAGAGAGTGATAAAAAAATATTAAGTACATATTCAGTATTTAGTAAAAAAATCCGATGTTGAGACTTTCTTTAATTATAAAAGAATGATGTGCTATTACATTACACGGCGTTAGCAACGGCAGGAATTAGAGATTCATAAATAGTGATCCCGTTTAAGAAGATCTCGACGCTGAGGTGCTCGTTGTGCTCGTGGAGCCCCGGCGTGGTGTGCGTCATGGGGGAGAAGCCCAGTGCTGGGATACCGATGAAGCGGAGATATCTGCTGTCAGTTCCACCAGGGAACACTTGGGGCTTCAGCGATAGTTTCCTGTTGAGAATTTGAGATAATGTTAGTTATTTGTATTTGTCTTACATTTGTTAATTCATACATAAATACATAATATAACGCCTATATACCCCGAAGGAGTTGGTAGAAGTGCATTTCTGCACCCACATTTCGCCAGCTATGTAACAGTCCCAAGTAGAAGGCGAACCTATTGCGGTGTTTCGGGCACGTTTCCAGACTCCGTGCTGCTACTGAGAATTTCCTAATGGAAAAACCTAATAACCCGGGACTTTAAGACCGCACGGGGGATATACTTGCTCCGCAAGACCACGCAACAGTCAAATTTGTGAATTTTTTTTTTCATTTATTGGGATAACAAACAGTTACACATTCTATAACTAAGTAGTAGAGATTATTTATTATATGATTAAATGTATAACTCACAGCGTTGTCCACGAATTACATATGGTTATATAATGCAAGGTATTGCAAATAGAAACGTGCTATAGAGAATTAAAAATAGTAATAGTAACAAATACTTAAATTTACAATTCTAAATGTTCAACAATTCATTATTTCAACAACAATAAATAAATAAAGGAATATGTGACAGCCCCGTGGCGCAGTTGGCTAGAAACCAGCTTGCGAAACGAGAGGCCGCGGGTTCGATCCCCGCACCGAGACAAATGTTTATGTGATCCACAAATATTTGTTTTTGCCGACAGATATCTTTTTACCGAGTCTACTCAAAACTAAGCATACGCTGGCTGATCTGGATAAACTTGCGTCAAATAAAATTGACGGCCCCGAGAGGCCGCGGGTTCGATCCCCGCACCGAGACAAATGGTTGTTTGGGTGTTTGTGAGACCGAAAAGTCTCTCGTAGTTTCTGATACCCACGACACAAGACTCGTATCTTAATGTGGGGTCAGGACTATGTAGGTATGTGACTGTGTTTTGTTTTTTTATTTATTTGTTATCAGCAGTATAGACTTACAAGTCATCAGCAGCAGCTTTGAAGGCAAGCCAGAAATGATTGGAGTCGTCCAACTTAGTTGAGGGTGTGTAAGGATCTTTCTGCGAGAAGGAATACGTGACGCCTGCACCGGCTTCCCTGCACCAACGGGCGATCTAAAACACAAAATACAATCCATTTGACTCAACTACAGATCCATCAGCCCGCGACGTAATGCATTAGGCGCCTAGTTGTACCGAGGCAAATAAGTCTATGTGGTTTTGATTGATATATGGAGCTTATTTGAATATGTATTATACCCAGTATATGGTTGCACGTTGCAGAAATGGCATAAAGGAATAGGTGCGCGGTCGAGAATCTAGGCGATCGCGAGCTCAAACCCCAGACACACCTCTGAGTTTTCGGAGTTTTGTATGTAGGTATTCATAATTATTACATACTTTTACGGTGAAGGGTATTTTTTTAGGAATTTCTTAGGTGTGTAGGCTGCCCACGTATTAGGCCAGCATGGTGGACTCAACCTTACCAAAAACCCTATAACATTTTGTCCAACCCGGGAATCAAACCTGAGGCCTCTAGACCGCACGGCATATATGTGTGTATTTGTGCCGCGAGACCATGAGGCAATCTCTCATTCATTTTTTTACTCAATTTTTTACTCAAACCATTTTAATACACATTTTGTCATAACTAAATTTATTAAAAATAAACTAATGGCCCGGGCTGCCTATTTCGAAAATATAAGACGCAATTCAGATGAGTGTTCTGGCAATCGAACCCAAGACTAACGTCTTCGCAAACCGAAAAAATGAAAATTAATTTCAAAACAAGATTGAAGAATAAAAGTTTCCATAAACAGAAACATTAAAAGATTAACGAAAAAAAAAATACATTTCCTTGTAAAAAAATAAAATAGATGCACTTAAACAGGGATGAACTCCCAACTGGAAGCGACGAAGTTTGGTCCCTTATTTTCCGGTGTTCGCATTGTGTGAGTTTTAACACTTCAGGGCATATAAAAGTAACTGTTATGAACTTGGCATCCTGCATTTTCCCTCATTTTTTAATTAAATTTTTCTAGTCGATATTCGTAGTAAATTAATTTGCTGTAATACATACATGTATGTATTACAGTAGTGCTGTAATACTCACGCAAGTATACCCTAAGCTGTAGTCAGATATGTATTTCTACAACCAGATGTATTTTAAGTCCCATGTAATAGAGAAAAACCTATGATCGATGTTGGACAAATATTCAGACTTCATGCTGCTACTGGAAGTTTGGCAATGTAAAAACCTAATAACACTGTGCTCGACCTAGTTATGTCATCCGGAACTATTCGATTGTACCTTTTACTATGACGCAGGACTAATGTAGCGCCTGGCGCGTCTTAAAATTTATCTTATAACTATCTTAAATATTGTTCTTTTTTGACAGCCCCATGGCGAAGTTGGCTTAACACCAGATTGTGAAACGAAATGCGCGGGTTGGATCCTCGCACTGAGTTAAATTTTTGTGTGATCTACAAATATTTGTTTCGGGTCTGTGTGTTTGTGAGATCGAAAAGTCTCTCGTTGTTTCTGATACCTACCAAACAAGACTTGTATCTTAATGTGGGATCAGAACTATGTATGTGACTGTTGGGTGTATTTAATTCCTTTTTTTTATATGAAGCAATAGGTATAGAGTAAAGTTCTTGATTTTAACTAGCCTGCTTAATATTACTGGGACGCTTTCCATAGTAAATTAAAGCTTCAAGATAGATGCAATAAATTAGAGAAATTATATAACTGGCGTTATCTTTGTGGACTTTAATCATATTACGCCGGGTTCGCCGAAGTAGTTGAGCTCGACGTTAAAATAGCCATTTGTCTTTGAAATTTTACAGCTATTGGGTAGAAGAATATTCTCTCATTATACATATATGGTATTTATAATTGAATCCATTTTTAAAATATTCTAGTGATATTTGGCTTTATAAAAAAAAAAAAAGTAAATATTTTTGTACAAATTATATAAAATGAACAACCATAGTTAAATTATAATGTAATAATAAAAGATTTTTCTTTTCTGTATTGACTTGTCATAAGTGCTATTTGATTGCCTACGTGACCAAATAAAGCAATTTCATTTCATTTCATTTCATTTATGTTACCTTCTCAGTTACAGAGGAGGCCCGAGCCCAGCAGTGGGACGTATATGGGCTGACGATAATGATGATTGTTATTTTACTTTAAAGAATTCTATTAAGAGAAATTATTGTGTGATCCACAAATACTTGTTTCGGCCCAGGATGTTTGTGAGACCGAAAAGTCTCTCGTAGTTTCTGATACTCACCAAACAAGACTTGTATCTTAGTGTGAGTCAGAACCATGTATGTAACTGTTGTTTTTTTAGTACTATCACTAATAAATTATATCTACGACTTGATACACAACTGCAAGCGTGTTACAGCAAATAATCTCATTGGAGGTAATTTACCTCACAGTTCACATACCATACTTTTTATTAGAAATATCCGATTGGTAAAAGTGATACAAGATCCATGCTATATTCACTTACCATTTCTTCAAACGCTTTCAAGTCGACCGACAGAGCTAGCCGCAAGTCGAAACTAGCGCTCATGCTCTCGGGAATCACGTTATCTTGAATGCCGCCCTGCAAAACAATTTCGATATATTATTGCCAGCACATGACACAAATATTTGCAATTTAAAAAGCCCCTGTCGTGCTTAAACTTCAAGACAAATATTGGAGCAAGTAGTTGGTCATCCTTCCTGTGGTTTGGGGCCGTAAGAATTCCGCCATTGTATCCCCTACCTGTCGTAGTAGTAGGCGACTAACAGGGGTCACTGGGGTGGCTGGGCGTACTGCCACGGCGGTACACTTTCATAAAACCCCGAGATTTGCGGCAGAGGGCGTGGCCTCTTGACTGTCGCGGACGTTCACAAAAGGTGAGCGTCCAAAATAGCGTAAGTGGAGGGCATCTCAAGCCCTCCCAATTTTGAGGGGTCATTAATTGGACTATTTAGGGCGCTTCTCGCCCTGAGATGCCGTATAAACGCCCTAAATGCGCGTGGTGGTCACCAAGAGGTTTTAGTCGGTATGCTGGCGTAGGATTTTGGTTAGGGACCCAACTCAGCTATGCGGACAATTGTTCCGCGCGCCGAGTTGGAAGGCCAGAGACCCCGACATACCCCTTTCGGCCTCCCCTGAGGTACCGAACAGGGGAGCTTAAGGCACTTTCCTCTCGTAAAAAAAAAGTAGTTGGTCATAGTTTGTACCAACGCCACTTATTTACAAAACAGCTAGAAACTTTAATATACTGAAATGGATTAAAGGATAGTTGATGTAAATCTTACAGAAGAAATGTATACTATCTGTTCAAAGGGCGATTGAAAAAAGTGACAGTTTTTAAAGATTATTTGTAATGGACCTAGATTCACCCAGGCATAATTTTATAATTCAAGTCTTTCTTAAGGTCTTTTCTATATTCAAACCAAAAATCACACCAATTGGCGCAGTGGTTTGGCCCTGAAAGGGTAAAAAACAGGCAAAGATATTTCTTTCGCATTTGTAATATTAAGTTTCGATTAGTTTATTGCTTTGTTCTTTATTTTATACCAGTGTCTTGGAAGTTAATGAAATATGGATATTTGGACCTTGAATAACGCTTCTTATCGGACAACTTTGCAACTGTTTTGAAATCATAATGACACTGTCAGTGTAAATTATTAAAACTTTATTATAAATTCAAAGAGAATATTTCCGTCCATTCGGCGTCTCGCGTTACTTGAAAATCCTATCTCAAAACTTTACGTAGAGAAATGGCCTACATTTTCTGAGTGAAACATTCAAATATTCGTTTTGGATTCTTGTATTTTCTTCGTGTGAAATACGAGTAGGCGGCGGAACCACCGCGGCGATACGGTTATGTCAATTTTACATATTGTGATAGGTCAATAATATGCACGCTACCTACGAGTAGTTACATGTTATTGTATTTTGCAAAATACTTTTCGTTAATGTTTTAGCGAGATGCTTGGGAACTTGGAGATGTAAAATTGTTTAACTTTTACATGAAAAAAAAGTGTGTGTGTGTACTTATGTACACGCGTTAGAAGTTATACTTCATACATAAATATATATTTTCTTAAATAATATAATAATATATTATAAAATAATTATTAATATTTTTTATTTATACATAAAATTTGTTAATATACCAGAAATAAAACAAAACGAAAAAAAAAATTTTTTTTTAGATAATAATGTAATAATTAATTAACGATGTAAATAAATTATACATACCGACAATTAACCTCAAATCTATAAATGCACTCAAAAAAGTTTATTCAAATTAGTTTTATCACTAATATTCAATATATATATTATATATTGTCAGAAATAAGTTGGTGTGGGTGGCAACACTGCATTGGCGAATATAGAGCAAGCGCGGGAAAACGACACAGATCGTATATTTTCTTGATCGGCCTGAAAGTTTTTACGCGTCTTATTATTTGGTTACTATAGTTACGGCATCAGGTCAAATAACAGTCATTCTAAAAGATTTGAATAATTAAATTTTAGTTTCTAACAATATAGATATACTAATAAATAAATAAAATAATCAAAACTACTTAAAATTAAAAAAAATATGTCAATCCCTTTTTATTACTGTCACTATTCTACATTCTTAAAATTTAAAACAAACTTTTTCTGTATAACTTTTTGGTGTCGGTGTGCGCGCGCATCGTAAAAAATTCACTCTCATCATTTTTCCCTAACGCGCCAAAAGAAGTATAACTTCAAAAATCGACAATCAACAAAGTCTATGATTTAATATTAAGTGTTGAAATATTAATTACGCCAATTAAATTATAAATGTTGTTTAGGTACACTTTACAGGTAGGACAAGTTTTATCACATAATAAAATTAATAATTATTAAAATAAAATGTTTAAATATCATAAAGATTAAGATATTCTTCCAATTCAATTTAAAAACGTGCTTAATTTATCTGCATATAAAAAAGCTTAATTACCTTTTAGTAGCCCAAAAATACCCTGTATTTGCTTTTCGTACCTTTCATTAAAAGAGTATTTGTTATTAAATTTAATATTACATTGATTTAGTAGCAATATATAGGAAATATCAATCACCACATTCTAGATTCGATTTTCAGGTCGGTTGACTTAGATTGATGGTCGTAAGGATTGGAAGCTTTTTGCTAAGGATATCGATTCTACACATTGGCACGACGTTGAACCTTTCCAATTTTTTCCATTACCTCTGTAGTATAAGTAGTTTATGAATAGTAAATAAGATGTGAGCAAGAATACAGCCCAGTGGCTCAGTTGGTTAGCTACTAGTTTGCGAAATGAGAGGCCGCGGGTTCGATCCTCGCACCAAGATAAATGTATGTGTGATCTGCAAATATTTGTTTCAGATGTGTGTGTGTTTGTTGTCAGTGTTTGTGAGACCGAAAAGTCTCTCGTAGTTTCTGATACCCACCATGACACCAGACTTGTGTCTTAGTGTAGGGTCAGAATTATTTATGTGATTGTTGGGTTTATTTATTATTAATAATAAAGATATGTTTAAATTCTTATAGACAAGATATATTTCTACGTCTTTGAATAGGAAAAATATAAAGTACGTTTTTTTGGATAGATGTAGTTTAATTTTTTCGATAAATTAAAAATTTATTAATTAAATTCTACTGGGCACTATTATATATGGAGAGAATACAGATTTATAATATTTTTATGAGACATACTTATCGTTGGCTGTGAATTAAATATCCGAGCGGAGGGACATGTTAGCCCAAGAAAGGTGTTTACCGTCGGTTCGGATTGATTACATAGTGTGATATTTTCGTGTGTTCGTGTGTTAGGAACGAAGTAAATATAGTCTCACGTTTTATTTAATACCATTTATATATGGCACCGTAAAATTGTAAACACCGTTAGATTATAATCTATGTAGCGAGATTGTAAGCTGTCGAAAGATTGTGAACTGCTTAACGTGTTATTAATCGAAGGCTGTCCCTGATTGGTCGGCCTTACAGTAGACCATTCTATATCCATAGAGTTAGGTTACGTTAGGTCAGTATTCAACCAATCAGCGCGCGAGGTGCGTTTATATCCATTACGGTTCACAATCTTTCGACAGTTTACAATTTCGCTATATAAATTATAATCTAACGGTGTTTACAATTTTACGGTGACATATATACATCAGTGTTAATAGTTTAGATATTTATATTATTTTTATTACGTACCTACCCGCTCTATAGGTATTCTTGTACATTTCGATCCATCATACGGATGTGTGGAAGAAATCGCATACAGCGAGAAGACCGCTATTTGTTGCACTTTATTTTTTTATTATTTTGTAATTAGTTTTTTTTAATTATGTTTCTGTTAATAAAGTGGGATAAACAAATAAAATCGAAAAACTATTTCAGAAACTGTATATTGACTTTCAGGCTAACTACTAATTGTTTTCACCATAACGTTATTTATGCACCTACTATTTAGCTCTGCATCACTATAAAGTCGACTGTAACAGAATACCTAAGGCTTTAAGGCCTTTATAATAACTGTGTAGTGAGGATAATAAATCTTCTATCTATACAAATAAATAACATTGGAGTTTCTGTTTGTAATATTGAAATAACCGCTTTTTAATAAATGCATATGGATGTATACACGGTACATATACCAAAATAACGTTTTTTTTTACAATTTTTGTCCGTCTGTCTGTTTGTTCCGGCTAATCTCTGAAACGGGTGGACCGATTTTAACGGGACTTTCACTGGCAGATAGCTGATGTAATAAGGAGTAACTTAGACTAAAAAAATAAATAAGAATCGGCAGTTAGGCGGAACGAAGTTCGCCGGGTCAGCTAGTTAATAAGTAAAATATGTACAAAACATTGAAACAGTGAAAAATAGTATCTTATGGGCTACTTACCGATATCATAGTGAGATTGATGCTGGTAACATCTCCAATGGCCAGTTGTGGGTTTTCAGCCAATTGCTTCTTGGACTCCGCTCGCATGTCCAAAAACTTGTCAATAATGTAGCGCAGCTGTAAGCAAATTGAAATCGATGTAAAGATGCCATGTGTTTTTTTTTAACAAATAGGAAATAGGTAAATTGCGTTTACGGCTTAATATTAACTTTGTTTGATGTTTCATTATTTAATATACTTTTATGTACACTATACAAGTAAATACGATATAAATGATATACAACTTTAAGGGGAAAAAATATATCGCTACAACAGGCTGTCTTATCGCTAGCTGCAATTTCTTTCAGACAACCCACGGTACTGGAATGAAAAGGATAAGGAAAACCAAACATTTATTATTTTAGCACGAATTACATACATACACTCACGGCTCACGCTGAAGGAGTAGGTAAAACTGAATTTAAGCACCCACATTTCACCAATAGTGACTTTATCCCATGTAAAAAGGAACGAGGATGTCACCATTTTTAAGGCACAATTCAGCCGCTACTGAGAATTTCCTAGTGGAAAAACCCAATAACACTTTGCCCAAACGTGCAAATCCGAGTTTTTTTTTGTTTTTTCAACACGATAACGACGACGATTTAATCAACACTGTTGTTGGATGTAGCACTCATGATATTGTCCAAATATCGTATCAACTACCTATAACAACCATATGTACCTCCTCTACACAAATATACTACGAGTAGTTAGTTAAGATGTTTCTTCATGCTCCGTTTGTACTGTACAAACGTAATGTCATTTGAAGTTGTTCCATTTTTCACAATAGTTATACAACGGAACTTAACCGACATGAGCAATAGCGGAAACATTCCGGGTGCTTTCCATTTTCTTCTTTCATTTTGTACTTCAGTGTTCTTTTTAAAGTACATTGTATTAAATTTGCGACATTGAATTGAATTGCAAATTGAGTTTTTAATGCGTATAACATATAACATGGCCTCGTTGGTTTCTTGGTATAATTGCGCGGATTCGAATTTAAAGTCCGGCAAAGTTTTTATTTTATTTTTTTATTATACTGGCACGGCAAAGTGACCCCATTGCACCTGATGGTAAGCGTAATGGAGTCCAGAAAAAGTGCCGACCAGCGAGAGATGATGATCTCCCGTTGGTTCACACAATCATGGCGGCCATTAAAACCATTATTCTTCGTTCCAATTCTTTTTCGATATTGATCTTTGATATTTTAGTTTTTACGTCATTTATTCAACTTTTTATTCGTAGATCGTTTTCTACGCTGAAATATGAATGATCAAAGACCATAAATAGCATAAAATATGTTTTGTTTCGTTCAAAGTTAACGTAAAATAAAGGTGATGTTTTTTATTCAACTACCCTGAAGTAATAAATACGGTTTCGTGCTAGTAGCAGCCTGTAATGTACCATTCCACTCATTTGTTTTATTTTTACATTTTTTTAATGGCAACCATTTTCGACCATGTTTATTTTTTGGAAATTTATAAATACATACATTGCTAGCCTCTGTTCTTAAAATGGTAAGCAGACGTTTATAACTACAACCAAGGTTTGTCACTTAATAAGCCTACAATAGAGACAAGTCTTTTGCAGTAACGCCTATTAGATTTTGTAGTACTACCCAAAGTTACCTGGGAATCGAACCCTTGATTTCGCGATTAAGCCAATGAATATCGCTAAATGTACTAGGCAGAAAAATTTAAACTACCATACAAATGGTATTGTTAATGTAAAAAGATATAAATTAAGCGTAAATGTGTGTTCATTTTGTTAGAACGGTTTATTGGAATCCTCTTGATTAAATCATTAAAGTGCACCCGCTATTGGAGATCTGCCAGCGTGACGTAGCTGTGGCCAATAAATTAACACCACCCCCGGACCAACAATACCGTTAGATAATTGCTACATTACTGCAAATTAGTAATTTATCTTAATTGGTAAATACTGGGATTAACTGTACAGAAATTTGTGGCTGGTATTTGACACTGATGTAACTCTAAAGTGAACAATTTATAGTCAAATATATAACATTAATATGTACAGACTTTTCAAGTTTATATTAATGTGCCTGACTGACTGCCTCGTGGTTCCCGGGTCGGGCAAAGTGTTATTGGGTTTTTCCATTAGGAAATTCTCGGTAACAGCACGGAGTCTGGGAATGTGCCCGAAAAACGGCAATAGGTTCGCCCCCTATTACGTGGGACCGATACATACCTGGCGAAATGTGGGTGCAGAAATGCACCTCTGCCTACCCCTTCGGGGAATACAGGCGTGAGTTTATGTATGTATGTATATTAATGTTTCGCCTACTGTTCTGTGGAGGGAAGTAGACAACTGTTTGTTTCCAAACTCCTCTATTTGTTTTCTGATGAATGTCGTTGCGGGTTCATGACATAAACGGGTCCGCCAACCCGCACTAGGCCAGCGTGGTGAACTAAGGCCTAAACCCTTTTTATTGTAGAGCAGGCTCGTGAACAGCAGTGGGATGTATAAGGACTGATGATGATGATGTTCTGCTTAGAAAGATCTTGTAAGGGTGACATTTTAATGCAATTAACCAAGAAAACTAAGGCACTCCAATCTTGAATGAAAATAAATAAATGTAGGTTTCAATTCCTCTGCGTGGAATGGAACAAAAACAACCAAGTTTAAATAAACGTCTGGATAAATTAACGACTTGTTCCGTAATTTACTGTTGTACTAAGAGTTGGTTAATTGTAAAAAACACAATTTTCTTGGAAGTTTCGTAATGCATAGAATTATTTATATCAATACAAATAACACACATACCGGATTCCTTAGATACAAATCTTAGTCGTGAGGATGAGAATAAGTAAGCGTGGTAGACTAAGCCCTAACCCTCTCAATGGCAGAGGAGACCCGTGTCCAGCAGTGGGACTGAGAGTGCAACTGAGAGGGTTTAGGCCCTAGTCCACCACGCTGGGTTAGTGCAGGTTGGCGTACATTGAGAATAGCACAAATATTTGTCTAGTTTCAAAGATCGAACCAAAGGCATTTCATTGCCCGTCGTGTAAACATCTCCATGTATATCAGCTCGCTTACTCACTAATTACTACCCTCGAAATCCGAGAAACGTAATTTCTCGTCCTCTCGCGTTCTTAATTACCAAGCATAAAGACGTTAAAATATTTTTTTCTTTCACAAGATTTTGTTAAATTGGCAATCCGGGTTGACCTTAATGAATCCTTACTTTCAAATTAAGTGTTAATCATGTTTTCGTGATTAAAAACCTCGTTATTTAATCTACGTTTAGGACTCAATTTATTTTTCGGTAAGAAATCAGATTCTTTAGATGTAGTTGGTTGTGAGAAATGTTTTACTTTACGTAACATTTTATTAATTAAGTATTTAGGGTTCCAATTGTTACGGATGATGATCGTGTTATGGAAGAAAGCAATATAACTTTTGCATTGCTTTTTGTCAAAACACTGTCTGAGTTTTGATGGATTCCTCATACAATATTTTGAATTTTGCTATAGTAATTTATTAATTTAATTTAATACATAGCGAAATACCCACTAGAGTACTACTTTTAGTACTGGAACGGCAAAGTGAGCACATTCAATATCGACTCTCCATATATGGTAGCGAGATTTTCATATCTTGCTTCTCGCCAAAACCTTGCCGGCCCACTAAAAAAGTTGTTTCGAAGCACATACCATAGGACGTGTTTATTTAGAATGTAATATCGTGGGAATATGTTTAAATTAGTTCCAAATTACATGTCGCGTCATTAACCCTATTTGGGTATTAAGTAACTTCTGGAGACCTAATGCGCTAAACTACCAGTGTATTACCTGCTTCATCAAAAACTCGTTAGTATTAAAAACAATATATTCTCGAGTTATAAGTTATGACCTATAATAATTAGTGTTATAAAATCGTAGATGTATAATAATAAACTATTTCAATAATCCATATTGATCTTAATCTTAATCAATACAGTACTCAGTAAAGCAAAAGAAAATATTTTAAAAGCAGCAAGAAATTGAACTCAATGTTTTCCAGTTATCAAAACAAAAAAATACACTGACTCACGCCTGTATTCACCGAAGGGTTAGAGAGGTGCATTTTGCACCCACATTTCGCTAATTATGTTTTTGTCCCACGTAATAGCGAGCGAGCCTATTGCCGTTTTTTCAATTCCAGACTCATGCTTCTGAGAATTTCCCAATAGAAATCCCAATAACGCTTTGCCGACCCGGGAATTAAACCCGGGACCTCTAGATCGCACGGCACATACTCGCACCGTGAGACCGCGAGGAGTTAAATATTAATAATAAAAAATATTATAATACTAGAAAACTGTTTATCAATAAAATGACCGCACACCTAAAGATGAGAACAGTGCGACGGAAAAAATATCATCACTACAGCTATTGAAAGTAGGTTTTACGCAATTATAGTATTTATGGCGTACCTTTTCCCCGCAATTGTCCGGGAGCAGCAGCGAGCCGTGGCCAGACTTGCCGGGACAAAAAATGTTCACGTCTGAAAGCATTCAAATCGGTCCATTAGTCACCACTGTACCGCACTACGTTTATTTTTCTCACCGACTGTATCCGCATAATATATGACTACTGACTGAATTTTATTAAAGGCCCGATGCGGATTTTTATAATATACGTGGATGTTTGGGTTGCAAACCATTGATGTTGAGTACGAAGATCAAGAAGAAGTAGAAATACGAGAAGATTTACAACGGGTTTTAAGCGATTTAGATATTAATAATCAAGTAGAAAAATTGTAAGATAAATAGTGTTTTGTTTCATATCATCCCGAATCAAAATCAACCAATAAGAATACTAATGGTGTTGGACAAAGAAGATTTTTAGTTTACTTACGCCAGATGGTCCTTTCTCCGTAGAACAGCAAATAATCTTCGGTTGGGGACGCGATGCCCTCATCCAGGGCGAAACCTACGTTGAGATTTCTGAATGCTTCAGTCTCGACGAACTTTCCCATGCCTAATTCACCACCGATTTCCTCGTCTGTCAAATCATGAACGAAACATTATTAACTGAGTCATCATCATCATCAGCCCATATACGTCCCACTGCTGGGCACGGGCCTCCTCTATCATTGAGAGGGTTTAGGCCTTAGTCCACCACGCTGGCCTAGTGCGGGTTGGCGCACTACACACCTAAGAAATTCCTAAGAACTTTTAGGTGTGGAGGTTTTATCGCGATGTTTTCCTTCACCGTTAATAAATAATAATAAATAATGAATATCAACGATCGTAGGGCGTATAGTGTGGCTATTTTCGCTACAATATTTTGTCGCGACTAATATTCATCATCAGCCCATATACGTCCCACTGCTGGGCACGGGCCTCCTCTACCATTGAGAGGGTTTAGGCCTTAGTCCACCACGCTGGCCTAGTGCGGGTTGGCGGACTACACATCTAAGAAATTCCTAAGAACTTTTAGGTGTGCAGGTTTCATCACGATGTTTTCCTTCACCGTTAAAGTACGTGATAATTCATTGTGAATACACACATAACTTCGAAAAGTCAGAGGTGTGTGCCTGGGGTTTGAACCCGCGACCGTCGAGATTCTCGACCGCGTGCCTAAACCTCGAGGCCATCACGACATTAACTAAGTATTATTAATTAATGTACCAAATTACACAAGATATTGTTTAGAAGAATAGAAATGATTGATTAGAAATGATTGCCTTTTGCATTTGCAACAAAGAAGGGCCAGCAGCAAATACGAAATAATATAAGAGCAAAAAATATCTTTTTGTTATATTTATGTTTCAATAAGCGTTAAAAATGAGATCGAAAACTGAAACAGGTAGGTAATAACACGATAATAGTATATACAGTAGTTTAACTCGGCCGCATTTTTGAAATAAATACCTACAGCCGCGTGGTACGTAAACATGCGATAGGGCTGCGAACCTGCAGAATTTTAATTCCATCTGCCTACTTCGACTTTCTATCTATTTTTGTGATTGTAAATATGTTTTTATTTATTTAAAGTAATAAAATATCTTGTGAATCGAATAGAAGTGTTCAATAAAAATGCATTTTATTTTTTGATTGGAAGATTTCATGCCACCAAATCCAGCACAATATATACTTGTCATATTAAATAGGCTCTTGCACTTATTTTGTATAAAAATCGCGCGGTTACTGCTTAAAATACAACACCGTCCGTTCGTGACTGCGGCACATTCGCGACTGCCTGCATGCCTTGCGCATGCCGCGATCGAGGCGCGTAGGTATAACTCACGTTTCGCCCGTTTCTATGAAGTTAAACTACTGTATGATAGTATTACCGTGGTAATAGTAATGTTGATTGCAAACAGATTGGTAATAAAAAACACATTTAAAAATATGTGACTTTTTACTAACCACCATAATTACGAACTGTCTCAGTTTTCGATCACGATTTTTTTACACTGTGTATTAAATTTTAATCAATATTATGTATCGTATCGTACAGACTAAATACCTGTTTGTGGTTAATTATCAACAAAGACTCCACTTAGTAGTATTTAACCGTATCCTTAGTATAGCTGTATTAATGAGAGGTACGATTAGATAAACTGTCTAGCGCTAAACAATTAGATTTACGTTGAAGGCGAGCCATCAACCACTTGAGCACGTGTTGAGTGTTCGAAAGTTGGAGACGGGTCTGGCTCACATCCAAAGATCACCTAGCGCTTACATTATTGTATAAATTAAATAAATTTTGAAATTTTAGGAATACGAAAATGGACAGCCCCGTGGCGCAGTTGGCTTGACACCAGCTTGCGTAACGAGACGCCGCGGATTCGACTCCCGCACCGAGACAAATGTTTGTGTGGTCTACAAATATTTGTCTTGGGTCTGGGTGTTCGTGAGACCGAAAAGTCTAATCTTAGTTTCTGATACCCATGACACGAGACTTGTATCTTAGTGTGGGGTCGGAACTATGTATGTGACTATTTGTTGTATTTATTTATTTATATTAAAGTACCATTATTCATGTGACATCATTACTTTTCAACGCACATTTATTGGGTATGAGAAACTATTTGCAGTCTCACATACCCCAAAATCGTACAATTATATTCGGTACGGGGATAAAATCCGTTTCGTAAACAGGTATCTTCAACGACAGTATCATGGAAAATGTCAAAGATTTATGTATGTCCTTCACTATAAGGAACTTCGCACATCTGCACATAACATAAGGTAATCACTTATAAAATCGATACGGATAATGACTTAATAAAGATCGAGTTAACATTGAACGTAATTGACGAGTTCAAGTTCAGTAATAATCGACATAATTTAAATTGCAATGTCATGTTGTTAGAATCTCATTATATAAGCATGTTATAAACAATAACTTTCATTTGTAATTGATAACCATTCTCAGTAATTTCGTTTTAGTTGAGAAAATTATGCTAAAATGCGCGAATTCAGATGCTCTTATTGGTCATAGAACTTAACCCTTAAATGCATATTGTTGCCAAATGTCTACAATCCATAAAAAATATTTTATATTATAACCTTTGCGGTATATTATTTACTACTTATACTACCTATAATATTTTTTTAATAAAAAAAACATGCATTTAAGGGTTAATTAACCAGCAATGCAATCTCCTGCAATCTCGCTCAAAGCTGGAAATGCAATAGCCAATGTAAAAACAAAAGACAAATACCTGGAACAAAAGACAGATGTACAGTTCTTCTCAATTTGATTCCTCGACTTTTCAGCCTTCTAACAGCCTCTATATATTGAATTGCGACTGACTTCATGTCTTGAACGCCGCGGCCGTAAACGTTGCCATCTTCTATCTCTGCAGCGAATGGAGGATGCGTCCAACTGCGCTAAAATAGGAAAAAAATCTAACAATACTTCAGGGAATTATAATAGGTAAGGCTATATGGTGTTAATTCAATTGAAAAAATTTTAGAGAAAAATTAAATATTTTTGTTTAAGATGAGATAAGAAAGGAAATTTATAGAAGAGACGGCTTATGAAGATCCTTTAACAATAGTTTTTTATTATTATTAAAATTTAAAAAATCTGTAGCGGTAATATAAATTTAAATTGAGTGCCCAGATAATGCCCATTCAACAATCGTAATCACTAATAAAGAAGATAAAAATTGACATAAATCAACATTAGGTACGTTTTGTAAAACTTCATCCATTTTGATGTCCTTTATTTGCGAATACGATTATAGAATTTAATTTCATCTGTGGCGTCCGGTGTCATCAATAACTGTTCCCTAAATAGATATGGAAATATAAAATTTTGTACTCTTCTAATAATTTATTGGTTGCTTTGTAAACAAATTGAGACTTAAAACAAAAGCTACTCAAACAATAACCACGATGCGGCATGCATAATACGATAATTAGTCAGGATTTTAACTAGTTACTCCCAACTAGTAAAATCGGGACAAAATTGGTTTATCCTATTGCGTGCAGGAAATTGACTAGTTTATACAGAAATTAAATTTAGTTTGTTACACTATTATGTATTGTGGTATATTTGAATATATAATAGTCAAATATAATATGAAATAATACGAAACAGTTTTCATCGATATTTTAACAACTTAGCCATACGGTTATACGGTTATTGCAATGTTATAAAAATAGTATTTCTAATATACCGTCGATGACAATGACTAAATCAAGATTGGTTAATTAGTTGGGTGCTGAATGCGTAGCAAAGAGGTAGGGGTTCTCTCTTTTTTTAAAACGTAGTACATAGGTTGAAAAGCAAGCGGCGCCATTCCCCAATCTCTTCCCTAAGGAGTTGATTAACTGTAAGTACAAGTGTAATAGATTGCACATCTGGTGATCTGAAAATTGGTGAATTTTGCCGGCCATTTGGCAACCAGTTGTACTCAGCCTGATCCGGGACCGCAGGTGTATGATAAATGATATTTCACAAGTAAATTGAAAGCTGATACCGCAGTCTACTAATCGACCATCGCTGCATTTTCTCACGATCACGTCCACGACAATGCTTCGGAGTTAAGAAGCTTTAAAATATATTTTTATCGCCATATTGATTATGACGTCATCGGAAACTTAGCTAGTGTGCACTAAAATTGACACCGTACCTGATGGTAAGCACAATGTCCATATAGAGCATTAATAAATAAATAATAAATACACCCAACAGTCACATACGTAGTTCTGACCCCACACTCAGATACGAGTCTTGTGTCGTGGATATCAGAAACTACGAGAGACTTCGGTCCCACAAACACCAAGACCCTAAGAAACTGGATCACACAAACATTTGTACCGGTGCAGGGATCAAACCCGCGGTCTGTCGTTTCGCAAGCTGGCGCGTCACGAACGCTGAGACGCTCATTTCTCGGCCTACTAAGATGATTTTCGAAAGGACTATAGGGAAAATGGTGACTATGTCGTAATAAATGTTCGTCCCTCACCATAAAATACCTTATAGGTCATACCTCAAATACAGGCACGACGTCCATGTGAGAATTAAGCAATATGCTGGGCAAGTCTCGCTGCTCCGCATACCAGCTCATCACCAGAATAGGCTTCTTGGGCACTACTTCGAACACTTGAACTGGTAGGTCCATGCTCTTCGCTTGGTTCTTGAGGTACTCGATACATTCATCTATAAAAGCGAGAATGTGATAATTAGAATCTATAGCATATACGTCCCACTGCTGGATCCGTGCCTCCTCGCCACGCATCCTAGTGCGGGTTGGCAGACATAGTTAGAATGAGCCTGGGAAAAAATTGGTCGGTTCAACCACAGCGTCTGTGTTACAGAAAACCGAGGTAAGTAATCATGAGTTTCAGTCGTTGAGTGAAAACACCAGAGCATAAATTTGACGGTGGTTCACGCCAGTGGCGGTACTTCCATAGAAACCCAAAAGCGTTACTCGATAATTTGTAATGTCTAGTTTATAATTGTTTACTGTGGGGTCAGGATATTCTCATTTCATCACAGAATACGCCTGTGTATGTCACATTACGGAGAAGCCAACACAATAATGTCTAGTAGTGAGAGATGCCCGTTATTGTCTCTAACGAGATGACACGATTTAAATCCAACTGCACTTACGATAATCTGCTTTTAAAACGATAAAAATATTCTCATGAAAATTATATGCAAACTTTATAAAACCAAAAGATATGGATATATGAAGTCATTAAGTCTTTTTATCTCGTCAACTCGCGCCCCGCACAAGCCATAACAATCTTCCTAATTAATTAATTAATGGATGAACGTAGTCTTCCGCACAAATAAATATAATTGAAGTGTTTGTTTTCATCTTAATATAACGGCGTTTTATACTTTTATTTATTTTCTTCTGCTTTATATAATGCATAAAGGCGGACTTAAGGCTAAAGATATTTGCTACTATTCAACCTGGATTGATGCAGAATTGGAAGGAAATATAGTGGATGCATTAATATTATAATATTTAAGTACACATTATATGCTTATGCGCATGCTAAACGTTACCAAAACTAAAAACAAAAGAGAAGTATAAGTTCATCGTTATCCATATAGTTCGATATACCAACAGTTACCCCGATCAATGTCCGAAATTATTACGTTTTGGACTGGCATTTTAACAAATAGCTGAAGTTATAACTACTTAAGCTACTTTTATTTTACAAAAATATTTAACGTTCCGCGGGAAAAACGCTTAAACTAAATTACACGCAAAGTCGGAGGTAACAACTATTTAAGCAATTGCCTTAATCTTCGACCTGCAATTCACATCTGCAGACGTCTCATTAAAATTTACGCTAATCAGACCAATTGGCAGAATCAGAGCTCCAAGTGCCATTAAACCGGGCGATGTTTCCGCGCAACAGCGGCTAATGTAATAATGTATCGTACCGTAATTAACGTTCGGATGTACGCTGCGGATCCTCAGGTAATTACGTAAATTCTCCACGGCGGGGTTGCTCGACGGATCACTCGACATTTTGTGGAAAAAACGAAATGTTCACTACTGCAGCGCCGGCTACTAGTACTCGCATTTATATTGAACTGTGACCGCAACATGTCGTGAGAACTTGGTGGTTCGGGTAGATAGGAATCGTTGAGTATGGTCGCAGATAAATTTAAAAAAATATAGGTCAATTTATATAAAAATATATTCTTGATTTGTAATTATATATAAGTAAATGTAACAATATCGAGAAATTTGTCATCAGATCTATTGTAAATGCAGAGGTACTTTCGTACTTGCTCGTCGCTTTTTTTAAATTGAACCGATCAACCAATAAATTGGATGCAGTAATAGGTGATGAAACCTTGGATTTTTTTAGGATATTAGCTCCGAAATCTTTAGACTCGCTCGCTCGGAATTGATCAAACCTCTAGTGTGATATATGTATATTCTCCGCATACTAATGTTCACAGTTTGTGCTTGTAATTGAAATATGCTAAAGACAAAGTTTATCTCGTGGATATTCTCAAAATATAGAAGAAATTGGAATTTTTTTTCCAATAACGAAATCTGAAATAGAGGTATTAGGGAAGTTAGGGGCATCAGTTGAAAACGTTTCCGGTAGGATTGATCAAATGACCACGCGGCAAATGCTATTGGTTAGTGATCAGCAACGTCTTAATCATCCCAATGCTAGGCATGAGCCCCTCTACGACTGAGAGGGGTTAGCCCTTAGTCCACCACGCAGGCGTAGTGCGGGTTGGCGGACTACATACCTAAAAAAAGGTACCTATGCCCCATGCTGTCTTCATTATTTTCTTTTATATATATTTTTCTTTATTTTTTTTTCTGTTGTGTATAGATACATAAGCATGCACCCCTCGTATTCTCTGACGGTGTCGGAAAAGGTCCATTTCTGCACCAATAATAATTAGACAATTATGAATGGTTGGATGGTAGAAATGAGAGAAATAATGCATACTTATGTTCATATTAAGGAACATACTTGTTATCGTAATAAACGTGATGTGTTCTTTACCTACATATAAAAATGGACCAAACAAAAAATCTAAATGTAAAAAGCTTAACAAAGACACACGACTACCGTATTAATCCCGTATCAGAGTCCCAAGTAAGATATTGAACAAACAACATCGAACTGATAAAATACAAAATAAATCGCCAAAAGAACTATAAAATGAAACAAGATTGCCGCAACACAAAGGTCCATAAAAATATTTATCTAGAAATACGAGAGGGGCGTCGTGGAGGGCTTTCAGACCGCTTCGCCTCGGAGCTTGCCAAAAATTTAACAAAACGTATGGCCACTACGTTCATTCCCGACTCCATCTACATTTCCAACAGGATTTTATCCAGAATCGTGGAATTCCGCTCACATATATGGACATGTGTTAAAATTTATGAAGGTACGGTTAACGAAACAAATTCAATATTCATAATTCATACATTTATTCATTTCAAATTGTGTTAACCAATTTTGTTCTTTATTGTAGATTTGTTCTTTGATGTAGATTTTATATTTTTAGTACCTATATCATGGATCGGTTCATGGTCTTAGTTGAACTGATAAAGGCAATACACATTTGTAATTAATTAAATTTCTGCTTAGATTACCAAGCCCGACCAAGTATTGTTGGGTTTGTCCGTTAGTAAATCTTCAAAGCAGCACTGCTAAATGTGCCTTAAACGGTAATAGGCTTACATTCTATTACGTAATTGGATAAATACCCTTCTTCCACCACCTACGAGGACACAAAGATATATACAGGGTGCATTCAGATCGTGATCGCAAAATAAGGCAGGTAATAGCTACGGTGATTACCCATTGGCGTTAAAAAAAAAATCCTAACAATCATAGGTATTAAATGGATGTGGTTGTAAGGAAAACGTTATTTTTTTATTTTATGTCGGATTTTAAAAAATCACGGTGTTTGTAATCACCGCAGCTATTATCTGCTTTAGTTTCCGATCACGATCTGAATACAGGGTGTATAAGGGTCGAATATAAGCTGTACTTAAAACAGACATTTTCTTGGGAGATTTTTATAATATTCGCCGTCAAAGCATTATTAACGCGAGCTAAGCCGCAGGCAAGAGACAGTTTAGCATAAAGATCTAGGTCATGAATTTACTTCAGACTGTGCTGACTTTACAGCAACTCTTTGAAAAACAATCCAATCAACAATCAAGACTTAAAAAATCTCTCAAAGAGTTTGCAAGATTTTAAATATATTAAAATATTGATGTGTGGGACTTAACATCATCATCATCATCATCAGCCTAAATACGTCCCACTGCTGGGCACGGGCCTCCTCTACAACTGAGAGGGTTTAGGACTTAGTCCACCACGGCCTAGTGCGGGTTGGCGGACTACACACCTAAGAAATTCCTACCAACTTTTAGGTGTACAGGTTTTATCACGATATTTTTCTCCACCGTTAAAGCAAGTGATAATTCATTGTGAATACACACATAACTTCGAAAAGTCAGAGGTGTGTGCCTGGGGTTTGAACCTGCGACCGCCAAAATTCTCGACCGCGCGCCTAAACCTCGAGCCCATCACTGCTTTAACATTGTATTAATTAACTTAACATAGTATTAATTTTTATTTAAGTCTATATTTTAAACGCTTTTTTATTCGAAAATAATGCGCCAGTCAATGGTTTCAAGTTAATATTAATCATAATAAAAGCAAATATATCATCTTCAAAATAGATTGTCCGTATAATTAGCGGTGAGATTACAATTAGCAGTTTTGATGACGCAGAATTTCGATATGTGCCGCTTTCATTTCTCAATTACATACGCCTTTACAGACACATTATGAACCCCTGGGTTCAGTAAAGGTTAGCTACGATTCCATCAGGTCGTGCAAAGTGATACCGAGTTTTTGCATTGGATAAATATCAATAGAGGTATGGAAAGATGCGGTTGGCAAAAGTCTCAAACAAAATCACCCTTACAACGTGTGACTTAAAAAGAAACGTGGATAAAAAACTTCTGCCTACCGTTCTGTATGTAGGACGATTATATAAGGGTCTATATAGTGAAAAATACAATTTCCGAATCATCATCATCATCAACTGCATCAGCATCACCAGCACCACTGCTGGCCACGGGTCTCCTCTACAACTGAGAGGGCTTAGGCCTTAGTCTATTTCCAAATTATTTCCAAATAATTGTTTTTTTTAATCCACGTGTTACACAACGGACACAAAATTTTCCATGTAAACAAATAAAAATAAAAATGCGAAGAAGTAATACTAACCCACTCTGCAAGTGGATTCTGACAATCGCTCTTGGCAGTCGACAATACAAAAGCAAACATTTTTTTAATAAAACTAAAAACAAAGACGGCAAAATGCATTTTCCTCACGTAAAACTCACGAATGAGAAATGTGCTTTAGATAGAAATGAGTACGTATGAAATATTGCGAGATGTATAAAAAATAATGATTTTTAAAAGACTGTCGCACTTATCATGTATTTTGATCTTGTGCCAAGTCTCGACGCCCAGTGTTTTGCGCTACCTCGCTGAGAATATGTAGGCGTTTCTTTATACCTTTATGCAGAGTGAAAGAGAATATCTATTATGAAGAAAAAGTTTTACCTCACTTCTTGGATCGTGTGAAGATATAGTTAACGGATGTGAAGGATATTATTCTTCACGAATAACATTTTTCCACAATAAAAAGTAGCATTTTACTATTGCCAAGGGCTCGTCAATCCTTCTACCAAAATTCATCAAAATTAGTACTACGATTATCTCACTATTGGGTATCGCGACCAGTTGTATCAAATTATACACTAATAACATATTTATTTATTAATAAAAATAGCTTTGCTTATTTTATATCTTAATTTCAAGAAGGTTTACTTCTTTCCTAAAAAAAATACCAAAAATTAAATGTGTAAAATATTATTTAAAATTCATTTGTGCTATTGTTTTAATCAATCGCTCGTGGCCTATATTCAGTCATATGTACATGCATGAAATAGTAAGTAAAGTATAATATGAACACCGTATATTTAATAATACTTGTATGTTTTTCATCTAAATATCATGGTTTGGGAAACACACGCCTCGCCTTTAGCATACCATGTTGACATGCGTATTAGCTTCATAAATTACTGGCTTTTACCCGCAGCTTTGTATGCGGAAATGTGTATTAAAAAGATTTATTTGTCTCCCCGAAACAGTCTTTTTGCAAAATGAAACCTACATCAAGTTTTGCGTATGCAAAATTTATTAGTGAAAGAAAGAAAAAAAAATACAATTACTTGCGCTAATATACTCTAAAGAGAAGGCAGTGATGAGTTTCAAGTCCCATGTAGTCTGTTGAGAATTACTGAATGTAAAAATGCAATAAGACTTTACCCGACACAGGAATCGAACCCAATAATAGCACTGGACAACACGCCTTTTTCACACTTATACGTGGTAGAGCCATGGACTGTTACTGTATCTATAAACAATTAAGAATTTAAAATCAATAAATAACCTACCATACAAACCTTCAAAGTATGTCGCTTTTCAGGACCATCTTATTTATAGTAACAGGTCTACATAATTGTCTCGACTGGTTAAGACTGGTAAGACTAATCGTGTCTGAGTCAGTTGATGTTGAAGTGACAGTATTAAAGTAGAGCTCTTCACTATTAGAATATCTATACGTCTACTATTAGATTACTATAAAGAGGAAAGATTTAATTTTTTGTTTGTTACGACTTACGATTTAACTTAGTAATTATAATTTGGCCGATTTGAATTATTTTTGATATAGATATATATGTATGGCATCTATAGGGTCCTTCTTATCCCGGAAAAACGTAGTATTTCCACGGTATGAGCACGGAATAGAAAATTGTCGAGTGGAGCTTGGCTGCTGCTATTGCATAACATTGAAAAGACTTATTAAAGTGCAAATAAATTGAATAATAATGTAATTTAATCAAATTAGTTTTATTATTTCGATACCTGGTACTAAGTCAGGATGGCCGAGCGGTCTAAGGCGCTGCGTTCAGGTCGCAGTCCACTTCTGTGGGCGTGGGTTCGAATCCCACTTCTGACAAACTCTTTTTCATTATTTTTATTTTTAGCCGTTTTTTTCAATTATAAAATCACATCAATTTAAAATTTCTTTTTTATATAATAACATTGGATGAATCGTATTATCGGCAATGTATAAAACGTGTGAATACTGTGATAGTTATAGCAAGATTTTTGAAGTGAAAATTTCTTTAGCATTGCATCGTTGTGATTTGAAAGTCGATGAAACGAAAAAGAGACAGACACATTTTAGTAAATATTTTACAGTTAATATACTTGCCCCCCATATAATATTGTAAAGAACGCAACCATAAAATTTATTTTTATCTTGAAGCCAAATTTTTTGAAGATTTCACTTCTACCACGTGTGAATTGCACACATGGTTTTTAACTTTGTGAAGTCTTCAAACCTGCATGCACTACATATACCGGCGCAGTGAGTCAAGTTCTCATCATCAGCAGCCTTTCTTTCGTCCACTGCTGGACATAGGCCTCTCCTATGGCACGCCACTGGGCTCGACCTTCGGCCCTCCTCATCCAACCGCTGCCAGCCACCCTGCGAATATCGTCACCCCACCTAGCCAGAGGGCGCCCTACACTACGTACTCATATTTTATTTTATTTGCTTCATACAGTATTTAATATTTATAATTAAATACTAAATTAGACCACTCACTCAAAAACTAATGCAAATGACCCTATCCTTATGATTTTTTATTCATTGATCGTGCAAGCCAAACTTCCTCTTTCACATGACATGCCTATTATCTAGGTGGGTAGATATGAAACCGCTGACCTCGATATGCGCGTGTTTATCTAACTACGTGGTTACTGACAAGATGTATCTGAGAGTATTATTCCATTCCTAATATAGAACTACACAGGGTGTACGAGGGCAGTCCGATAAGTACTTAGCCTCACCGCCCGATGGCACCACTATCGTAAGATAAATTTACCATCATGTAGCACATCTTCGTAGACGGCTATTGTCAAAATTTCAGCCGAATTGGATTTGTAGTTTTGTTTTGACCGCGTGTGTAAGCGGACGTGTCCGCGGATTTTCGAAAAATGGAAAAAGAGCAATATCGGCCGGTGATTTGATTCTTGTTTTTGGAAGGGAAATCGCGCAGCGATATCAAAAAGCGCTTGGATGCTGTTTACGGTGACTCTTCTCCTTCAATGGCGACCGTCAAAAATTGGTTTAACGAGTTTCAACGTGGTCGCACGTCAGTTTTTGATGAGCCACGCCCAGGTGCCCCAAAAACGGCTACCACGGAGGATAACGTGAGAAAAGTCCCGATCTTGTATTGGCAGACCGCCGATTGAAGGTGCGCGAGATAGCTGAGACAGTAGGCATCTTAAAAGACCGCGTGGGTCATATCCTGCATGAAATATTGGGCATGAGAAAGCTGTCGGCTCGATGGCTGCCGCGTTTGCTCACTTCGGACGACAAGCGCATCAGTGACACAACTTCAGAGCAGTGTTTGACACTGTTTAGGTGCAATCCGAAGGGGTTTCTGCGTCGTTTCGTGACCGTCGACGAAACATGGATTCACTGGTACACACCAGAGACCAATAAACAGTCGAAACAGTGGACTTTACCCGGCGAATGTGCTCCGAAGAAGGCGAACACTGTCCCATCGGCCGAAAAGGTGATGGCCACCGTTTTCTAGGTTTCACAAGGTGTGATTTACATCGACTACCTGGAGAAGGGCAAAACGGTCACAGGGCTCTACTATGCCGAACTATTGGGCCGATTCAACGCTGAATTGTAGAAAAAACGGCTCCATTTGGCGAAGAAAAAAGTGCTCTTCCACCATGACAACGCACCGGCTCACACCTCCGCCGTCGCAACGGCCAAATTGGTCACATTAGGCTACGAACAGCTGCTCCATCTACCGTATTCTCCAGATTAGGCCCCGTGTGACTTCTTTTTGTTTCCAAACTTGAAAAAGTCCGTCGCCGGACAGAAATTTGAGTCGAATGAGGAGGTTATCGCCGCCACGGAGGCCTACTTTGTAGACCTCCAGAAAACGTTCTTTTCAGACAGCTTAAAGAAGTTGGAGCATCGCTGGGTCAAGTGAATCGAGTTGAAAGAAGACTGTGATGAGAAATAAATCGCCACTTTTCCAAAATTTTCGTTTTTCTTTTGTAGGCTAAGTACTTATCGGACTGCCCTCGTAAATAGACCGTGATCGTAAGCTAGGACAGGAAATAGTTACGGTGATTACAATATAAGTCGTGATGGCCTCGAGGTCTAGGCACGCGGTCGAGAATCTCGACGGTCGCGGGTTCAAACCCCAGTTACGCACCTCTGACTTTTCCAAGTTATGTGTGTATTCGTAATGAATTATCACTTATTTTAACGATGAAGGAAAACATCGTGATAAAACCTGCACACCTAAAGTTCTTAGGAATTTCTTAGGTGTGTAGTCCGCCAACCCGCACTAGGCCAGCGTGGTGGACTAAGGCCTAAAACCTCTCAGTTGTAGAGGAGGCCCGTGCCCAGCAGTGGGACGTATATGGGCTGATGATGATGATTACAAACACATTGATTTTAAAAAAAATCCCGCCAAAAAAAACGTTCTCTAACAACCATCAGTATTAAATGAATGTAGTGTTTAGGAAAACTTAATTTTTTTCAAAGTCAGTGTGTTTGAAACCACCGTAACTACTACCTGTCTCTGTTTTCATTCACGGTCTTTTTACATCCTGTATAGAATGAAGTCTGGAAATGTGTCCGAAAAACGGCAATAGGCTCGCAATAGGTTACGTTGGACTGATACCAGTGGCGGTACTTTCATAGAAGCCCAAAAGCGTTATACGTTAATTAATCTAATGTCTCGTTTTTAATTGTTTATTATGGGGTCAGGATATTCTCATAAATATGTCAAATTGCTTTTGTAAAAAAGATTTAAAGCTTAAAGATCATTGTTCGGCATTTTGTAAGGCAAACCGGGCTTTTGGGCTTCTATGAAAGTACCGCTACTGACATACCTGGCGAAATGTGGGTGCAGTGATGCACCTCTGCCTACCCCTTCGGGGAATACAGGCGTGAGGTTATGTATGTATGTAAGAGTCACCTAGAGACCCAACTACGTAAGTGCGGCATAAGTCTGTGATCTACGAACGGGAGCTCCCGGGTTCGATGACCGGCTCAGGCAAAATTTTATTGTGTTTTTCCATAAGATTTTATTTCGAGAGTGGAGTCTTTTACTGTGTTTACAGTGTTTATCCAGTTTTTATAACGCCTCGCATTGTAGTCATTTTTTGCTAAGCATTTGGACTACACTACACTCGCCATCAGCTTACATTGTCGTGCAAACGTTATTTTGTTCTTATATACTGCAAGAAAAAACCAAACTTGAAGTGGAAACCAAAAAAAATACACCAAATGTACTTGAACAGTACCGTAATAATTTTAAGAAATCGGGGCACGCTCGTGACCCCCGAATTTTGGGCCAGCACGCGAGCTCAGCTGTTAAATACTCGTAAATTTCACTGTTTAACCAACACTTGTTCATTGAATTATTACATTTGCGTGAAGGAAAACATCGTGAGGAAACCTGCACACCTAAAAAGTTCTTAGGAATTTCTTACGTGTGTAGTCCGCCAACCCGCACTAGGCCAGCGTGGTGGACTAAGGCCTAAATCCTCTCAGTTGTAGAGAAGGCCCGTGCCCAGCAGTGGGACGTATTTGGGCTGATGATGACATAAAATATTTTGTACGCCACAATACCTACCCCTTGAGCCAGGCCATACTGAACATATATCACGAGCTCACAGGCTCTATCCAGAATGTTACTAATATTACTTTTATATTAAGAAGCGCAAAATTAATGCATCTCGTTGATTTTTCGTGTAATAATAGTACAACCATGGTTGTTCCATTCGTATTCGTACTCCAAGTTGACAACAACACGGCTCGTCTACTCACAAAAAACATTTTTGATAATATTTAATATTAACGGAGATAGACTCGTCCCCAATTACTGATTGATAAATATCTAGCGAAATGTGGTTAAAGAAATGCACCACTGCCTACCCTACCCTAAAACTAAAAAAATATTCATAAAAATAGCATCGACTCGACATTAAAGCGAGAACGTTCATTGAACTTTAAATTTAAAACATATATTGTAAAATTGTGCTATAATTAATTAATTAATTGCGTATGAATGGAATTTAGGTGCCAGTAAGAACCCTAACAATTAACGAACCACAAGGCAATTAGCACCTGCGTTTAAAGCCACTAGTAAAAGGTAGTTTGTAAATCGGTCACAGCAATCATTAACGAACTCTTGTTACGGGATAGATGACCGAGATATAAATTAAAAAATGATTAAAACTCTTTAATTAAAACCATATTATATAATGGATGAAATTTTATTAGCAATTTTGAAGTATTAAAATGCTTTTGACAATATTGGCGCAACTCTAAGAAGAATAAATATAGTTTCTTTATATGGCGCAAAAAGTTGTTACGACTGAATATAAAATACTGATACATACATACATAACATACATAAACTCACGCCTGTATTCCCCGAAGGGGTAGGCAGAGGTGCATTTCTGCACCCACATTTCGCCAGGTATGTATCAGTCCCACGTAACGTAACGTAAACGTAACGGGCGAGCCTATTGCCGTTTTTCGGGCACATTTCCAGACTCCGTAAAATACTGATATAATGTAAAATCATTATTTTGGTTAAATTTTCAGTCAATTCGAACCCTAAAGTTTTTACTTAGATTCGTATCAATTCAAAAGTTCATTGTCTGTTATTGTTTTTAATACTGCGAATCAATCTTAATTCATCGTAAATAAAAGCAGAGTCATAGATAAATATAGGATATTACCTTTTCAATTACACTAATTTGACAGCCCCGTGGCGCAGTTGGCTAGTAACCAGCTTGCGAAACGAGAGGCCGCGGGTTCGATCCCCGCACCGAGACAAATGTTTGTGTGATCCACAAATATTTGTTTCGGGTCTGGATGTTTGTGAGACCGAAAAGTCTCTCGTAGTTTCTGATACCCACGACACAAGTATCGTATCTTAGTGTGGGGTCAGAACTATGTATGTGACTGTTGGGTGTATTTATTTATTTATTTATATCCTAACACGAGTAGACAAACTGTTTCATAATACATTACCCACATTTTCTATCGTATGAAATACAAATATTATTTTCATATCGAATATAATTTTATCGCGGCTGTCCAGTTACGTTATGATAACTGTCCGAAACAGGGCCAACAAGCACGTCAATACTGAAAGAAGACAGGGAAATATATGAAGCTCGTAATCCGACATTACTCATAACGCGACGAGACAAAGCACCTGTTATGAAGCGATTTATACGTAGGCGTGTTCCAGCGCTCTAGTTTTAGGACTAAGATTAGTGCCGAGGGTACAAATGAATGTAGTCGGGAGATATATCGAGCTAATTCAACAATAGACGACGGAAACGAGTAATAGATGGCGCTGTTAACGTTGATATATTTCAATTAATGTTGTTTTAATGCGCAATTAATTGCTAATAATTTGTCGAGGTATAGGAGAGATAACTTAGCCGAAGCGAAATGGATTGGTGATATGGGAATTGTGGAGCCAAAGTCAAGGGTAATACCGGCAATTATAAATTTAATAATAATTAACTGTCTTGTGGTCTCGCGGCACAAGTATCTACCGTGCGATCTAGATGTCCCGGGTTCGATTCCCGGGTCAGGAAAAGTGTTATTGGGTTTTTCCATAAGGAAATTCTCAATAACAGCACGGATTCCGGAAATGTGCCCGAAAAACGGAAATAGGCTCGCCCCCTATTACGTGGGACTGATACATATTTGGCAAAATGTGGATGCGAAATGCACCTCTGCCTACCCCCACGGAGAATACAGGCGTGAGGTTATGTATGTATGTAATAATAATTAACACTTTATTTTTCACACCACATTAAAAAAAGCATTGGCACAAAGAAAACATAAAATCAGGCGCAATAAATTGGCGTTCTTATCGCTAAGAGCGATCTTTACCAGACAACAAGGCAAGGAGAGGAATAAATCTGATAAAAGGGACGGTGCTTATAATAATTATTAAAAATAATAATAATATGATTACTCTTTAACGCCCTAGAAAATCCTTACTAATATAATAAATGCGAAAGTAACTCAGACATGTCTGTCTGTCTGTCTGTCTCGCTTTCCTGCTAAAACTACTGAACCGATATAAATTAAATTTGGTACACAGATAGTTTAGAGCCTGAGAAAGTACATAGGCTACTTTTTATTGCAACAAAAGGGTTTTAAGGGGTTGAAAGGTTGTATGGAAGTATTGCCATTTTTAAAGCTAGAAGCTTGAAACTTATTTTTTAGGCTGTTGATTAGTTATTGTAAATAAATATGACATTCAAAGTTTGTAAAAAAAATAGGGGATGAAAGTTTGTGTGGAAATTCATCATTTTTGAAGCTAGAATGATGAAACTTTTTTATTTGGCTTTTAAGGGGGTTAAATAACGATAGGGAATAGGGGATGAAATGTTTTATATGTATACGACAAGAGTCAATGCAAGTAAGAAACTTGCCAAGCGCCGCGCCGTACACTGGGAGCGGTGCGTTGCCGCACACGGTGACTTTGTGGAGTAAAAAAGACTATCACTTATTTTCTTTCTGAACCCAAATCTGTAGTCTACGCGGACGGAGTCGCGGGCAAAAGCTAGTATTACATAAAAATTCTTTATAACGATACAAAAATGCCGTAGATAATTTAACAACGCAGATTAGGAATGCATATTCGACTAGGATCTAGCCTATAAGTTCGTAATCACCCAATGGTCTGGGATGTCAGAATCTTAGGACTCACTAACCCCTTATGCATTAAAAGGAGACTTAATATAGCGTAGATGTGTGTGTTGCGGTTGAATTATTCTTTTACAGAAAGTAATCTTTACATAGGTTGGGCAGCTTGGCGTGCATTTGTTGTGAAAGCTTATCTTATCAATAAAATTTAGGGCGCTCCTATGAATCTAGAGATCTGTCAGACTCGAAGATCAGAAACACTGACCTACACCTTTTGATGACCAAGCGTGGTTAATATGTATTGAAGACTCTACTATAAGATTTATTTATTTATTGTCAGTCTGTTAGAATAATTTAAAATATTCCCTAATATTATGAAACTTACATGTATGACTAAAAGCTTTCTACATTTTTGGTAATTACCAAAAATGTTTGATGGCGTAATTACGCCATCTAACGGAAAATTCGAATACTGCAACGGCGGCGAAACTTGAAACTACAAATATTTTCAGGCTTACTCTTGCGTTAATAACAAAAGCTTTTCAGAGATGGCGCTGTAAACTACGTTTTATTTGGAAAAAATCACAGGGTTTATAACATATTTTTTATACGTAATAACGTTGAAACTTAAAAGATGGCAGTGCATACTCTATATTAGTTTTGAAACAAACCTGTTTCAATATAATAATATATTCCTTCAAAGGCATGTGTAACAGATGACTGACTTTTTAAATCAATTTTCACTATAATATAATCAAGTACTCTACGCTTAATTTTGTACATTTTAATTTTTATTGGTGACTGTATCATGCGCATTTTTAGATATTTTACATTTGTTTTAATCCTTTTATCGATAATATAGCAGGAGATATTAACTATTATTATTACTAAGTTCTACAGATTTCCACTATGCGTTAGAGGGCAGTAAAAAAAAAGCTTAGTAATCATTACATGACTTGATTTGGAATGAAGATTTTAAAATGGTAGAGGCACCCTTACGTTACATGAAAGTACTCGACGAATGAGTTTGCTAAATCGAATTCAATTGTTTCACATTAAATTGACGTAGACCAACTCGATTTTATACGTTAATTGAGATTGCCGGAGACATCATTTACTGGTTGGACGACGCCATATTTTGACATTTTCCTAACTTCCATAAGTATTAAATGAATATGGTTATAAATAAAACGTCTATTTTTTTCAGAATTCATTTTAGCGTTTATATGTTTGTAAGCGCCGTAACTATTACCTGTCTTAGTTTTCGATCACGCTTTTTTATACTCTGAATTAAAGATCTGTTGAAACTCTAGCACTATTCATAGAGTAATGCAGACATTGTAGTTTGTTCTGGTTCCAAATAACAATTTTTTTTCTTGAATTTGCGCGCGACAGGGAGCCTTTAGTGTATCTACAATAAAAAAGTGGTGCTACTAAGAATGGAATAGAAAAATCCAATAACATTGACCCAAAAATCAAATCCGGGACTCATGCGGTGGGACTAATGAGGCAGTCTTGCCTTATTCTTGTTGCATTTCACAACTAGACCAGGGTCGATAATTTTTGAAACAAAATAAAATTATAGTACCTACGCACTGGAAAAAGAAGAGAATATAACAAAAATGAAAGGAAAAATAAATTACGGGCGATCTCACGTCGGGAAAGGGTGGGGAGAGGTTTTAAGGGAAAAAAACGATTTATCTCGATTTCCGGCAAAACTACAATTCCTATGCAAAAATAAATAAATGGCAAAGTTGTAGGCAATAAAAAGATCTACAACTTTTTTAATTACACTTTTTCCATATAACCTCAAAATTTATGTGAAAAATTCAAATAACCAAGTTTTTGGTTTTGAATTTCTATCTTTTACAAAAATATTTTTTTCACGAAATTTGTTAAACACTTACTTTTTCATGTACCAAACAAACTGTAATGTATTTGATTTGTTTTTTCACATTACTTTGACTTAAAATCGTAAAAACCCTAATTTTCAATCGAAAATTCTCGTGTCAAAATATCAACTTTTTAACCAAACAGTCGGTGGCCTTTTTATGGTTTATTCATGACATAATGAAGATACATAAAATCATTATCATCAGCCCATATACGTCCCACTGCTGGGCACGGGCCTCCTCAACAATTGAGAGGGTTTAGGCCTTTGTCCACCACGCTGGCCTAGTGCGGGTTGGCGTAGGTAGGTAGGTGTGCAGGTTTTATCACGATGTTTTCCTTCACCGTTAAAGCAAGTGATATATAATTCATTGTGAATACACACATAACTTCAAAAAGTCAGAGGTGTGTGCCTGGGGTTTGAACCTGCGACCGCCGAAATTCTCGACCGCGTGCCTAAACCTCGAGGCCATCTCTACTTTCTGATGGTATAGAAAAATATATACATTACTACGGTAAATGTTCTCAGAAAATGCAAAGATGCCATATGTCGTAGTTAAAATAAAGTCTGCATGAACCATTTCAATTTATAATTTCCTTCCCACTCTACTTACGAACACATTACATGTAAATTGTGTAATTTCGCTGTGGTATTTTACGCTGGAGTAGCAATTTTCAGGACATTTGCGCGAAATGTATGCAGAAGAAAAAATATTACATTCATAAAATATTGCGTGGTTTTGAGTGACGTCTCGTTACACGTACGATACATGTTTTCTATTTAATGAACCCAGTGTTTTTCTACACTGAAATTGCTCTGAATTGCACTGAAACTGCACACGTAATGAAACATTTGATGTAAACGTGAAACTAATGCTAGTTTGACAGCCCCGTGGCGCAGCTGGCTAGACACGGCTTGCAAAACGAGAGGCTGAGGCAAAATGTTTGTGTGATTCACAAATATTTGTTTCGAGTGTTTGTGAGACCGTAAAGTCTGTCGTAGTTTCTGATTCCCACGACACAAGATCTTAATGTGGGGTCAGAACTATGTATGTGACTCTTGGGTGTATTTATTTATTATTATTCCTTTGCCATCATTGAAGTGTTAAATTATCCTCAAATGTCCTCTCTATTAATTACTTTCGGATAAATTATGGTTATACGAATATATATCTAATAGCTTTTATATAATTCCCACTGCAAAAATTTTATACGTTAGTTTATGAATCAATAAATATATAAAACACTCGTAAAACAAAAATATCGTCCACTAGCGGTATTGCTTTTAACTGAAATAAATGTCTGGAAACAAATTAGAGCGCGAGTGATCGTCAAACGCTAAAATTTATGGTTATACTCATTTTGCTCCATATCCTTGACAGGTTTAAGGAAATTTAATAATAGTCTTTCTCGTGGTCTTGCGGTACGAGTATGTGCCATGTGATACTTTTTTTTATGAGAGGAAAGCGCTTTAAGCTACCCTGTTCGGTACCTCGGGGAGGCCGAAAGGGGTACGTATGTCGGGGTCTCTGGCCTTCCAACTCGGCCCGTAGAACATTAATTGTCCGCTTAGCTGAGTCGGGTCCCTAACCAAAATCCTACGTCAGCATACCGACGAAAACCTCTCGGTGACCATCTCGCGCATTTAGGGCGGTTTTGCGGCATCTCAGGGCGAGAAGCGCCCTAAATGGGCCGCCTCCGCCCAGCGCACCGTCCGACTGTGGACTCCTCCAAATTGGAAGGGCTTGAGATGCCCTGCCACAGGGCGGGTGCCAAGCGATCCTGAGGTCCTGGGTTCAATTCCCAAGTCGCGCAAAGTGTTATTGGGTTTTTCAATTAGGTAATTCTCAATAGCAGCTCGGAGTCTGGAAATATCGCTCGCCCCATATTACGTGACTCAAAAACTGAATTGGCAAAATATGGGTGCAAAAATGCACCTCTGCCTATCCCTTCGGAGAATACAGGTGTGAGGTTATAATTATGTATTGTTTAAGGTAATACTTTATTTAATTATATAACATTATTTAAAAAAAACTTATTAGTATGGCCCGTTTCTTGGTACGTAAATATATTAATTAATTATAAATAAAGTAAATAAATAATAAATAATTTGTGCGTAGATAAATGTAAACACAGATTAATCTTAAGAATGTAAAAATTATGTGGGCTTTTTATCCGTTTTTTCTATCGCTTTTCTTAACTTGACGGTATTCTAGAAGAATTAAATATCACAACCAACGCAAAATTCACCTTATTTTACTAATATTATGTTTATTTTGTATTCGTCAACTCTGCCTGTGATCTTAATAATGTTGAACTAGAGCATTAAAAATAAAGTGTTGCTTATTAAAAAAAAGTACTTTGTGATATATTAAGACCAAAACAAATCCGAGGAACAGACCATACATTTGTCGCGCTGAATTGTAACAGTTAAACAAAGTGACCTTTTGTTTTTCAGTCAGATAAATTTTAGGTAAAGTTTGCCACACATGTGTGTGCCACAAATGTGCATTTGACTTTGGAAAATATAATGTTTAGGACTTCTGATGCATACAATTCATTTGCATTTTTTAATGTACTTAAAGCTCAAAACCTTTTGATAGATAGATCGACAATTCTTTAGTGATACCCACATACAAGAATTTACATAAATGAAATTACATATGAAAAAGTGGAATAAGATGCGGTCTTATCGCTGAGAGCGATCTCTTCCAGACAACATTTGGATGGAGTGCAAGAAAGCAAAGTAAATGATCAAAAAATTTAAAAAAGAAACAAGATTATAATAATAATAATATATATGTTTAAAGTATACATACAATATATATATGTATGTAAATATACACACAAGTACATACATACATACATATATGTACATATTATAATGATCTTTTGATAGAATAAAACCTGAAATATAAATAAAATAAAACCTTTTGACTCTTTTGATCCCGATTCTTCGACTTATGGTTTTAGCTATATCAGGTTATAAATACCACCAAAATTAATAATTATACACAATTTTATGTTTTACTTTTGTTTTCACTCGTGGGAAAATATATTTAGCGGCAGAACAAAGCAGCATGTAGGCAAAGTTTTTATTAATTTCAACAAATTTTGCCAAGCTTTGTCTGGGATGAATACTCTTTGAAGACTTGCTTTCTTCTTTTTAAGAAACGAAAACTTAGTTTGCTACAGAGAAAAGGAGCACTGTGGGATATTGTCTCAATCTACAGGGGAAGCTCAAAATTTGACTAAAAACATTATGTTGATTATCTCACAACATTGATGGGTTGGCAGACTGAAGAAAATTAAGTCGGATGGAAGACCCTACAGGAAGAATTGAAAAGAAAAAGAAAACATGAACGTTGAACCCGTAGGGGAAGGAAGAAGTGTGTTGTGTTTTTTAAAACCCACGTAATCATCATCAGCCCATGTACGTCCCACTGCTGGGCAAGGGCCTCCTCTACAACTGAGAGGGTTTTTAGGCCTTAGTTCACCACGCTGGCCTAGTGCGGGTTAATTCCTAAGAACTTTGAGTTGTGTAGGTTTCATCACAATGTTTTCTTTCGCCGTTAAAGTACGTGATGATTCATTGTGAATACACACATAACTTCGAAAAGTCTGAGGTGTGTGCCTGGGGTTTGAACCCACGACCGTCGAGATTCTCGACCGCGTGCCTAAACCTCGAGCCCATCACGACTTTTAGACCCACGTAATAGGTAGAACCTATTGCTGGAACCTTTTTCTGGAACGTTCACAAGCTAAGTAATGCTATTGAAAAATTTCTAATAGATAACCCAATGACACTTTTCCCTCCACGAGAATTAAACCCGGGACCTCTATGTCGCACTTAATATAAAAGATACGTAACCATTAAAACAATAGCCTTTGTTTTAAATAATTCCTTCACCATATAAAATACATTGCGGCTGCTAGTTTGCCAAAAACACGTCACGCCGTCGGCCAAGCCTTAGCATTTTAGGAAACGAAATATTATGATTTGTACACGCATGCATTAAACGTAATATTATGGGCTGACAGTATATAGGTGGCGTGACAACAACCATGTTGATTATGAGTAAAAATACGTGTCTGCAATTAGTTACCAAGAAGGTCACTGTTATGCTAGTGTTTGAAAAGAGGTTTTAATTTGTGACATTTTCGTTTCGAGAACTGTGTTTCTTATTATTGAATGTCAGAATTAAGGTATTAATTTTATTTATTGAAATTTTGAAGTAACGTTTCCTTTTTACTTTTCTTTATGCAAAAATACGTACAATATGAACAAAAAATATAAGTTCACGTAAATTAAGCTTTCAATGCTTGTTATGAGATATGAAATTAAAGAACACCATAGAATACTTCAGTCTAATAAAAAAAAAATTATATTTCATAAAGTGAAGATTTTATTTCTGATTATTTTGCTTATCATACAAAAATATCCCGAAAATATTTAATCTACATATTTTTACAACACGCAAATGTGTCTTTTCTGTTTAAGTTCTAAAATACAATTGATAAAGAACGCGTGAAAAGTGCATGAATAGCAAAAAGATAAATCACAGTTTAGCGAAATTCATCACCGATTCAAGTTAAACCCTGACCCCATTGCTGCGGTGGTTATCAAGATCGAAATCATCGATAACAACCCAGTGACCAAGGAGTAGATTCGCCGTCCGCGCGGTAAAACCAGCTGCTCCTCAGTTGGTATGACGAGCGCGGCCCGGTAACACTGTCGCGCGTGTCATCCCCAACTACGCGAAAATATTCGAAAAATGAATTAACACTGGCCGAATGGAAATTAAAAAATGACATTGCCGCATTCTGTGTTCTAAATTTGAAAGTTTACGCGCCAATCGAGATGCGTTCCATGGAGCGCGCGACCGCGGACTCACGTTGCATTTGTTGACATTACGATTTCAATTAAACATTTAAATAGTTTAAAAGTGTTTGTGTGGTTAAGTGAATAAAAGTGCTCAATTATAGTATACATAAGTGTGTGGTAAGATTATTTACAGGGCGAAGTGATTGGTTGTAATTTGTTTACGTTTTATTCGTCGCGACATATCGTCATGTTCAAAAGTTAATTTCTGGACATTTAGTACGCACGAAGAACAATGTCAAATTATATCGATTTATTTTAATTAGAGCTCGCGACTTCGAAACTTAAATTTATAATTTGGAGACAGACTGTTACGCTAATATTATTTTGTTAATATATATTTTTTACTAGTATTGTCTACATTTAGAAAGTCAGATATTTAAAAAAAACTTGTAATGGTCCTGTTTCTACATTTTTTAAGTAATGTATTCAGTAGAAAACAACATTATCCTCCAGACAATACTAGTTGTAACTTATCTACCGAAATGAGAAACTAGAGTAGGCATTACCTTAAGCCTAGGACAGCGATATTATCTTCGCACCAAAACGCTGTATTACAAAAATACATTATTCCGAAAGGAAACTTATTACATATCGAATATTGTTGGATAAAACTAGGCTATGTAAATAAGTCTTAACGTGAAAATAAACAAAAACATTACATTTGTATCGAATTAAATATAAAAAAAATTATTTATTTCCTAGATTCAAAAATTATACTCAAAATCAATTTATATTATAATTTTAACATAGGGAAATCAAATAAATAAACAACTCGACAATGACCTAACTCATATAATTTCAGTATTATTACATATAACAAAAAAAATGTTTTGTATGATATATCTTGGTGTAGAATCCAACTCATAATCATCGGTGCAAATTGCTTTGGCACCTGGTAATGTCAATTTTCCTTAGTTTCGGCAAATGTCCCGCTTTCTTGCAATAATTTAAAATAACATTTTTTTTAAATCATATGTATAAATTTACGACGTTAGCGTTACCTAGAATACCTGAATAGCTTATTATGAGCCTTATCTACTTCTACCAAATAATCATTTCATTTTGGGATGTAAAATGAACTATCCAAGCAAATACTCGTACAATACCCGTTAAAGAAGACACAACCATTAAAGTAATACTTCGGGCTATACTCGACCAGGCCACAGCCCTATTGATAGAAACGGATTTGGGTTAAAGTCAGCCGACTGGCTTAATTCGGGGCAAAAGACTGCCATGTTTACGATATTCTGGTCTCTCATAATCATAGTTATAGCTTTTTCTCTTTTGTGTATGTTCTGCCTTTTGCAAATACAATTTCAAACCACGTACTTACGTCCCACTGTTGACCCTATACTTGCACTATGGGAGGAAAGGTTCCGTCTTAATCTACTATGCTGGCCTAATGTGGTCTTAACTTTTAACATACCTACTGTGGAAGTTATTATAAAGTTATTATAATATTAAAATTGTGCGTCACATATATCGTTTTATATATTTATTATTACACCCGCTCTATATTCTTGTACATTTCAGTCCAACCTAACGTTGTCTGGCAGAAGTTGCATACAGTCATAAGACCGCCATTTGATGCGCTCTATTTTTTAATTTGTTTATAGTTTTTTTTTATCTTGTTTTAGTTTATTTTTGTGGGGTACAATAAAGTGTGATAAATAACAAATAAAGTAAAGTATTATATGGGATGTATGTTATTCGATGCGGACATGTCACTTTGCTGTGTGCGTTTAAAAAAGTATGTTAATCATTATTATTTAGTTTACAAGTTATTTTCTCGGTTCATATATTTGATTATTTAGATACACGAAAACATTAGCCGTGCTATCCTCACAATTCTAATTGGCTTTTTAATCTACGACCCGTTTTAATTTCAAGAAAACAATAACGTATTTACAGAGGAGCTATGAACTTTTCTTGATAACTTTAATTAAACCCAGTGCAAAGATTTGTAAAAGAACGGTAGATTCGTATTTTTTTCTCTCATATTTTACTAGCAGCTCATACCAAAAATCATTGAAATCTGTTATTTCGTTTTTGAGTTTATTCGTAACAAATATAAAATATACAAACCTTTTTTATAGTTTTAGAAAAAATAATGTATCTCAATCGATATCAATATCTTTTCTTTTAAAGCAAAACCTAGATGCATACGTATTGCTTATGCAGATACATAATCATCATCATTATCAGCCTAAGGAAGTCCACTGCTGAACATAGGATAACATCCTAAATGGATGAAACTAGGACCAGGCCCCCAGTTCCCGGCAGCCCCGCTATTCCTAGCTACGGTAGATACATAATATTCCTGTTAAATTATAATACATTCCACGGAGTATTCTATAACAGATAAATATCATTTCGATTTTAAAACCTTGAAGAAAGGCAATAGGCTTTACTAATGGGACTTTAAACCCACCTGGCGAAACTTTGACACAGGAACATCTATGTTTAACCCTTCGGCGATACAGAGGTGAATATATTTATTTGTATTTAATTATATGGATAGCTTTACTATAGCCATAATTGTAATTGAAATATTATGAAGAAACTATATTCTGGTCACGATCGTAATATCGTTCAGAACAGGGTAATGTAAACGTTGTAATGCTTTATAAATCGTGCTTCGCCCTCACAGGACAAGATGAATTATAATTTAATAATGTTTACATGATGTTATGTGTTTATTTACTTTTTACTGAGTCTACTTTCATCATCATCATCATCAGCCCATATACGTCCCACTGCTGGGTACGGGCCTCCCCTGCAATTGAGAGGGTTTAGGCCTTAGTCCACCACGCTGGCCTAGTGCGGGTTGGCGGACTACACACCTAAGAAATTCCTAAGAACTTTTTTTTAGGTGTGCAGGTTTCATCACGATGTTTTCTTTCACCGTTAAAGTACGTGATAATTCATTGTGAATACACACAACTTCGAAAAGTCAGAGGTGTGTGCCTGGGTTTGAACCCGCGACCGCCGAGATTCTCGACAGCGCGCCTAAATCTCGAGGCCATCACTGCTTATTATCAATTTAAAGCGTCTCCACTTCATTAATTCGATAAGGTTATAAGTAAATCTAAAATAAGCTTACACAAATAAGACGGAAAGAAATAAAGCAGAATGAATCGTGGCTAACTTTCAACCCGTGTAAGTATCAGGAACGTTCATAGTGCAACTATTTGTAGAACTTCTTATCTTTAATGAAACTTAACGTTAAGGAGATTTAAAAAAACAACATATTTTAAAAAATCCTACACTAACCTACAGAAATCAGATTCCGAACTGGGACACAACTTGGCGACATCTTTAGGGACTATTATATAGTATTGTGCTCACGTTTTAGTACTGTGTGCCCAGATGGACGTGGAGTGAATAAAAATTGCAAAAATAATTTATATTGTTCCAATCTTACCTACGTAGTACGTACATACATGTCAGTATACCTGAGAGGATAATCAGAGGTGCATTTCTTATCACAGGTGCATTTGCTCCCATGTTTCGCTAAATTTAATTTAATTCCCACGTAATAGGCCGAGCTTTTAGCCTTTTTTTTTCAGGTATATTTCCAGACTCTATGCTACTACTTAGTATTTCCTGATGAAAAACAAAATAACATTTTGCCTGTCCCGGGAATCGCAACAGTTGTACTCATCTTGCTTATTGTTATATATTTTTTAGTTTAAATTACAAAGATTTTGTTATAAAAATAAAAGATTATGTTTATGGTTTATTTGACATATGTAGATATATAAAATGATCATTATTAGTCCATATACGTCCATATACGTTACCTCTACAACTGAGAGGTTTAAGACCCTGAAGTTTAAGTCCATGACATAAATAAAAAGGTAAAAAAATGTTACTGCTATTTTTAAGAAATGATTGAAAATAATATATAATGTTACTACATTTTCTTTACTGACAACGCAGAGACAGTACAAATATGCAGTACAGACAACTGATAGGAAGCAAAACCGCCGTAAACTTTTACACCAAGTTTATAGTTATTCAAGCTTGTGTTATACGATTGTTCTACCGATAACAGCTAGACAGCAAGTCTAGACTGTAATATGAACAGGTCAGCTCACTTAGATTCTGTTTCATTCGGTCAGCGATATTGCTAAGGGCCCAATATTTTGGTTCTATTTTTTTTCTGTTCCTTTGTCATGGCACTTTATGCGGGTATATGTAAAATATTTAATACTAAATTAGTTTCGAGTTCTGAGCTCGTGATATATCAAAGATAAAAAAGTAGGTAAAAGTTACCCATATAACCTAAAAGATAAAATAGAAGGAAAACTAATACGAGAAACGTTTTGTTCTCAAATATGTTGCCTATTTATAAATAGGCTGTAACTGTTTCACGAAATCTGTTGCAAGTCTCTAGCAATCAGCTCCACTGTTTACTTTTCAAAACGAAGTCGAAACAATTGTCTCAGGATTATCAATAATTATACTTTATGTTGTAGAAAATATACTGTATATAAGTATTAACAACCATAAATTATGTATATTTTGTATCATCTATATTTATGCACCTATTCAAGTATCTCTGCACCACCCCAAGGTTGACTGGTAGATAATGCCTTAGGCATTAAGTCCACCTTTATACATTGTTATGTATATAAAGCATAAATAAATAAATAAAATAATTACCATTACGTTATTCAGTAGTATTTTCAATTTAAATATGCATAAAATTACCTACTCAATTAAATTTTATAACGGGTGTACAAAGACCGTGATCGAAAACTAAGACAGGCAATAGCCACGGTAGGCCAAGCGCCGGGGGGTTTTTTTTTGCAACGTACGGGACCTGAATATTTTTTTTTGGAATATGTCCCCTGAATGTAAATGGCGCGGCGGGGGGGGGGGGGAGGGGTTCACTTCGCCGCCATCTTGGAAAACATGTTTTATCGAATATCTCGCGAACCGCGCATCGTACGACAAAAATTGTAGAAATCATTATTGTAGATAATAATATTTGCCATCTTTTTTATTTGAAACTTTTTTTTGTATAACGCATAGGTCTTTTTTGCTGCGGTGCTTGGACTACGGTGATTACAAACACCGTGACATTAAAAAAATCCCGACAAAAAATTACGTTTTCCTTACAACCACGAGTATTAAATGTACATGTATTTGTTAGGAAAACGAAAAAAAAAATTTTGTCGGGATTTTTTTAATGTCACGGTGTTTGTAATCACCGTGGCTATTGCCTGTCTTAGTTTTCGATCACGGTCTATATACATCCTGTATAAGTAAGCTAGAGCCAGAGGTAAGTGCCAGGACTTTGAACCCGCGACCGCCAAGATTGTCGATCGCACGCCTTAACCTCGAGCTAATGAATCATCACGTACTTTAACGGTGAAGGATATATGGATTATGGACTGATGATGAAGATAGCTTCATCATCAGTCCATAATCCATATCCATATATCTATACTTGAAGTTACTTCGAAGTAAATATCTGCCTAAGCCTTTAAGGACACCTAGTGTTATCAGCAAATTTTCGCGAGAAACAAATGAACATCCTTTTCTGTCTTCATACATGCCAATGACGCTGGTGAAATATAGGTTTATTCGTTGAAAGTATGTCGACTCCTCCGGGAACAGAGTGTAATGTATGTAAGGAGGAGCGACAAATTAAATTTACAACAAATGGTCGTTTAATTTGCTCGATGTTGAGCAGTGGCTCTCAAAGTATTTAATAACGCTATGGTGTTTCTATGGTCACTGAAGATTTTTCAGAAACATTAAAACATACAGAAACGTCACAAAAACGACTGAAATCAATTAATCATCATCAGCCCATATACGTCCCATTGCTGGACACGGGCCTACTCTACAACTGAGAGGGTGTAGGCCTTAGTCCACCATGCTGGCCTAGTGCGGGTTGGCGGACTACACACCTAAGAAATTTCTAAGAACTTTTAGGTGTGCAGGTTTCCTCACGATGTTTTCCTTCACCGTTAAAGTATGTGATAATTAATTGTGAGTATTATGTGTGTCTATAACTTCAAAAAGTCAGAAGTGGGGCTTAAACCCGCGACCGCCAAGATTCTCGACCGCGTGTCTAAGCCTCGAGGCCATCACGACTTAAAATCACTGAAGAGACATTAAAAATCGACTCTTTAATAAGCAACAAGGCAAGCAAATAGGAGATTTGTTTATAAATTTTTAATAAATCATTTTTCTTTTAACATAAAATATTATCACTAGTAAATATAATTTGACGACAAAATATATAAGCCTCATTTTAAAAGTATGGTGTTTTTAGTTTTACCGATCACCAGTAATTAACATGTCACACAATTGTGCGGAAATTATTTTCATCTCAATGTTGGCGGGTTTCAAAATAAATTTGTGCTCTCTGCTGTGGACACTGAATCCTAAACAGATTAATGTTGTGTCTGATTTCCAGGATAGAGTAATGAAATAGTTACTCTGGTAGAAGGAATCATCGATCCCTCTGCGGTTGTGCCCTCACTAATTGACATTTTAACCCAACCGCATCTCCGATCGTTGTGGGAACTATTTCTTACAAATCAAATTTACGAAGGGATTACTGGCTGTTAATGAGAATCGAAAAAGAAAACGAGCATCAAAAAGAATTCCGATTGAGCTAATAATACAAGTAGTACTTTTTGAAATATACTTTGTTCTCTATCTGAGAAGAACCAATTTTATCGTTAATTTACTAGTTTAGCCTAAGATTTTAGATCAACTTGTAATTCTGTCAAATTAATATATACTTTAATATAGTAAAATCCTACAAACAAATTAAAACACTTATAAAAAAATTCATCATAATGCTTAAAGCTAAGTTTACTCAATTAATCCGCGTATAGAGACAACATAAAAGGATACGAAAATAGCAAAATTTAATAAATCAAAAGAGGCTTACGCCAAAGTCACAAACTCTATTAACGTAAAATACAAATTTATAGATATCATCAAATGTATTCGTGTTGGGCGGCCATTAATGTATAAGCAATACGCCCCTTAAGTACGTTTGCCTCATATTCAATACTTGAAAGTCTGGCCTAGCACTGTGTTTTAAGCTTTAATGTACGGGTACTTGGAAATTGCAATCGCATTAGTAGAAAATTTAAACGAAAACGTAAGACGTAGAATAGTATCGCCCCTTTGATCTGCTGGTATCTAGGCTGGTATTACTTTAACTGTATCATCAGAACTACTAGACCTAGGCATATCTAAGAGCGACCGATTTGAAGCCTCCATTTATTTAGCTTTTATCAGATCATCTGTCTAATTATTGGATATTCAACAACAACACAGATTGTTCATTTGTGGCCTCCAGAAACAATACACTTTTTGCTGTAGCTCGCCCCAAATTCTATTTTTATTTCCAGATTATTTAAACACTTCTCTAGGGGTGGAGATTTTGATTGTAATTTATGTATTCATTTCGAAATTAAATGAAATGAAATAATATTTATTGAATCTATAAAATGTCAAATACATCACTTAGATTCAGTCATTTCAAAATTACCACCCTGTTCGGAAGGCAGTCATCACTAGAGAAGAACGGGTAAGAAACTCTAGTGTTGCTCTTTTCCAATCAAGAGATAGTTTACAATATTGACACAAAGACTAAATTTCCCGAATCAGAGCAATTCATTAATACAATCTCAGAATGTTATATTGAATATGAGGATAACATAGTCATCTTAAATGGAGAAATTGACATTTAACCAGGTTAAAAGTTCATAAATACAAAGTATTAAAATAATAATAAAATATGTACATATTTTATGGACATAGCTGGACATAGCTGTACAGCTATGTCCATTAAAGTAGACCCAGTCAGAATTGGGATTACAATTATTATTAATTATACCCAAGCTTCGTTATCCTCCATATATTCTGATATTGTATAGTAGGCTTTGTTACATAGCTGTCTCTTTGTGATTTCTTTAAATGTATGGTACTTTAAAGTCTTAATACTATTAGGGACTTTATTGTAAAAGTGTATACAGTAACGATTCGATTATATTCTTCCATTTGCTTTGCTTTGAAGACACAAATCCATAATCCGTGATCTACTAACACACATTAATTTTAAGATCAAGAAAGGAAAAAGTCTTAGTCATGGTCATCCATCACGGCTTCCTAACGACTACAGATATGTCAACACTACAGGTGTTATAGTATTCCACGAGGTGTGAGTTAGGTAATATATGTTTTTACCTGTTTTGGTGGCAGTTCTCGGCGTACAATCAGTTATTTGATTCTGATTCTCATCTATGGTATACTCTGAACACTATAAACTATTATTGGCGACCTCGTCCGTCTAAAATTTTGTTTAAACTTAAACATTCCTCTAATTTATGGAAAATAGTTTCTCCTATTGTCCTAATGCCCGTCAACACGCACTAGACCAGCATGGTAGACTATGACCTAATTCCACTGAAACAGCATGACGTATATGCATTGATATAGATATTGATAGTTACTCCTAATATTAGCCGCACGCGGTCAAGAATCTCGACGGTCGTGGGTTCAAACCCCAGGCACACACCTCTGACTTTTCGAAGTTATGTGTGTATTCACAATGAATTATCACGTACTTTAACGGTGAAGGAAAACATCGTGATGAAACCTGCACACCTAAAAAAAAGTTCTTAGGAAATTCTTAGGTGTGTAGTCCGCCAACCCGCACTAGGCCAGCGTGGTGGACTAAGGCCTAAACCCTCTCAATGGTAGAGGAGGCCCGTGCCCAGCAGTGGGACGTATATGGGCTGATGATGAATATTAGTCGCGACAAAATATTCTAGCGAAAATAGCCACACTATACGCCCTACGATCGTTGAAATTAATAAAACTATACTCTAACATAATCAGCAGGTGATCATCGCGGTGTCTAAAAATATAATGTTTAGAATGTTTCCCGCACGACTGGGATTGCTGACGAGAGAAAAAATATCTGTCAACACGTCTTTTGTGTGGGCAATTTAAAATGCATTCTTGTGAGTGCTTTTCTTTTCTGTGCGTGGAGTAAAAAAAACTTAAGAATTGTTGAGAAGAAAGCAAAGATATGTAACACAAATAAATGTTTTGGTAAAAATAATATTATCATAGGAATGATAACATACCGCACTTCATGTTAAATATGTTGAAGCTATGGATAGCACAGATGCTTTACTATTTTATACAGTATCTAAATCACAAAAGCACCAGATGAAAGCATTCAAATGTAGAGCGTACAGTTCTTTAATTGTAAAATCAAATTGATTTTTTTAAAGGAGCTTTTTTGGATGAAGTGGTCTCGAATTGATCGATTTTCTTTTGTTTACATACTTTCACGACGGACACTACATTGGAATGTAAGTCAATGGTTTCTTAGAATTACTTTCTACATAAGTCTTATGCAGACAGAAAATAAACAGAAAGTTTAGTATTATGGCTGTCATATATAAAATATTAAGGCACGGATCAACTTGGAAACAAAATACAAAGATACTTTCCATAAAAGTCGACATTATAAATTCGAACCAATATTCAGTATTGGTGAAATAAAATACGTCAAAGCATAAAGTTAGAGTCTGCTAACTCAATAGCATACAGGTTGAAAAACTCGCATGAAGAACCTTTGAAGTCACAACTTTGAAGTTCCATTCGCAATTTCGTAAGCAGCTTGTGTTCGCTACAATAACTGCGCGCTTTAAGGATTTAATATAAATGATTCTGCATTTCGGATTGTTCTCTTCGTTCTAAAATATATTATTATGATAATATACTAAAATTAAATTTTGGATAAATGAATAATTAGACAGATGAGAAATATGATCAAGTCCGGGACACAGATTCCATTCATTGAAACTCAAACTCAAACTCAAAATCACCTTTATTCAAATGGACTTTTACAAGTGCTTTTGAATCGTCAATTAAGTTTTTTTAAACTAAAAATTGTTAATATCGTTAATACGTATACACCCTCACGCTTATCAAGTGCTTAAGTGAAAGGCAGATTTGTACTGCTTTATTTCCAACTAATGAAATACATATTCCGTTTACGAAACACAATTCTTAATCCCACGCTACCACTGCAAATTCCCTTACAGACAAACTTCATAACATTTGCTAGAAGTGAAGCCTTGTTATTGGCTTTTTGTTAAATGTTCTGTTTTTTACTCCTGTTTAGATATTGCTGTAAGTCTTCTATAAATAAATAAAACATATTTTAACCCACTTGGGAATGAAATGAAGGCCCCTGAACCTAAGTATATTCGATTTCAACCCAACAAAATTCTGTTGACTAGTCACTGATTGTGTTTCAAACCACGTAGTTCTCTGGTATTAATTTTATTTCCTATTATTATTTTCCAAGAAATATTACGAGGTAAGATACCTTAGGGACTCGACGGGCTTCGGTATTCGGTTTCATTTCTACGCAATCTTTGTTCATAGTGCAGAGACTACCATGCTTGTATAAAAAGGAAAAAATACATCGCTAATCGCATTTTTTTTTATCTGGCACGGCGAAGTGACTCCACTGTACCTGATGGTAAGCACAGTGGAGTCCAGAAAAATAATACCGACCAGCGAGAAACGATGGTCACCCGCTGGTCGACACAATAATGCCGGCCCGCACAATTATTCTAATAAATGTAAGAGTTTGTTACATTCCCCGTCTAAATGCTAAACCTTCGTTAAACTAATTTTGATAAATTTGACACAGAAATAAATTAGATCCCGGAAAAAGGTATAAAGTCTTTGTTCTGAATAGAAAAAGGTTACTATACGATTATAATCAAAACATTCACTAAAGTATGTACTACTTTAGTTCTTCTTAGTATTCACAATTTTTCCAATACTCCTAATAGGAAAGACGCAGACTACGACGTCGGCATTTTTTTATTATATTATGCGAAACATTTTATTAAATATGACTGACGTTGAATAATATTCGCTTTATAGGGTAACCTTTCACTTCAACACGTAAAATAAATAAAGGTCTGAAAATCAAATTCAATAACAAAAGCAAAGACGAAAATTGTACATGAAATAGCAATTTCGTTCAAAGGGAACACTTACGAATGAAACAAACGTGAATTTTTTTCTGATAGGTTGACTTCAAACGGGTGTGTAAGAGTCAATTACTGTTACTTTTTGTAAGATAAGCAATTTTAAAAGAACTATTTGAAGTATGAAGTGGAATTTGAAAGAATAAATGTTATACGCCTCTTTGAAGAATACGTGAAAGGCCTTAAACAGCAATTTATCATAAAATTAGTAGGTACTCGTATTCTCTACAAGATATAATGCGATGTAAATTGATTTATGATAATCCCACAGAATTCAATTTCCAAGATAAATATTATTCTGCCGTTGATCTAGGTAAGAAATTATCTGTATCATCATCAGCCCAAATACGTCCCACTGCTGGGCACGGGCCTCCTCTACAACTGAGAGAGTTTAGGCCATAGTCCACCACGCTGGCCTAGTGCGGGTTGGCGGAATACACACCTAAGAAATTCCTAAGAACTTTTTAGGTGTGCAGGTTTTATCACGATGTTTTCCTTCACCGTTAAAGCAAGTGATAATCCATTGTGAATACACACATAACTCCGAAAAGTCAGAGGTGTGTGCCTGGGTTTTGAACCTGCGACCGCCGAAATTCTCGACTGCGCGCCTAAACCTCGAGGCCATCACTGCTTAGAAAATAGAAAGTAAGAAATTATCTGTAAGCCAAATTAAATTCAACGCGGATCAGCCGTTTTTGTAATAAAAATACAATTTTATCAATTTAAAAAAAAAAATATAGAGACGGACTCCCTCAACAAATTGTCTGTGAGATTCTCAAGATTCTAGACTATGGAGCTCTGATTATCCTTACACTTAATAATTCTACTTACTCTTTCAAAGTTTCAAGCGTGGAAAACAAACTTAACCTCGAAGCCACTACGTCTTATGTAAAGCAAACGATTTATAAAATTAAAATAGTTAGAGTTCCATGCTGAGCGTAATCAGGATACAAAGGAATTGTGGTGTTTACTCAAAAGTGTCTCGACGTGCATCGTAGACGTGTGGTCTGAGAAACAATGTCGACTTCTAAAGAATTTTTTTACAGCATACTACGTAGAATTGTTCGCGACTCGTTGCAAAATGACCCAAATGAAGATACAACCGGATCTTCTTTATTATTATTTGTACAAATTAAAAACTGCTCCCGCTCCACTGTGGAACATTATTTTTATAGTTACATAGATGTGGAGAACATTTCATTATTTTAGTACTTATATGTGTGTTCGTAATGAAAGATGAGAAGAGAATGATTGTAAACTTTTAGTAACAATAAAATCGTTGGTGCAATATAATATTTCTACATATTTTATTACATAACAAAGCTCTTTAGTTTAACGTGTCTACTTTCAAACCTTAACGTTTATTCCTAAATAAAATTAATAATTCATGCGAATTTAAAATAAATTGGTTCTGTCAATATTTACTTATTTATTTTTGTCTTAAATATGAATGTGAACTATGAATGACATTTAAGGGACACGATTCCTTTTATTTTTGTACGTTACGTTACGTAACTAATACTCGTATACGAAGCACCATATTTCATAAGAATACATGTTGGCAACAAAAAGCATTCCATACGATGAAATGAAAGACGAACAATAGCCGCTTCATCAGAATTTATTGTTTATGTAGATTAAAACATCGAAATGCCTCGACTCCGAAGATACTGTATTAATTTACATCGAGCCATAATGGGCTCTCGGCTTAATATAAGGCCCAGTGGAATTTTAATGGTTAAGTCGAGAAGCAATTTCGACTGTTTTATTTACGTACCCTCCTGGTAGGAATGGATATCATATATCATTGAATAATAATTTACCTTAAAATATTATATAAAGGTAATCCAGGCCTTTTCCAAAATTAATTATGAAGCATGAATATACCTCATGCTGTGGTTAAGGCTAAGAATATGTTACAATACCAAAGTGGCAGACTTTGAGATTGTAGCATTAATCAGCGGGTGATCGAGACATCTGTGGTTTGATTTTCTGGTTACGAAAAATAATTTTTGGGTTTTGTGGCGTGGAAATTGTCAATAGCTGCAAAAATTCGAGATTGTACCCGAAAAATTCAAACAATTTTCAACCAATTTTCAACAGACATCCAGGACCAACCTCTTGGCCAAGACGCCTCTCACCCGAGCGATTAAAACTATTAATGAGGTGCATGTCCAAACAGATGTTTTTACAAGCAATCGGAGTGAGCTCGCAAAATGTTTGTTATTTGTTATTTGCTATACTTAAATTAAGCTTAATTTATTAGTAATAGTGTGATTGTTATTATGTTTTGTTTTGTTTTATTTTGTATAAATTTGTGTTATAGTCCCGACAGTTCGAATTGGGTACCTAAACCTGTAATGACTGTGTGTGTTGAATAAATAAATAAATAAATAAATTTCGAACTATAGGCGAAAATGTGTAGACAGATAGAGATGCGTTACTGAACATATCTTTCGTAAGATGTGGGTTAAGTCCCATTTAATAGGCGGTTTTGTAGTCATTTTTCGGACGGGACAGCCCATGCTACTCGTATTCTGTGCTAAGTATTGCAAGACCCATTTGCCGTAGGACCGATGAGGATGAGGTAATCAATATATAAAAATATAAAAAAGGATATAGATATAATATAGAAGCACAATAGAAAATTGCAAGTGTTAATTACTCGTACAGAACAAAATATAAGAACAATAAAATGTAATGGCCATATCTCTTGAAGCAATCTCCATCAGACTATCATTAGAAATAATTGGATTGCATTCTTGCAAATGGAATCCAATTGTTTCAATATTTTTTAATGCCTATTTTTAACAGTACATAATTATTAAATATTACTGTTTATTTATTTATTAACACTTTATTGTACACACGGAGAAAATTAACAAAACAAGAACACAGAGGGAAAAATTGTACAATTAGCGGTCTTATCGCTCAACGCGATCTTTTAGTAACAACCATAGGATGAACCATACTATATATTTTCTAAGGAAAGTCGGACAAATAAAACCATAATTACAAACTATCTATTAAGCTGACGTAATTTCGTTATCAAATTGATACATCAAATAGTGATTTACGATGGAAAACATCCATTATAATATGTCGCTCGTAAAATAGCAATATATTTCCGCATAAAGAGAAATTCCGCAGTATTTGAATCATTAAATCATCATCATCATCATGAGCCCATATACGACCCACTGCTGGGCACGGGCCTCCTCTACCATTGGGTTTAGGCCTTAGTCCACCACGCTGGCCTAGTGCGGGTTGGCGGACTACACACCTAAGAAATTCCTAAGAACTTTTTAGGTGTGCAGGTTTCATCACGATGTTTTCCTTCACCGTTAAAGTACGTGATAATTCATTGTGAATACCCACATAACTTCGAAAAGTCAGAGGTGTGTGCCTGGGGTTTGAACCCGCGACCGTCGAGATTCTCGACCGCGTGTCTAAACCTCGAGGCCATCACGAATCATTAAATATTGAGTGCCAAAGATTTAATTATTTGATCATAAAAAAAAATACCAGCATTATTGCGTGCAAGTATACTCTATTAATAGATTTCATAGCTTTGACGTTTTATAGACGACTATTCAATTTATTTTAAAGTTAAATATATTTCTAGCACGCATTGCTTTATTGCTAATTTGAACTGGGTTTTTTTTCGTCAAACGAACGTGGTACTTATCGCCTTACTCATAAACGTCAATTATTTGACTTCTACTTAAATATGCTACGTCTCGTTTTCTTTTACATCACAGGCCAATCAACAGAGCAGGCTATAGCATTCTTAGTAAGTATAAATAAGTCTGTTAATGTTTGTTAGTATGATGGACCTTTTATACATACATACATAACCTCACGCCTGTATTCCCCGAAGGGGTAGTCAGAAGTGCATTTCTGCACCCACATTTAGTCAGGTATGTATCAGTCCCACGTAATAGGGGGCGAGCCTATTGCCATTTTTCGAGCACATTTCCAGACTCCGTGCTGCTACTGAGAATTTCCTAATGGAAAAACCTAATAACACTGCGCGATACGGGAATCGAGCCCGGGACCTCCAGACCGCACGGCACATACATATGCCGCGAGACCACGAGGCACCTTTTATAATCACACATAAACATCTCAGCGTTGGAAGAATTTTTTGAAGGTAGTATTTGTAACCATGCCACTAGAACTAAACAGTTGAAATACAAAAATCTGTATCAGGATTGTAGTTTGAAGCGCTATCGTCTTTGTCCACAACTATCAGAGCCGTGACACGCATATAATACCTACATTTTACTCAACAAAATTTTGCTCACATTTCCTTCGTGTCCATTCGCAAAGAATTATAGAAAATTGTAAAGTCATCTGATCTCGTTCACAAGACAACGTGAACTGTGATTTATACCGAACATTGGCAGTAGTTCCATGGCCCAGTTTTGTTTCATCTCTATGTATTTTAAATTGAGACATTACGGTGTAAGTCGCTCCAATTCCCCGACATTGATTGTTGTTTACATGATCAGAGCAAGGACGCTGTGTCTACAAATCCCCCGCTCGAGCAAAACAAAGATATTTGCATAAACACAAGCTCTCTAATGAGATACTGTATTGCGTAAACTTGTTACATACTAATAATACATTTGTTTCGTCTCGTGTTTCTATTTTTCTTGATATTGTTATGTTCTTGTTACTGACAGCTTTCATAGCGCAGTTGGTTGAACAATTGTGAAACGAGAGGCCATGGGTTCAGTCACCAAACTAAAACAAACTTACTACAAATATTTGTTTCGGGTTTGAATGTTTGTGAGATAGAAAATTCTCACGTAGGTTTTACAAACGACAAAAAACAGTATCGTAGTGTAGGTTCAGAACTATGCAAGTGACTGTTGAATGTGCTTATAGTTATTTAATATTTTCTGTTTTGTTACGTACCTAATGAATGAGACAACGCACCGTCTTGTATTTAATTGGCACAATAACCGATGTCCAGACATGTTAATATTTGGCTCGCATTGTTATATCTTCATTTTAATTGGCACAATCGACCGATTAATAATTTTGCAGATGATTAGTATTTTATTTTACGAAAATTTTTTGTTTGACAAAATGAAGTAGGATAGATTTGAGTTAAAATAATGAATTTAACATAGCTGGAACAAAAACACTATAAGCTGCCTTTTGTACTGTGCATTTTGTGTTTATTTAATTTACATCCTTTCACGATAAATCGAACGATGAGTCTCTAAAATTGTAACTAAACTCGCATTGGAAAACAGATTAAATTTTATTCTGGCAAATGGGCCGAAATCGCCTGCCAAATCTGCCTACAAAAACTATAAAAGCCATCAGAGGCTCAACAATTGACACGAATACAATAGAATGGTATTAAATGATATTTTCTGCAACATTAAGAGCTTTTTGATACATTGATGCGTCGCTTGCATATCACAGTATGTGTTCTGTCTGGTTTTCTGACGCTCGTGGGTTCAAATCACAGTCCACCCATGTTACTTTTCGAATTTATGTACGATTCATCTTTATCCTTCATTACGCGTAATTTAAAAATCATGATAGGCAGACCGTTTTAATAGAAAAACTCATTTGCTTGACCATGATATGATACTGACTAATTTGCATACTGCAGACTAATATTTCTATTTGCACAAAATTAACCATCATGTCTGTAGCTTTACTTAGCCATTTCACTTAAATAACTAACCCAAATAACATATACTCCAGCTACGATGAGAGCATACTCACTTACGCTAATGAAGTAAACAATTATTCTCAGCTATAAATTCATAAATATATTTCATAAGTCATGTTTATGAGTACATATGAAAGGAAAGGCGATATTAGACCTCGCGTACGAAACTGTTTACCATGAACGGTCAGTATTTGGCGTAAGATCAAACGGGGCCTTGACAAGCATATCCTTTGTGTTGTATAACTAATATTTTAGTAACAACTCCAGCTGAGGCCAAATGGTCAAACGAAACGGCACTGGAAGTACTTATATACTAATAAATTTTAGTTGGAGTTTCTTTAATTTAGAGTTACGACATATCAAAGACATTCATTAATAGGCATATCGTAGAAACATTTTTAGTAGTTTTACCTTTTGATTTTTTTTTCAAAATATAAATGCAACTCAAAGTGTATCAAAGTATTAAATAAAATACATTTTATCCGATTTACTCGTATATTTTCAATTATGTCCGAAATGTTATATCTTCAAGTTCAAACAACAAAATAAATACTTTTTTTCACAATATATTCCGGTTCATTGAGCTCGAAAGACTAATGTGTGTCACAAGATCCATGCTGGCTTTCAAAATCGATTTTCGACCACTGCGTCACGAGTATACATAAAAATTCAAATGGTAAGAGTTATATTATTGTGAATGTTCTACCACACGTACCTAATGAGTCACAACTCACAAGCTATAACCTTCACCGTACTTTGATATACATGATTGTCGCTACTCCAACTTGAAGACCAAAGGAAATTATCACAAATGATGATTACGCTTGTTATTCGTGTTTCTTCCGAGTAACACCAAGGTCCTACGAGGTTATTACCCTTAATTGGTAGAATATTCGAATTGGTGGAATAAATCTTGGGTTTTTTTTTTGCCTGAGTAGCAAACAATGTAAACAAGTTGTAAAATCAGATAAGTATATTGACATACAAAAGTATGATTTGCTTGAGTATATTGGGATACAAAAAGATGAGTATAATTGCGGTTCCTTAAAAAGTTGTACGTAGTAGGTATTTCACCAATAAATGTACTCAAATCTACCGATGGAGCAAACAAGTATTTGGGCCGCGTTTAGGCAGACGTAGTGTAGGACGTCCTGCAGCACGATGGTCCGAAGACTGGAAAAAAGTGGCGGGTAGCGGATGCATGGCGCCTCTTTGTGGAGGCCTACGTTGAGCAGTAGACGGCGATAGGCTGAGAATATGTACTCAAATCTTGACGTATTGCAATTAATTCAGTTAACATTTTGACAAAAAACATACACTTTAATTCATCTGTTCCCGTGGCTTCGGGGACAAAAAAAACCATGAGCGACTTTTACAACATTAATACAATATTATTATTTACAAGTATTTACAACAAATATATCACAGATATATTTCAGACCTAAAACCTTTACTTGAATGCCGGCTTCTCGTCTACACTACAAAGGTTATAACTGCCATTATTTTGATACTGAAAATGTGTTCATAAATATAAGCCCATAATAGCATGGAGACAATAAGGGAGACATTTTATTTTAAAACAATATCCATTTTACATCGATTGTGTGAAAATGTGGCTGCGTTAACGACTTTTACTACGCCAGTGTATGAACAGTAAAATTGTTACCTCAGTAAATAAATGTACTGGCATATTTAATGCGTAGATTGTGTTGGCAATGTTAAAAACAATAATAAAAGGAGAATATAATAAAAACGTATATACTATATGTTTATTTATACATTATTTTAGAATTTATCCTAAAGTATTTCAAAGGTCTTTCGAAAACAAAGAAAGAAACAAAATGGCCGAATTCGCGGAGAAGATAACAGATTACTTTATAGCGCTATAAAGATTACGGAGTGTCCACGCAAGGACATTTTTACGACTTTCTTATATTGTGTACGTAATGTTTGTGTTAGAAATGGATTTTTTACGTGGTGAGTAGCTTAAGTTGTTTCTTTTAATGTTTCAAGTCAAGAGATGATTTTAACATAAGGAATAATATTAATTTTGATTAACAATTTTATATCTTTCCAATTTCCATGTATACGAGTATAAGGACACTAAGAAGCCACTGTACCTGCCCAGGTATAAGTGGATGAAGTTAGAGAAAAAAAGTTGAAAACCCTTAGTAAGAAATAAAATTCCCTCTGAAATAAACATGGCTTAGATTTCTACTTCGATAAAATTTCTTAAGATGTTTTATTCCTAAGTCAACATTATTTTACAATTCTAATACAAAGACGTAGGCTTACGATAAATGTAACTTCAATTATACAATCATGAATCCTACTATAGAGAAGTTTTCTTAAATGAAAATTTAATTGTATCCATCACTGAAAAGGTTTTTCATTTAATTGTATGATTATACTATCCCATATAAATACGACTGCCGGGCGTGGACCTCCTTCACAAGTATGCTGAGAGAGACAGGCCTTAGTCCACCATGCAGACCTAATGCGATGGTAGTTGGCCGACTACACATCTAAAGAATTCCTAAAGATCACCTTCTGTGTGCAGGTTTCGTCGCGATGTTTTTCGTCACCGCTAGGTGCGTGATAATACATTGTGAATATTGAATTTCTGTATATTAACAATCAGATCACCAGATGGCTAGGGATTACTGTTGCCCATAAGAACAGCATACAATAAATTAATAGACTATATATACCATATATATTGAAGATGAGAGAGAAATAAAGATAATAGAGAAAAAGAAAGGAAGTGACAAGGGCTTATCGTACCATAATGGGAACTCGACACCGATCGTAACGCTAAACCAAAGGTTTTATATCGTATAAGTACCAACAGTGTAGAACCGGCCCATCAATACGGACCTTATAAATGTTTATAGTGTGGCTCTACCACTGAAATCCTGACATTTAAAAAAAAATGCCTATCAATAAAGTACATAGAATACGTCTAATAAATCGTTTCGTAAGCCTTTGAAATACAAAAATAGAAGTCAAATAGCATACAATAAATGTATGACTCTTTACTTAAGCTCTTCCTTTTTATACCTTTAGGTGTCATTTACTTAAAATCAGTTATCCAATTTCGAACTATACAGTATGTAAGTCCCTATCCCACTACACACACGCCACTGTAACTCCTGTGTTCCAGGATCAACAGCGGCACGCACAGTATTGGCACTGAGCACTGAAGCTCAGCGAATCTAAGGGAACCCAATTCGTCAAGATCCCACAACGAAATAAATCAGAAATAATACACTAATCATAAATAATTCATCATTCATTATCAGTCCATATACGTCCCACTGCTGGGCACGGGCATCCTCTACCATTGAGAGGATTTAGGCCTTAGTCTACCACGGTGGCTTAGTGCGGGTTGGCGGATTACACATCTAAGAAATTCCTAAGAACTTTTAGGTGTGCAGGTTTTATCGCGATGTTTTCCTTCACCGTTAAAGTACGTGATAATTCATTATGAAAACACATAACTTGGAAAATTCAGAGTCATAAATAATTACTATACAGTAATCAAAACTGTGAACAGTTAAATGACCCAGTCTCTAATAGTGCAAGTGATCCAGCGATTCAGCTAAATCCGCACTACACTAGGCCCGTACAATTTTTCACGTAGAACAATATTATGTCGCCGGAGTACTGGCATGCGTCCAACCAGGCCTGTCGGATCTCGTACAGACACTAAATGAGCTAATACCGACATTCCCTCCGCGCATGACAGAAAGCGATGTCATTTATCTGTTATCGCCGGACTCAACAAGCTAATGAAACTGCAAGTGATCTATTGCTCTCTAAATTGACACCCGTGTCAACTGAAGCTAGGTGTACCCGATTTATGTTGGCTAATTGAGGAAATTTATTAGGTGTATATTAATTGGGGTTAAATTTATTTTCTATTCCAACCTTATACGTATAATTTTTGTGAAAAAAGATAATATAGTCAAACATAAAAAAAATACAATGTTAAACAACCATAGGCAAAACACTCAAGATTTTTTTATTTAGCCCTTTTTCTTTTCTTTTTTTTGTTAAGGAAATTTTAGGCAAATTATAGGTATTACAATACAATTAATATAGTGTGTTCTATTAAATTATATGACGAATTATTCACTATTGAACTATGTGGTGAGCTAAACCACAATCACTGAGCACAAAATGTTGTATAAATGAATAGAATGCAAAAATTCCACAACGAATGTGAAAACAATGTTGAGTTACGTGTAATCAATGCCAAATGAAATATTCATACGAAAACACGCACAGTTAAACCAGGTAGCGATTATTATCAAAATCGATACGTTGACAACACTTCTGAGTATTGCGGTCGATAATCGTGCTACGTCACTCCGAATTACAGTATCGTGAAACATTATATTGTAATTTGTGGTAATGCTGGATTTTAGGTTAATAAGTTTTTTTACGAGTACGTATTTACCTCGAGAACTGGACAAGCAGCTAACTGAACAAAGATTGTGGGTGGTTCAAATTTTGTCAGACAGACATCACTTTTCGATGTTATTCAAATGGAATTATTATGCACTTTAACAGTAGAGTAAAATACCGTGAGACGTGCACCGCTAAGAGTTCTTCAAAAATAATTTCATAGGCCATATATGTTATAAACATATTAGGGTTGATATTATAATATTTATTTATTTATTTGCACGCCTTATTTATAAGGCAGCATCCGTAGGGTTGTGTTTTTTTTTTAACTGACTGCAATGGCACTTTACGCTTGATTAATTTTTTATTTTTATTTTATTTTTTATATTCTATACCTATGTAATATAAATAAGCCTACGTTGACAATAAATAGCAACTTAAAGCCCGTATAAGACATTAAATAATACATAAAAATATTTATTTATTTATTTTATTTTAAATGCTTTATTGAACACCACATAAACAGAAACAAAATATAAGACAATGCTAAGCTATAAACTATTGTGCTACAAAGGGCGGTCTTATCGCTATTAGCGATCTCTTCCAGACAACCCAGAAAAAAGTGAATTAAAAATAAAGGTGGTCTCCGTGGTTACATAAATAAGAAAAAAAATTGAATACAAACAGCAATATTAAAAACAAAACAAAAATTAAGTAAAACTGTGAATAAGCCAAATACACAAATATATTTCAGATAAGAAAAAATCAAAAATATTTAGAGTAGTGTGCTCTGAGACTACTTTTGAAGGCAGATAACGATTTTGCTCGCCTTATGGACAAAGGGAGTTCGTTCCACAAGCGAGCAGCATGGACTGAGAACGAATTACCAAGGAAAGAGGAACTATGCTTGGGGATTTCTAGAGTCAAATTCTCTAGCGATCTAAGCGGTCGTGCATGGGTACCACTAAGAAAATGGAAAATAAAAAAAATATTTTATTAATTTTTCCTCGAAGACCCTACCTGTCATATATAATCCTTTTAGGAAGATGTGATGACAGCCTGACAGGAGACCTTGTTACATTATGAAAAGGGACGGGTTTTAGTAACATTTAGCACTCATACGGTTTTAAGATTTCAAAGTATACATTCTTATGTACATATATTTTATCTAAGTATAAAAAATCATGGAACTAAAATGCTTTGTCTAGCCTAATCCCTCTATTATGATCCATTTAAGAGTCTTTTAGAAAATACTAATCCTGAAGTATATTTAGTTCTGTAGGTAAGTTTATAAATTTTAAGGATGGATAAGGGCTGCTCAAGACCGAGATGGTTGGCGCCTACTTGGGGAGGCCTACGTTCAGCAGTGGACGGCGATAGGCTGAGAATATATAAATGTTAATAAAATCATTTGCGAATGAAATAAAGGGCAAGGGTTAAGGTGTGAGAAAGAGTCGTTTATAAAAAGTAGCATAAATACCAAATAGTCTGATAAAATCAAATTACAAATGTAACACTAATAACAAAACTTATAGAAAAGGAAGTTAAATATACGAAAACAAAAATATCTTTATCTTATTCACCGCGTCTCCATATTTTACCAGTTATGTCGAGTACTTGTAAAGTAATAAAAAGTTTGGAAATATAAATTGTTATCTTCTTCTCAATCTACGGATAAAAGTAATTCGACTTTAGTCTACAACGCTGAGATTTTTTGTTGCGGTGCCTCAAACTTACAAATCTTCTTACAAAGGTTTCCATCGTCGTTTAAATTATATTTGTTTACTAAAGAATACCACACCAAACTTGGAAATTCGAAAATGAGTGTGTACGGGCTAGCACGTACATTTTTCATATTCAGCATTTTACGCGACACCGATGCGTTTTGAGCAGTGCGTCACACAAACATAAAGCGGTCGGTCGCGCGTACTCATTCTATCAAATTCTAATCTATCATTCTATCATTTAACTATCATTTCTATCAAATAAAATCATATTTAAAAGTCTATCATTTCTATCAACCAAAGTTTGTACGGGTTCCGTCTCAGCCCGTACAGAGTGTCTAGAATTTCAATAGATCGCGCACACTAGCTTCTGGCTAATAACGTACACCAAGGCACCCCTATAAATGTTATAATCACCCATACCGCGTACTCTCACTGCGCTCAATGCTCTCCTGGACAGTGCACCACGCTGCGATATCTTTACGGAGGAATGGAAGGCGATTTTGTCAGAATTTTTGCATTTTTGTGAATTGAATGTGTGATGAATGAATATGTGTATATGATTAATTGATTTTTTAGATAGTTTATATTGTTGATTAATGTTAATTTTCATTCTATTCCACTGTTATGTTATTTTTGTTTTTCCTTCTTTTGCTTGTGTTCTTTATTTTTATGATATTTTTTTGGATTGTTATCAATTAGTGTAAATGGTATAACCGTTCTAATTAAATAAATTAATAAATAAATAATCTGCTATACGCCATGCTGTAAACCCCAATACAGTTTCAGAAATAAAACTTGAACTAGGTTAATACATCTGGCACATCTAGGACGGAAGCTCGGAGTCTTACATTATTGTATACCATTAAACATCAGTGAAATCATTTGGCAGAGACAGTGATAATGTGGAACTGTTGCGAATATGAAAGTGTCATCGCTTTGGGATCGCGCCCAATGTGAACTGGAGACAGTCGGCGGATATTTAGAAAAGCTGTTCATATTTTCAGTACTATAAACATACATTATTCTCGCTTCGTCATTTAATAAATCTTAATATTTATAAATATGGAGATTATTTACAGTATTATGAACGAGTTATGCTTGTGTTAGCTAAACTGTTCCATATGTTGTCTTCGTCCATGTTAGCCCATGCATTAGACAAGCATTAATGAAAAACCCCAACAGTCACATACATAGTTCTGATCCCACACTAATATACGAGTCTTGTGTCGTGGGTATCAGAAACTACGAGAAACTTTTTCGGTGTCACAAACACACAGACTCGAAACAAATATTTGTGTATGACACAAACATATGTCTCAGTGCGGGGATCGAACCCGCAGCCTCTTGTTTTGCAAGCTGGTGTTTAGCCAACTGCGTCTCGGGGTTGTCAAAGGCTGTGTTATTAAGTACCAACCACAGCGGCATAAGTGTGGCGTCATACAATTTCGACATTGTTCCTCGCCATTCGAAACCTTTTTGACCTTACTGCATCTCATCAGGTGTTACAGACAATTAATCCTGGCAAGACATAGAAAAAAAGAAAACTAGTTTTACTTTCCAGACATCGTAACAGCGAGTTTCTATTACCGAAGTAGTTATTGAAATACGCCCTCTAACGCAAGCGTCAAGCCGTCGCTCCTTGGATCAACTCCAAGTAAGAACTCGTAAACTAACAAGCAACAATACTTTCGTACATAAAACCCGAGAATCTGGAATATCGGAACGTTATTGTACATCGGGAGACATTAATAAAATGTCACGGGTTATGTCACATGTATGTTAAAAGCAGTGATGGCCTCGAGGTTTAGGCACGCGGTCGAGAATTTCGGCGGTCGCAGGTTCAAACCCCAGGCACACACCTCTGACTTTTCGAAGTTATGTGTGTATTCACAAATGAATTATCACTTGCTTCAACGGTGAAGGAAAACATCGTGATAAAACCTGCACACCTAAAAAGTTCTTAGGAATGTCTTAGGTGTGTAGTCCGCCAACCCGCACTAGGCCAGCGTGGTGGACTAAGGTCTAAACCCTCTCAGTTGTAGAGGAGGCCCGTGCCCAGCAGTGGGACGAATTTGGGCTGATGATGATGATGATGATATGTCACAATATGGCAGACAACTTTGTCAAATATCTGTCGAAGATATACTGTAATACTACTACAAATCTGCAAGATTGTACGTTGCTCTGGCGGGAATGATTAATATCTGTAGAACTGCGTAGTTGTAATTCATGGATATAAGCTTCGAATCTAGATAATACTTGAATAGACGAATGTTACAGTTCATCATCATCATCATCATCAGCCCATATACGTCCCACTGTTGCGCACGGACGTCCTCTATAACTGAGTCCTCTTATTAGTCCTACGTAATAGGAGACAAGTCTATTGCCGTTTTACGGGCACATTTCCAGACTCAGTGCTGCTATTGAGAATTTCCTAATGGAAAAACTCAATAACTTTACCCGACCCGGGAATTGAACGCGAGACCCCTAGATCGCTCGGCACATAATTGTGCCACGAGACCACGAGGCAGGCACTAACTGTTACAATGTTTTATTTATAGGAAATAAGAAGAAAAAAACTGTATTTCTTGAAATTATACTTTAAGTGAACGAGAAAATATAGTGTACGGTTGCAAAAACACCTTCCCAAAGGTAAACAAGCACATCCACTCGGTGACCCGCTGCGAAAAGCAATTTATTTGTTTTCCAAAACCTGTTTACATACCTTGTTTTTCGTGATTAATTGCGTTTTTTTTTTCTTTTTTTGTTGCCACTAGTGCTTATTCTATTTTTATTCAGGGGTGAACTTCATCCAACTGTAACGACCATCAGGACTATTTTGGAAATACATATATACTATGAAATCGTCGGTGATACCACGTTTCTTATTAAAGGCCAGCTTCAAATTATAATATTTAAATTCTAACTTTTTTATTTTCTATAATAAAATCATTTAAAAAAGACACAAAACCACACATTAAATTGTATACGAAACCATATATCAAATTGGTTACTTTGGCGATCAAGTACGAGTACAAAAATAATTCAAGCTCTGTTTACGTATTTCATTTCGAAAAGCAATTTAAAATAGCGAAAAATAAAATTAAAATACACAGTTTTTTTTTATAAAATGTACTTTACGCCAGTTATATTTGAAATATATTTTCTTTATTCTTTTTTATAAACGTGTATTGGCGTGTCATAAGTGCTATATTTTTGCCTACTACTATATTTATTTTATTTATTTCATTTCATTTATGTCTACTGGTGATAGAGTATTAAAATTTTTTCCCGTCAGTAAATATGTTGTATACACCACACTGCATTTAATATCAGATGCTAACAAGTCCTCATAAGAAATGTTAACATTATCCATCTGCACTATTTAACCTTGTTTAAGCTTGAGTAAATAATACATTAGGAGTAGTTGGATTCTAGGTCAAGGTCACACACGAATAGTTTAGTGGGCACTGTTGGTGTGTTATTTTTGTCTATGGGCACGCACCATAAGTCGACCACGCCGAACAGAGCAGTTTTCTACAAAAAGTCATTGTAATATGTTTTCCATGAGTACGCCATTGATGGTAGTTTAATTATTAAAAATGGATGTTCATCACCATTACTATAAATGCAAAAGTAATTTTGTTTTGTTTATAAAGATTTTTGATACAGAGATTTGGAGATATTTATCCAGGAAAATTATTACTGAGGGACGCGAGATATACACATATTATACGACGAACAGAAAAAGCAGCATTTGAATGTAATAAGAGCATTCTGCCATCTCTTTCTTACCCACGCACATTTTACTAAATCTGACGTCACTTCATATATAGTGCATCCCTTTTTAACTGCCTTATAAGAGATTTTAAAAAAATAACAGGCGACAGATTTATATTTTTTTCTATCATTTCCATATTGAGACAAAAATGGGTTAGCAACCCCATTACCCTCAATTGCTTGTTTATCCAAAGTGATAACAGTGGCGTGTGTAATGTTCTGCATCCATGCTAAGGTCTGATGCATTAAGCGCGAGGGTATTAAACGACCTTGGTTGCGGGTGTTGCAATGATCAGAGGGAACAAAGGAGTATTACAGAGCTATTTAATGTGACTGCTCTGTGGTAAACGTCTGACAATGGTTATTCATTTGTGCTCTAATTTATTTTTGTGTAAATATTTAAAAGTAATTTGGAAATATAATTTTACATTTCAATAAGTACATTGTATCCTTGATTTGTCTTGTACTCTTGTTTTATATTTTTTCACAACTGTTCCGCATGCCAAAACACTCAGGAACGACAAATTCCAAAAAAATGTATTTAATTAATCAACATTTTTGCTCGAGCAAGTATCTTCAAAATAGATTTAATCAATCATCAGCCCGTATATGCACGAGTCCCACTGTTATGTCCAGATGTTTCAGGTTTGGTTTGTATAAATAAAACTACTTAAGCTTGGTTTCAATAGCGTCTGACACGTCCACTCGGTCCGATATCACAGGTAGTAGTGAACCGGTTTGAGTGGGGAACAGCGCTTATATTATGATTTATTTTCACGTTTACCTTACAATTAATTATTAATATTACGTGTACACTACACCCACTACTGGGCACGAGCCTCCTCTATGACTGAGAGGATTTAGGTCTTAGTTCACCACGCTGGCTTAGTGCGGAATGGCGGACTGTACAACTGAAAATTTCCAAAGAACTTTAAGTATGCAGGGTACCTTACCATGTTTTCTTCATTCATCGTTAAAGTTTGAGATAATCCATTATGAATACAACATCGAAAAGCGTTTACCCGCAACCGCCCTAAATGTACTTATTGTGATTTACTTACAAAGCGAGGCACGAAATACACGAAATATGAAATCGCATTTTTTTTAACTATCATGCGGTTCCTATTCAAATGTACATTGTTAAGAGATGCAGTCAGGAACACGTGGTTAAAATAAATATCGTGAAGGCGGTATCACCATGTTATTCATGCCACTGTTTCTAAGCAAAATATTCTCACATAATTTATCATACTTTTTGAAATGCACACACATTTTAGTTTCATGCAATATTTGTCGTCGCAATTTTTCCAGAACATTCCTTTTATTTAATGTAGCGGTGTTATTCGGTTCGCATAATAAAATATAACCTTTTCAGTATTCTCGTAGTGATGTGACATTTGCACTTGATATTCAACTATTTTGGACAGTAAGTAGTAAAAGAGCAATATCTTAAAAGGATGTAATAGTAATATATTAAAAGATGCGCCTTTTTAGCGAATTTACGAGGGTATATCCATAACACTTTTTTAATCCTAACTTAATAGTAACAGACTCTCTGTCGGCTATTTAGTTATATTCTACGAACTTTTGCGATGTAAGTAGATATTATAATACTAGATTTTTAAAATCGTTGCTATGCCAAAAATAAACAATTTTCTTTTAACCTAAATTGAAAAGCATATCATTAGACTAGCAACTTTTAACAGCAGGGGCATTTCACTGGGTGATCAAAAAATCAAAGTCCCGTAACTCTTTGACTAGTAATTATATTAGAAAAATATTTCATACACATATCAAGGACATGTCCGATACAATATACTCAAATAATTCTGAAATCGGACACATCGAGTTTTATTTACCTGTCCGATTAGCGTGGAATGCCCCGCGCTCACTAAATGACACGCATTGACTCAAATCTCAACGTCTAAACTGCCCTGGATATAATTTATAGACAATTTAAAATGTGGATTACACCTACATTTTATCACAGAAAAAAGGTCGGATAAACGATTTAGACGCGGGTACAACTCGATGCACAGCTTGTCAAATATAACTAAAACAAATGCGTAATTTAAATTTGATAATGTTTTTTTTTTTAATTTCGAACCTTATCAGAGGCAAAGACATTAATAAAGTCACTTTGCTTAGACAAAGCCATTTGTCTGAGTGAAGTGGGCGAAGGGTGAGCATTCGGGGGCCGGTGCTCGCCGGCGTCGTTATCAACTTCCGTGAGATTAGCGAGTTGTCGAGACAGCCCGAGCACGGCAGGACGTCCGATTGGCGAACTGTAGTAAACTTTTTTTAAATTAATTGCTGTTATTTGAATGAACTGAAGTGCAACACAAGTATATTAGTTTTTAGGATTTGAAGTTATTAAAATAGGAGTTCGTTATAAAACCAATAAAAACGCATAAGTTGGATTTAATAATTAATGACAAACTTTGAGTTATGTGACTTTTGAGTCCAGCCTCAAACGTACTACTATCTTATTTTACAAGTATTTCCAGAATCCCTACTACTACTAAATCGCGGATTTTCTGATGGCATGGCGCAGTTGTGCCGTGGGATTAACATAGCATTCAAGCTATTGCCTCTTTTTCAAGATGGAAAGAATACTGATGTCAATATAAACATACGCTTCCTGTATCTATCCTCTTTCGGGGGGAAGAAGAGCTAACAGCATGTGAACGCATTTACTTTCTATCTACAATATAACCTTTTCCATGAAAATAGTAAAAAAAAACATGTAGAAAAATATATTTTTAGTATTATAACAAAGATACACTAGTATGACCTCGAGGTTTAGACACGCGATCGAGAATCTCGGCGGTCACAGGTTCAAACCTCAGGCACACACCTCTGACTTTTTAAGTTGTGTGTGTATTCAAAACAAAGTATTATGTACTTTAAGGGTGAAGGAAAACATCGTGATCCTAATCGCACACCTAAAAATTCTTAGGTATGTAGTCCACCAACCCGCACTAGGCCAGTGCATTAGGCTCTCTCAGTCGTAGAGGAGGCCCGTGCCCAGCAGTGGGACGTATGTATATAGGCCGATGATGAATAAAGATACATGCGATATTATATCAAGCATTCAAGTATTATACTATCTTTCATCACCAACGTTCGCGTGGCAACTGAAAATAGTTCAATTAGCCCACCGGTGACATGACATGCCCTCAATAGCTCCACGTAAATTACACACGAGTTTTCGACTAACATTGACTCGACTATGGGTTAAAGGATAAATAGTTAATAATTCATACTTTGATAGTCTTTTCCGTGGGCGTAAGTCCAATCATTTTAACTTTAACATTTTATCAAGTCGTGATGGCCTCGAGGTCTAGGCGCGCGGTCGAGAATCTCGACGGTCGCGGGTTCAAACCCCAGGCACACACCTCTGACTGAACACACTGACACTCTGACTTTTCCAAGTTATGTGCGTTTTCACAATGAATTATCATGCACTTTAACGGTGAAGGAAAACATCGTGATGAAACGCCTAAAAGTTCTTAGGAATTTCTTAGGTGTGTAGTCCGCCAACCCGCACAAACCAGCGTGGTGGACTAAGGCCTAAGCCCTCTGAGTTGTAGAGGAGGCCGGTGCCCAGCAGTGGGACGTATATGGGCTGATGATGATGATGATGATGATTTTATCTATTAGTATCAAATTAATACCATATCTAACTATGGTATATATATTATATGTTTTTATAATATGTGTAAAATTGTGTAAGCAAATATTACTCAGTAAGTATGTGACTTGTTGTGACTGTGTTAATTATTAGATATAATTTTTTTAACATAGCGTGTTAATTGCGTAGCCGTAGCCATCTTTTGTGACACTGACATATTTTAATATTAAAATACCTAGTTAATTCAATTTCATTTTTGTACAATAAAGCTTAAACAAATATTAGACTAACAGAAATATTTGAAGTTATGATGATATGTATTCTCTACAGACCTTTATAACAAAATGCCCATCCCAGATACTAACAACTACATCTGATTACAGCTCAATATAATTATTGTAATTTGTTAGTTACTCTTCATTTTTCAGTCAAAATATAAGCTGAACTTTCCTAGCTTGACTGAGAAATTCTTTGTCACGATGTGTTGACTGGCTTGTGACATAAAAAAAGAAACGAGATAGGACTTGTCTTAGTTCAGGAGTACAGTTCCTATTGTATGTATGTTTTTCTAATTTTCTTAGCAAGTTGGCCTCACTAGCTTATAATGGCAAGTTTAAAACGTTCCAAATTGACAAGGAGAATGATAACGAATGAGCTATTAGTCGCTGCATTTATGCTGGTATCAATATTATTACTCATATTCACATAAGACCATATCTTTTTTCATCATTCGATATAAATATCGTCACTTTACCCCACCTGAAAAAAATAGTAACTTGACTCCAAAACTACAAGGCTTATCTATACTATTATAATAAAGAGGAAAGGTTTGTATTTTTGTATTTTTGGATGTTTGTTACTCTTAAACTCAAAAACTACTGAACCGATTTCGATGATTTTTGTTATGGAGATAGATGGAACCCACAGAAGTAACATAGGATACTTTTCATCCCGGAAAATGTAGTATTCCCGTGGGAATGGGCTTTCACGCCTAAACTATTCTCCCGATTTATATGATTTTTGGTTGGAATACAAATGGAACACTATGTAGTAACATAAGCTACATTTTATCCCGGGAATATGTAGGGTTCCCGTGGGATGAGCATATATTGTATTGCGAATGTAACGCTGCATGTGTTATACTTTCTGGCCTAATCCATTTGAATGATTTAGATGATTTTTAGTATGGGGCTAGATAGGACCCACCGATGCAACATAGAATATTTTTTATCCCGGAAAATGTAGTATTCCCGTGGGAATGGGCTTTCACGCCTATACTATTCGCTCGATTTATATGACTTTTTGGTTGGAATACAAATGGGACACTATGTAGTAATATAAGCTACATTTTATCCCGGGAATATGTAGGGTTCCCGTGGGATAAGCATATATTTTAATGCGAATGTAATGCTGCCAGTGTTATACTTTCTGGCCTAAACCATTTGACTGATTTAGATGATTTTGAGTATGGGACTAGATAGGACCCACCGACGCAACATAGAATATTTTTTATCCCGGAAAATGTAGTATTCCCGTGGGAATGGGCTTTCACGCCTATACTATTCGCTCGATTTATATGACTTTTTGGTTGGAATACAAATGGGACACTATGTAGTAATATAAGCTACATTTTATCCCGGGAATATGTAGGGTTCCCGTGGGATAAGCATATATTTTAATGCGAATGTAATGCTGCCAGTGTTATACTTTCTGGCCTAAACCATTTGACTGATTTAGATGATTTTGAGTATGGGACTAGATAGGACCCACCGACGCAACATAGAATATTTTTTATCCCGGAAAATGTAGTATTCCTGTGAGAATGGGCTATCACGGCTATACTATTCGCCCGATTTATATGATTTTTGGTTGGAATACAAATGGGACACTATGAAGTAACATAAGCTATATTTTATCCCGGGAATATGTAGGGTTCCCGTGGGATGAGCATATATTGTAATGCGAAAGTAACACTGCCTGTGTGATGCTTTCACGTCTAAACCATTTGACGGATTTGAATGAATTTTGGTATGGACATAAATGAGACCTTAAAAAGGGACATAGGCTACTTTTTTAAATTATTCAATAAGTGCCATTTCGGGCACTTAGAAAACGATAGGTGTCATTAAGGAATATTAGTTACGACTGGTACCGTTAATACAACATATGTGACATAAGGTTCCATTATTTGGCGTAGTGTGCCATTTTTGGAACTTATGAGTCATAAGGGTGATTTTATTTTAGTGATTTTAAGTGCCATTATGATGTTAAGTCACATTTAGTACAGTAAAATATTATCATGTGCATTTACATGGCTCTCGGTGTCACTATGCGATGTTAAGTGCCATTAGGCGCACCTAGATTATAGACACAGAACATAGACATTAGATACATTTTCGCGATAAATATATGAGACGATCCGAGTTGGTGAAAAGTTTCATAATGTCACTTAAGACGATTTTCAAAGGCAGAAATGACCTCCGGTGGTGACCTACTGCAACGATTAGCGTAATTTTGATTTATAGATTCACTTAGTTGGTTTCTGCACCCAACCCTGAAGTCTACGCAGACGGAGTCGCGGGCAAAAGCTATATGTTATAAATGAGAAAGTAACTATATGATTGTTACGCTTTCACGCCTTAATCATTTGACCGATGTGAACGATTTTTGGTATGGACATAAATGGGACTCTGTGGAATAAAATAGACTACAACTTATTTTCTTTCTGAACCGAACCCTGTAGTCTACGCGGACGGAGTCGCGGGCAAAAGCTAGTACATTATAATAGTAATAATTTTCATGTCATACGCCGCCTGTTAGTATTACAAGGGGCGTCATAATAAAATTAAATGACACGCTAATTAAATATACTGAGACATTGTATTTTTTTAATAAAACTCGTAAAAGGCCATAATTACAGCAATTTGACAAACCTGCGGCCAACTATAACAGCTTGAGATACACGTCGCGATAACCGAATGAAATAAGGTCATAGAACTTATAGCTTTACGGTTAGTGGGGCTTCCACCAAGGTCGGCCTCACTTAGCCACACGTTTGGAATTTTCGAGGAAACTCCGGAGTAGGGATGTTATGGATATGATATTTCGGATCTGGATACGGATATGGATATAGGAATTAAATTATATCGGTTTGGGATGCGGTTACGGATATGTAATTATTTCGGATTATCCGGTAGTTTCGGATAGTTTCGGTTACGGATATCAGATTGAAGTAAAATATAACTGTTTTCGACACTCTTGTAAGTTTTTTTTTTATAACAATGTTTACATTTTGCACAATCTACATTACCTTGACAAAAAAATGTCCAAATTAAAGTCGATATTGGTCGCTTTTGTCTACTCATATAAAAATCAATTTTGTACTTAACACAAGACTTTCTTAAACTATCCGTAACTTCTGAAACGGATACGGTTACGGTTACGGATATATTTTTATTTCGGATATCCGATAGTTTCGGTTACGGTTACGGAGCTCTATAACATCCCTGCTTCGGAGCTTGGGATATCTAAGGCTCATTGGTAATTTTATTCACAGTATGCAACAAAACAAGTGATGGCCTCGAAGTTTTGACGCGCGGTAGAGAATCTCGACGGTCGCGGGTTCAAACGCCAGGCATACACCTCTGACTTTTCGAAGTTATTAGGAAGTTCTTAGGAATTTCTTAGGTGTGTAGCACCAACCCGCATTAAGTCAGCGTGATGGAGATGATGATGATGATGCAACAATGTTTGGGAAATTGTTCAAAAGCCAGTCTTAAAAACCAGCGACTTGTGTCTGCATCGAGACAGTTGTTGATCCATAAAAATCATTTGACAGTCTAGAATTAGATTATAATGAAAGAAATTTCCCGTTTTTCCTGTGGCAAACGATTTGATTTTCACGTGGGGTGTATTTGTTTAAACATACCTCACGCACAGAAAGTTATTAAATGAACAATTATTATAATTCATTAATTTTAGTTATAGTTTACTATTAAAGGATAAATATCCCAGTTTTTATCGTGTATGTGGTTTTACTAGTTCCACCCTAAAGGCGCAGGGGCTACCTTGTCAAGGTTCCATTGGGCTACTTAAAATTGAGTGTAGGACTTTCAAATGACTCTTATGAATAAAGGAGTAGGGTTGAAAATTGAATAAAACGCGCTAAAAGTCACGTCTATAATATGAGGCAGGAAATGTGCTACACTGCTTCAAAGGGCAAGTGAAAAGTTGTGTTGCTTTGTTATTTACAAACAAACCTTCACTTATTCTCTAATGGGCTAGGTAGAGGTGTAAATCTAGTCCCAAGCTTTGCTAAATGTGTTTTTGAAAACCACATGACCAGGAGCTTAATGCCACATTTCACGCCTTAGTACTCTTTCTGACCCAGTAATCGAACTTATGACATCTCAACTGCGAGCCCACACATATACTGCTGGATTAATGAGACTTTTAATGGTATACATTTGAAAACTTCAATGTAAAGAAGAAAATATTATATACTATAATAAAATAAATCCTTTATTATGTCCCAACTTTTATCGAAGCATGCGATGAACTTTCCTATACAATCCGTTTTCACCTCTATTCACCTTTCAGCTCATTACGATTCTACACCTAACTTACAACCGATTTCGTAGAGCACAGCCTACGCGTAGCAGCCTACGAGTATACGTGCTACGAATGTGCTACGACGCAGCGCCTGATTGGTGATTTTTGTAGTAGCTACATCTGTTATTTTCTGATAACAATAACGGCCTTAGTTATAAACGGTAGTTAATTTAACTACTAGTTAAACATGCTTTGTCTCGTTTTCTCTAACGTCACAGGTCAATCAATAAAAAAGGGCAAAGAATGATTTAAGTAGTATTTAAATTAACTAACTTTTATAATTAAGGCCTCATTTAGATAGGCTCGCCCCCTTTTACATGGGATTAAAAGAAACAATTTTCGAAATGTCGATGCAGAAACAGAGGTGCATTTCTCCTTCAATAAATTTGCTAAATTTTACTAGTAAACATAAATTCCACACCTTAGTGTAAAGGTTTTTTTTTATAATTTTAACCGATCTCGTGTCTCTTGTAATTAATGACGTCTACACATGCTATCTGAGTGTTAATGTGTTTAGACGCAAAGAGACGTAAAAGACAATTCAAGGAATCACAACGATTATAATCGTCAAATTAATGCTTGTTTTTTGCAGTGTTTTGAAACATTGCTAAATCTATTGTAATAAATTTTGTATTAGTGAAAAATGTGATCATGGAGACGGTTATGGGCTATTTTTAATAATACACACATTCCCACACCCATATTTCGTCAGGTATACATCAGTCCCATGAAATAGGGGGCGAGCCTATTACCGTGTTTTCGGGAAGATTGCCAGTCTCCGTACTGCTACTGAGAATTTTCTAGTGAAAAAATCGAATAACACTTTACCCGACCCTGAAATTGAACCCGCGGCCATACGTGTGCTGGGAGACCACTAGACAATTTTAATAATATTGTATCTTAGCTAAGCAATTCCGGATCACTAGTACTCGTACATTACATCCTAAGCGTCTTACCCTCAAAGAGGGGGTACTTTTTTACTTTTTCCGAGTATATTACAAACTTTTACGCCACATATCTCCAATAATATCATCATCAGCCCAAATACGTCCCACTGCTGGGCACGGGCCTCCTCTACAACTGAGAGGGTTTAGGCCTTAGTCCAATAATATATTGTAAAGCTATTTTTATTTTCAAGTTTATGTTAAGTAAGTTTATGTCCCAAATATTATCATTTTGAGTAACTCAACTTTATGGACTTTCACAAAATTAATAAATTCGTTACCATAATATTACGAGCGAAACTTAAAACTGACGGCTTGAATTTTCAGACACAAGAGTGCAATCTGCATTTATGAAATAGCTTGTGAATATTATAGCAACAAAGACGCTTACTCAAAATGTTATGCAACTCGTAGTAAAAATAACAAGAAACAAAGTCGCATTCACTAGATAAAATCACATTACTTTTGTACGTGCTTCATGTTTATTATCTGGAATTTTGAACATGCAGCCCCTGCAAAAAATATTTTTGTTAACCCAGGCCATAAGGCTTTACTTAAAACTTTATTTTTATCTACAGCTCCTAAGCTTCACCGTTAAAGTGCATGATAATTCATTGTGAAAACGCACATAACTTGGAAAAGTCAGAGTGTCAGTGTGTTCAGTCAGAGGTGTGTGCCTGGGGTTTGAACCCGCGATCGTCGAGATTCTCGACCGCGTGCCTAAACCTCGGGGCCATCACGACTCAAAGCCAACATAGTCTAGGTCAATAAACCCATCATTGTTTTAACCAATTTAATTAGCAGACTTTGAATACTCGTATCACCTACTTGATTCGCACGCGCTAACTAACTCCAATATAAACAATGCAACATCGACGTATGATAATAGTAATTGTCGGCTGACGAGCTTGTCAATACGAACAATGCAACGCAACTGAGCGTGCGGCGACAACTAGTGACATCTACCCACCGCGTCACAAAACAATGTTGGAGCGAAGTCAAACATGTCGCCGATACCCACGTCCCTTCCGGCCCAGCGTAATTGTGTTATCTTTTGGGATTTATTGAAGTAAAACTTCTTTACGCTTGACTTGGAGGGTAAACTGGTGAATGCGTGACGAGAGCGTTACGAAAAGTGTGATCGGACGAGTCGAACGGAAGTTCAGAGGTATAGAGTTAGATAATAAATTTAAATATTTGTAGAAAATCAATATACATAGATGGAGCTAAAGAAATTTTACTTCAGTCGTGTGGTCTAAAGCACACTCGATTTTTTAATTTATTTATGACATTAATTTCATTCAATTTAGCGTTTTTTGTAGGTGCGGAAAAGTTTTAATGTTTAGCACTCGAGAAACGCTGCGTTCATAAATGAATTTAATTAAAAAAGCGGCGACTCCGTTCAGTAATTCATTTAAAAAATGCAGGAATTTCGCGCTCGAGCAATCACAAACAGCTTTTCAAACGCGTGGCGTATTTGTGCACGCAATTTATTTTGCGGTGAATATTTTTTGAATACCCTTCAATCTTTCCTGTATACATTAAAAGAATAATTAAAATGAAATGGAAATAATTTATTGAATGTTAAACATCATTCAGATTTAATCGTCTTTTTACCACCGAGTAAATGAAATTCCAATTATTTTATTATTCTGCAAGTTTTATAATAACTATTATACTCTTTCATTGGAATATATTCTACTGAAAGATTCAGCTGTAGTTAGAGACTTAATGTACAAGTATTGCCAGCTAATATATACTTTCCAACTGCTGAGAAGAGTGGTCTGCAATTAAGTCTGGATGAATGGCGTTCTTTAACAGTGCGGTTCAGGGTGGTGTTTCTTTCCTCGCACAACATCTTTGTGGAATTAGCTTACCTCGGCGGTATTTCTAAATGAATACGATTTAGGGACCTTCAAGGAAAGAGCCTATATTTTCCTCAAAGGCCGGCAACGCACCGATAATTACTCTGGTATTGTGAGTGTTCATGGGCGGTGTTGACCACTTAACATCAGGTGGCTCACTAGCTTGTTTGCCTCCTTTCCCACAAAATAAAATAAAGGCATCAATTACATATATTTTACTGCAAGAAGAACCATCGTAATGAGACCACAAACTAGAAAACACTTCTTTATATCGATTCACAATCACTCATGTATTATTCCGTTCGCAGTTAATTTTAACCAAAATTCCTTAGTTCCGAACCTTTCAACTGTGCGGTCACTGGCAAAAATAATCAAGAAATTATAGAATTATATTTTTACATTCGTAGGCATTAAAAATAAATCACATTCCAAACATTGATATAACATCATTAAAATTCATGAACATACATCGATCTTTCCTCGTGAAATTGTGGGTATCGTTCAAAATATTGGATAAGTACGCGAGCTTACGGTTAAGTATCTTGAACCGGTGAAAAACACTCAAAATTATATTGCTGACGCGGCTCTTCTCACGGCTGGCGGTATCATCGGCTTACAGGAGTGCTTATTCACACAAATCGATGTCAGCGGAATTTCGTAGGTGTGTCGTATCATATTCGTGGAACCCAGGATAAAAATCTCTTCACATAATCTTTAATTTGAAAACTCTTTGGAAGCAGATATGAAAATGAAATGAGTGTAGTAACAATTTAGTAGTATGATGATGTGTGTTTTAGACAATTTTGAGTGTAGTGGCCTCGAGGTTTAGGCACGCGGTCGAGAATCTCGGAGGTTGCGGGTTCAAACCCCAGGCATACACCTCTGACTTTTCGAAGTTATGTGTGTATTCACAATTAATTATCACTTGTTTTAACGGTGAAAGAAAACATCGTGAGGAAACCTGCACACCTAAAAGTTCTTAGGAATTTCTTAGGTGTGTAGTCCGCCAACCCGCACTAGACGAGCGTGGTGGACTAAGGCATAAAGCCTCTCAGTTGTAGGGGAGGCCCGTGCCCAGCAGTGGGACATTTATGGGCTGATGATGATGTAGTGACAATTTATAGACTCGTGTTTGCCCAAGGACAGGATAACTATTATAATACCTAAAAATATACGGTCACATTAGGTTTTCTACAAAGCTATTAAAAAATCAGTTGGCTAGACACCAGCTTATGAAACGAGAGGTCGCGGGTTCGATCCCCGCATCAAGACAAATGTTTAATTGATTCACAAATATTTGTTTCGGGTCTGGGTGTTTGTGAAAGCAAAAAGTCTCTCGTAATATCATACTCACGACATATGACTCGTATTTAAGGCTCAGAACTAAGTATTTGACTGTTGGGTGTAGGTACCTATTTATAGTTCGAGCTAACCTACTTATTAGGTAGCCCAAAGCGACTATGGCACGGCTCTTCCATATAACATTAAATTATACAATTCATCCACACAAATCCTTATCCAATATTCGTAATACATATTGATATTAGCACTAGCTAACAGGCCGTCGATATTACACGTACATCATCTACAACATTAACATTAATTACGTGCAGACAAACAACGCCATCTATCCGCCGTAGTCATAACTAACAGTCAGATTAACGCAAGTACGTTAGGGTAATACAAATATGTATGCGTAAGACTGTCCATCAACGCATTTACAGTCCCCTGAGAACGGAAGATATTAATCTTGCAAGATTCCAGTCGGTATAAAGGTAAGCATCTATGGAGCCCACTGAATTGGCCAGGCAGTTAGGGTTTTGTACCTATCCACGGTAACTCCGACATTGGTGACAGAGTTTGAGTGTTTGAAACTAATGCCATTGATCCATTGCAAGGTCTAAACAAACTTAAGTATTGCAATGCATATTATGACCGGGATGGTTGGCCTTGGCGCCTACTTGGGGAGGCCTTCGTTCAGCAGTGGACGGCGATACGATGAGAATGAATGAAAAATGCATATTAATTAAATGTTTTAAAACCATCTAAATCAGCGGTCGGCAACGCGCGGCCCGCGGATGTCTTGCTTGCGGTTCGTGAATGTTAGCATTAGTTAGCTTTTTTTTTTCTATGGGATATGACCAATCATACATAGGTACCTATTACGTAGAATCTAGGGTAAATATCACAAGTGTGGGCCCGCCTTTATTTTATTTTGCCACATTGCGGCCCTTGCCCGCCAAAAGATTGCCGACCACTGATCTAAATCAACGAATATAAATTTATCTGTTAACATGAAAGATCTCTTTCTAAAGGTGTGATAGTGGTATGCAAATATCCGCTCTGCAGTTACCACAATCTAATAGCTATTGCAAAGGCCCATTGATAATATTCCTTTAACGCTACACCTACCAGGTAGTACCTCACGATGCCGTTTGTCTTTAATGGGTGCTTGGCCTTACAATCAAACGTGCGTCAGGTAGCTTGCGTGCGATACACAGATAACAACACACGACAAGCAATATTTATACTGACCTACGCATTTCTTTTGTTAGAATATCCGATAGCTTTGTTAAAAAAAACATCTAGATAGCAGCTCTACAAATGTCATTTAGATAAGATATGACATCTAAAAATGTAGGCCTAAAATTAATGACAATAAGTAGAAAATAGATATATAATAAACATATTATGTACATAGACATTGTTTTATTCTGTATTAAAATATCTTTATCAGCCATATATGTCCTATTTCTGAATACGGGCCTCTTCTACTGAGAACAGTTAGGCCTTGAAATAAAATTTTATTAATCATTGAATACATGTGTGTTCTTTTACAAGAAGTTCGTGTTTGCGTCTCCATCTTTCAAGTTGAATCTTCATTACTCCGTTAAAGTTGGTTAAAGTTGCGTGCTACTAAATGAGCTTCAACATTATACTAAAATCCTTCACGGTGATTACTATTGCATGTCACGAAATTTAATTTTTTTACACGAATTTAAAAACAGTTTTATTAAAATTTAATCAAAAACAAATTAAACATTAATTAAAATCAGAGACTACGATATAATGGGATTTCACTGCAGTCTCGTTAATAGGTTGTGGTAATGTATATCTGTTTCGAACATTTACTACACCATCGATTAAGCAAAGCTTAATAATTAAATTTTGTCTCGACGAAATAACCGCTCAAAAACAATTATTGATTAATGACTTAATTACTAAGGTACTATAAATACATAAATAATAAATAAATAAAGACCTAACTGACCTGACTTAAAAGGGTCTCAGAAAAGCTGAATTTTTAAAATATAGAAATTATATTATCATTGCAAAAGAAACATTTTCAGAGCATCAATTATAGAATAAATTACAAAAACTCACGTAATAACTAAAACTTTGCATTCATGATATCCTATTCAAAACAGAAAAGTTGATCCTAAAAATAAATATGTTGTATTTTTTTTAACCAAATATGAAAGAGTAATGAACAATGAACATATAATTATCCTAACACACTATATCAATGAAGCGATAACCCTAAATATACTCCTAATCTCAAAGATACATACAAAACCGTAGTAACATAATTTTCTGAGCGAAATCAAATATATTAACCGACCCATCCATCTCATAAGTAATTCAGGGTAAGCTCCGCAAGATTCACTTCCACTCGTGTTTACGTTATGAAGCGGGGTGTTGCGTTCCATACGAAAAGTTCGCCGAATTGAGTAAAATGCACTTAGCGTTATTGGCAGTCTCCGACCGGGGTAAAGTGCAGCAACACTCGACAATCAATTAGGCTGACACCGCCAACATCATCAGACACTCAGCTTCTAACACGGACGGTTCAAATTTATATTTAAAGAAGATACAAAAGTTATGAAAGTTACGAAACGAGAGGCGACCTCTTGTGTTCTGTGTGTGTGTGATCCACAAATATTTGTTTCGGGTCTGGGTGTTTGTGAGACCGAAAAGTCTCTCGTAGTTTCTGATACCCACGACACAGGACTTGTATCCTAGTGTGGGGTCAGAACTATGTATGTGACTGTTGGGTGTATTTATTTATCTATTTATTTATGAATGATTGTAGACTTATGAAAGAGATTTACGGTACGGAAGTGAGTGGAGAAGTCGATCGAGGGCACCTAATGGTGATTAAAAAAAAGGAAACATAAAAAATCATCGAAACCAATGTGCATGCATGATGAGGATAATATAAGTTGAGTAAGCAAAAGAAGTGCGTTTGGACCGTAGCATTTGGGGCTCTATAGTCTCTGCCTACCTCAAAAAGGAGATAGGCGTATGTTTATGTACATTGTACACACATAATATGTATGTATCTATGAAAACAAGGAATGCCTCGTTATTCGGGCACTGATGTATTTGCCGTGCAATCTTTAGGTCTCGGGTTCTAATCCCGGTTCCTGTAAAGTGCTATTATAATTTTTAATAACGACGGAGTCTGAAAATGTGGTCATAAAACTTCTGACGACCCCTTTGAGCATAAGGGCGTAACTTTGTAAAGTATCAAATCTCTTCCTCTTTTCTTCAAAACATTTAATGGCAATATTATTTATTTACAAGGAGACAATCATATTTACAGTGAAATGTCTAAACTTTCATGTCGTCATGCTACTATAAACGAAATGAAGTTTTAGGCTTCAATTACTTGATATTTAATCCGTGGATAAAATTAATTATTTAAACAACCCACCACGAACGGAAACATGTTAATTAGACTAAGATATGTATCGTATACACCGATCAAAAATCAAAATAGCTCTTTTTAAAACTCATTTTGAAAAGACCATAGCTAAGATTTTTTCTCAAACATTTCAATATGTCCATATCGAATAAACCGACGCATAGCTTGCATCATAAACACACATACTCACAATACAAGTGCCAACACAACAAAAAGTTTTACGACATTCCGTCACCACAATAAGCCGAGTCGTAATCTCTGTTAGTACCACAGAATTAGTCTATAAAGTTGGCGAAACTCCGCCTCAACTGGCCAGTGGAAGGGACGACTCGGCATTTACCTACATACTTATTAGCGAAAGAACTTCGCTGGCCTTTAACGACTGCGGTTATTTCGACATTTCAGTAAACGCTATAAAAGGTTTTGGTGATTGTCGTAATGTAGATCAAAAAACATCTAGCTAATATAGTCGAAATAAACGAATTTGAATGTATTTTGTCATATAGATAAGAAATAGAAAAATGTTAATGCCTATGACATTAATCAAAAGGACGAAGCATTAGATTTCTTAATACTCATCTACTTTACGTTATCAATTGTGAAGCTTGAAACGAAGTTGCAAGTAAAGCTGGTAATTTAAAAAAATGTGTGGATTAGTTTTTAATTGTCTTTTTTATCACCGGCGTTTTAAATATAAATTCAATAAGTTTCACTAGAAAATAATAACATTTATCTACACAACTATCTCTTTACCCACAGTGTGATGTTGCAATTAATTAAAATTAGAAACTAAGTTTCCCTGTACCGATTTAGGTTTAGGAATTACATACATACATAAACTCACGCCTGTATTCCCGGAAGGGGTAGGCAGAGGTGCAAATGCACTGCTGGGTGCAGAAATCTGCACCCACATTTCGCCAGGTATGTATCAGTCCTACGTAATAGGGGGCGAGCCTATTGCCGTTTTTCGGGCACAATTCCAGACTTCGTGCTGCTACTGAGAATTTCCTAATGGAAAAACCCAATAACACTTTGCCCGACCCGGGAATCGAACCCAGGACCTCTAGATCGCTCGGCACATACTTGTACCGCGAGACCACGAGGCAGTTTAGGAAATACAAAATTAAAAAGCTGTCATACCAATACACCAACCCTTTTATTTTTGGTGGGGATTTTTTTTTAATGTGTGTAATCACCATAACTAGTATCTGTCTTAGCTTTCTATCTTCGTCTTTTTACACCCTGTAATTATAATATTTTGTATATATTTTTATTTTGTGTATTATATTACATTTTGTATTCATTATAATAAAAATACTGCAAATAATAAAATACCTAACTAAACTGCTCTAATGCTCTATAGAAAACCACACTAACCCAATATTTCATGTAACTTTTGGCATAAATGCACATTACAATAAAAACCGCATACATAAATGGAATTTTAGTGCTGTTATGTGTCATTTTAACGACATTTCAGAAAATTAATAACTCACAATATATTGAAAAGCCTCGCATAATTAGATCGTATTATTTGTTAATTTTTGAGAGCCTCCGCAGTGGTTTTGTAATACCTCTGACACATCACGATGATTTCCTTCACCGTTAAAGTACGTGATAATTCAATGTGAATACACACATAACTCGGAAAAGTCAGTGGTGTGTGCCTGGGTTTGAACCTGCGACCGTCGAGATTCTCGACCGCGTGCCCAAACTTCGAGACCATCACGACTACTCCCAGTTGTAGAGGAGGCCCGTGCCCAGCAGTGGGACGTATATGGGCTGATGATGATGACGATGAAACTGGGTTTTGTGGCAGCGAATTGTTTTAACTTTAACTGGGTATATATTTAGTTATAGACATAAGTTTGGATATGTACATAGCGTACTCCTTTTGTTATTTACCTTTAAAAGAAACTAGATGAAAAATGGTGATGGATGATATTAGAGGCTCACTCATCGTATTTACTTCATATTTTCTGTAAAAAATCCTCTAGGTTTGTAGTTTCTTTAGTATATCTGTATTTAAATCTAATGGCTGTCGGTATCTAAGGCAGCAAAACGGCACGTATATTTGAACAAAACATTCCATAGAATATGAGAGATAAAACGACATTATTTTGATGATATATAAATAAGACTATCCGCGGATTATTTTAGGGTCTGATAAATTACGAAACGATATTTCGCGACACTTATTAAATATTATTGATGACTACTAAATGTTGATTTATTATACTGTACAGATTTATTACAATCATTAATCTTCGTGGATTTTGCAGTAGAATATCATCGAAGTACCCCGTTCACTTTACCATTACTTTTTACGTGAGTTATGTAATGAAATGAAATTATATTTATTGAATCTATAAAATATCAAATACATCACTTAGATTCAGTCATTTCAAAATTTTGTGTACCACCCTATTCGGAAGGCAGTCATCACTAGAGAAGAACGGGCAAGAAACTCTAGTGTTGCATAGGATGTATGTATGTTAATTTTGACAGCCCCGTGGCGCAGTTGGCTAGATACCAGCTTGCGAAACGAGAGGCCGCGGGTTCGATCTCCGTACAGAGACAAATGTTTGTGTGATTCACAAGTATTTGTTTCGGGTCTGGGTATTTGTGAGATCGATAAATCTCTCGTAGTTTCTGATACCCACGACACTTTTAGGTTTATTTATTTATTTATCTATATACATATGTACGTCAACGTAGTTATGAAATCATCGTGAAGAAACCAAAATTGAGGGCTCTCTACGTAGATTTTCCAAGGTTTGTAGTAATAGACGTGGTGAAATTTGATCTAAACTTTATTTAGTCCTAACTTAGAAGGAGAAATAAGTCAATGTGTAACTAATATGTAAATAATTCTCAATACTACATACGTGTCTATAGTACGTTTGTTCGTACCATGGATATTTTACAACTCGGTTTTTATCATACTCGCAGGAAAACAACTATTTATCTAGTCCCAATGTTTATCACGAAAGAAGCAATTCTACTAATCGCGCCCTTCCATCACAAAGTTGGTAACTTCAATAGCTATCTCAGCATGTAATATCATCTGTAAGTTTGTGGAAAACACTACGATGGCATTAAGAAGTAAAGCCGAATGAACACTAGAATCTTGAAAACAAAAAGATCATCGTAAAAAAATCTTAACTGATGAAGTATCAAATATTGAGCCGTGTTTTTTTATTCCTTAATAATATATTATGAATAAATTCTTTATCAACACTATTTTAGATATATTAAGTCAGCATTGTAAAGACCGGCATAACAATCGCTTGGTGATTAGTATTAAGTAAACAACGCTATCTATCCTGACCAAGAAAAAATTGCTAAAAATTTCATAAAATTATATTTATTTCGTTTAAAAACCTCGCTCTTGGAGAGATGTGTTTGAAGAGACTTGCGTAGTAACTACCTGTTCCTAATTTACTCGCACTACATATTTACATTTTAATGGTCTCTCTATATCAAAAAGTGTCTCGTTATTTTGAAGTGTTCCGTGGCATGGTTGCCACGCAAATCGTATGCAACGGTGACGTCGGGAAATATTCAGATCAACTACTTAGTAAACGAATGACCATTAGAGTTAGTTACTCAGGAGAATTTTTTTTTTAATACACCCAACAGTTACATACATAGTTCTGATCCATTTTAAGATACAAGTCTTGTGTCGTGGGTATTAGAAACTACGAGAGACTTTTCGGTCTCACATACACCCAGACCCGAAACAAATACTTGTGGATCACATAAAAATTTGTCTCGGTGCGGGGATCGAACCCGCGGCCTCTCGTTTCGCAAGCTTGTATCTAGCCAACTGCGCCACGGGGCTGAATCAAATCTTCGTATATGAACTTCAATATTACAAATACAAAACTTATTGATTGATTATATTAACAAAATATCAAATGATATATAATAAGCTTGTTTATTTAAATTATAGTGTGTTGGGTTTTCGATTACAAATAGACTTTCATTATCATCATCATCATCAGCCCATACACGTCCCACTGCTGGGCACGGGCCTCCACTTCCACTGAGAGGGTTTAGGCCTTAGTCCACCACGCTGGCCTAGTGCGGGTTGGCGGACTACACACCTAAGAAATTTCGAAGAACTTTTAGGTGTGCAGGTTTTATCACGATGTTTTCCTTTACCGTTAAAGCAAGTGATAATTCATTGTGAATACACACATAACTTCGAAAAGTCAGAGGTGTGTGCCTGGGGTTTGAACCTGCGACCGCCGAAATTCTCGATCGCGCGCCTAAACCTCACCAACTTTATCAACCCACAATTTTTCGTCCCCAACTACCCGGAGAAAGAAGGGTTGATAATAAATAAATTCGATAACGTCAATATAAAGCATCCGTTGAAATAAAGACTGAACAACGCTTGCAAAGAAATAGTGCGTACTAGTAAGAAAAAGGCGACGGTGCGGCGAAATCGATGGAGAACTTAATATTTCATGAGTAATACCACATTCAACAAGTACTGACCTTGTTAAGTCATAGGTTAAGTTGTGGAATCTCTTGGACTGATTACATAATCTTCCTGGCTTACGTCATGAGATCCACTTCTATGTCTGTAGTAGTAAAATAGTCTAGACCAGGCGAGATTTCGATACAGTTTTAACTCTCATTGAAATGTCTATCAAAAGTATTGTGTGTATATTGTAAGCATATTGAGACTAATTGCAACACATCAGACAAAACCAATCACTGCCACTCTTGACTTTTCGAAGCATCAATAGAATCATAGTTTTTTTTTCTTTAAATAAGGTCGAATTATCAGGAGAATAAGATCTACTATGCCTATGGAACGTCAAATTATGATAGATGAGCCGTCACTACACGTCCAATATCTTTGACCAATAGTAAAACAAAACTCACAATAGGCCAGTGTGGTAAGCTAAGGCCTAACCCCTCACAGTTGTAGAGGAGGCTCGTGCCCAGCAGTGTGACGTAATTGGGCTGTACATCAGCCCTCATAGCGTGAGATAACCACTTCAATTTCGTAGATAGAAAAAAATTACCTAAACTCCTATCCCTTCGATAACAATTTTTGTTATCAAAAGAAGTTTATTGAAGCGTGAAATAATTCACTAGTAATCAATAACCACTAATACAACAACACTATCCCAAATTTGTTGCTCAGTCATCTGCAAAATTCTCCACATATGCCTACATTTAACTTTGTACTAATAGGTTAGTATCAGTGTATGCTTATAAGTCGATAGCTGTATGTTAATGGCTCCGTATTTTAACATTAACTTTTGACCATGGCTTTGGCGGCGTTAATTACGATTAAAAAATGCTACCCCTCAGAAAAAGTACTGATTTTTTTTAATAATTTCCATATGTTATTTCTATAACTTCGATGTCAGTTTTATTGTTTCATCAATTCAATACAATAAATTATAATGTGACATGTTTCTTTAAAAACATTAAATTTGTTGCATTAAATGTTTTGCTTGGCGCAATAAGATTCCGTATGAACATTATTTTAATAAACTCAATTTAAGTGTTATTAAAAAAATGAGTAATATTTGCTTACACAATTTTACACATCTATAATGATATACATATATGTTCGTAATACACAGTTAGATATGTTTCTTAAATGTTAAAGATTCCATTTAAATCAAGGGAAAGTTATAGTTGATAATTTGCTTTTAAGCTATTTGATAAGATCAATAAATTAAATTAAGGAACTACAATAAAATTAAAGGAATAAAATGTTCGATGAAAAATTTTGCATTTGAATGAAATGTTCAGTAGCCTTTTTCATTTCAATAACAAGCAGCTTTCAGTTAATCACACTGCGGGCGGACTTGAAACCAAGTAAAATTTATATGTTTTTAACAAATTACCCTCCTAAAAACGTAAAATACCTATTTGTATTGTTCCAAGAATTTCATTAGATAGTTACCTTGAAACAAATTAAACAACCAATCACTCGGCTTAAGCTAACCTAAACCAAATGAACAGAAAACAAAACTTTCGCGTAAACAGTGACGGAAGAATATGAACACAGCATAGTTTTCTTGCTACACGTGAACCAATGAAATAATTGGTTGACATCAGAACGGTGTCAACATATACCAGATCTATAAGTGCGAGTGAAAAGGAAGTGGGCAATTTTCCAACATGAATTTGATGTTTCGGAAGAACTTCAGCGGGGAGAAGACCCTGGTTAGCAGCGGGGGAGGGGGGAAGGCGCGCGGGGCGCTCGGGGCAGGGAGAAACGCCAAGCGACGCGACCGAGAGAGATTCTCCTGCATGGAAGAACATCACTATAAGACCCATATATTGTTCTCGGCTGTGCCAAGGGCCAGTACACAATACAACGACGGATCAGGTATGAACACTATGTATTTGCAAGTGCCGCGAATCTCGAACATTCTTATGCGATTTGCGCGCGAAAAACATGCATAAATTCATTCGACATGATCTTCCGGATATGTCGAGCCAAGAGTCCATAGTACTAAATTCTACTATTGATTGTAAGTGTTTCTTAAGATATTCAAGTGTGGTGTAATAAAAATATTGAGGAAACGAAAAGAGATATATTTCGAAATCGCATCGCCGTCAAAACATCTATAAATAACCGCCGTGACAAACTGACAGACGTGTTTAGAACGCCGGCGCATGGGTGATTTTCAGTTTTTTTTAAGTTTGTGTTTAGATGGATAGCGCAATCCCAGATAACGCAAAAAAGTATTTCTAGAAGGTATTTGTTGTCTATTTCCTTTATCGTCAGTAAAATGTGTATGTAAACTAGTAGAATCCGGTTGAAACCGGATTAGTGTTTGTCTGTACGCGCCCAGCGTGTGTTAGTGCGAGGTTATTTGGTAAACAAGTGCACGAAACATTCGTTGCGATGTAACGCAGGTATTTATAATTTAGATATAGAGCACCGTGATTACGTACCACAAGATTTATGTTCTAGTTGCGAAATGCAATCAGCCAGGTGTTAGAACAATGCGCTTTACACACATTCAATTGTGCTTTTTATATGTACCTACATCTCATTAAATTGGACAACACTATTGGAACACTATTCTTTAGTTCCGAATTTCATAGATTTTATATTACAATATAAATAATCAAAATTCAAGCCAGGCACTTGCCTTACTATCAGAATGTATGACCCCAGTGGTTTCATCAGCATGAAAATTGATTACACATATGTAATAAACAATGTCCTAGTATCCCCAAAAGAATAAAAAAGACAATAGGAAATTCAAAATTACAAGTATATTCTACCGCCATCACGGTGCTACTAAAGTTATACTAGAAAACAAGTTCAATGGTGATTTTGTCCTCAGAAAGATGCGGCCCGGTGCTGAGTGGTGGGCTGGGCCCCGAGCCGGAGCCGCCGCAGCCGCTGGTGAATCGAGATCCGTCTGTGTCGCTGCTGCGCTGGGAGCGGCCCGCCAGCGCCGCGCCCGAGCGCCGCCGCACGCAGCCAGTCTCCCTGGCGACCCTCGAGAAGGACTGCTTCGTTATACCCGCGCATGCGCTAGACAGATTCCTGCCTGATGGCGTGCCGGTACTCACCACTGCCACTTTACTAAAACTCCTAAAGATGTTAAAGATCGTTGTCCAGCAATGTCTTCTTTTAGCCCTTGCTATTTTAAAATATACCTACAAATTTCTAGTAAATAGTGCTTAGGTGTTGTTGCAAAAAAGGCAAGATCGAAGCTCAACAACTCCACCGATTTTAAATGATAATAATAATAAAATTTGTACCTAGCAGAGGGAGGAATGGAATTATATATTTTATTTACAACAAAAAGCAAAGTAGGTATTGTCGTAGCTCCATTTCCATAACATTCTCCTATAGACATGCTAAAATTTATCCTATTTTTTTTTTTCAAATATTATTTTTGCTATTTGTTTAAAATCAGAGCTAAAAGGACAATAGGAAAATTGTTTAACATAATTTTGTCTCTATTTCCAGCTTCCAGTACCACCACCGACACCGGAAAAAGGATTGACGACAAAGACTGGCCAAAACTCTCTTAGTATATTAGAGATCGCTGACCCCAAACTGTGTATATTGGCACATTTGATGAGCCCCCTGGAACCAATAGAACCCATACTAGAATCTCCATTGGCCAAACCTTTGTTCAAACAGAAAACAGCAGCTGGCGAACTTTTAAACGAAGTTGCCCAAGCCAACACAGCTGTTGGTGGAATGTTGTTGGCCAATATGGAGAAGAATGCAGAATTTCCTTTCATAGCCTACTACGTTATAAATACAACGCAAACTGATCCGTTGTTGTTTTACAATAATATGAGATGTGCCTCTCTGTCGAAGTTTGATCCAAAGACGATTAGGTATACGGCCGCTCATACTTTGGATCTGTATAGTGAGGTAGCTATGATTTGCCGGCCCCCGTTCAACGATTTGGCTGGTGGTCCAAAGAAATCGCACACGCCTACCACAGGATTCATTATTAGCGTTTATAAGGTAAAATTGACGTAAACTATTGATTAGTTAGCAACTTTTTTAATAGTGCATTTGACCTTAATCCAATGAAATGGGTGCTCAGTTGCAGATGGAAGAAATAATGTACAAATGTAAAAGAAGGTATTACAGAAAGTTGTTTAGAGCGTATCTCTATCATATAAGTAAAGTTTAGTTAATAAGTTTTTTTACTTATAAAAGTAAAAATCGGTCACTTGTAATAAGGAAAAAATATGCTACAATATGATGCTATCCGTTTGGATAGCAACCACTTAACAAATAAGTATATGAACTACGCCACGATTGTAATGTTCTGACTCACCCCTAGACTTCAACATCCACACATCTTCTGAAACTTTTTCGTTCTAATCTAGCACCTTTTTCCGGTTCTACATTCGTTCTATAAGTCCCTTTTACTATTATTAAGTTCGACAATCTCCGTGGGGTAGTTGTCTAAAAAAGGGTTTCGTTGTTTCTGACACATATGAGGCAAGACTTTTGTGTCTCCTGTGACTTGAATATTTGTATGATATTGTATGTGCTTTACTCATTTGTTTCAATATAAATTTCAGGTGTTCGAAGGCGACGACGGCGAGCGTTTCGAGCGCAACTGGTTGTACTGGACGGGGGCGCGGATGCTCTACAGGCATTTGCCCCACACAGTGGGCATGAGGAAGATCGCCCTGCACAAGTCGGTCGCAACGCACGGCGACAAGATGTACCTGTTGGTGTGCGAGTGTGCCAACCTGATGGACGACTTGTCCGGCGCCGCCATGTTGGTAACGGCGCTGAGGGCGCGTCTGTGTGGGTACACCGGCCTCTACCGCCCCATACAGACTTTCTAGTAGAGGGACGAAGGGCTTCAAGCCCTCGACTGTGTTGTATTGTGAATGACTTTTTTTATTGTTGACTTTGAATGAAATTAAAAATGGTTAATGCAATTGTATGTTTATGAACGATATTGCACAAATTACTTTGGGAGTATTGATTTTTTTACCAAATGTCATTGATCAACTTTCAAGATTGTGTCCAATACTGAAACATCTATAGGCGAGGTAAACTCAAATGACACTTGTAATGTATTGGATGGTTTAAAAAATATTATAGGTATTTATGATGGCATGTTAAAGAAAATTTGTCTTTGCTTATGTGTTTCCATAAAACAACAACATAAAAAGTCATTTTGAGAGGAGTGTTCGCAACACACGTCACAAACATAAGGACCAAACATTAAGCGTTTAAGTATATCGATAGTGCGATACAATACGTATAAAAGCGTTTATTGACAAAGTGTTCTTTCGATATTAAGATATAAATTATAATATTATTAGTAGCTATCATTTCGCCTTTCCACTTCCAGCATATAATATGGAAACTTTGAATCCTACGAGAGAAATAACAGATATAGATACAAATAAAATATCGACTGGTTGACTCAAAACTTGTGTCCTTAGTCTTAAGCTGTCAGAAAAAGGAGAGAAACGAAAAAAGCGTGTTTCGTTTTTTAATAAATAATTTGTTTAAGTCGTATTAAATACTGGAAGTGGTCCACGATTTTCTAGTAATAATTTATAAATAAAATATTTGATAAGCGAACAAATTGATATTTCAATAAATTCTTTACTCACTTATTGCGCACCACGTTTAAAATAAGGTAACGTAGGTACTTACATCGATGAAGTAAATATTAAAAAGTAGTAGTAATATTATATTATGCTTGCCATTTTCTAAACAAAGTTATATGATTCTCTGGTTCATACGTCGCACTTCCGATGAAATACCTTGGAAATATCTGACGTGATACATTATTCAGAAATAGCCGCCATTTTCAATCTTAAACACCATAAACAAATACTATATCTTCCAAAATTCGTTAATAGATGGCGGTTGACACAGTTCAAAGTTGGCGATCGGAACATCGAAAGGGATCTTAATGGGTGCAACAATGAAGCAAATAATTTACAGTTTTTAAAAGTATTTGATCGAAAGTGCAATATTAGTACTTAAAAAAATGTTCTAAGGAAAATACTTTAGCAAAATTTGAGGGTGGTAAATCCCCAGCCTTAACGTAGTATACTAATAGACATTTTATAGACAGGTCTTCACAAATCGCTAATTACAAACCAATTATTATGAAGACATTATATTACAACGATAAAAAATAAATAAAATCATTTTAGGAGGCCAAAGATGACTAGACATTTTTATATTGTTTAAAGTCTTCCAAGCTTCATTTAAATATGGTTTTGGCACACAAAAAGGCTTTCCCCATTTCCCTTAATAGTATGATCAATCTGACATATTTGGTGTTAATTTTACCAAATTTTGCATATCTCCCGTGCATATCATAATGTATTCCAGTTGTAAGTGTTAAATATGTCGATGTTATCAACAAACAAAACGAATTGAAATAACACACTGCCCATACACAGCACTGAGATATTTAGAGCTCTGAATAAAAAATATTAAAGGGGTAACACTAATATGTAAAACAATGACCAATTATAATGATTACATTCATTTTTCAGTATGTGCCGTGCGATCAAGAGGTTTTGGGTTCGATTCCCGGTTCGGGCAGTGTTATTTGGTTTTTCCATTAGGAAATTCTCAGTAGCAGCACGGAGTCTGGAATTGTGCCCGAAAAACGGCAATAGGCTCTTCCCCTATTACGTGGGACTGATACATACCGGGTCCTGGCGAAATGTGGGTACAGAAATACACCTCTGCCTACCCCTTCGGGGAATACAGGCGTGAGGTTATATATGTATGTTTTTTATTCAATTATAAAATCTAGAAGTTTACATGAACAATACGTTTTATTATGCCTATCTGCGAATTTGGGGAGGGGGGGGGACTCACCTCGCTTAATAAAAAATATCTCTATTATTCACAAAATACGATCTGTTTCAATACCTAATAGCTATATTGACTAACGCGAGAATAAACATTTTTGCTCACATTCTGATTTATTTAAATTTGAATAGATGTTTTAAATTTCATATTTTAATATTTTATTGCTATTGAAAAAACGCACAATATGTAAAAATCATGTTAAATAATTATGATTAATTATATAATATAATAAAAATTGGTATGCGAACGAGTAGCGGAGAAAAATGGAAATAATGTGTGTTGTCTAAAGTGGTTATAATTCATGTTGAATCTGGAAGATTTTTTTATGGATACTCAATGAAGACCCCAGCTTATTTAATTGTTAAAAATAGAACATCATTCGTTTAATTTAATTTAGAAATAAAAGTGAGAGCAATAATTACGTTCTAAAGTTTAGTGGATATTTCAAAAGCCTCAGTTATGTGTCAATTACTGGAGATAAAAAAGTGGTGTCAATAAACCATAAACATATAAAAAGTGTGTGCAGAGCACCTTTTATAAATTTAAACTCTCGGAGCATGTCAATAAAACTCGACTCGAATTCAATGGTACCTATAGTACATAAATGTTTGATTATTTATTTTGCAATGGTGCTCACTAGAGCAATATTATTATGAAGCTTACAAAATTCATTGCCTTTTACGTAGATTTTGCTTTAGTTAATATAAGAATATTGTGGAAATGTTCAAATAAAATAATATGGACCTCGGAAGTGCTTACAGAAAGTGTTAATTGATCATACCGTATGTAAAATTGTGTTCATATTTTTTTTAGTAGATTAAGGAAGCACTTAAACCCGTGTCATGTGTGTCAAAGGGAATAGATTGTTGTTGAAAGTATAAGTCAATATTGACCAAGTGGGAAAAAAACTCGAAAATACATAAATTAGCATAGGAAATTTTTAAAATAAATGCTTTTCGCAAAGGTTGGTTTGTCAAAATACTAATGGAGAGATAAGAAATAGGCTAATTAATTATTATAGTCATAATTACAGGAGTACGATTATAGATTCAGATATACATGCTTTTCAATTGTTAATAAAGATTTTGAGATAGAAGTACCTATGCTAGAAGTGATATGCGAATTTAAATAAAATTGCACAAAGTCCAAGATTTAAGTAAAATACAATGAAAAACATTTCTAAATTATTAGATAAGCTTGTGTAGATTATATAAATTTACTATTATATTTCATGTTGGAAGATTGTGGAAAACAGTAATGAAAATCAGGAAACATTTGTATGAAATAAAATGGATTGCAAAACTGTAATATTACTTGTTCAGCTTGTGAAGCTAAATTTGATTACGGGCTAAGCTCTAGATTGTTTAGAATTGAATTTAATCGAGTTTCAATTATTTTTATATTAAAATACCGAATCATATGTTTGTTTTTATTTATCCTCACCTAATCTTAGTAAATGTGATGGCCTCGAGGTTTAGGCGCGCGGTCGAGAATTTCGGCGGTCGCAGGTTCAAACTCCAGGCACACACCTCTGACTTTTCGAAGTTATGTGTGTATTCACAATGAAAGATCACTACTCTATGGTGAAGATAAACATCGTGAGGAAACCTGCACACCTAAAACTTCTTAGGAATTTCTTAGGTGTGTATTCTGCCAACCCGCACTAGGCCAGCGTGATGGACTAAAGCCTAAACTGTCTCAGTTGTAGAGAAGGCCCGTGCCCGGTAGTGGGACATATAAGGGCTGATGATGATGATAAAGAAATAAAAATGAAAAATAACTAATTATATCCTCTTACAAAAAATTATTCATCTCAGTTAAATCTTTATATGGGTGTATTGTATAATGACATTTTAATAATATACACATCTGGATAAAACAAAAGACATTTTATTAACATATTACATCATACTTTATACATTTTTTGAAACTTTGTCCAATTTTTCTAACATTCTCTCTAATATAATACACTTAATGTTACCTCAGTAACCTTTATGCCCTCGGAATCTTCGCCTTGTGTCTAGCTGTGAAATAGAATAATAACAAAAAAATAATTACTTATAATAATTAGTATTATAAAGATATTAAAACAATAACACACAATATTTAATTTTGTGAGTGTAAGGAATACTAGAGCTCCTTGCTTATTAGCTTAAATTTCTTAAAAATTTATGTTTTTAATGCAGTTTCATATAATTATATTTTTTTGCTCAAGGTAATCCTAATAACATGAGCCTCTCCGTAATGGAAACATACTTGATTTAGCAAAATAGATATTCATAACAAATCGTATGGCCAAAGTTCTGTATTCACAGATAGATTAGTTAATAAAAAAATTACATACCAAAGACCTTTTGCACTCAAAAAAACTTTGTCTCAGCTGTAAACATTCCTCGGGGACAACTCCATCTTTCAGACATTCTCTAGGTGTTTTCTTGTCCTTAAAAAATATTAAATATAATTAAAATTATATTGGTTATAGGTAAATAGGATAGTGAGTCTAATTTATAAATCTTCAAAACTAACCTTTTTACAACAATCACTGTTTAACAAACAAGTCTTCAAATCTGCACGAATCCCTGCGCATGGCGATTGGTCAGCCAAACCAATTTCATCTGGAGCAAAAGTAACCATATTGAAGTCTAATTAATATTTAATATTATTTTCAGAAGAAATAAACTTAGATAAATAAATATCTCAGGCAATGACATTGACAATGACATCTGTCACCGACAGAAAATTAAAGGAAATTTGAAACACTCGGATGATCTTTACGAGTTTTTTTTCTTTTTAAATGAATACATATATTTTCGTAACTTATTCTCCTTATTACAACAATTATATTTAATTTAGTTTGGATACTTAAAATTACAAACAATGTAGGGATTAAATTATGGTTCACCAAATAATTTAAGATTAAAAAGGAACGTACCGTTTGACACCAGACCAGCTGATAAACTATCTCCTGATACTGACAAACAAACCCCCACTCAGCTAAACTCAGCTTGTTGCCAATCAGCTGTTTTGTTTAATTTGTGTTATCAATGCGACATTGTGAAAAATGAAGACCTTGTCTCCAGTTTTTGTGAGAAGATTATCACACGTATGTAACTTAAAACCCTACAAAGACACAAAATGGCTGATGCCTTATGGGAATCCAACGGGAATATATATTTATAATTGTATCGCTAACCAAAGAGTTCCGGTAATTTTGAGCGATCCCCACATCGCAACGTGGTATTCCTGTGGCCCTACCGTCTATGATTCGGCGCACATTGGTCATGCCAGTTGTTACGTGAAACTTGACATCATACAAAGAATACTAACATCATTCTTCAATATAAAACTCGTAACTGCTATGGGGATTACAGATATTGATGACAAAATAATTAAGAAAGGTCTCGAGACGAATACACATTTTACAAACGTAGCCAAACAATATGAAAACGAATTTTGGCTTGATATGTCTTCCTTAAACATTGAGAAACCACTTATAATCACTAGAGTATCAGAACACATAGACTGCATATCAAACTTCGTTAAAAAGCTCATTGATATTGACATGGCTTACGTTACCGGGACTGGTTCAGTATATTTTGATACAAGTAAGTTTCCAGCCTATGGGAAACTAAGTAAAATACAGGATGAAGGTGAACCTTCAGATGAAGAAAAGAAGAACAAGATGGATTTTGCTGTTTGGAAAGGACAGAAGCCAGGAGAACCTCACTGGGATGTATCTTGGGGCTCGGGAAGGCCTGGCTGGCACATTGAATGCTCTGCTATGGTGAGCAAACTTTTTGGCTCACAATTAGATTTCCATGCTGGGGGAATTGATTTGCGGTTTCCTCATCATGAGAATGAAGAAGCACAATCTTGTGCCTATCACAACAGTAGACAATGGGGAAATTATTGGATACATGTTGGCCATTTACAGGTCAAAGGTGACACTAAGATGTCAAAGTCCTTGAAAAATACAATATCTATACCAGAACTGTTAAATTCATACAGTGCTGATACTTTCAGAATGGCATGTCTGATGTCTAATTACAGGTATGCTATGGAGTATACTGATGCAGCAATGAAAACTGCTGAAGAAGTTATGAATAAATTTAAATTTTTCCTTAAAGATGCATGTAATTATGTCAACAATACTACAACAACTCGTACTTGTGATTACAAGGATGCAATATTAAATAGATTACAGAAAATTGAGGAGGCCAACTTGGAGGCATTAAAATCTGATTTTGACACAGCTACTTGTATAAATAACATATTAAACTTGATTGCCAACACAAATAAAATAATAAAAAATGATCCTAATGGATACTATCCAGTACCTGTTTCACTGGTAGTAGAATACATAACCAGAGTTCTGACTAAATTTGGATTGAAATTACAAGATAGTTCTCAAGAAAATATTGTTTCCAATATGCTTATAGACACATTGGTTGAGTTTAGGCATACAGTACGGCTCAATGCCCTATCTAAGAAAGATAAAGAGTTATTAAGTGCATGTGATATAGTTCGTGATAAAATGAAGTCTATAAAAGTCCAAATTAATGACAGCAATAAAACCCCCTCATGGGTTGTGACTAAATAAAATATTTCTGTTATATATCTTTCTGTACATAAGATAAGATTATTTGCACAACACAATATCAAATGTGAAAAGAAGTTGGATTAAAAGGAAAGCTGCTGAGATGGTATATCAATTGTTATGTTATGTTTGAAAAATGATGATGATGATGTTTGAAAAATAAAAATAATTGTCATTCATTCATGTTTTTATTTTATAATTTACTTACATTCATGTCCGCTGACTAGACTATGAAAATGAGATTTCAGGGTTTTAAAATATAATAATAGATGTAAATTAAAAAATAAACATTTACTTGTGGCAAGTATATTTGTTTTTGAAATCTGTTTTTTTTTCTGGAAACTACATTTTCAAATGGTTCACTCATGGGTGTATTATTTCTTGCACAAACATATGGGTTCGGTAATGTCAGTCTTATAATTTTTCACATTTAATGCTTTGTTCAAATTGCGTCTTAAAATAATATGAGCGCAACAAATAAACCAATATTAAGTACAAACGGATCCGTTGATCAATTTAGCAGTAGAAATTTGTTCTACTGTAGTATGTGGGTCTGTGTATATTTAGTAAACATTTTTCGCCTTTTATTACTGTGCAAGTAACCTGAGTGCTTCTAAAATAATAATAGGCAAAACCTACAGCATCTCCTTGATACATAGATCTCTGGAGTAGGTTTTCGAAAACGTTTTTAACAATCTCAGTGTCTTCACTACAGTAGAACAAATCCCTTGCAAAATCTTTGTGCGCGTACGACGTTTATAAAAACCGAATATAGGAGAATTAGTTAGCCAAGTTGTTAGTACAATTCTTGTCTTGTATCAGACTCTCCGCCTTGTAGACTTTCCACGCGACTAGATAATCGCGCACCATTTTGAATATGGTGTAGTAATTTATAAACAGTAGTATAATTATTGACAAAAAACTATGCCATGGTATTGAACTGAAGAGTAGACACAGTTGCAGGATGATCAACGAGAGCTGCAGACACAGAAGTAGACACAGCAACATTGATGGATTTATGAACACCGCCTGTGAAAGAAAAGATTCATTTGAAACAGAACTGGTACTCTCTTTACATATAACTTATATGTTTATATAATTACATTCTATAAAACATACACATACACAATCACTCTTGTATCTCTAAAGGAGTAGACAGGAGTCCAATACGGTTTACGACTCATGTTTCGAGCCTATCAACAATGAACTCAATAGTAGGTACTCTAGATCTAATAACAGACACTTATACCGCGAGACAACGAACCATAGAAGCCCAAAAGCATTACCCATTAAGTGTGTAATGTCCAGGGCTGGGCAAAATACATGCTTTGCTTTAATTGAAATACAAATTACAAAATACTGTATCGCAAGTAATTAAAATACAAAATACATTTAAGTAAGGTATTTGAAATACAAAATACAGTATTTTAGCTATTTTTAATTGAAATACAAATTACAAAATAATGCGTATTTATTTGTTTTGGAATAGTTTTTTTTGAAGGCGGTTTTTGATTTGTTATTGCAGGTCCCGATGAGCACAAACTTAATGGCCAATATTATAAAAGACTGTAAAATTCGAGGCCTAATCTAAAACTGAGAGAATATAAAAAAACTGTAGGGCTGGCTACACTGCTTGACATTGACAATACGACGTACATTTTTATAGCTGCTTTACCATCATTGCACTCTCGCCTCGCACTCACACTCATGAAGGCTAAATGTATTTTAATAAATGTATTTTGAAGCCTCGAGTATTTGAAATACTAATTACAAAATACGTATTTGTATTTCAATTACAAGTAATTCAAATACTGCCCAACCCTGGTAATGTCTACTTTATATTGTTTATTGTGGAGTTTTGATTTAACAAATTTCTTTTGTTAAATAAAATTTTAAAGCTTAAAGATTATTGTCGGAATTTTGAAAGACAAACTGGGCTTTTGGGCTTCTATGAAAGTACCGCCACTGATCAGCGGCACACTAAAGAACAAGCTAGATAGTAGTTACTTACATGGAACCGCGCATGCTTGGCGCTGGCTGGTTCTGCGGCGACGGTGGGCGATGCTGCCACGTACACGGCGCCGCCCACGCACACGCGCTGGCCCAGCGCCCACGCCTGCGAGCCTGACCACGCCGCGGCTTCTGATGCATCTGCAACAATAGTTGGCCTTGGAAATAGTATTCACTGTCGATGCAGTTGATAGAAAATAACAATTTCGCAAGTATGACACACAAAATCGCGGAAGCAATTAGCTTCTGATTGGCAGCCTGGACGGAATTATAGATAATCAATATTAATGTGCTAAATTAGAACTTCATCATAATCATCAACCCATATACATCCCACTGCTGGGCAGGGGCTTCTTCTATTTTTTTATATTCAAGGTATAGAAAAAAATATAAATTGTATATGGTGACCTGCACAAGAGCTGTCTGGTCGCCACCGTCCCAGGTGCAGGGCGGCTCGATGCGGCACGTCGCAGAGCGTGGCGGCCAACAGGTGCGCGGCGTAGCGACAGAACAGCCCGCCCCACACCAGCGCCACCTGCTGCGACGCGCCGTACACGTCGTAGTACAGGTACGGCTGGAAACATCATCATCAACACCATAATCATCATCATCGACATCACCACCACCATAACCATCATCATCGACATCACCACCATAATCTTCATCACCACCACCATAATCATCAGCCATCATCGCCATAATCATCACCATCATCACTATAATCATCACCATCATCACTATAATCATCATCATCATCACTATAATCATCATCATCATCGGCCCATATACGTCCCACTGCAAGGCACGGGCCTCCTTTACAACTGAGTGAATTTAGGCCTTAGGGCGCGTTGTGTACGCTCAGACGTTCGATTTACAGGATCCTTTTTAACGGATTCGTCACACAGCATTCACAGGACCGATTTTAACGGATCCGTCGCTACTGGAGGCAATATTCACACAGCATTTACAGGACCGATTTTAACGGATCCGTCGCTACTGGACTTTCGTTCTTCAGTGTATCTAAATTTTTACTTATTTCCGAATGACGACGTCTCCTTTTTATGATCTTCTTAAACGATTACGAGCCCCGCGCACGCCCGTGCCAAGCCTGGCGCGGTTTCGATCCGATAAAACGGATCAGTATTTCCGTTGTGTGTGGGATTTTTACTTGATCCGGAATACTGTATTCTGTGTGAACTCGCTCTTACAACTACATATCCGTTTAAACGGACCCTTAGTCCACCACGCTGGTCTAGTGCGCGTTGCCGGACTACGCACCTAAGAAATTCATAAAAACTTTTAGGTGTACAGGTTTCCTCATGTTTTCCTTCACCGTTTAAGTAAATGATTATAATTCATTGTTAATACACACATAACTTCGAAAAGTCAGAGGTGTGTGTCTGGGATCTGAACTCGCGACCGCCGAGATTCTCGCCCGCACGCCTAAATCTCGAGGCCATCACTACTTCAAATCAATCAAATAAATACATACATACACAGTCACTCCTTGATCCCTAAAGGGAACAAAGGTGCATTTCATTCTATTTTCCTTTTTCGGGCACTTTAATATGTTAATGAAGAATCAAATAACGCTTTGCCCGACCTGAGGCGTCTAGATCAAACAGAACATATTTGTGCCATGAGGCCATTGGTCTATCGAAAGAACCTAGCCTAATAATTGTTGTATTATCATTATCATTTGCTAACCTGTGCAAAACAACACGGTATGAAACTGGAGTAGTACGCCCCGACAACCGAGTTGAACAAAATCTTCTTGACTCTCATGTTGAAGTCTTGTCGAAGCGCTTCCACCTCATCTCGAACTTGTTGCGGTTCGTGCGTGCAGCAGTGCAACGGCGGCGTATCCGAATGATTCAGCTCCAAAAATGGACCCGATTGGAAGCCAAATAACAAGAAGTATACCACGGCTCTGAAAAGTACAAAAATATTCTTGAGATATTTCTAAGATGTCAGAAATGCATTTCTGCAGTCAAGTTTATATACATATCGTCGAGGAATCAGCAACACCACCGAGCTCGATTTTTATCGAGTTATTGGTATCGTTGGGTTCGTATTTTCAATTTTATAAATTCAATTTTTACATACAATTTTTCTTTGAGAAAACACATAATGTCATTCATCATAGATAGGTATCGAGAAAAACTTCAGTCAATTAGGTCTTGATGGACGAAAAAATCGAGATTTTCTCACCTGAAAAGTTGTGAAAAACGAGCTTGGTGGTGTTGCTGATTCCTCGACGATATGCACAATATATATAGGCCTATCTTAGAATTAGAGGCCTGTTTAAATTACATATTGTGGCAGGAATTTTTACATCACAAATTGACTATCAAGTTACAATCAAGTGGCGACAATACAACTTAGCTAACAATCCTTAAAAACATTAATCAGATAAAGAATTAAAGTGAATACAAATATTATAAATGAGACATTTACTCTGACTGTCTGTTGCACTTTCATGTCTAATTAACTGGACCAATTTGTATTTTTCTTTGGAGATTTCTTTGGTATGGACATAGGTTTTTACGAAATTGCGCCATGGCGTATCTGGGCTCTAATGGTGACATAAAGAATACTTTGACTTGCCTTTGATTGAAAAAATAATAACTTCATACTTACGGGTAGCAAAGGTAGAATATCTTGACAAGAGGATATTTCAGCATTATAAAATAGGTGCACCATGCAAGGGCACCTAGCACCATTCCCAGTATAAACATTCTGTAAAAACACAATTAAAGGGTTTCTTGTAGCGATTGTTACAATAATATGTTTGTCTTCCTATAAACAAAAATTTGTAGTCAAAAACTTTGTTTATTTAATCTATGTATAGGTTTTTTGATTGGATCTCTTATTATTGAAATGTATAATATAATGCATATTTGAGAATATCTATAAGTATGGATGTATTTATTTTGAAATACTGATAATATTTAATAATAATTACCTTGCTGCTACTATAGCATGTGGCATGAGTTTTGGTGCTAGTATTGTTCTTAACAAAGCCAAACTTATACATAGCAAAAATCGCCTGAATATAATTGCCACTATAAACGCAACCAGGTGAGGGTCAATCAAATAGAAATTCTGAAACAAACATAATGACAAGATTTCAGAAATAGAACATTTATTTTTATGCATGTTGAATTCAAATAACCCAGTTTATAGATGGTTACCAATTTTCCAATTAATAAACTATTTTGTGAATTACACTGGACAAAAATACATTTTGTATGATCCTACTATATTTATGACAGGTATAGTTATTGATTTTTTAAAAGTCTGCACTGTACACTTAAATATGATATTGATTTTTTACATAAGAAAATAGGTTATATAATTTTGAATTTATAGAGTACCAACTTACCATGGTCTGATTTGTGTATGAATGTGGAAGCCACCATGCAGTTCTGTAAAGATTTAAAAACTGCAGGCCAGTGGCAACCAGAGTGAAAACAAAGGTCATTGCCTCAAACAAAAATGTTCCATCCTGTGGGATGTATGGGAAAGGGATGTGCTTTGGTGGCACTGGACCCTCGGCAAGTTTGACCTCTGACAACACTCCTCCAGGGGTTGTGGCTGATGTGAGGCGAGTAGGACGACCCACACGCTTCCCACCATTCATTTCATCTTCTGCTGCTGGGAATGCCCCCTGAAATGAATTTAAAGCATGGATAATTAGAAAAAAATACCACTTATGAAATATATTTACTGTTTTAAGATTTTATTTGACATAACATAATTTAAAAAAATTAGAAAAAAACATAATTAATCTATTTTTATTATTTATTTAAAACTTTATTGTATGCATAAGATTAAAACTATGGAAAACAGAAAACTACAGAAATACAAAAAATAGTCTTATCACACAAGGCAATCTCGTACAAACAACCAAGGATGGAGATGTAGGAAGGGAAATGAATAGTAGTTTTATTGTGGGTTTTTTTCCTTAGAATAGTTCATTATAACCTGATAAGTAAATATTTGTAAGTTATATCCACATATTACTGAAAATAAACCTTCTTATCTTTGTCATTTCATGGATTCACTGATATTTAGTAGATATATTCTTTTCAATTACTGTTGCTCAAGAACAGTATATTAAAAATGTAGGTGATATGTTTTTTATGGCTAAACTGTTATACAGTTACAGTTGTTATGGAAACCAACCAATTTAAAACTGTTTTCTATAGAGTTAGAGTTTCAGACCTTTGTATAACATAGTATACCTAAGCTGTCTCAATGATGACACTGTATGAACTTATATTATTGTCCTATTTTTTATTTTATTTTTTATTTATTTATGTATGTGTATGTATGTATATAGTATGTTTTTATATATGTATGTATGTATATGTAATTTATATGTATTTTTTCACAACAACTGCCACAACTACAACTTTTCATTCCGGTACCATGGGTTGTCTGGAAGAAATCGCAGCTAGCGATAAGACCGCCTGTTGTAGCTATATATTTTATTAGTTCTTCTCATAGTTGCTTGTTATTTATGTTACATTAAGTTAAGTTAGTTATTTATGTTATATTAAGTAAAGTATATTATAGTGTACAAAAAAGTATATTAAATAAAATAAATAAAATAAATATTGTACTACATACAAATTGGTATATACACGGTGATAACATTAATGTGGTTTGCTTAGAACCGTGACATCGACCCCACACGGAGTAGATAACACGAAACTATCACAGAGGTTAATATACTATCCGATTTTACCTAATATTTGCATCTATTTAAACATTCCGAAACACATCAGCTTCACAGTTAACCGTATGATGTACCATCATCAAAAGGACACCAGTTAATCAAAGAAATTTTAAAGGTGAAAGGTCTACAAGAAGACAGAATGTTACCTTCTTACTCACTCCAGCGGCTTTTTTTGATCCAGGCGGCATCATTTTACAGGCAATCGGCGGCAAAGGCCGCTTAATAAGCGGATCCTTGATGATTTTTCGCCGTCTAGAGACGGCTGTCGAGGAAGTATTGCTAACTTGCGAGTTAGCCCAGCGTCTAGCCAAAAGTATGGTCAGGCAGCCGATAACCGCTGGTAAGAAGAACACGACAAAAGGTCCACTTTCATTTTCCGTACAACTCATCACTCACATGTTAAAATGTTTTATTAAGAATCACAATAATTATTTATTCCGATTTTAATTTTTGAGTCACTCACACACTCGCTTGACGAAATCAACAAATGTCATTATGTTTTTTAAATGCCAGAGGAAGTAAACACGTACTGCCACGGTTTTGTGAGTATATGAATAATTATACAGACAACGATCAAAAAACAATTTTATTATACTTAGGTATTATTTTCAATGTATATTACATTAATGTTTGTTACTTACTTTTTGCAAATCACTATATTTTTTTATGATTTGAGGACTTTGGGTTTGCTACACATTCACCTAACCCGTACGTAACCGTACAACTTCGGGTTGTATTAATATGGTGCAATTTTCATGTTTTAATATTGTCTCTTTCATATTTTATGATATTTTCATTGAAATTACTAGCAATTTCTTAATTTCCACAACACCTGCAGGCTGCATGTAAATTAATGCTAAAAATATTGTTTTCCTGAGTTCTGTACTGAAACAAACATATTATTGCAGATTGCAGCATAATTTCATGACATTATTTCATATGTGCTTGCCGGCTTTCAAAATCAAAAGCCTAAAATTTTATTTATTATGATGTTTTATGAATTCATAACTGAAAATTGTAATAAATAATATTAAAATGTCGTTCGCAATATTGTGTACATTTGTGTTAACATTTTATGTAGTGATATGGTTCTTCGACTCTGTTTTCAAGGTACATGCCGATTTGTGTTTATGTGCAATAATGTTATTATCTCCTAATCTTATGAAAAAATTATTTCGCAGAGTTGCATGCATTACCCCTACTACGCCTTTCTTGAAGGAACTGGATTAAAAGTAGGAATCCTCAATTTTTCTTGGACAACGACAGCATTCAACCGATTCATATACCGATGGAGCAAAAACTTAACCCGAATCCTACGAAAATGGTTCACGTGCGGATATCTATTTACTATTTGGATATTTTTGCCTTTCGCAATTTGGACTCTTCTGACTTTCATATTCGAGCATTTTTACGAAACTATACAGCTAAATAACGTACCCGAAGTCAAAGCATTGTTACCTGGTATAAATATTCCTGCCTCAGACTTTTGGGTATATTTCTTAGCAATAGGATTTAGCACAGTCTTTCATGAACTTGGCCATGCTCTAGCTGCAGCACAGGAGGATGTACAATTACTATCTGTGGGAATATATGTATTTACTATTATTCCAATTGCATTTGTCCAGATAAATACCGAACATTTAAATAGTTTAGCTGTCACTAAAAGACTGAGAATATACTGTGCAGGTGTGTGGCATAATATAGCTACAGCTTTTGTAGCTCTTTTGCTGTTTTTCTCTGCTCCAATACTTTTTAATATAGGATATGAAACTGGTGTAGGTGTGAGAGTTGTTGACTTTACAAATGATTCTCCATTAAAAAATGCCAGGGGTCTTGATAAAGATGATGTTATCACTTCAGTAAATGGTTGTGATATAAAGTCTGCCAGTGATTGGATGTACTGCCTGCAAATGGCACATGAACGCTTTGGCATATGTACTAGTGCAGAGTTTGTTGCCCAAAACGATGAAATCATGATGGAAACAATAAAAGAGAATGATGTTGTTGAATGCTGCAGAAAAGATGATCTTTACAGTTTCTGCTTTGAGTATATGGAGCCTAAAGTTGTAGCTGATTCTGTTCTCCCTGGTCAATATTCATGTTTGAAACCCAGGGATATGGTTAAGGAACATTTTTTGAAATGCACAGAAGCTGGAGGTTACAGCTGTCCAAGGTCTATGCATTGTTTAAAACCTTCATTGAATAATCACACTTATTTCTTAATAATTGAGAGAAAAGACAATCATGCTGTTTTATATTTAGGCTTGCCATATGATTTGCATAAAACAGTCTTTATAGATCAATACTTTCCTAGGATCAAACTGTTCGCTATCTTCTCTCCATCACAGTTTGAGAAACTTCTGAGATATGTCTTTATATTCTCAATGGGAATAGCATTTTTAAATGTTGTTCCATGTTATGGAATGGATGGACATCATATAACTAGAAATTTGATACAAATCCTAGCTAAATATTTGAACAAAAATGGTGACTTTATAACATTTTTCACTGTCTTCACTATTGTAGTAGGGACTGGGGTAACTGGGCCAATATTACTATACTTATTTTATAAGGCAATCTACTTTGAAAACTAGTAATTGTACTAATACTGGCTTGTAAGTTGAATGTTTTATGAAGAAGTCTGATGTACTGTTGTGTAGTTGTTTGCGATTAATTAACAAACTAGAAAATAATAATAAAAATACCAAATGATGTAGTAATTTTATGTGATTACAAAACTTGGGTTTTTGACAGCCTGCAGCAATACTTATGGACAGATTAGTAAAAAATACCCAGAGGGTCAGGAATTTGTGCTTCCATGTTACAAGTGCCCAGTATTTGATATATATGTGACTGTTGGGTGTATTTATTTATTTATTTATACTTAAGGTGGGATGGTATTATGACAATGACTTTAATTACATTATAAATCGCTTGATTTGCCCCCCGTGTGCGGTGCACACTTTGCATGCTCCCTTGCAGCAGGCCTGTCATCAACAGTCTTAGCATTAATCTAAGAAAGAAACTCTTAATGGATTGTTGAAACACTCATGATATATTTCCACCAACAATATTGATAACTCTAATACTATAATTAAAAACCTTGATTATATAGCTCTAAAAGCTGCTAGCTTGATATTCCTGTACTTTTAAGACATTTATATACACTGACAATTCCTTTAAAAACTAGTTTTATTGAAGTAAATTGGCTGTTTGACATCAAAACCAAATGTGTGTTTGCAAAAATTATATTTATTAAATTTTTGGGATAACTTGTATGAAATAATTGAAGACCACTATGTTGTGATGTGAAGTTGCTGATGATGTTTTTGTAATACTAGAGTAAATAATGAAATAATACTGGACTAGAACATTTTCATGTGCAATCATCTGCCTCAACTGTTTTTTCTTACCTCATGGTTGTTGTATAGTATGTTAGTGCCCTACTTAAATCTATCTGACAAGCGGTACTTCAAATCATATCTTTTGCAGTGTATCTGTGTGATTAGGGTGGGAGGTTCCGGGTTAATTCTGAGCCCTTGTATATAGTCACTAATATTAGTATTTTAAGGACTTAGCACTTAAGGTATATAAGATATACTAACAAGTGTAATCTTAACAATAAACATTTGTACTGTGTATGTTGTTTTATTTGTATTTCATCTGCGTTGGTTTTATAAGCATTATGTAATTTATAAGTAGGTAACAAGAGTTATTGGAATTACAATAAAATGTTAATGATATTTTTTGTTACACATTTATTATGGAATAATAAAAAAGGATATTGCGGTAATGTATTGATAAAACAAAGTTACGTCTAGTCAGTAAAAACTGGCCAAAAATAATTTGTTATAATTTGTCTAATTTTACTAAACCTACATAATATTTATAATTTATATATCGCTAACTTTTACTGAGAGCTAAAGAATGCTGTAAATCTTTTAACGATTTCTTTCCATAGTGTAGCATAGACTTAATAGCCGTTTCGTCGGTATGATGCATATTGTTCTTAAAATCAGTTCGCGCCCATTGTTTTAATTCCAACCGTGTTGATTCATCTGGTACGTGTCTTATTGTACGAAATATTTCTCTGTATAACTTGAGGACCTCCTGTCTTAGAAGAAACTGAAAAAAGAAACAGCTCTTCATAAGTTTATTTACAACAAAATTTTCGTCACTAACGACGTAATATATTGTTTAAGAGGTTTTACCTGTTTAAGGTTAAGTGCAGATTTCGGCAGCTTAGAAGACATTTCCAAATGTATATATAGTTTGGTAATCATTAATAAAAACTTACATTATAATAACATAGTTTGATCTTAATTTATCCACAATGGGGAGCACAGGCTATGCCAGTTTTTGTTATGACAGATGACAATGACATTATCAGCTGATTGTGAGTTGTGACTTGTGACATTAACGTTTCGTAGCGTCGAAATTGATTTTCAAATTCATCATCATCATCATCATTCTCAGCCTAAGGAAGTCCACTGCTGAACATAGGCCTTCTCCAATGAGTGACCTGTTGGAGGCAGCCTGCATCCAACGACGACCCGTGACCTTCACCAGGTCGTCGGACCATCTTGTGGGTGGACGTCCTACGCTGCGCAAATTCATACTGAGAAAAAAAATTAAAACATTATACGTACCAAAAAACGGTGCGTTGACTTATTTTAGCCGGTATTTCTAACATCTAGTAATATGCGTCCCAGGCTAGAAGTCCGGAGGCATCAATTTTTTTTTTCAGATAATTCTGGAGTCAGCCATCTTCAAACAAATAAAAGAAATGTTAATGATGTCTAATACACCCACCTATAGAAGTAATTTAACAATAATATTATGTTGAATTTTATATATTACACGTTTCCTCGAATCCTGCATGCATTGGACTAAAAGAATGTTCTATTTGTTTTGTTTTATAACTAGATGGCGTTGGCATCGAATTGTAGCGCGCTGTATTGACTTTTTAGCTCAATACTTGTGGAATAAATCCTGGATTGCAACAACAAAGTTACACCTTTAAAAATCTAAATACTAGACTTGTAAGAAAAAAACTGTGATCACGGCACGCAAAAATCTCTGCACTTAGGTCGCACGTTTGAGTGAATAAAAAATTATAAGGTTCTTGTTTTTGCTGTTAATAAAAAACATACTTTAATAGATTGCTGTAATTTTTTTTTTTTATGTGTCTGCTTCATGGCAATCTGTTTTCCAACAATAAGCCACTTCTTTGTTTGATTTCTCTAATGCTGTAAATAAGAAGCAAATTATCATCTATTTTGCATTACATAATGTAATCAGAGACAAGAATAAACGACTGGATTCCCGGGTATGGTCAATTATTAGGAAATTCTCAGTTGCAGCAAGAAGTCTAGCATTAACACCGTATCGCGGCAATAAGCTATAACCATAATCATATAAAGCAGGAAGAAAAACCGACGAAGAAATGCACCTTTATGTAATATGACTTCTCATCGGTGATACAATTTCCCGCATGAAATGGTCTTAATTTCTAATCCTTACTAATAGGTACTATTCCAAAAGTATCTCTGTTAATTAGTAAAACTCCGCGTGAGCTTGTCCGGTGTGGACCACTTCTTCAAAAAATAAACATGAAGCGATGTGTTTTGACCACTATGTGAGATTATCGGAGGCTTGCTGCTGGAAGAACATACGTTTCTGATAGGGTAGCGTCCATCATACCTTCAAATGTGTCTCGTTCTAAGCACCCTTTTTTTCTGACATGGCAAAGTATCTATCCCGCATCCGATGGTAAGTTCTTGGCGGTCCAAATCACCGTACACAAAACCGACCAAATGAAAAACCGGAGGCTGATATCGGACTTGCGAGTGTTGTTAATTACTATAACTAGTTGTACGAATCGATAAGATTATAATCAGCAAATTGGCATTCCCTTAATGCTATTCACCGAATGAAACGCTACAGTACTAATGCTTCATATCAGTTCCCTGTGAGACAGTGACCAACCTCGGTAGACAAACAATACGTTCCGCATTCCAAGCAGAATACGACTTAGCTCTACCACTTTATAGCCTGTGAACATTCGGTCGTCGTCGCTTGATGAGGAATATCTGAAGTCGTTTCTTACAATCGTGTTGTCGGTATATAAGAAATGAACATATACCTTACACACGCTCTCACGCCTGTGTTCCCGTGTTGGGTAGGCTAAAGTGCATTTCTGTACTCATGTTTCGCCAATTGTTTTAGTCCCACATGGTAGTGAGAGGGGGTTCTATTGCCGTTTTCGGCACGTTTTCAGACTCTGCTGAGAATGTCTTAATGGCAAAACCCATAACACTTTGCCCGACCCGGGAGTCGAACCCAGGACCTCTAGATCGCACAGCACATAGGTACTTGTGCCGCAAGACCAAGAGGCAGTCATAGCAACAGCCATAATAATATATGTTTGAAGATCGGAGGTGCGCTGCTAGCATTATAAAATGTTTAATGTAATAGATAAGGGGAAAACAATACTAAGTAACGGTGCAAAAAATATATTTGCCTCTGGCAATCTCTTTCACGGATTGAATATATCATTTAGGCGGTAGAGTTTCAAACATCTCTATTCTGTGAGACAGACCTTTTTGAAGTTATACTTCTTTAGGCGCGTTATGAAAAAATGATGAGAGTGAAATTTTAAGATGCGCGCGCATCTGTGACACAAAATTAACAGTACGAAGTTGTCTGCTTAAATTAACAGTATGAAGTTGTCTGCTTAACCGCTCATTAAGTCTCGAAAAAAAATGTAAGTGTCAAATGGATCAGGAAGGTTTTAATATGTTTCAGATCAAGTATTTTTTCAAAAAAGTTTATGTTTTAGATTTTTAAAATGTAGAATAGTGACAGTAATAAATTAAAACTAAAATTGAAAATAAGAAAATGTCAATTATATTCTACGCAACTACCAGGACATCATAAATCAGCAAGGACAAAGTACTAGCATTAAAAACTGTATACTCGTATAATCCATTCGAAATTTATACCACGATGAATTAAAAACAAAACTTATTAATGATAGCATTTCACCTCTCTAGCTTTCTGAATGCCTAGTACCATTAATGAGTCAGCTGGCTTAATAACTCGTCCTTTTGACCGGAAACGACACAAATGCAGATTAAAAAAGTGTGTGTGTACTTATGTACACGCGTTAGAAGTTATACCACACGACTGAAGTAAAACTTATAAATGCGCCCAATTAAATGTATGTAAATTACGAGTGCGTTCAGAAATGTAATATGTTGTGTAAACTAAGAACTATGTATGTGACTGTTGGGCGTATTTATAAGTTTTACTTCAGTCGTGTGGTATAACTTCTAACGCGTGTACATAAGTACACACACACTTTTTTTTTTTTTTTGACCTGACTGTAAGACCAATAAAATAAGCCAGCCAGAATAATAAGGATAAAATCCTGTTGTCAATACGGACTAAGATTGCACGTAGTAGGTATATATAACTCTACACTCATAAATGTAAAAAACTTAAGAAAATCCTTAGTTACTAAAAAATATTATGAAACAAAAATGTTAATTTACCATGTTATATTTCCTGAATAAATAAATAAATTATGTTACATATTTAACAGGAGACAAATATTAGTAACGTTGGCTTGAATGCAACTAAACTAAAATGACTTATGATCAAATAACTACTACCAAAATGTTACAAAAATATTTTTATAATTCATTACAAATAGTTTCAACATCACAAATGCTGTTTGAAGTTGCGGTTTTAAAAAAATTGCAAACCAGAGCTAATGGCGGACAAAGAAATAGAAAAGTATTTGTAAACAAAATGATTGTAAGTTGAAGCAAACTTATCCGCCCATGCGTCACGCGTAAGCTCCGCCCAGAGGGGCACAAGCGAGCGCGGGAAAATGGACTTTTTTCACTAAGAGCCACTGAAACGACCAATCATGGCAGCCACCAGTCGTGCTGCGATCGCCGCGTGAGTTGTGTGTGTCGTTTGATTAGTCGGCGCGGAGTGCGCGTACGAAATGTTTACGATATTACTTATAAAACTTTTTCAATTTCTTTATTGAATTGTTGTGCAAACATTTAGACTTTAATAATAGTGTTGCGAAATATTGACAATGGACAATAAAACGAGTGCCAAGTCGCCGCCGGGGCCTCCTGTGAAAAAGGAGAATGAAGAAGAGATCAAGGTAATGTAAATAGTTTTAATTTTTTTTCCACATATGACGCGAGTTTCCGTTGGGAAACCATCATCGTGTTTCGGTTTCGTGTTATTGGCAAGCGGCCTGTGCAAGCGCGCCTCGTAACAAGAGACGTGGAATTGTATTTTTAAATTCGATATTCACTTCGATCTGCGAGGGGTCCTCAGCGACCGCCGCGGGACCGCGATTCGAGCTGGGATTGCGCTGAATAAATTATCCGGTGTACGATTACAATATTAATTACATTTCGCGATGTACAATAAAACCCGTGTAATATAACGTTTTCGAGGCCTTTTCCAGCCATTAAAGTGTGTAACGCGATACGCGAAGCGCGCTCGGATCGCTGTAACCAGAGTCGCTGGATGTTTTGATAATAGATATAGGCGGCGCGCCTGTGTGCGGTGTGGCGGTGTGTAGGGACGCGGAGTTGCGTCTGTGTGCGTGCCGGGTAATTTTAGACGTTCCTTTGCTCAAAACGTAACACGAGAACGTCCCAGGCCACAAGTCGACGCTTCCATTTATTGTTTTCATCTGTTTATCGTAATCGTCGATTTGCGACACTTGTCATATGCGAAGTAAGGAACGTCCGCTGGCGCACCGCGGTAGTTTCGCGCGCTCGGATTTTGGCGCCACGCAAATAGTTTGACATGTCAATAACCCCATTGGCGTTGTCCACGCGCTTGTGACGTCACGGGACACCCGCGTAGATTTGTGAGCAAAAATTTTGAGGTCGTTTTAATTTATATTACCGCCAGGCTACTCGTCCTACATACTTGGATATGTAATGGTTTTTATTTCGGGTGTTATAATGCTGTTGAAATGTGGCGATATTTATGCGTATTAATTTACCTCGGCTGGCCGGCACTCGGCACTACGCACTCGACACAGCTGACAAAATACTTATTTTTGTTATGAGCTGCCACAGGAAATAAATCGAACATCTATGACTGAATGTGCCTAATCATTGTTTATTCCGTATTGGTTTTTGTTAATCTATACTTAATATTACAAAGAGGTAAAGTTTGTGAGGTTGTAGGTAGGGGCTAATCTCTGGATCTACTGAACCGATTTTCAAAATTCTTTTACCAATAGAAAGCTACATTATTTGTGATTGTCATATACTCGCATATCAACGCGCTACGATCATTAGGAGCGGAGCGGCAATGGTAAATGTCACAAAAACGTACAGTTTCGCCTACGGAGCATGCGGGGAATAGTTATAGCCCTCTCCATAGCTCGTTAAGTGACTCTGAGCCGTCTAATGAGGCCCATAGTGAGAGGCCACGTCTCAGTGCCGTATGTCATCACTGGTAACACACAACTAACGAAAAATTTCAAATTCAGGCACTGAGGTATTTTGGACGAGAAGACGTCGGGTAGTTCCCGAACGCTGCCCAACCGAGTTGGATTCGACGATTGACCTCTCTCTCGAAGTTGGACCTGCCTAACCGGACCACTTGTCCTAAATAGACATATTCGTCTACAACTTCGAGAGTCGAGCCTTCAACTGCAATGGAGAGGGCTATGCTAAGGGTTTCACTACGAGATCGAATCAGAAATGAGGAGATCCGTAGGAGAACTAAAGTAACCGACATAGCCCAGCGGATTAGCATGTTGAAATGGCAATGGGCCGGGCGAATATCGCGAAGAACTGATGGCCGATGGGGCCAAAAAGTTCTGGAGTGAAGGCCACGTACCGGAAAGCGCAGCGTGGGACGTCCTCCGACAAGGTGGTCCGACGACCTGGTAAAGGTCGCGGGTCGTCGCTGGTTGCAGGCTGCTTCTAACAGGTCCCTGTGGAAGTCATTGGGAGAGGCCTATGTCCAGCAGTGGACTTCCAGTGGCTGATCTGATGGATTGGATTGGAATAAGAACAAGTTACCTTTCGAAGTTAAGTCTGAATTTTTATAATTAAACAGCGAAGGAAGATATTATCGAAAAGACTGCATGACTGAACTCTTCACATAAATGGACATGACATGCGAAATTCACCAACCCGCACTAGACTAGCGTGGTGGGCCAAGGGTCTCTGATCCGTAGAATAGTAAAATAAATTTGCATTCTATATAAATGCATGCATTGTATACAACAACATTAACATTAGTGATGGCCTAGAGGTTAAGGCGCGCGGTCGAGAGTCTCGGCGGCCGCGGGTTCATTCTCCAGACACACCTCTGACTTTTTGAAGTTATGTGTGTATTCACAATGAATAATTATCAGATAATTTAACGTCAGATACTTAAAAGCTCTTTGGAAATTCTTAGGTGTGTAGTCCGCAAACCCGCACTAGGCCAGCGTGGTGGACTAAACCTAAAACCTTTCAGTTGTAGAGGAGGCCCGTGTCCAGTATTAGGGGGTATATGGGCTCATGATAACAGATTGGTCTTGACATCTCATTTTATTCATACAATAAATGACCGGTCGCGCTTAGAACAAATAACAAAGTCAGCTATAATTTGTTTAAAAAAATAGTCATACTTAAACAAAGACTATTAGACAACACAAAGAAACTGTAGACACATTACTTGAATCAAACATCGCGCCAATGATTGAATCAGAAAATTGATTACTATAATTTATGCTCCTTAACTACTTGGCTTTATTTGATAAAGTTGGCAACGATAGCAATCTATACGTAGAGAAATTAGGCGTCGGTATTTTACGATATGAAGCGGGTGCAATCCCTATACTGAAGCCATTGCGCCATACGTAAGAAGTGCTAGTTTCGACTCCTGCGTTGGGCAAAGTATTATTGGATATTTCCATTAGGAAATTCTCAGTAGCAGTACGGAGTCCGGAAGTGTGCCTGAAAGACGGAAATAGCCTCCCGCTCTATTAAGTGGGACAAAATTGGCGAAATATGGGTGCACCTTTGCCTACACCTTCGGGGAATATAGGTGAGGTATGTATGTATGCATGCAATATTATAAAGATAAAATATTTGTACCTATCTGTATTAGTAACGAATGAACAATAACTATTACACCTTTATATTTCAATGATATTTGATATAGAGATACATGGGAATTTGGAAAGGACCTGGCTGTTTTTTTATAATTTTTTCGTCCTTTGCAAATAGGTTCAACCATTAGTTATCCATACTAATATTATAAATGCGATTGAACTCTGTCTGTCTGTCTGTCTCGCTTTCCTGCTAAAACTACAGAACCGATTTAAATGAAATTTGGTACACAGATAGTTTGGAGCCTAAGAAAGAACATAGGCTACTTTTTATTGCGGAAAAGGGGTTTTAAGGGGTTGAAAGGGGGGATGAAAGGTTGCATGGAAGTATTGTCATTTTCAAAGCTGGAAACTTATTTTTTAGGCTGCTGTTTAGATATAAATAAATATTACATTCAGTTTGTAAAAAAATACATAGGGAACAGGGGATGAAAGTTTGTACGAAAATTTGTAAGGTTTGCGGCGCGGGGTGGGGAGTGTTTTTACCCGAACGGGCAGATAAGGGCAGATGACTGTGTCGCACGCATGTAAATATTGAATTTTTTACGCTTTGCTTTGATTACGTTCATTAATTAAATTAAGTATACGAGTAATATTGTATGTTATAAATGCAAAAATAACTATATGTCTGTTACGTTTTTACGCCTAAATCATTTTACTGATCTGAATGATTTTTATGTATGGACATAAATGGGACTCTGTAGAGTAAAATAGACTACAACTTATTTTCTTTCTGAGCCCAACCATGTAGTCTACGCGGACGGAGTCGCGGGCAAAAGCTAGTTTATATATAAACATATTTACATACGTGTAAGACTTTACCATTTTAATAGTGATATGACGTTTGTTTAACGTTATAAATTCTGTGTGAAGTTGCAATAAATTCACCATACTATCTGATAACCGTTGGGGCTGTTATTATACGATCGTAAACACCGATCTCCGCGGCATTTCATTACAATCTAATATTTATAACTACCGTTTTATAGCCTTAATATTATATACTCACTTAAAACGGCTATTCCGACTCCGTTTGAGTGTTAAAGGAATTTTATACGCACTAGTCTCTCACGCTATTTTCTCCTCAGAGGCAGAGGTGAATTTCTAAAGTTAGGTTTTGGTAGTTATGATGTCCCACGTAACAGGCCGCGAAAATATTGCAGTGTACCGGACCCATCACCAGAATTTCCTCTTAGAACTACTTAAAAATAGGTACTTTGCCTGACCCGAGATTTGAAACCGGGATGTTTCGATCGAATGCAGCAGAATTATAAATAAATAAATAATCACACCCAACAGTCACATACATAGTTCTGACCCCACACTAGGATACAAGTCCTGTGTCGTGGATATCAGAAACTACGAGAGACTTCGGTCCCACAAACACAGAGACCAGAAACAAATATTTGTGGATCACACAAACATTTGTCTCGGTGCGGGGATCGGACCCGTGGCCTCTCGTTTCGCAAGCTGGTGTCTAGCCAACTGCGCCACGGGGCTGTCAAATTATGCTACCAGACTAACGAGACAGCCAACGAAAATTTTAAATTTCGACGGGACAAAATATTAGGATATTCAAATCCGCCCTGATAGCGATATAAACGCCATTGATCCCACGGAATCCAAATTGAACCACAGATTTACGAATTTTATGCACTTCTTCTTATAAGGTCTCTTACCTTCACGGCTATACTCTTTTGTTTCAATCAAAAACAGTTACAGTTACCCTAGTGGTCTTCGAGCGTCCGGTTTGGTAGCGGATACTGTGAGTTGGCCTAATGTATTTATAACCTTTTTTCTCCGTGCGTATTAAGATGAATGCTTTACGAAGGGAGCAAATGGGATAATTGGACAACACTATATGACCTTATTGCGGTGAATATACACAACTTCAGTGATGGCCTCGAGGTTTAGGCGCGCGGTCGTTAATTTCGGCGGTCGCAGGTTCAAACCCCAGGCACACACCTCTGACTTTTCGAAGTTATGTGTGTATTCACAATGAATTATCACTTGCTTTAACGGTGAAGGAAAACATCGTGATAAAACCTGCACACCTAAAAGTTCTTAGGAATTTCTTAGGTGTGTAGTCCGCCAACCCGCACTAGGCCAGCGTGGTGGACTAAGGCCTAAACCCTCTCAGTTGTAGAGGAGGCCCGTGCCTAGCAGTGGGACGTATTTGGGCTGATGATGATGATGATGATATATCGAATTATTGGTTCAATTCTGCCTTAAAAAACTTCTTTACTATATACTTATTGACAAAGATAAGGCTTTAGTCCAGCATGTTGTCTTAATGCGGAATAGGGGTATTTACATGATGTTTTCGTTGTATTAAGAGCATGACTGAGACTTCTTTATATTAGTATTTGTCATTTGTTTTATTTTTATTTTCTGGCTCGGCAAAACACCGCATCTTATGGTAATTGCAATGTGGTTCAAATAAAGTATCTACTAGCAATAATAGACTGAGATAATCCCTCACTAGTCAACACAATTGTACTGGCATTAGGCAAATCACATATTCGCTATCTTAGGCGGGTTTTGCACCTTTATTTATTTTACTTAAATTTAAACTGTTAATACCACTTACACATGTCGAAGAAACTTTAAAGAATAACCTCTTTATATACTATACTACAAATAAAAAATATACATATATATCGCATAATAACATACAAAATGTAACAATAAAAATAAATAATCATAAAAAGAACTAAATAACACTTTCACAATATGTTAAGCAAATTACTTGCGGACAAGCATGCGCAAAAAGTAGTGCCTATAGTTCCTATCTCAGTATCAGTCTTTATCCGGGCGGATACGAAAATCCTATTACAAATTTGACCTCAGTTCTTTCATTCAGTACTGCATCCTAGTTAGTCTTTAAAAGTAAATGCATAAAACTATTGCCAGCCATCGGAAGCAATAGGTATAAGGTTTTGTTTGCGTGTCCGTACTCATTTTATAGGGAATCGATCAATTTCCCATCGCATACATTTCACCCCGACATAATACGAGCAATTGCTTCCCGTGCTAACTCGATTGACGACTCGTTTTGCACGCGCCATTAGCATTTAGAGCGAAAACGTAATACGTTCGGTGTTTTTAAATGAATATATTTTCATAGCAATGCATTTTGGCTTGTGTTACTTGGAATTATTGAAAATTATAAACAAATTATTGAAACATGTTCAGTCAATGTTATTTGTCCTTGAGAACACCATACATTCAACAATACACTTTTTGTAGACTTCAACGTCTAAGACCCTGAACTGATTTTGATGATTTTTAATACAGATATAGATGGAACCATGAATGTAGCTGCATATTGAGCTATATTGAGAGTGCAATGATCGTAACTTCCCGACTCAATCAGATCGGAATGAATAAATAAATATCTAAAAGAAAAGAAATTAAAAAATTGAGTTAATTATGTGAAAATTATTAATTAATTATTTTTTTGTATCTAGTGAAATTGAATACAGAAAAAAATATAGGACAGTCTGGAAGCCTTTTGGGAAAGTCAACTGTTTGGGTACTTTGACTGATGATTAAGTTTACGATTAACTTCAAATATTTAAAACACAGATGTCATCACCAATTTTTCTTGGATTGTTATTATAATTTCAATAAAAAAGAAGAGAGCATTTGATTCAAATAATATTTGAGTAAAATAATATGTTTTTATTCATAATATTAAATACGCTCAACTGAGCTCGGCGTTTATCGCCATTAAAGATCTAGTAGTTAATTCGATACGTGACTCCAGTGTAGGATTTAGGAACAAACAACGTGGTCACGACTTTTACTTTACTTGAAACCGAGACAATGGATTATGGTGGAAGGGTTCCAATTATAAAAATAATGCACACAGATCGGATCTTAAATCTGAAATAGAAGTACAAGTGAGTAATACCAGGATCTGGCTTCTTAGAGGCCGGCAAAAATGTTTCAACTCGGAGAAATAACCGTTTCGTATCGGTTCATAAGTAATTTGTGGTCACTTATTATTTCGAGTTGAGGAATAATATCGCTATACGTTTAATTAAACTGAACCAGTAGACATCATTCTAATCTCCTTATTTTTGTATGTATGTACATGTTAGTAAGTATATTAATAAAACGACGGGGTTGTCATATAAAAACCTAGAATAAAATAAAATAAAGTTTAATGAAATTAAACATACCTACCTATATTGTTTGTATAATACATTACAATAATTGTTAAGGTTAACTATGCCTAACTATATTATCCATCTCTGAAAGATAACTCAAATATTGAGCTCATGTTATTACTTAGATTTGGATTTGTTAGTAAAAATATCCTGCTAAAAGTCTTCGCCCAAAGATGAGAACAGTGTGCTTTTAATAATATGATTGTTATTTAGTATGACATTAAAATAAAACAACCAAGCCATTCCTCAATATAACTGGCTTCGCTTCTGTTAATAGTGTCATATGTCACAAAGGCTGGGACTGTAAATTTAAGCACATAATCGATTAAGTTAGAAAAAAACCTTTAGCTAAAATGAGATGCCATTTCAAAATTAGAACAAGCCAAAAACCAAAACGCACGTGACATGCCCTAGAAACTTTTCCGCAAATCGCTTACGAAACTGCACTTGCAACAAATGCGCGCGCGCATTATTGGAGCAAGGTCGCCACGATACGATCTCCATAACGACATTTTAACTGTACAACACTTTCTCGACCTTACTCATGTGTGATAAGGTTTAAATTTCTTTACCAGAGTATATTAATGAGTGCATTGTGTTTTGAGCTCTAAACGGCGGTGATAGAGTACAATTTGGGTTAGCATTACATATGCAGCAATCCGTGTCAACGCATCTCATTATTCATGTGCAGTTTGTAGCAGGGTTTGATACTTCGAGAGGTCAGCGCTGGCATGGTCAAGGAGCTACTTTTGTCTGCTTCTGTCGCTTGATGAAGTGTAGGCAATTACACCCAATGGTACAGACATTAGGTTATAACAACGATTTGTATGTGTAGCGCAATCAGATCGCGAGTCCGAGGGTCTCTTTGTATCATCATAATTAAAACATGATGATTAGATCATGCATTGGTGATGGTTTATGGATCTAACACCATTTTTGAACTCTTAGATCTCGATAGGTGATAATGATGATAATTACGCTGGACATTTACTTACCTACTCCATGTCTTCATTTTATTCATGTTTTCGTCCACTTTGAAAAACTAACTTTTGCTATTCAGTTTAGTCTTACCGTTTCGTCCCTATACTTAAAAAAATAGATATATTAAAAATCTGTTTATTTCGCCATAGAAATTGGATGCACTGGTCATCCAGAAAAAAATGGCTAAACCTCTGGACTCCTTTGCATCTAATCGGACTATAAGCAATAAATATTATAAGTTATAAAATTGAAATCCATAAAACTCGATTCATTTATTTACTGTAAAATCATTTTTTTAAACATTAAATTACACAATAAAGTACGTAACAAAGAAACTCATATCTATATCTGTAACTATTCTATGACGCATGTTGAAAATTAATTTCCAACAAAAATTTCATTCATTACATATACGAGTAGTAGCACCGTCAATAACGTCATTGCTGACGCCAACGCCACATAATAATTACAATATAAGGTGACTCGCGCAAACATAGAAAGTTGACACGGCTGTGATGGGAGTAACGCGATATGCACATGTAACCAACACCCGCTGTGCGATGCTTCTGCATTGTACATCTTCTGAGGACTGGACGTATGGAGACGGTGACACCGACGGGAATTGTGCCTAAGGAGAGCTTGTTTCTTAGAGGTTTTAAAAGCTTTATAGTGGGGTTTTACTACCATTTGTTTCACTTGAGCTCATTTTTATTTAATTATTATACATACCACAAAATGAAATTTTAAAACGCTCAGGCTTAAGTGACAATGGGCGGTTTTGTCACTGACTGCGATCTCTTCAAGACAACCTCATTTGCAAAAAGGACATGTAAAAAGATGACAGAGTAATCGAAAATGGGATAATATAAAATGTTTTATATGTTAGTTTATATGTAGTTTGTTAGTATATGTTATACATACATACATAAACTCACGCCTGTATTCCCCGAAGGGGTAGGCAGAGGTGCATTTCTGCACCCACATTTCGCCAGGTATGTATCAGTCCCACGTAATAGGGGGCGAGCCTATTGCCGTTTTTCGGGCACAATTCCAGACTCCGTGCTGCTACTGAGAATTTCCTAATGGAAAAACCCAATAACACTTTGCCCGACCCGGGAATCGAACCCAGGACCTCTAGATCGCTCGGCACATACTTGTACCGCGAGACCACGAGGCAGTCGTATGTTATATACTTAAAAAATTATAGTATCTAAAGAGGTTCATTCTTTGATTGTCTGTTTGGAGAAGGGAATCACTGGCAATAGGGTATCGACCAATGGCGTATAAGAATTGCATTAATGTAATTCATACTAATCAAATGAATATTTAGTAGACACGCTCACAAATGACTTGCTTTAACTTCTATTTGGAATCTATCCATACGTAGAGATATGAATCGATTTTCTCTCTCTACTTACGAGTACGTAATTTTTTTTATTTAAAAACAATGCTTACTAATTCCTTATAGCCACTAATAATTACGTACTTAAGTAAACGTCAATCATTTTCCCAAAAACGGAAAATTATACTTACTGTCTATATTTTGGTCATTCTCCCTTCACAATCATCGACTTTCGTTTTATTTTTGAATAACACGAATAATTCCCTGCATAGCGTTTATTACACATTAATTTATTGTTTTGTTTTTGCGTAACTTAAGGTGATTATAAGTCGCACATAATCTTTGTCAGAGTATCCTGTCTTGTAGTGGGCGCTCTGTGACGTCAAGGGGTGAATTAACACCACCGCGCAGCACCGGAGTTGTGCGTGAGCGTATCATATCCGCAGCGATCTTAGACAACTAGTTGTTCACCTTAATACCTGGAAAATAAGGTTCAAACTCTTCCAACACAAATAAGAGTAAGGACACCAACTCCTATAAATCTAGCTCGTCGCTTAGATTTCTGAATCTGTTTTATCTTTATTGTAAGTTCCCCCCGACGAAGTTTGTATGGCCAATTTGGGTGATCGTTAGCGAAGGTTGCTAGGATAATTTATTTGTAATCGGCAGATCAATTTAATGGATCAATGTCACAAATATTGGGCGGTTTGGAGCTTACACATGAAAAACAGACACGACTTTGAAGAAATTGGTAGAAATACATTGGTTCAATATCATGATATGAACTGGCTCCAGATCCAAAACTCGCATAGAGACCAAATATTTACAACATTGCAAAACTGACTGAAATACACATACATACAATAATAACCTCACGCCTGTATTCCTCAAAGGGGTAGGCAGAGTTGCATTTCTGCGCCCACATTTCGCTAGGCTATCAACTATTAGTCCCACGTAATACGGAGCGAATGAGCGTTTTCCGAGCACCATTTTTAGACTCCGTGCTGCTACTGACAATTTCCTAATGGAAAAACCCAATAAGACTGCCCGACCCCGGTCTCGGCCTCGGGACCTTTATATTGCACGGCGAGACCACGAGGCAGTCGGACTAAAATAATGACTAAAAACGATATAGTTTAAATCAATCTTATAATTTCCAATTAATTTGGGAAAAGTAAGAAAATGCGAGCTGGCTTCATGCTACGCACTAACGACAAATACAAAAATCCTAGGACAGGACGTTTTTAGTACATGCAGCGAACCAAGTAAAAAATTACGGTTGACCGTCACTGCGCGTCGTTTTTGCACTTATTAACCCTTTCCATCTGCAGACGTATCTTGTTCAATGTATATTTTATTTATTTATTTACACTTTCTTCAGTGATTAAGATAAAGGTGGACTGAATGCCTAAGGAATTATTTGCCAGTCGTAACTAGGGTGATGTAGAGGTGATACACAGCAGGTGTGCAAATAAAATAATTTATATCATCATCAGCCCATATGCGTCCCACTGCTGGGCACGGGCCTCCTCTACAACTGAGAGGGTTTAGACCTTAATCTACCACGCTGGTCTAGTGCGGGTTGGCGGACTACACACCTAAGAAATTCCTAAGAACTTTTAGGTGTGCAGGTTTTATCACGATGTTTTCCTTCACCGTTAAAGCAAGTGATAATTCATTGTGAATACACACATAACTTCGAAAAGGTGTGTGCCTGGGGTTTGAACCTGCGACCGCCGAAATTCTCGACCACGTGCCTAAACCTCGAGGCCATCACTGCCTGCACTGCATCAAAATAATTTATAACCTTATACAAACCTATATATTTTTGGAAAAGAAGAATAGCAATGAATAAAACGTGATAATAATTATAATAGTACAATCATCATCATCAGCAGCCTTTCTTACGTCCACTGCTGGAAATAGGCTATTTTATGGCTCGATCTTCGGCTCTCCTCATCCAACCGCTGCCAGCCACCATGCGAATATCGTCACCCCACCTAGCCAGAGGGCGCCCTACAGTACGTTATGATGATGATGATGATGAGTACAATATAAATATATAAGTTAACACTGCATATGCATACATAATTGTAAGTTTGTGTTAGTTTTTACAATGTAAGTGTTTTGGTCAAGACTGTAAACTTACATTAATAAATAAATAAATAAATAAAAAATAATACTATTGCATATATTTTTAGTATGATGTCACCGGGCGACATTCAAATTTCCATTTATAAAGTGACACTGACGTTATTCCACTACGTGTGGTGCCAGATATCTTTACAAGTATCAGTTTTCTTATTCACCAGATTTATGTGTTATTTTAAACATAATTTATGACACTTCCGCTACGATGTTGTAACACATTTGGTTAACTGATAACATACTGATGGTATGTTTGTGTTTTATCAGCGACATATTTAATGCTAGGTTTTGATACGATGAGGATACAGGAGAATTTGTCTACCTCTTTCAATATGTGCTAATGTCTAGACTTACATATATGTATATCTCTTCATTCATCTTACTTATAACTATTGATTATTACTTATGACTGCCTCGTGATCTCGCGGTACAAGTATGTGCCGTGCGATCTAGAGGTCCTGGGTTCGATTCCCGGGTCGGGCAACGTGTTATTGGGTTTTTCCATTAGGAAATTCTCGGTAACAGCACGGAGTCTGGAAATGTGCCCGAAAAACGGCAAAAGGCTCGCCACGTATTACGTGGGACTGATACATACTTGGCGAAATGCGGGTGCAGAAATGTACCTCTGCCTACCCCTTCGGGGAATGCAGGCGTGAGTATGTGTGTGTAATCTTACTGATACATTTCTCGCCTATACCCTCAAAGCGGATGACAGCAGGTGAATTTTCAACGACGCCATTTATGTGTTTTTATTTTTCGATTCCTAGGAGATCCAACAACGCCTTTCCCGTATATTTGCAACGCCCATTGTCACGTCAACTTACTAATTCGCCAAATAATTTCGAACTGTGAGCAATATTAAATTATACTATACAACCCAGAGTTAACATGGGAGAAGCCACGTGCAAAATATTAGTGACAATATATACACAAATTATAAATCACAAATGAAGCAATAAATAACACATGTAAATATATTCATTTTAACGTGTTTACCTAATATAGTTGGACATAAAAAACTGCGCCCGCATCGCATTACAATTATTATACCCGACGCCACGCAGCAGTATAGCATGTTAACTTTTTAATGTGTACGATGTAATATTTTAGCTTTACTAAAAGCATATTATTTACAGGATTTGTGAGTTAGCGTTATCAAATTATGTCTTGGTGTTAATAAACGTTGTTTGTGGTCACTATTTCCAGACTCTCCGGACCCATATTTTAAAAGAGAAAAAAATTGTTAAGTTCTGTATAACGACACTTCCTAAGCGGGTCACTTATGTATACATAGTTTAAATGTTAGTTGCTCTTGCAAGATTTGCTAATGTCTTCCTCAGCTAAGACATATTTTTTTTGTTCCCTAGATTTTTTCTATGTCTAGAAGTTATAATGAAAAAAATTCCGCGCATCACAATCACCCTTTGATTACGAATTCCAAATATGCGTGTAATACAATCAGGTTGAATGATGTATCTGCTTTTGGACGGGTCGCTTTTAGTGCGGTGTCGCGTTACGCCGCCTCGGGTTACAATACGGACGGCACAGCTAAGGTTGCCAACTATACTGTTTTAAACAGTATTATACTGTTTTTCACTACATTATACTTTTTACTGTTGAACAAAAATAAAGTATACAAAATACTGTTTTCAGCATCAGAATGTTTAACACTAACTAACTAACTGTTAGACTTAGACGCTCACAAATTTGTTGAGAGGCATATGAAGTTTTCGAAAAAATGCAGTAAATTAATAAGTTCTGCGAAAAGCTCTAAAAAATATGTATGTATATGAAACATTAAATAAATAAAATACTGTTCATTTTTCTAAAATACTGTTCAATATTCTTCTAAGACCTAAATATACTTTATTTCTTGTAAAGATAGTTGGCAACCCTAGGCACAGCGCACATCGCCCGACCACTAGTATAAACCCTACAAAATAATTGAAACTAGTCGTTCAAGTATTCAGAACTTGTTTGGTGGACAATTGGCTTGATTTCTTAGGGGCTGTGTGACTTTATAAGATGTTGGAGAATAAGTTTGTTAAGAAGTATATTTACATAAGAATAACAATACATTTATTTATTACCGTAAAGTTTGCTTATGAATGTGTGTACAAAAAATAATTTTAACATCTTTCTAAGCAAATGTAAAAAGTATACTATAACCTTTGCACCAGACATAAACCCTCTCAGTTGTAAAGGAGGTCCGTGCCCAGCAGTGAGACGTATTATGAACTGATGATGATGATGATGAATACCTTTGCACTAAGATACACAATTTTGAGCAGGGCACACATTTTCGATAATAGCAAGCTTCGAAGTTTAACAAATGCACATAAAAGGTACTCGTCCCTCATTTTAATTTTGTTACCTTAAGGAAACATAACATTAGGGAGGAAACCTTGGAAAGACTTTATTACAATTTAACTTTTTTATTTTATTTTCTAAAGTGCCACTTACACCATGATTTTTATGATTTAGTCAGTGAGATTAATTTTGCACCTAGCGCTTGATGATAGTAGTTAGTTTCCACACTCCTCTAAATCAACATAAAAACGATGATTACTGTAATCGACGAATTTATTTCTGCGTCGTCTTATCATGCGTTTTTCAATGGAAAATTATATACATACATACATAAACTCACGCCTGTATCCCCCGAAGGGGTAGGCAGAGGTGCATTTCTGCACCCACATTTCGCCAAGTATGTATCAGTCCCACGTAATAGGGGGCGAGCCTATTGCCGTTTTTCGGGCACATTTCCAGACTCCGTGCTGTTACCGAGAAATTCCTAATGGAAAAACCCAGTAACACTTTGCCCGACCCGGGAATCGAACCCAGACCTCTAGATCGCACGGCACATACTTGTACCGCGAGACCACGAGGCAGTTGGAAAATTATATCTAAAGAAATAATTCCCATCTTTTAATGTAAACAGTACCTCAATAATTTTCATTAGAAAGTCTCATTTGATTCCTTTACTCTGTATAAACGAGGACTTCATTAAACATGTAAAAATACACCACTGTGAAATATGGTAAATAAGTTCTTAATCAAAACTTAAAGAGAATCCTCAGCAAATTTAATTTTCTTATAGAGAACGTATTGTTTGCATGTAAAAAAGCGGAGGCTGGCACACGGCGTGTCGGCTTACACTAAAATTAACGACGATGCGATACGACGGCGTCGGCGTCGGATACCAGCTCGAGAACTTACAATAATTAAAACGCGATTGAAACCCACCGAACACCACCATCTCAAATTATATAATTAAAAATAATTTAATTACATCGCGTTCGATCTATGTTATAGCGATCGGGACTTGGAAAAAATTTAAGCGTGATTAAATTGATTTAGATATTTAAAAGTAGTTTTATATTTCATTGAAATAAGAAAAATGAAACTAAAATAATTAATTGGGCAAATTTGTAGAAGCTTTGTGGTTTAATTTATTTTTGTTCTAGAAAATTTATCAGTAATTATAGGTAATTGTAATAATTTGTTGCTTTTTACCAAGAACTGTTCCACACGGCTATCAATTTATCTCTTCTACATCAGGATCGACAGTGTCACGCGCAGAAATAACACTGGGCATTTGAGCTCAGTGAGTCAATAAGCTCTGTGGGGTCACAGCTTGTTTTAACTACAGTAAAAAAAAAGTTGTTGAAAAAAAATTACAAAGAAAAATTAGGGAAGTCACACGCCCTAATACTGCTTGTAAGTAGGGATGTTACGGATATGATATTTCGGATCTGGATACGGATACGGATATAGGAATAAAATTATATCGTTTTCGGATACGGTTACGGATATGTAATTATTTCGGATTATCCGTAAATATCGGATAGTTTCGGTTACGGATATTAGATTTAAGTAAAATATAACTGTTTTCGACACTTTTGTAAAGGTGTCAGCTGTTTGGATGTTTTTGGTTTTTGTTGTATAATTTGTTTCAACAATAAGTGTTCTTTGTACTTATCACAGTGTTTTGATTTGAGATGAAGTTTCGGTGAAGTAGTGTTACTTAACACAAGCCTTTCTTAAATTAAGTATCGACTCTTAAATAAGAAACTAATTAGTTATGAAAGAGGTTAAGTTATGACTAGAAATAACAAACAAACTGCAAGATTCACGTGGCGCGTAAACGGTGAAACAATAACCTGTCGAAAGTCGAAACGTGTCGTTTTTTTAGACTCCACCCTTATACACAACTATCCGAAATTATTCGAAACTTTTATAACGGATATGGTTACGGTTACGGATATATTTTTATTTCGGATATCCGATAGTTTCGGTTACGGTTACGGATCTCCATAACATCCCTGCTTGTAAGTATATACAATAAACAATGTGTACGTTCCATACTGCCAATTATTTTACTGAAGGTTAGAAGTGTTTTCACCAAAAAAGACATATCAACGTTGTTGCCTTTATTTATTTGTCTGTTGTAAAACCAGCTAAGCTAAGCCAGCAATAAGACCGCCTCTTATCACGCGCTATATTTTTGTAAACTTTACTGTAATTATAAATTACTTACAAATTACGTTTGCCACAGACGGAGGGTTGAAAAAAAACCGAAATGATTTTATAAACTAGATTTAATTATAAAATAAAACTACAATTAATTAACCCTATGAATAGTCATTCCACTTCGAAGTGTGAATATGGAATGCGTATTCTTACAAATGAAAATTGGCGTGTGCCTTCGATTGACGTCATAGCTGCATCAGCGATTTTATATGTGTCAATAATTATTTATTATAGTATTGCTGCAACATCAGCGATTGTCTTCCAGCCTCGCTACGTAACTCCTCCACCCTCAGAACGGCGACTATTTTAGCACGTTGAGTGAAAATGTTGCCGGCATGTGTTCAGGGTCTTCAATGTTCTCTGATGCTACAGTTGGAGGCTGCTGCTTGCTTTTACATCTGCATAGTAGACGCCGGGTTATAAAGATGACCGCGAGAAGAATTCCACACAGTACTATCATATAGAACGGTATAGTGGTGTGGTACAAAAGATCTGTTTGCACGTTGTCCACTTCAACAGGAGTCTGCATTACGACTTTATTCTGGATGCTGTGAAGTCCTTGAAGGTCGACGGAGTTCAAGTTAACGTGAGGAGCAGTTGCAGATTGCTTCTTCACATCGTAGGGTATTTTCATCAGCTTAAGGGGTTGACCTTTGATTTCATCGTAGTCATTTGCAATTATTAGTTCTTTAGATTTCAGGCGACATCCAATGGGGATGGTAACTAGAAAGCTCCCTTGAAGTGATGTATAATCTTTTTGGTTGCAGATGAGCTGCACTTTCGTTTCTTGAGGAAAGGACATTATGTAATGCTGGTCATCAAGTTTCTCCATGGCTTCTTTCATCAGGGTGACTGTTGTGAATTGACAGGATTCCTGCAGGACTTGATTATTGATTAGTTCTTGAATACAATCAGGTTGCGTTCGGAGTTGATGGATTTTCCCTTGTTCACAGAGATACCAGTTTTTTAACTTCGGGCATTCAGCCTCTATGTACATGAATGAATTCTCGTTAGTTGCGAGGAAGGGAAAGGATGGGATAAGAGCCTGTGAATGCTTGTTAGGTACTACTGATAATTTATATAAGTCATAACTGTCCTTAGAAAAAATTGGAAACTTAAATACAAAAACGATTTGCTTATCACTATAATATGAGCCGGGTTTTATAATATCGTAGTATTCTCTCAGTTCTAAATCTAAAATCTGTTCATTCCCATAAATACCCTTTAAATTTTTAACCATTGATTCTAAAGTCTCTATATCTATCATAGCATGATGCATACTAGAAGCATGTATAAAAGCTAAACTATTTTCTATTCTAAATAATTCCTGAATCAGATCCTCTATATTCTCGCTAATTATTTCGAGAAGCTGAGCAAGTTTGGCATATTTAACTAAACTATCATCCCTTAATGCATCGCTTTTAAGTATAAGTTCTAGAGTAGTATTAATTTTATTCTGGTTATCGACAATCTGTGCTAGCACGTTACTATGTTTAGTCATCCACTCTTTACTTAAACTTATGTGATTGTTGAATTCGGTAACTATTTTATTCTGATTAGTTTCTAGTGTTTTAATAGCTTGGTTATATTTTAATGCGTCTTCATGATCTAAATTTCCAGTTAAGCTTTTTATGATGGAACCTAATCCATCTACCAAACCTCTTTTGACTCTATTAGGCTCTAATGATTGTAATTGCTTTAAAACTATTTTAAGCTTGCTTTTGAGATAATTAAATTGGATTTCATATAATGAATAAGTACTATTAGTCATCAAATTTTGACAATTAACTAACTGAGTTTCCAATGAGTGAACGCTATTCTCGATGTTATCTAGTTGTACGTACTGTATAAAAGTATGATGGTGAGTCGTAAATCTTACGAGTCCTAGTCTATAGGGTAGGAGCCCTGGTCCATCATCGAGGCTCTCAAGTTTTATCTCTTGAGACCGCACCATTAGGAACATCACTATCGGTAACCTGTAACAAATTAGCTGCTTTGGGTATACGTTTAAGTCGCGACTTTGCTATAGGACCACGTTTCTTTGAGGTGTAAATATGTATCGGCAGGTCAGCTAAGACGGTATCCTGCGTAAAGCGTGGTGCTACCTTTTGTCGACTAGCAAGAGGATTCTTCACGAATATTTGCTGTTGAGGTGCATATTCTATCTCAGGTTCCCGAGTTTTATTCCTACTTTCAATTAATGCAGTGCGATTAGCAAGTGATGAGGAGTTGATAGTATCATAAACTTGCTTCATTTTTTCCTTATGAACTTGCATATACTGTTGTAATAAGTGTTGCGTTATGTCGATATCACCGCAATCTCTAGGGTCAAAGTGTCCGGTTAACAAGTCAAACGGTCGACATCTCGTAAAACTATGTATAGAGCTATTGTAACCTATAATAGCATATGGCATAAGGTTGACTACTGGTTCATCTTTATGCTGTAATTTCAGGATCCTAAGGTGTTCCAAAAGAGTTGAATGGAAACGTTCGATAATACCATTATCATTAGGAGAGTGGGCTAATATTCTATGGTGGTTAATTTTATGAAGCCGTGTAAATTCCATGAATAACTGATTGGTAAATTCGGTTCCGTTATCGGTAATAATGGTCATAGGAATGCCATGATGGGTACAATATTGCAGAAGTGCTTGTAAGATGGTAATGGCTGTTCCATCACGTAGGTGATATGCTTGCCCATATTTAGTAAAAACATCTACGAAAGTTATATACTTTTCACTCTGCACGGTGAATAAATCTAGGTGAACAATTTCAAACGGTTTTGTTGCTGGAGGCACAACATTAAACTGAGGTCTAACTGGATTCCTATCATATTTGGCTTGTCCGCAGATGGTACATTCACTTATAAATTTTGTTATTTGATCCTTCATTTTTGGCCAATAGTATTTGCGAGACAAGGCTAGATGACATTCGTTAATTCCACGATGATTGGTCTTACCATCATGATAATGACGAATAATCTCTTGTTGACGTAAGTACTCTTTGACGTTTTCTAATTCAATTTTGGTTAAGACAAGATTCATAGATGAACTCTTAAATTTATCCTGTAAGATGGGGATTATAGAATACATTGCTAATGGGGGATTAATTAATAGGGCTGTTTTAACTTTCGGGTTTACATATTCTTTAATTGCATTTACAACATCTTCCTCTAAATTAGATTCCGATAATTGTATGCTAATGCGTGTATGAGTATCAAAGGGTTTGGTAATTATAGGTCGTTTCTTCACATCATTTACAAGTGTAAAATGTATCTGCCTATTAAATTTATTGAGTGGTTCGTCGGTAATGGGAATTTCTAATATAGGATTTTCATTGCTAGTATGGACTGTTTCCGTTGATGAATTAGCTTGGGGTACATTAATGGAACCTGATGGGTTTGCTACTATAGAATTAGGAGGATCACCCATAGAAGATATTAATTCATCGATCTCTTCAAACAACGACTTAGCTTCCCCAGTATGGATTTCTACACGAGAAAGGGCGTCAGCGTTTGTATTATTTTTACCCTTCTTATAGATGACTGTGAAATCATACTCGCTTAGTCTAAGGCGCCATCTAGTGAGACGTGAATTTGGCTCTTTCAAATTCATCATCCACTGCAATGGTTTATGGTCAGTTAAGATCTTAAATTTACGTCCGAACAAATAAGGTCTAAAATATTTAGTGGCCCAGACTATGGCAAGGAGTTCTTTTTCGATGGTACTGTAATTCATCTCGCTCTCGTTAAGTGTGCGAGATGCATAGCAGACAGGCTTGTCTGAACCTATTGCGCCTTGTGATAAAATAGCTCCTATAGCTACATTTGAAGCGTCTGTAGTTAAAATAAACTCCTTACTAAAATCGGGGTATTGCAAGATAGGATCGTTAGTTAAAAGGCTCTTGCATTTCTCAAAGCAGTTAATATAGTCGGAGTCAATATTAATCTTTTTACCTTTCTTCAGGCATTGCGTAAAAGGTTTTGTGATACGCGCAAAGTCTGGAATGAATTTTCGATAGTAACCAAGAAGTCCTAAGAATTGCTTGATTTCTTTGGGGGTTTTCGGAATGGGATATTTCTTAATGGCGGAGATCTTATCAGGATTGGGTTTTATACCATCTTTACTAATTATATGGCCAAGGTAGGCAGTCTCGAGTTTCAGAAACTCGGATTTGTCCATTTGGATCTTAAAATTGGACTCTCGAAGTCTCTGGAAGACTTTCTCGAGATTGATCATGTGTTCTTGAAGAGATGTACTGAACACTATGATATCATCGAGGTAGACCAAACATACTTCATTCTGGAGCCCTCTCAACACGTTGTCCATAACGCGTTGGAATGTGGATGGAGAATTTTTTAGTCCCATGGGCATTCGAAGGAACTCAAAGTGTCCATGTTCGACATTAAATGCGGTTTTCTCAACATCCTGGGGGTCCATTTCAACTTGGTAAAAACCACTTGCCAAATCTAATGTTGTAAAATATTGGCACTTTCCAAGTTTATCGAGTACGTCGGTAATGTTCGGGATGGGGTATCTATCATCTAGTGTTTTTTCGTTGACTTTGCGAAAATCCACTACGATACGCCATTTTTGTTTTCCGGAAGCATCGGCCTTTTTAGGCACTACCCAAATAGGGGAACTCCAAGCGGAAGCTGATGGTCGTATAATACCCTGTTCCAACATTTTTCCGATCTGGTCTCTAACTTCCTGGCGGTGTATGAACGGATAGCGATAACTCTTGGTGTGCACTGGCACTTCATCGGTAGTTCTAATCCGATGTTTGATTTTATTAGTGAAGGTTAGAGTTTCGCCTTCAACGTAAAAAACATCCGCATAACGAGAGCAGAGAGTAATAAGATTAGCCTTTTCCTCCTCATTTAAGTGATCTACTCGTAAGCGTGAAATTATATCTTGCGCGCGTGCCGATGCTTGTTGAGTACTATTGCACTCGGTATTAAATAGCTCAGCATGCGTCGGTCGATCGAGTGAGAGTATAATGTCATTCGGTGTTGGGTTCTCAACTTCCAAATAGCCACGATTATTAATGACGGTGGTAATGCAATCATGAATTATACAATTGCACAGAATTTGCTCTCTGACGAAAGCATCACCATCGGCCGTATCTATAGGAATACGAATGACTTTAGAAGTTCCTGCGGGGATAATATCCTCATATAAGTTCACGTTACGCGAATTGTACATCATAATGGGATTTGTAGCGGTTCGTGTTAACAATTTACCTTCTCTCAAATCAATTCGTGCTTCCCAATCACTTAATAAATCTAAACCTATAAGTCCATCGAAATAATCATGAAAATGATAAATGAATAGCTTCATATTACCGGTGTCATTAAATTCCGCAAAGCATGGCAACGTAATAGAATAATTATTTCTACTAGTCGCGTGTATGTTTGTCACTTCAAATGGATCGAAATTAAGGGGATATTCCGAAAAATATTTTTCAACGGCCTCGGGGCTTATGAATGATTGATTAGCACCTGTGTCTATAAGGAGTTTAAGTGGTGGGTTTGCGATTTGGATGTAAGGCAATTGTCTTTGCGTTTGGAGGTTCAATTCTATGTTGGTTTTGGTGAATTCGAAACCTCCCGAAAATCCTGCTCTTCAACACTAACTGGTGGTTGGTACACGTCAGGTGGTTGGCTATCGGCAGTAAAATAATTATACGAATCATAGGCAAAACCGTGTGCGAAATCACTATCGTTATAATCGACATCGTAATAATACTCCGGTTGCTGATAGTAATTGTAATATGAGTCGTTACACGCGGCGGACTCGTTCATGTTCATTTCGCGAGTTTTAAAATAATTTGTCGGTGGCGGGTTTCCGTGCTTATTCCAATCATGGCCCGTAATCATTTTTGTGTGGGGCAATACTTTGGGAGTGAAACGTTGTACTCCACTCATAGGCTGAGGGCCTTGAGATTGTGGTGGATTGTTACGGGGTGGCATACGGAAAATGTTACTACGGGGATTGTAGTTAGGTGGCGGTGCCGCGAACATGCGTTGTGTGTTCGTGGGCATACGGTACTGGTTCGAATCCGGCAATTTAAAAGGTTGAGGCGGGGGTCGCATGGGGCGCATGCCTACAGGTGTTGGCCAGGCAGGTGGTGGAACCTGGAAATTCTGAGTGCGCGGGGGTATAAAAGGTACTAGAGATGATGTGGGGGTGACCTTAGGGGTCAACTGATTTTTAGGAAGCTCATTACGCGACTGCAAATAAATTATATTTAGTTCCTCCTGTACATACTCGAGTGCCTTTTCAATAGTATTAGGGCGCATGCACCGTATACGGGAACCTAGTGGTTCTTTTAAACCTCTAACGTATGCTTGCATAGTGACCTTTTTATACAATTCACGTTTTGCCTCAATTGTGGTTGGTATCGTCTCATGCAAAGTGACATAGGTCATTATTGTACTAAAGAGAGTCTGGCAATGGTCATAAAATTCCTGTGGCGATTTATTTCCTTGTGTGGCTAAGGAAAGATCATTATAGAGCGCCGTCTCATCACGCTGATCTGAAAAGTTATTTATTAAGGCAGATCGAATGCCTAACCAACTCTCTGGTATTCCGTTGGAATTAATTGTACATGCAGCGGTACCAGTGATTTTATTTAAGATACCGTTCAACAAGCACAAGTTTGAAAATTCACTACCAGCCGCTGTGCTTAAATATTTCGCAGCTAACGAATCACAAATTTTGATAAAACGTGTGAGCACATTTGGATTACCATCAAAGTCCTAGTCCCGGGACTAAGCGAAGGGCTTTAAAAATAGTGTCCGGGTCATGAGACATTTTTGGTTTACCTAATTCTACAATATCTCTATTACTATCGACTACTTGTCGGCGAGCCTGACGAGATTCAGACTCCCGCGAACTAGAGGCTCTAGGATGATAAATCTTGAAGTTTAAGATTTAAGGAGCAACACGAGAACTATTCAAGTGTACTTACATATAATGCATTCTGGTTTCTCTCCGTGAATCGATTTTCAGATTCGCCTTCCGGTCTGCAGCAGGCCCGTAGATTCAGGATACTCAGCAGCGCGACTTGATAGCCAGCTCGGGCGGCTCGCGAACGTGAATTCGAATTTGGAACCCTATTATTCGCGTACCGGCCCGCGAGTATCCTACCGACTGCGCCAATTACGTTTGCCACAGACGGAGGGTTGAAAAAAAACCGAAATGATTTTATAAACTAGATTTAATTATAAAATAAAACTACAATTAATTAACCCTATGAATAGTCATTCCACTTCGAAGTGTGAATATGGAATGCGTATTCTTACAAATGAAAATTGGCGTGTGCCTTCGATTGACGTCATAGCTGCATCAGCGATTTTATATGTGTCAATAATTATTTATTATAGTATTGCTGCAACATCAGCGATTGTCTTCCAGCCTCGCTACGTAACTTACATGGCAGCAATAAAGGTGTGTCTTTTGTGTTTACGAGTATTCATCATCGGCCCATATACGTCCCACTGCTGGGCACGGGCCTCCTCTACAACTAAGAGGGTTTAGGCCTCAGTCCACGCTGGCCTAGTGCGGGTTGGCGGACTACACACCTAAGAAATTCCTAAAAAAAATTAGGTGTGCAGGTTTTATCACGATGTTTTCCTTCACCGTTAAAGCAAGTGATAATTCATTGTGAAGTATATTTTTTATTACTTTATTACTATTTTAATACCGATCTATCACGATATCGCAACGAGCACGGACATTTTTCATATCCAGTAGAATCTCTATAAGTCGAATATCAAGGGAGACGCCAAAAAAATCGAGTTATAGAGTTTTCGACTTACGGAGGATTTTGACATGGGCGGTTTATTATTCGACATAATGATTAATTATTATACAATTTGAGTTATATATGTACATAGCTATATTCGAGATACAGAGGTCCAGTTTAATTTTTCGAGTTACGGAGGGAAAATATGTACCAAAAAGTTTAAATAAATAAATAAATTATTTATTATTTATTCGGTGTCCGTTTCTTCTACATTTTAGGAATCATGGGTATGTTACTGGATGTTGAATATATTATAGGAAAAGGCTATTAGAAAAATGTTTTATAAGTGAAACCTTACCAACTAATCATAAAAATATTCCCTAGAGCATATCTTTCAGCCAATGAGTTCACACTGGAGATATAGAAAACCAATTTATTGAGAAAACCTAACCATCAGCACCGGTTTATCACCACAGCACGTATACAAAACGAAACGTAAAAATAATAACAGTTTGATGAACAAACGTTGATATCGGAACCGCCGTAGAACGCGATCCCTAATAATTAATGCTCGTCTCAACTCTCAACCGAGCCGGGCTGGCGTCATTTGACTCCATTTTGCGTCACACAGCGCCCGTCAGGCTGACGTTAATTTTCGTGTAACACGAACCGTCTGGCTCTACTGCTTTTTATTTACATCTATAATCTATGACATGTTGCGTTTAAGCTACTCTTCTTACGCGTTTGTTGGGCTTTGGATGCAAGTCAAAGGTAGTCTTGCTTATTCTATTGTCTTTGGGGTCGTGTTCAATGTTTGCGCAATTGATTGACTATGGCCATTGTAAAGATGTTGATGTTGATGATGGATTGATTGATTTTTATTGCACGTGTGTCTTAATAGGTCGGACCGTGATAGTCTAAATTTGATCATAAAAAAACGGGTTTTGAGAAATTATATTAAGCATGATTAAACTAAGGATAGGGGTAGATTAGGTAAGTAATGATAAATAACTTTTTTAAGTTAAAAATTTGGTCCTGATGCGTTCTCTATAAAATATAAATCCATTAATGATTTAAAAACCTCAATGGCTATCACTATCAACTACGGTTAAGATCTTATCGTTCGAGCCATTAGAAATTAGCTTCCTAATTGTCTTCACTTGTGGATGTCGCAGAACAATCCCGTCCCATTAATCATTTTTATCATTTCTACTAGCAATTTCGCTTATGGTATGTTCCTTTACGCGCTGTGACTTAAGAAAAGAATACAATAAAAGCTAGTGGTGCCGCGGTCGTCCTGTGTAACGCGACACCGGTGTACGCGAAACCCTCACGTCACAGTTTTAATATCTCGACATCTGACACCGGGTGACCTGCTCGCTACGTTTGTGAATCCTTCGGCGATTGTAATCGTAAATACAGGGTTGTGAAAGGACGGTTAAGATAGTCTTGACTTCTAATTGCTTAGATTTTTGAATAATTTTCTAAGCGGCGGGAAATTGGGTGGAAAAAATTACAATTGCGTTAGTAGATTTTTTTAATAGGCTTTATATTCTGGGTATTAATAAAATTTCACATAAAGTATTCTGGAAAAATATTCATCGACTTTGTGCTTCGAACAGCCACACTTGTGTCATTGACGGTCGTAATTTTTTTCACCAGATGACAAATACTTACAAGAAATCAACATAGGTATGAAGGTTTTCTTAATTACTGAAGATATAATCTTTTACCATTAAATTGTAGTAATTACTGGGAGATATATAAATGAGTTTCCATTATTATTTCATAGTTCTTGCATTCTATGTGTATCAGTGTTGCATTTAGACTTAAGTCAAGAACATTGCTTTCAATTATATTGCACGAATATTGAGGAACGTGAAACAATGTGTAAAGTAGTGTATTTACGATTCCGTTGGATAATGATGTCTGAAATAATGTTGGCACGCGCCAGCACGGGAGAAACTTTATGTCCGATCTTTTCATCTCACCTTTCAAAATATTTTAACGGTTCGCCCTTGGAAAGTTCCTAAACAGCCAAATTATTTTAAACAATATAAATTATATTCACGGTCAATCGCTTGATGAGAACAAGGTCGCATTTTTTCCGAGATTATTTATTTGTACGGGCTTTTATCCTACAATTGCGTTCGGTCAACACAAAAACAGGTTATGATATAGTATGGTGTGATGCAATTAAATTTGTACCTATCCTTTCGGGGATGCATATGCCCGAATGTATATACTCGTAAAATAATGTTAATGGCATATTTTCGTGCCGACATGGCGACTGGTCTGCAGCATTTCCTAGTCGCAGCTTTAGATAACGTACCCAACGTTAGTGGAATACTAGCTAGAAATAGAAAAAAACGTAAAATAATAAAAAAAAAACGGATTTTGCCATATAAATCGTTCTGAAGTCACCACCAGTTGAAAGAATAAATTAAAACAAAAAATAAAGGACGAATGTTTTTAGGCGTTATTGAAATCAGTACATTACGACGACAATTTTGTAACCTAATACCAACGGTAGTAATAAGCAGTAATTTTACCGTACCACTGGCGACCGAACCGCTCGGAAATCCACTCCCTTGGACATACGTATTAACGATTCATTTTATTAGTCTTTTAGGGACAACACAAATTGCCGCCAAATAATAATTGTATTAATTCCGACATTGTTTATGCATATTGTGATAATATTCTCTAATTCATCAATTAGTTTCATTTTTTTTACTATTATTGCACATTTTTAAGGAAAAGATAGGAAATTAAGAAGCGATGTTAAGTCCACCGCCACAATACTTAGCTTTAGGTGTCAGGGTTTGATTGCTGTATTGGAGGAAAAAAAGGCACTCATATTGCAGACATATTGCAGGAAATGTAATGTGTATGAGGCGGAGTGACGTGGCTCTACCATATTTGTTTTTCAAAAGATGGAAAAGTCTTTTATTACATACATACATACATAAACTGACGCCTGTATTCCCTGATGGGGTAGGCAGAGGTGCATTTCTGCACCCACATTTCGCCAGGTATGTATCAGTCCCACGTAATAGGTGGCGAGGCTATTGCCATTTTTCGGGAACTTTTCCAGACTCCGTGCTGCTACTAAGAATTTCCTAATGAAAAAACCCAATAACACTGCCCGACCCGGGAATCGAACCCAGGACCTCTAGATCGCACGGCATATACTTGTACCGCGAGACCACGAGGCAGTCAGTCAGTCAGTTTTATTACATTTGCGTTAAAGACTGATTGAAACGGTCGTTCCTTGTTGTGTTGGTTTTTTTTTTTCCGTGACCAATTTGGATGTTAGTAGGCAAAGGACGATCGACTTCTGTCAACTCTATCATCCAAACTTATTTTCTGCATCCGTGTCAATCTTCCATTATCCATCCAAAATACCTTCCTTTATTCATAATTCAGTAGTATATTATTATATAATTAATCAAATTTAAGTTATATAAATTATATTTATACAAGCTAAAATATATTACATTGAAATATAATATATTTTAGCTTGTATAAATATAGAAAAACATTTGTAAAAATTCTCATTATTCTGTTTTTCTTTTCTCTAAAAGTTTAGTACAATAACAAATAAAAAATATACACGCAACAGTATTTTTCACAATAATTATATAGTTAGTTTAACGAGCAGGCATTATTTTACAAAGCCGGTATCGGAGTGCAGGTCTTGTAGCCGGGCCGGTGTTGCTAGCTTAAACAAGTCTTCCCCGAAAGTGGAGGGTTCTCGTATGACCAAAACAGTCGGGTGCCACAATCTCAGGTTGCCCTGAGAGTAATGCACGGCAACCCGACACTCTCTTTGTTTCGCACTCAGACGTTATAATGAGAAACATGTGAAATATAACCGATCGGCGGATATCGGAGATGTAACACTACGCCGCGGTTTTTGTTCCAGACGGAGCGCATGTTCGCGCCTTTGTTTGATATCGAGTTAGGGATTTATTTTGAGCTATGTGGGAACGGTACGCTATTGCAACGGGTTGTGGCTCATTCCAAAGGATTGTTACGTGGTTAAAACGGCTATAATCGGGATTTCAGAGCTGATCAACGCGAAACACTTGTATGGGTCGCTATGGAGTATGGTGATGGTTTTAGGAACGAAGTTGTATTTGGATTTTTAGCAATTTAAACAGCTATACGGAACGGTATTACAGTTAGGGTTAGCTAGTAGTGGCGGAGGCCTATGTTCAGCCGTGGACTTCCTTGGGCTGATGGATTGGATTGGATTAGATAGTAGTGTCAGTCACAAAGAGGTTTAAGTCGAGATGTTGGTGTAGGATTTTGGGTATAGACCCAACTCAGCTAATGGAAAGTTCCGCGCGCCATGTTGGAAGGCCAGAGACCCCGACATACACCTTTCGGCATCCGCCGAGGTAGCAATAGGGGAGGTTAATTTCCTAATGTTAAAATGTGACATTCCAGCTCGATGCGACTTTACAGCTTATACTTTCATTAATCATATCCCTCATACACTCATTGGCCCTATTACTTATCAATGATCACAATCTTTCTCTATGGTTAAACTTAAGAAAGTCCACCACACTGGTCAAGTACTAGTTGGTAGAATTATCCGACATAGGAAATTCCTCAAACATATTTTTTTAGCTTTATTTTTTAAAGTTAAATATAAAAGAGTGAGTTTGTTTGTTACTTTTATCTATCCAAAGCCGCTGAACCGATCTTGACAGCGAAATGGAACCCTAAAGAATAAGATAGGCTACTTTTTGTTTCACATAGTTTTTAGATTCTCGAGAAATAATTCTGATTGATAAAATGTATTTTAGCGCGAGCCATGGTCAAAAGCAAAGATTTTTAAATACGCGAATAACTTGTAAGATTTCGAACCTAAAGTTGCCTAACTGAGGATTTATCAAACATCCCTCTCCAACTTTGCCACCTCGGAAAAATTATAATTTGTACATTCGTGATTTCACAGGAAGAACGCACGATATAATTATGGCTTTAATAACAACGGCAGTATTAATTAGACGCACAATTAGAAGTGATACTAATGAGAAATCGTTGTTCGTGGTATTAATAGAGCTGGTTCCGAACTTGTATTACGATTAATATAATTTATTCTTGTTATCTGTTAAACCTGGAATAGTATTAACAATGTGGTTTTAGCTTCGGTCATTTTACGCCCGATTTCATCAAGCAGACATTTGCCGACTGAGAGTAAAATCGTAAAAGCACATCGAACTGTATAAAAAAAAAACAGATTTTTTTGTCCGGAGGGTGCTGTCACAATATTATGTAATTTATAATATTGGTGTTGATTTTTTTGTGTATACTACATACATACATACATAAACTCACGCCTGTATTCCCCGAAGGGGTAGGCAGAGGCGCATTTCTGCACCCACATTTCGCCAAGTATGTATCAGTCCCACGTAATAGGGGGCGAGCCTATTGCCGTTTCTCGGGCACATTTCCAGACTCCGTGCTGTTATTGAGAATATCTTAGTGGAAAAACCCAATAACACTTTGCCCGACCCGGGAATCGAACCCAGGACCTCTAGATCGCTCGGCACATACTTGTACCGCGAGACCACGAGGCAGTCAATGTATACTACTAATGTATACTAGTGCGTTCATTTTAGGGTGTCGCGAAAAAAGTCCCATAGATTTTCATTTATTACCCACAAAACATTTTCTAGAAAATGTACGAATGTGTTAGCAAAAGCATATTTCTACTCCAATTATTCGCGAGCAATTTTTGTCCAATGAAATATATGGCGCTATGACACCGAGAATCCGGGAATCCAACCCTGGACATCTATTTCATACGGTACACACTTGTGACGCGCGATAACAAGGCAGTTATAAATAGTAGTTTCATACATGTTTCATGTTCAGGATAAGTCGTGATGGCCTCTAGGTTTAGACACGCGGTCGAAAATCTCGACGGTCGCGGGTTCAAACCCCAGGCACACACGTCTGACTTTTCGAAGTTATGTGTGTATTCACAATGAATTATCTCGTACTTTAACGGTGAAGGAAAACATCGTGATGAATCCTGCACACCTAAAAGTTCTTAGGAATTTCTTAGGTGTGTAGTCCGCCAACCCGCACTAGGCCAGCGTGGTAGACTAAGGCCTAAACCCTCTCAATGGTAGAGGAGGCCCGTGCCCAGTGGGACGGATGTGGGCTGATGATGATGATGACATGTTTCATAAAAATTTTATTTAAAAAGGGAATAATGTAAAATAAAGGTTACATTATAACCAACTCTTACAGTTGCGCATTGAACCTCCTTCCGGGAATACAAGGAATATGAGCGACACCTCTCCCGCCATAAGAACGCCCTTTATGAGAACGGTATGATTCTAGGAAAGCAAGTAGCCGTGCTGAGCTCTATTCCGCAACACTAGAACACCGGGTGTCCGGTTACGGCGCGATTGTCTTGCTTTGCGTACTTCACTCCTTGGAAAGTGCACATGCGTTGGAAAACAACACGTTTACGTCATGTAGCCCGAGAGTTTTCTTCATATTTTTACGTGGAATGCAAAGAAGTTTACATCATAGGATATGACGACAGTGAGCGTAAGCAAATATACATGAAAAAAAAATCTTGCTCTAAACTAATATGTGGTATCAAAAAATTTAATATTATTTTCACCATCATCCCATATACGTCCCACTGCTGGGCACAGGCCTCCTCTACAACTGAGAGGGTTTAGGCCTTAGTCCACCACGGTGGCCTAGTGCGGGTTGGCGGACTACACACCTAAGAAATTCCTAAGAACTTTTAGGTGTGCAGGTTTCATCACGATGTTTTCCTTCACCGTTAAAGTACGTGATAATTCATTGTGAATACACACATAACTTCGAAAAGTCAGAGGTGTGTGCCTGGGGTTTGAACCCGCGACCATCGAGATTCTCGACTGCGTGTCTAAACCTCGAGGCCATCACGACTTCAATATATAATATTATTTTATACCAGGGTAAAGAAGTTAAGGCTAGCTAATTCATTCCGTATAGCGGTATTCTAACGGTGAAGGATAACTTTGTTACGAAACCTGCACACCTAATAGTTCTTAGGAATTTATTAGGTGTGTAGTCCGCCAATCCGCACTAGGCCAGCGTGGTGGACTAAGGCCTAAACCCTCTCAGTTTCAGCGGAGGTCCGTGCCCAGCCGTGGGACGTATATACAGCCCATATGGGCTGGTGATGAAATTCTTTTCCGTGGCATAATTAAACTTTTAAATTGACGCAGTAGGTATGTTATATATTACAAAAAAAATTGGTTGCTGAACATATTTATCGACACCCCTTTTAAAGTTTGTAGAAATCCCTGCTTTCGCATCATTTTGACGTTGCGCAATAATTTCATTTTTAAAACGGATAATGTATTACATTACGTTTAAATTGCTTGAGAGTTTGCTGAGCTGTCGTCAAATATAACGGTGTCATTGTTGAGGGTTCCAATTAAATTTGATTCAGCGTACTATGGGAATCCCCGAATTATAAGAAGGTTTTAAGCTATTTATTCTGCGAATTAAAATTGTCAACTGGTCAGATTTTCATTGGTTATTTAACACAATAGGGTATTTAACTTTGAAGCAAATGAAAACTTCTTCAGAACATTCCATGAGGAAAAAAATCAGATATGACGTCTCCAAACTACAATTATTTAGGGCTTGATAGCATAATTTTAAAACGAGTTGGTTCTCACGGTCGAGTTCAAAGAACAAACAGTTTTAATTTTTTTATATTTTCTTCTTCTCTTCTTTGTTCTTTTTCTACTTACTATTTTTAAAAGCATTTTTATGATGATATTTATTATTTTGGATAGGTAATTTGTTTCCAAAACGCGCGAAACTTTAACGGAGAGCATCGTGATGGTAACTACGCTTCTTCGCACTTCCTTAAAAGGGGTTAAAGAAAGAAGATATCGTCTAGCAAAATATTTCACACTTACATATTTTGATTCATGCTCGCTTTGAAGCTGTGACATAGCAAACTAAGGCGAGGTACTTTTTTATGTCTAGGGCAGACGGGCAGACAGCTCACCTGATGTGAATTGGTTACCGTCGCCATGGACTTAAGTAATACCAGAGGCACAGCCAAATTGCCGGCCACCAAGAAGAAACTTTAATACCTCGTTTAAAGAAAAACATGTCAAACCGATGAGGGAACACCAATAGAAGGAGTTCATTCCAAAATTTACATGTGTTTAGAAGAAACGATCGTTGAAAATTACTTAATGTTCGGCGTAATGAAGCAAATTTCGATGTAATGCTATTACATACATAACTTCACACCTGTATTCCCCGAAGGGGTAAGCAGATGTGCATTACTGCACCCACATTTCGCCAGGTATGTATCAATCCCACGTAAAAGGGGGCGAACCTGTTGCGTTTTTCGGGCACATTTCCAGACTCCGTACTGGTACTGAGAATTTCTTAATGGAAAAACCCAATAACACTGCCCGACCCGGGAATCGAACCCAGGACCTCTTGATCACAGGGCACATACTTGTGCCGCGAGACCCCGAGGCTCATTAATGCTTTAATTTTTGTTATAAAACTTAAATAAATCATAATTATGATTTTCCGCTGTTCATATTATTAGGTGCAGAAAATATTAAATTATTCGGATGTTCGCGCAATTTAAGGCATGATACCAACAGTTCAAACGTAAACTGCAGATCGCCGTGACACTCGCAGTAATAGTGTGCGCAGGCTGTCCATATTTGTCGGGCACATTAGCAGAACGATCGTTTTACACGGCATTAGGCAAATTATAAGCTCCACTAGCGACACCCGATATGTTTGCCGTCGCTGCCAACACCGCTTCGCCCTCGTCCAATACTGCAGTAGCGCAATTAAACTCATTTGGATTGTTGCGAATCGTGTGTTATTACTCAGTATATAGATATCATTTCGGTGTAATTCTGTTATGATATCCTGGTAAATGTAAAATAATTATGTCATGTTATTTATGAATTTATCCGAATGCAATTAAAACGGACCCAATTGTATTTTACAACGCAAATTTAGGTAATTTCATTAACAATTTTTAGCTGTAGTCTTATTTTCGGTACTTGGGGATGATCCAATCATTATGCTCAGTAGGTTCGCTTTTGTGGTACCCGGGTTAATATTATTAAGATGTTCGTGGAAGTAGCCCCTGGATTAAAAGTTATCAGTGGCCTTTATACGCATTTTGGATGGAAGGATTGTACACCGCACTTACTCTGCGCATCCCGTAATGAATAAATACACACATAACCCCACGCCGGTATCCCCGGACGGGTAGGCAGAGGTGCATTTCTGCACCTACGCTATAGAAGGCGAACCTATTGCGTTTTTCTGGAACATTTCTAGACTCCGCTACTATTCGCTTCTGAGAATTTCGTAATGGAAAACACAATAACACTTTGGGTGTCGCGAGACCACGAGGTAGTCACTCGAGGCTTTCCGCAATGGTCCTATTACATATTTAATGTCGATACACTCGTTCGCGCCCGATTCGGACGCTTAAGTTGGGACGTCTCTACATTATCTGGAGCAAGCTTTCCTCAGCGGTCTGCTAGATTGAATTAAGGGACCTAAAAGATACGGGTGATTTTTTTAAGTCTTGGTTACTACAAAGTAATCGTGGGATTAGTTTTTTAGATTAATGTGGGATCGTATAGTCCAAATTTTGTCGAGGTATTTACATCGATATTTTTTTCATATTGTTTCATTCGATATTGTTAAAAATGTCTTAATAATCGAATTAAGGAATAATGAAATACAATCAACGAATTCAGACGCAGCATCGATAACAAGGGATTAATATAATCTAAATCGCATAATATTTTGTCTGTTCATGTGTTGTCTGAAAGTAATTTAATATTATTTGAAACATTTTCTTTTGTTTTGTATGATATACATAATTGACTACACAGTCGTTCACTTAAAATTATTAAGAATTTCTTAGGTGTGTAGCCCGCCAACCCGCACTATGCCAGCGTGATGGACTACGGCCTAAACCCTAGAGTTGTAGAGGAGCCCCGTGCTCAGCAGTGGAGCGTATATGGGCAGATGATGATGATGATGATATGTAATCGTATCGTCAGCTATTTATACATATGTAATCTCCATCTGAAACAAGTATTATAAAACAAGTAATATATTTATGCGCTAGAATAGGAAAATGAATCATGGACAGAAATTGCTGGTGACTAATTTTATGAAATTTTATGTATACAAATAACTATAATTATATAACTTATTTATATGTTATAACATTAACATAGGCTACATGCGCTCGTGAAAATAAAATTATAATTATTTTATTTTATTTAAAATTTTAAGTGACATCATTTCTGTTTGGATTTCATTGACTTGGGCCAAAAATTATACTTATGCTTTGATAAAGGTTCTTTACAGAACATTACAGATCAAACCCTTTTGTTTATAAAATCTCGACTGCTAGAAGTTCAGACGGTTTCTAGACGACTTACACCTCATCAAAAGTAGTAGAAACATTATAAAATATGCGCTTACACCTTTAATAACGATAGGTACCGTATGGAGTTACATCACTAAGTGTCATGAACTGTATATTGTACTGTATATAGCGGCGAGCGTGTACCAATGAGTGATCCTGTGGCCAGCTGTGACTCCTATTGTGGACGTGTCTTACATCGAGCCGGTCACTGGGTCAAGGAGATGAATACCCTTTATTACGGCTAATTATGTCAGCATTTAGGGGAACCAATATGGTATTGACGGGGAATAGAGGAAGGATCCATTGGCAATTCACTACAACATACGGATAAGATTTCTAAAATTTTTCTCAACTTAATTAACAAAATATGATTTGTCTTGTTTGAGTGACGAAAGTTTAAATGAGAAAAATCTTAGAGAAAATGACAAGAATCTACATAAGGTCGTAAATGTTTAACTTAGTTAGATGATTTAAAGGTTAGCTAAAAAGAGATTGCACTACCTTAAAAGCAGTGTAGTTTCGATAAAACTTATGTAAAATTGGAGCACTTGTTGATGTTCCTTCTGAAATATATAATATTTAACGAGAATAGTTTTTTTAAGATCTAATGATGGACGACGAAAAGGAGTAAAATTTCGTCGTTAAAAGTATTAAGTTTATTACCGCCGAAAGAAACATGAGAAACTTCAGCAGGGAAATTATACTAGTTATAAAATGTCTTATTAAACGACCTGATCGTGAAACAGGATCTCCGTAAACACGCCATGAAAAATGAATAAGACAGTAAATACAAGCTTTCTAGAAATCATGCTTATTTAAAAACAGCTGCATTTGCTGGTACGACCGAAAACAGTAATACCTCATTTGACGTGGGTTGCCTTTAATAAAAATTATATCTTTTTTTAATTATAATATTACCCTTAATATAGTATTTGTTTAAATGCAAAAGTAATGTCTACATACTGTGAAGTTTATTGCGATTATACAAATATTAATCATCAGTAAAGAGACAATGGTATCGTAAGGTTGCATCCCTAAGCCGAAACAATATTTATCAAAGGCTTTAAATTTATCTACTTTAGGTAAAATAATTATTTCTCTTTTACATGGGGATTGCAGCTTCGATACTCATACAGAACAATTTTTATACAGGCCCCATCATTTTTTTTATCTGATGTTTTAAATAAAACATATTAACTTCTATTGCCAAAATTTGGGATCATAAACTAAATTCAACGTTATATACAAACGTAAATTTTGATTCTCGAGCAAGTAAATATCTCAGTAAACAAAGTAATATATACCTTTACATCGTACTAGAGTTTAAAGAGCGTTTAAATTTTTCTCCGCTGGCAACACTGACGTGAACTGATCGCCCAGGTGTCCAGTTACGAACGCTCCTAAATTTACCTTAGCCGAGCTACTGCCATTAAAAGCATTTATGTTATATTCGATATCGCAATATTATCGGTGAGTTGTGTTACGGGCTTCGACCGGGACACGTCTTTGTGCCGGGTGACAAGCAAGGTCGGTGGAACTATGTGCAGCTTCGAATTTCTAAGTAGGGCGGTATCTTGATTGACAGACACACCCGGGGTATCGTGTTCCCCTTTACACGCATTGCTCGGTGCATGGTTGTAAGTACCTATGTCAGTCACTATCAGACCCTCATTGGACAAGCCTCTTATACAGTAGAAAAGCTGGACTATAAATTCTGAATATACTGCTTGGTTGTATAACTATCTATTTCTATCTCCTATGTTTATTGTAATTATAATAAACACAAGCTAAGGCCTCGCAGAGATTCGTTGAGCTTCACTGTTCGGAGTGTCTTACGTGCGTAGTAATCTCGATCTTTGTCTGATAAATTGATTAATCTCACAACATATGTACATAAGTGTGCGATGTGGGATCGAAATGTCGTAGTTTCAATTTCCCGGTCGGGCAAACTGCTATATCGATGAGGATAATGCCAGAAAAACAGCAATATTCTCACCCCTATCACGTGGCAGTTAAAGTCAGTCGGCGAGACGTGAGTGTATACAAGAGTATTTATTTATACCAACAACTGCGTATTTCTTTGTCATTTGGTTTACAAGCTTTTATGTCAATTTGTCCAGAGGCAGACACGAACATTTGTGATTTTGATTAGCGTAAATAAAGGCGAACTTCTAAGATCAAAGTCATTTCGCGCGTCAGGGTTGCCATGTACAATAATCACTGTATATAAAAAAAAAGAAATTACGTGTTCTTTGACAGTTCATGATCGTTCGATAAAAATAACGTGACACAATTCTGTTATTTTAAGCCGCTATGTGGTGGGAGAGCAGCTGTTCGGATCGATTCGAACTTTACACAAACTAATTATAGTGTCGGATTGATTATAGAAATTACAAGATCAACAAACGTAACGGGAGCTAACAGTTCGTTCACCCTGTCTGGTAAATTTTATTTTTAATGCGGTAAACACTGGCCGGGATTTAAAAAAGCACTTGCATTAATGTTTGTGTGAGGAAATGTTGAATAGGTGATCTTTCAATCTAAACATTTCACCTTAATACAGGCTTGCCAACTTTCCAGAGTTCTTCTATTCTGATTCAAAACGATTTGCGTACTATTTAAAAATATTTATGAATAACGCAGTGTATTTCTTTGAGTGATTTTTTGTAGTCCGTGATAAACATGATCTGGTTTGGTAATATAACTACATATGTTATATTTTTTTCTTTGGGAATTCGCCTCCCAACTTTCTTACTTCCTACTGCTTTTTGCCCATATGTATTCTACTCCAAACAATACAATGCAATGAGTGTATGAAGGAAATCATTACCAGTTAAACCATTTTCGGTAAGAAATAGGTATTAAATGTAGAAGTCTGTTTTATTGATAATAGTATTAAATATCGGAAAGCGTAGCGTGGGACGTCCTCCGACAAGATGGTCGGACGACCTAGTAAAGGTCGCGGGACGTCGCTGGATGCAGGCTGCTTCCAACAGGTCCCTGTGGAAGTCATTGGGAGAGGCCTATGTCCAGCAGTGGACTTCGATTGGCTGATGCATTGGATTGGATTAAATATAGTTTTAAAAAAATAGTTTAATATTGACGATTCAAAAGAACTTGTAAAAGTCTATGAATAAAGATGATTTTGACTTTTTGACTTTGATCACCTTAAGAATCTTCTGCCGATAATCCTTCCGTTTTGAGTTTTTAAATAGACATGAAAGCAATAATTGCGCAAAGGTTTTGACATAGGACTTTTTATTCAAGAGTTTATAATTCTCATTATCATCCATTAAGATGCCGCTAGACTCAGGCCTACTACAAAGACTTCCAGAGACACCAGTTGGAATATCCTGCAACCATTATGAGATTTCTTTTCACTTTGTCCCTGGACGTTTGCATTTCAATATGTAGGCTACATGACTTCGAACGAAGAAGATTTTTGGCCCAAGTGCGGTCGGAATCTAAACTAAGTGGGCTTAGAAACCTGTCATAAATTACTTATATGCTAGAATACATATTTTATTATATACATATGTATAAAGACTTTTACGATAAAATTATTTGTGATGCTAATTTAAAAGGGCTCCTGTACCGGTTCTAATATTTCAGAATTGTATTATCCTAAAATTTCATCGGCGGGAAGATTAATCAGTTATACAATGAAGCTCAGAATTCACAATTCTCGCCATTAACGACCACTACACAAAAGTGTATCGTATATTTTCAAATTAATATTCCGTATGTTTTATAAAGGCACATAAAATTTATCATTAACACCAATGAAATTACGCATTCATTATAGGAAACATAAGAATATGATTAAATAAAAATCATTTATTTATTAAACAGCGGTGATACTCGATCGCTCAACTGAAAATTGTGCTTTATTAAACGAACGCATATTGCAAGTCTCGTAAAAAGTAGGTACCTACTTTGTGTTTAATAATTTATGTTTTCTGATGCCTGGGAGGGAACTGATTTTAGCTGGCTTGGTGATGAAATACAATAAATATGCGAGTTTACTTTGTTAATTAAAGCTTCTGTAAATAGATAAAGAATATTAAATCAGTGAAGTCGAAAAAATATCACGGATCGGGCAAAAGATGTCACATCGGTAGAAGAAAATCGGCAAAAGGCTTCCGGCAACAAGCCTTTACATTAATTCTATTGTTGTAAGAATACTACGACTTGATTGTGACCCTCAAGAATTTGGTTAGATATAAACTTGTGAAATAAAAAATCGTGGTTCGACCGATATTATAAAAATTGTTTGTAAGATTTGTTTTAAGGTCATTTTTGCCACCGAAAAGTTTCTTATAGTTTGTGATAAATATGATGCATTTTTAATAGTGCAAAATAATAGAATTCTTATCTTCGTGTTTTCTAATTAGTGACAAACGTCTTACGTAAAACTTTAGTTGTTGTTAATAGGTACATTAGAACAATCCTTACTAATATTATAAATGCGATTGTAACTCTGTCTGTCTGTCTGTCTGTCTGTCTGTCTGTCTCGCTTTCCTGCTAAAACTACTGAACCGATTTCAATGAAATTTGGTACACAGATAGATTGGAGTCTGGGAAAGAACATAGGATACTTTTTATCCCGGAAAATGTAGTATTCCCGTGGGAATGGGTATAAGTAGCTCTGTCAATATTCTGCTTTTACGCCTAAACCGTTTGACCGATATGAATGAAGTCTTTTACAGGCATAAATGTGATCCTATGAAGTAACATAGACTATATTTTATCCCAAGAATATGTAGGGTTCCCGTGGGATAAGCATATAATGTAATGCAAAAGTAACACTGCCTATGCTATGCTTTCACGCCTAAACCATTTGACCGATTTAGATGATTTTTAGTATGGAGGTAGATGGGACCCACCCAAGAAACATAGGATACTTTATATCCCGGAAAATGTAGTATTCCCGTGGGAATGGGCTTTCACGCCTAAAATATTCGCCCGATTTATATGAATTTTGCTATGGACTTAAATAGAACCCTATGAAGTAACATAGACTATATTCTATCCCGGGAATATGTAGGGTTCCCGTGGGATGAGCATATAATGTAATGCAAAAGTAACACTGCCTGTGTTATATGCTTTCTCGCCTAAACCATTGACGATTTAGATGAGTTTTACTATGGGGGTAGATGGGACCCACTGAAGCAACATAGGATACTTTTTATCCCGGAAAATGTAGTATTCCCGTGGGAATGGGCTTTCACGTCTATACTATTCGCCCGATTTATATGATTTTTGGTATGAATATAAATGGGACAGTAACATAACCTACGTTTTATCCCGGGAATATGAAGGGTTCCCGTGGGATGAGCATATATTGTAATACGAAAGTAACACTGCCTGTATTATGCTTTCACACCTAAACCATTTTGACTGATTTGGATGATTTTTGGTATGGACAAAAATGAGACCTTAAAAAAGGACATAGGCTATTTTTTTTAATCCTTATCCTTACTAATATTATAAATGCGAAAGTAACTCTGTCTGCCTGTCTGTCTGTCTCGCTTTCCTGCTAAAATTTCTGAACCGATTTAAATGAAATTTGGTACACAGATAGTTTAGACTCTGAGAAAGGACATAGGCTACTTTTTATCAAGGAAAATGGGTTTTAAGGGGGGAAAAGTTGTATGGAAGTATTGTCATTTTTAAAGCTAGAAGCTTGAAACTTATTTTAGTTGATTAGATATAAATAAATATGACATTCGAAGTTTGTAAAAAAAATGTACTTTTAAGGGGGTAAAATAAAAATAGGGGTGAAAGTTTGTGTGGAAATTCGTCATTTTTGAAGCTAGAATGATGAAACGACGTGTAGACGACTGTAACTATACGAGTATTTCTGTTACGCTTTCACGATTAAATAATTTGACCGATGTAAACGATTTTTGATATGGACATAAATGGGACTCTGTGAAGTAAAATAGACTACAACTTATTTTCAATCTGAACCCAACCCTGTAGTCTACGCGGACGGAGTCGCGGGCAAAAGCTAGTTCTACATAATTATGTCGTTAATCATTTACATATTGATAATACTTTCTGAACCATCGCAGCATTCACAAACGGGCCTAGTAGCAATCGATTTTTTTGTTTTTTTTTTTTTTAAACTGGCACGGCAAAGTGACTCCACTGTACCTGATGGTAAGCACAGTGGAGTCCAAAAAATTTATACCGACCAGCGAGAAACGATATGGTCACCCGCTGGTCGAAACAATCATGCCAGCCTGCAAAATCAATACTAAAAAGCCAGACGATAATTAATATTTGGCAGATAGCTGCATGGATTTCGGCGGCGCGGCAAAAGCAACATAATGGGGATCAAGTTTAATATTACTGCGCCCCGTTCCTTTCCACGTTGATGTGCGTGAGGTATCGTGTGTTCAACGGTGATAATTATTACGCAACGCAACACTGCTGTACGGTTGCCACGCCCTTTATCCTCTATGGGATAGTCTGGATAGAATAAGTACTAGGACTTTATACTGATGATTATTGCGTTCTCCTAGCTTTGGGCGCTGGGGACAAAAGTTGCACATAGGTTGCTAAACGTAACACAGGATCGTCACAGGATAAAACGTAAGTTGTGAATGTCGGCTGCGAGTCTTAACGGAAATCCGAAAAAAAGAGAAAAAATGGTTGCTCTAAGGAACTAAGAAAGACAGTCCTTGAGTCCTTGGTTGCCTGTAAGAGATCGCCTTGTGCAATAAGGCCGCCTATTGTACTTTTCTACTCTACTGTACTCCTTAGTTTTAGTGTTATGTGTGCAATGAAGTTTTAAATAAATAAAGACAATGACCATGCCGAAGAATCATGTAGTCGTGAAGTGCGGCTGAAATTGTCTCGCTATTTAGAAATGCGTCGTTGCAGTAACATTTTTTAGACATCTGCGTCAAGCATATCCTACTGGTCACAACACGTGGATAATAATACAGTAGTACGAGAAATACGAGAATTTGACCAAGAGAACAGAGTGAACAGTGAAACAGTAAAACAAAAAGAGAAAAAAACTATTAAAAATTATTATTTGTCATGAGCCATGAATCAACAAAATTATACAAGCTGATCACGAATAAGAATAGGTCGCTATGGCCTCTTCATACATTCCTCTATATACCTAAACAGAGATGTGCTGATGTCGTCGATCTAAAAGGCTCGCACATGTGTGAGCTGTGTCGCTCCCATACAACTAAAATTTCCGGTCCGTTTTGCTACCAGCGTAAAATATTAAATATTATTGTTTATAATCAAAATAATACAACTTTCAAAGTACATATTATAAAACTCCAGACAATGATACTGGCTTTCTTGAAACGATTGATACCAACTCACTCAGTACGCAGTTAAGACATATTTTTGTTCTGTAATTTGATCTAAATTACTGTCGTGATCAATTGATGTGTTGCAATATGCGGAAGGTGGATGAAGCTATAATTTACCACACATGTTAAACGTTTTGGCAGTATGTCAAGATTTCGTGGCATTATTTGCAAGGTTGAAACATGGTTCACTGTAATTGGTGGGTATCCGAGGACGTAAGGGAATAACATTTTTTGACTTGTAGGATCATCAGACGGCTGGAAAGTGGTGAAAATGGTAAAAATCCCGGGAAAAAAATTCATAATTAGAGACTATTTACTGAAAACCACATCGTAGTAAATATGCCTAGAATAAGGACTGACAATCTCCGAATGTGGACAGATTACAAGTCGTATTAGAACGCTGTTTTCTTTTGACAAGAAATTGAAAGGTTTGAAGAATTTTTGGAAAAGGAGCAGTAGGCGGCTTATTCCTGCTAATGGTCATTCTGCATATTCGTAAAGCTCAATCCCTTCAATTATTTCAGGAAACGTCTCCGTGTCACGTAAATTACTTGGTTTAACGGTAGGGGCTGGCAGTGTTGGTCTTAGCTTTAACTACAAATTAAAAATCAATATGCGAATCAACCCAATCCGCACTAGGCCAGCGTGCGGACTAAGGCCTGAACCCTCAGAAGCAGAGGAGGCCGGCTAGCAGTGGAACGTATATGAGCTGATATTATATTTTATTATGTATAAAAATGAGATCATCGCATCGGAGCTCAGAGCGTCCATAAGTCCTGTAAGATTTCAGCTACTTTTATTATCTTAATCGATACAGAATGCTAGAAAGTTTGATCTCTCTTAATTATACGCGGAAATAACGTGTCCCGAAAATTCGTAGTTTTGGATACTGCGTAACCGCCAGCGAACACATTGTAGCAAGTCGCGTTGGCGGTAAATTGAAACTTGAAAGCCCTCGCCGTGCCGCCCGCTGCGCTGCGGTTGCGTTTAGAAACTAAATTCGTAGATAATATGCATTGTTTATACGTACTGTTTACCAACTATGTTTTGCCTAATATATTGATGCTCGTAATCATAATTATATGAAAATATTTGTCTGTGTTGCGTTACCTCTACTTCTCTCAAAATTTGTGATTTACTATATGATGTACCAAGTTGACAAGAAAATGTCTATCTGCAAGAGGTTCAAGATGACTCATACTTACAGGATCGTAGGATTCGTCAGCGCGTTGCCGACTTTGAATAAAGCGGGGGAAAACACATGATTACGTGTGAATATTAACCATTATCTTCTCAGTAGGTTTGAATGGGAACAAAGGTTATTTAATAATATAAATAGAAAATCATTTATATTTTAAAAATTATTTTTCTTCTAATAAGTATATTAGAAGTAGTAAGTTAAGGCCAAAATTTACGACTACTTTATCAACAACCAATATTCTGTACTTCCACCAGAAGCCTCCGACTCTCCCAAGTGTCCAATATCTAATTTAAAATATACGCATCACAAAGTTCTTTCTGTAACTGGAGACCAATTATCTTAGCGCAACCGTTGGTCATCTTGTCTGAAATATTAGCCGGCGCGGGCGGGACACTGGCGTCGCAAACTCCTGTCTCCCGATTAATTAACACCATGTTATTTTGATAGCCGTGTGTCAAACAGATCCTGTTACTACATATAATGAAGCCGGGTTCACAACAACCATATTTTAGTTTATTATTATGTCACTTTACAACATTGATATGCTTGCGTTAGTTTCAGTAGCGGCACTTTTGTGCTGGTTATAGTTATTTTATGGTAAAGGGAACGTGTCTTTTGTGTTAGGCTATTTGCTTCCCTGTTACACTGTTAAACACGGAGTACCTTTAAAGGTGTAAGATTTTAGACCGTTACATTAGGCTCAAAAATGTGGATACCCCTAATATGAATTGATTAATTCTAAATTCATTCAACTATAGAGCATGCAAGCATTAAATTTCTATCTCAGGCTGTGACCATGATAATAAAGTATTACACACGTGGCATCGATATAATTTAGAAGTATCTCTGAATTCCATCCTACCATCTTGGAAGAACAGTCCGCTTCGCGAGAGATTGAGTTATCTCTCAAATTGAATTCTATTAACTATATAATTAGTCTATGATGTGCGCTTACCAGATACAACAGGAAAAGTGGAATGCACAAAATATTAACATAATGTATTTTTATATTGAATATTACGAGATGATTAATACTTGTTGGGGTCGGATATTCGTACTCGCTTGATAGTGGCCACCATATCCGCCCATATACGCCCCACGGCTGGGCCCGGGCCTCCTCTACTACTGAGAGGGGTCAGGCCCTAGACCACCACACTGGCCTAGTGCGGGTTGGCGTAATAAACATCTAAGAAATATTTTTGTAGAACTTGTTACATGTGCAGGTTTCCTCACGATGTTTTCCGTCACCGTTAAAGTACTAATTGAGAATACACACATAACTTCCTCTGCCAACTGCCTCGTGGTCTCGCGGTACAAGTATGTGCCGTGCGATCTAGAGGTCCTGGGTTCGATTCCCGGATCGGGCAGTGTTATTGGGTTTTTCCATTAGGAAATTCTCAATAGCAGCACGGAGTCTGGAAATGTGCCCGAAAAAGGGCAATAGACTTGTCCCATATTACGTGGGACTGATGCATACCTGGCAAAATGTGGGTGTAGAAATAAACCTCTGCCTACCCCATCAGGGAATACAGGCGTGAGTTTATGTATGTATGTACATAACTTCAAAAAGTCAGAGGTTAATGCTTGAACCTACAACCGTCAAATTTTTTGACTCGACTGCGCCTCAACCTCGAGGCCACCTCTTCGGTATCAAGAAGCTGGTGAAAAATTGTTGACAATGTAAACCGTACGGCTCTTACCACCAGGCTGATACTGTGGTCGCTTTGGCATGCTAGCATATAAAAAAAGAGTTCGTAATATTACTTACAGATCTCAAAAAACTAAACAAGAAACGGATACAATGCCCGTTGAAAATGAGTTGTTTGACACAAATATCTGTTGAGTTATGTCGTGTTGAACGCGACATAATGTGTGTGGTTTACACAATTTATTAACGCTCACGTCGGCGATAAATACACGTAAGGGGGTCATTCACGACAACATCAATTCTGTATAAATCCACATTTTATTTAAAGCATATTAAAATTAGCCGGATTATTTGAGAGACGTGTCGGTTTCATAAGAAAAGTATAAATAAAAAACATAGGTATAAACAATTTTTTTTTCTGAAATTAAATCTTTTGTGTTAATGGCAAGATAGGTTTTCATAGGGACCCTCTGAGCTGCAATGCTTGCTCACATTATAAAAGATAGATGTTTAGGATACGCTCTTTAATGTATTGAATACGAGGAAAACATATTTAATTGACACACACAAACGAACCTCTTAAATATTGACGAATTTTTGAAAAGACCATGTAAAATATACCAATTGGCAATAACACTGTCCGGCCCGGGAATTGAAACCGGGACTTGTCGATGTCACGCCGCACAAGCGGGACCACTAAGATCGTGATATCAGCGTTAATAACAACTATTTGTGATACTCCCACATTTTTTTTAATGTGCCGCGTATTTACCTAAAATTTCCATTTTCCAGGACTTCGCGGAGACCGCAATGAATGAGTTGCTGGGCTGGTACGGCTACGAGAGGCTGGAGCTGCGGCGATGGGCTGCTTCCAGGGCCAGAGACGCCTCCAGTCCAGAGCAGGCTAGCGAACAGAAGAATAAAGGTAATATATTTCGTAAAGAAACTTTTTTGAAACTAATAAAAGACTTACTGACTAGTAAAAATATTTTTCGTCTAGTGACCTTAGGCCTCGTATAATTTATTTTAGTTTCGTGTTTTTTTGCATGGAGTTGAATAAGTTTATAGCGCAAGTTTACGCTAGCTATCATTTTCCAGCCAATAAGTTCAACCATAATTCAGGCAATTAAACGATAATAATCATAATTGTGCAAATCACCCACAAAGAGTTCTGAGAAGGACACCCCTCGTGTCCGCAGCTGGTTTCTGTGAAACTCCCAATTTCCCGAGCCTGCCCCAATGGTTCGAGTCCCGCGCTTAAGTTAGAACAGTGGGGAGATATTATCGAAATATTTTACGACTTATTTTCCCAGAACTTCGAAATGGTAATGCGTTGTACTTGGAATCCTGACTTGGAAAGTATTTGTTATTAAATGGAGCAATATTAGATTTGAGGGGACGTTGATGGAAAAATTGCTTTGGTATTGGTTTACTTTGTTGGATTTAAAATGAAAGTGATATAGTCACGATGAAAATATTTCAAAAAATATATAAAATCATGACAACATTTTTAGTAAAATCATTTATATTTTTGTCTTTTATTTTATTAATCTACACTTTTGTGGCAATTTTGGCCGAAATTACATTTAAGTAGTAATTTAATGGAAAAATAAATAAATAGCGACATACAGGGGCTGAAACTAAGATCTATAAGTCGTACTTCTGTAAGTGTCTACACATTTTGCCACGAGCATCCTGATCGTTCGTATGATAAAAGCAACAAAAATTTATTATGAGTTTGAGAACTCTACTTAGTAAGGTGGCGTAACACGTTATTTATAGAAAAAACGGGACACACAAATTACTTAGGAAAATTTTTACCAAAAGCATTCTATCTCGACGTACTTCTATAATATCTAGTTAACTTACTCTTTATGATTTATAGAGACTATAGTAATATATAGAGGGCGCTAGTGTCCGAGAGCGCATAATTACTGAACTGATTAGAGGATCCAGACCAACATGAGCAGGAGCTAAAGCCGAGAACACATGTACTCATCTCGTATGTAACACAATACATAGGCGTTCGATTTGCGCACACTAACATTATTTACGAATTTGATACCGCTAAGCCGGTTTACTATTCCTAATGAACGCGCTTCGAATTTGCGTACTCAGTACTGCGCCTCCACTTCATACGCTATGCTACACAATGGTTGTCGGGGCTAAGCTATTCGTGTGTTTTCCCTGCATTGTAATAATCTGTTGTTGATTAATCAAAATCCATTGTTTTTAAAATCTGAATAAACGTGCTATAAAATACGAGATACGGAATCGATTTGCCTCGGCGTCTCAGGAACTAATGTTTATTTACTCAAACTTTAAACATAAATTGCACCTTAGTGTAAGTTATAAAAATATTTTAAAAGCTTATTAAAAATATATATTTAATCGATATATATAGACACATCGTAAGATAATCCATAAAATTACTTTTATGATGCCATGAATTACGTCATATCGCAGTTTAATGCAGTTAGTTGTTAGTAGTTTAAGTCAACTTATGTAGTTGTTGCAATGTGGTGCTGGCCATGCAATAATTTCGTTTCTGTATTATTTTTATCCTTATTTGTACTTAATATTGTTTATAATTGCATGGACTACACTGTGACAATTTTTTTTGTATTTCTCTTGATTTTAAAATATTTACAAGTATTTTTGGATTGCAAACACGTTTCAACCTCAGCTTTAGTATATTATTGTTCTATGTCTGGAAGCTATCCTTTACGCTCCCAGGTATATAGGTGTGCGCAAATGAAAATTTATTTAGGTCTTTGTACGTTGTGATGATTGAATCGTTTTACGTAACCGCTTTGTTTTACACAGCTTTTACTAAATATTCAATGGTATTAAGTTTCTTGATATAATTGTGTATTCACATAGTACAATACATCGTTTAGACACAAGTATATGAGAACTTTAAAACAACGATGATGTATCAACATTTTATGGATTTATTTAATCTCATCACGGATTTTAAGCGCATTTTGCAAACATAATATAACTATTTGTAAGGTATGTAAATATCCGTTCTAGTGTTGGTCAAGCTGTCTATGTTAGGAAACATCTTTTTAGCGTCAAGAAGTTCAGCCGTTAAACTAAAAAAAGTATAAATCATTATAAATCATGCAAGGCGTGCATGCATAACTATACAAGTGTGTCTATTCCATCTACAATTTTTTTTACGAGAGGAAAGCGCCTTAAGCTGCCCTGTTGGGTACCTCGGGGGAGGCCGAAAGGGGTATGTCGGGGTCTCTGGCCTTCCAACTCGGCGCGCAGAACAATTGTCCGCTTAGCTGAGTTGGGTCCCTAACCAAAATCGTACGCCAGCATTCCGACTAAAACTTCTCGGTGACCATCTCGCGCATTTAGGGCGGTTTTACATACATCAATTTTAATTTTATCATCATTGCTTTTTTTAGTGTATTTTTTTGGGTATTGAACCTAAAGTGTATTAAGCAAATAAAGCTTTATATTTTTCTAAAATAATTTTGTTTCACAATAGACGGTAGGGAAATTGAATGAAGATTTAAAGTACCTAGATTTTACTGCGGCGAACTACGTACAACGATCTGTTCATAAGTGTTGCTAAACAGAACTTATAACTTAAACGCGTGATAACATACATAACTCGTATTATCACATTTGTTTTACACTGGCCAAATCCTTACTTATATTATAAATGCGAAAGTAACTCTGTCTGTCTGTCTGTCTCGCTTTCCTGCTAAAACTACTGAACCGATTTCAATGAAATTTGATACACAGATAGCTTAGAGCCTGAGAAAGGACATAGGTTACTTTTTATTCCGGAAAAAGGGTTTTAAGGGGTTGAAATGTTGGAAGGTTGTATGGAAGTAGGAATCAGACGGAGTCGTGGGCAAAAGCTAGTACGAAATAATTTTTCAAATTCGTCGATGCAGCAGGCTCGCCAATTCAGACAAACCATTGTATTCATCATTTTCAGTTATTACATTGTTGCAAAAATCAGAATTAATAAAGTTGGTAACGAGCTATCGTTTACCTCTATAGACCAAACCCAGTAATGAGAAAGTAAGTATTTTGTTACGCTACGTATTTTTTTCCCGACCAATATCATTCGCAAATTAATTGGAGATGGTTACTTGAGAGCCAGTCTATTCAACGTTATATTTTTATTCTTTTAATTCGATATTTGTTTCCACACACAAGCTTTGCTTTGTGGTATTGTACAGTTTCTGCTCGTGCAAAATAATGGGAACGTCCATATTTCATGCTGATGTTTTTTAGATTACTGCTATAGGTATCGTTTTATATCTTCATTTTTATAGCCAGCAAATGCCAATTAATATTAATTAATTTGATCTGAAGGAAAGAAATGCTACTGATGATTAATATATCTTAACGAAAAATTAGAGTCTCATCAGGTTAATGTAAATATTTTTATCTGATAGATAGGTACAGTTATTGGGTAGTTCGTATTAATGTAGCTGAAAATACCTAGAAATATGGATACTATCTACTCATAATACTGAATTACCAATCAAGCAGAATTTTATTACATATTAAAGGTAATAGAGAGATAAGATAAGTTGGATGTTCGTGGCTTATATTATTAACTATATTCGTTACATTATAAAAGATTATATTTCTTTCTTTCTTTACGAATGTATCCCTACGAAGTATGTTGTCAAAAGCTATATTTCCAAACATATTTCAAAAGCTGAAAAAGAATTGAATGGAGTAACGTAGATTATAAGATTGAAGGTGGTTAATGATTGACGACTTTTGGCACGGACTTGTTCCATATAGACTTCCCGTAAAAAAAGCTATTCAATTCTTATGTCATCAACTACGTATTTTTGCCATATAAACAATTTTCAAATTAAACTAATCTGTGATTCATTTCATCATTATCATAAACGACATTTACGGGTTTATAGGTGACCCGGAAAGGAAAATGGACATAGAGTCTACGGTACATCTGCAAAGAAAAATGTATTAAATTCATAAATATCTTTTCAGACGAGTGCTCGTGGTGCAATAAGAGCATAACGAGCGAGGGCGGTGCTCTACAGCAGGCGGGTGCTACCTTCTGCTCGGAGCTGTGCTTCAGTCAGTCGCGGCGAGCCAACTTCAAGCGCGCCAAGACTTGCGACTGGTGCCGGCATGTCAGGCACACTGTGGCTTATGTGGACTTTCAGGTAGGATCCATTTTATGAACAATTATTGCCGCTCTTGCTTTCAAAGTCTTGTAACATCTGAAAAATTTGCAGTAACGCTAAAACTAATTACAGTTAAATCGGCATAAGCAAGAAGCTTATCGGTTTTAGATGTCTAAAAACAGTGAGTTCTAAAACAAGAATACTGAGCGATAGTATAAAGATCATCTATCTAGCTTGTGCAATGGTGGAACAAGGCGACATCGCTTTAGTTAAAAAAGCATAAAGTTTGGGCGAGTGGCCAGCTTAGGATACTGCTTTTAATAAGTATATTTTATTTCCTGGCCATTTCTCTAATTAATTGTACTCGGCTAACTATTTAGTTTAAGGGGTTATACGCAGTTAGAATTTTCAAAAAATCGTTTTTTTTTCATTTTCGGAATGAGTATATTCTCTGAAAATTTGAAGTCAATCCGATAAATACTTTTTAATTTTTAATTTACCTATGTGTAAATTACTTCTGAAACTTTAAGGGGTTATACGCAGTTAGAATTTTCAAAAAATCGTTTTTTTTTCTTCATTTTCGGAATGTACATATATTTGAGTACATTCTCTGAAAATTTGAAGTCAATCCGATAAATACTTTTTAATTTTTAATTTACCTATGTGTAAACTACTTCTGAAACTTTAAACGCGTTTATCTCAAAACTGTCATTTCAGAGTCGGTGGGCAAGATTTCTCAGAGATGGCTCAACTAATCGGGCTGAAATTTTAACACAATCTTTTTAGATACATTCTTCAGGTATTGAACGAAGGAATAAGATGTAAAAAAACTATTTTTTTTGACAATTTAAAGCGAAATTTTTCATCGAAAACGAAAAAAAATTTCAAATTGCCGCCATTTTGCCAAAAATGAAAATTTTGTTTATTCCTTCGTCCAATACCTGCATTTATCTATCCTTTAAAAGAATTCACCTTTTTTTTTTAATTCCGATAATCCAAACCGACGAAATCGTGCTCACTGCCGAGCGCCTTTTTTTGGAGGTCGTTCGGGACATCATCTGCAGAGGCAGTGCACATCAATATTTTGACACGAGTAATACAAAATTATATTCTTCAAAGTGTGCTCTTTCAGAATTACTATCACTTGTACTTAATAAATAAAAGCTGTGTCCACAAAAAAATCGTAAAAAACAAACGTTATTTTTGAGCCTCGCAACTGCGTATAACCCCTTAAGTTAAGGCTCTCTTAGTACCTACTTACTTCTAGTTTTTTAAATAAAATATTATAATGTTTCAGGATGGCGCCACACAGCTGCAATTCTGCTCGGACAAATGCCTTAACCAGTATAAGATGCATATTTTCTGTCGGGAGACCCAGGCACACCTCGATCTCAACCCTCACTTGGTGAACGCCTCGTCTTCCTCCAACCTCATTACCCCTGAGCTTTGGCTTAAGAACTGCAAGAGCCGCTCAGTGTCACCAGCATCAGAACGCTCAGGATCACCACATCCTGAAAATATGACGAAGCAACCAAATTTGGAAAAGACAGAAGCACAAAAGACACAAAGAAAATCTCCATTACCGTTAATAACGATTGCTCCCACCTCAAAATTAATGAAGCAAAAGAGAAATGAAGAAACCGTGACTGTACAGAAATCACCTGAAACCAAAAAAGACGCTAGAAGCAATAAAATGAACCTACGCAAACGTAGGTCGTCGAAGTGTTCGGCGACCGTCACGTCTCAGGTTGGAAGGCAGCGTACGACGACACCGAAAGCCCAGGACCTCCGCATGTGTAGCCCTTCTGATGGATCTTCACCGGCCTCAACCATCACCAATGCCATACACTCACCTCCTCATCCGATAAACCCACATCCTGCTCCCCCTCCCCAGTACACAAACCCTATGTTTGGGATGCCGCCACCAATGTTCATGGAGAATCATCATGAGCCACGACATCCTAGTATGTTCCCACCGCGGCTCAACTTTATGCCACGGCCTGGTATTCCTATGCACCAGGAAAGACCACGACTGCCCCCACCGCTGAATTTCCCTCAGCCCTTAGGACAAGCTCCACCGGTCACTGTGTTAGTACCGTACCCTGTGGTACTTCCAATACCACTGCCAATACCGATCCCTATACCTTTTGCGTCGTTCCTGCAGGCACATTGCGCAAACAAAGTAAAGACAGAACCCAGGACTGAAGATACTGAAGGTCCCTTAGATTTCACAATGAATAATGATAGAAGGAAAAATGAGGATCTTCCAGTGAATAGTGATGTAAACAATACTGCAGAAGACAATTCCGTTAGTGAACCAAACAATGAGTTGAATGACAGGATAGAAGAGGAAGAGAAAAGTGAAGTTGATGTTAACGAAACTGTAAATGCAGAGCAGACACTGCCAAAATTCAAGATAACTAGATTAGGTAACAAAATGGCGAAGATAGTTGCGAAGACAAGGGAAAACAACGATTCAGCCAGACCATTGCGAAAGCGGCGGCGACTCGTTGAAGTGGTACCAGACGACGAAGCACTCATTCCGAAAACAAGAAAAATAGTCCAAGTGTAAAAAGTATATTATCCATTTACCATTATCTAATGCATCCATACATATCACAAACTCATGATAATCCGAACAGAGTTCAATATTGTTTCACTAGTCTTAGTTTTAAGATACGTTTAAATACTTTTCATCGTAGTTTTTAACGTAGGGCGCACTGTAAATGTGATATTAGTAACTTATTGCAAATCTTCTACATGAATAAATAAAAACGACATAATTATACGTATCTCTAAGTAAACCGTTTTTTCTTTAATCCTATATTATTTAGGTGTAATTAGATATTACAGTCACATAATTCATTGATTACTTAAACCTTATCTTATTTGCGAATATGTACTTCATCATCATCATGAGCCCATCTACCTACGTCCCACTACTGGCCACGGGCCTCCTCTACAACTGAGAGGGTTTAGGCCTTAGTCCACTACACAGGTCTAGTGCGGGTTGGCGGACTACACACGTAAAAAAATCCTAAGAACTCACAATGTTTTCACTTTCACTTCGAAAAGTCAGAGGTGTATGCCAGCGTATGAACGCGCGACCGCTGAGATTCTCGACCGCGCGCCTAAACCTCGAGGCTAGACACCAGCTTGCGAAACGAGAGGCCGCGGGTTCGATCCCCGCACCGAGACAAATGTTTCTGTGATCCACATATATTTGTTTCGGGTCTGTGTGTTTGTGAGACCAAAAAGTCTCTCGTAGTTTCTGTTACTCACGACACAGGACTTGTATCCTAGTGTGGGGTCAGAACTATGTATGTGACTGTTGGGTGTATTTATTATTATTTATTTATTTATTAAAGTCAACAAGTTCTTCCTATGTATGAACAACTGACGTAGTTTCTTACGATCAACTACTCAAATAAAAGATCAAATGCGATCGATTAAAAAAAATTGGAATGCCTCGTGAATGTGATCTAGAGGCACAACTGTATGCCAGGCGATCTGTTGCCGGGTGCGATTTCCGGGAGTGGTAAAGTATTTTTTAGGTTTCCAAATTTCAATTATTCTTTGTAGAATCTGGAAATGTGAATATACGAAAGACTGCTATTGATCGCCCCCTGGTAATTTGGACTTAAAACATAATTGGCGAATCGTTATACAGTAATTAATATTTGTGTTAATAAAAGTCTGTGCAATTAAACTATAATCAGCTACTCATTAGTACACAGTTTAAGTTCCATTTTATAAATTACCCCATTAATTAGTATTTACATACATACATACATAAACTCACGCCTGTATTCCCCGAAGGGGTAGGCAGAAGCGCATTTTGCACCCACATTTATCAGTCCCACGTAATAGGGGGCGAGCCTTTTGCCGTTTTTCGGGCACATTTCCAGACTCCGTGCTGCTACTGAGAATTTCCTAATGGAATAACCCAATAACACTGCCCGACCCGGGAATCGAACCCAGGACCTCTAGATCGCTCGGCACATACTTGTACCGCGAGACCACGAGGCAAAAAAGGCAAAGCAGTATTTATTTCTATATATTACAACGACGCAATACAAAATGACTCAATATGATAATATGAATCAAAATTAAAAGAATTAGCAAATGTGGTTGCGTTATTAATACATTATTCCCTACAGAGATTTTTTCTGGATCATGCAGAAAACTGTAGGTAGGATTTCAATTACATATAAATACATACATACATAACCTCGCTTCTGTATTCTCCGAAGGGCAGTGTTGGGCAAAAGTTAATTGAACTAACAATTAACAATTAATTAAATTACTGCCACTGTAATTAACAATTGATCAATTGTTATTGTGAATTGTGAAAACAATTACTTAATTAATTGTTAATTGCAGTGGCAACAATTAACAATTAATTAATTGTTAGTTCAATTAACTTTTGCCCAAAACTGCCGAAGGGTTAAGCAGCCCGGGAAATGTCCCCAAGAAAACGGCTATATAACAAAACACGCAAACGAAACGTGGGCGTCGCGTCGTAATAATACTTTTATATCTATTCAGAGTACAAGTGTGTGTCTATGTGCTCTCTATATACATAACTATTGTACTACGTCACGTTATTCTACGATTCATTACTCATAACAATAGAGTGGAACTCGATGGATATTCGCTCGGCTAATATAAAATATTCCGACTGCTAAAATTCATTCCAAGAAACACTTGTGTAACTAATATGATGAAATCTGGCAAATAATTGAGTCATTAAATAAAAAGAACGATTAAATTTTCATAGTATTTTTATTGTTTCGTTCGAAAATAATTAAAAACTGTTTGAAAATATCAATCGCTATCAACAACATTCTATCTTAATACTAACAGCTCGATCAAACAAGATGGATATGGCTTACAAAGCTGTTTATAACTTTTTTAAATTTGTACATTACACTCGAGATCTAAATTTCAATTTCATGAAATTGCGTCACATGAAATATTCAAATTTATTTAAAGCATCTCTGGTACAACATTAAATGCTAGAGAGGCTGTTTGGAAGAATACTCTTAGAATTGCCAGTAACAATTTTAGCAGCAACTTATCACAACGGGGACTATACCTAATACTAAATTTATTGCTTATTGTTGTACAAGTCCCACAGAGTTATAGCACCATCAAGTCCGCCTGCCGCCATTATATGGGCATTCCAGAGAGACACCTTTTCAGTGGAATAAGCAATGTCTTGTATAGCTTGTTTATGCTCAGTTAGCACAACCAATGGTCTTAGAGAAAACCAAGAGAAAATGCGAATATGCCCATCCCAACCCCCAGAAGCAAAGACTTTGCCATCTTTACGAGTCTGGACTTTGTTTATACCAGGATTTTTTATGGTCACATCCATCTTGTGAGTCAAACTCAAGTCTTTTTTTCCTAAACTAAAAATCTGTATCACATTTGAAGCATTGCCAATGATTCCTTTCTGCTGATCAAGGAGGTAATCCACAGACATGGGACATTCTTGTGTTTTCAGTTTGCTGATGCATTGACTAGTGTTGAGATCCCACAGGAGGAGCCATCCCGCTTCATAACCAGCCAGAAGCACTGGCCTGTCGCAGGAAAACTCCACAAACTTCAAACACATTGGCTCCCCAAGCTTCAGAGTCTTGTCATCCATCTCCAAGCATCCCGTCTTCTCTCCAGAAAAATTATAAATGTGTATTTTTGAATCATTGTCAGGTACATATAAAGTTTCGAGTTTTGTGTTGGCTTCAAATCGGCAGAACCCAGGATAATCAATGTTAATGACAACATCTTCTTCATAGCCACGGTTTGTCAATTCAAATATTTTATATTTCCCACCCTTCTCTTGAGTGATGAGTTGAGTGTCAGTGTGAATGAGGTGCAGAATAGGAGCTTGACCAACTTGTATCTTCTGTTGCACTCTGTTTGTCTGGAACATATAAGTTAAGAATATTAGGCATAATATAACAGTTCCTGAAACATCTATAATAATATCACAAATTGTTTTATTTCAGATATTTTTAACAACAAGAAGCTAGTTAGTAAGAATCTATTTTGAAAAATATGTGTGTTTGATTTTAAAAGCAACTTTATATTAAATCACCATACTGATGTGTTTCAAAGTTTTAGTAAAGGAGTGTGATAGTGTAATCATTTTCTATTATACAAAGATGATGCAACATACTAGAAAAATTGTCCACCACTTGACTATTTCCTATTAACCTAACAATGTTGATAACAAAATGTACATAGATTATTTTTGTATTTAAGAGAAATATGATAGAATAAGTTTGTTTTAATATCTGGATTTGATGAGGGTATTCAAATATTTATAAACAATATAGCATGAAAAACCCTTGGTCAAATTAGTAATATACTACATAACAATATTATTTCGATATATGGAGCAGGTGTGGGTTTAAATAATGTTAATTTAAAAATAGGACAAAATTTTCTGTAGTAAATTTGAAGTGTGTAGGTAGATACAAATGGCATATTAGAATGAGAAAAACAATATTCAGTTGATAAACAGTTCAATATTATTTTCGTTTCGTTTGGGCGGGCGATCTAATTTTTATTCTAGGTCACATAACAACAGTGGTGAACACGAGAGGCCTAGTACCGCTGCCCGAAGTGCGCAATACTTCACAGTATATGCACTGCCACGTGTAAAATAATATATTCTGTATAATATGGTCTCACCTGAAGGTTGAATGCATAAACATAGCCATTTTTCGAGCCGGCTAGTAACCTCTCAAGACCCCCGGGCAAAAAGTTAAACGCCAACGAATATACGGGAACGTTGTCCACGTTTCTTATAGTGTACACAGGATCCGGAGGTAGAAGTGCCATCGTTGGTCAAGCTCAAACCGAAATGTTACCTCGAAATTGGAAATTAAAAGAAATAACAAAATTAATCAAGCCATCAGAAACACAACCACAACTACGCACAACACAAAACTGACAGCAAAACAAAAAAAAAATACAAACTCACGTCTCACGTCACGTCGTCAATAGGGACCGGACCAGTATTATACGATTTGTCACTAAGTAAACAGAACTCAATATTATATAAAAAATTAAATTACGTACCTATTGTAGGCTTGCATAGAATATTTAAGTCAATTTCTTATAAAAATTATTGTTTTATCAGTAAAACCGTTTAATTTCTAACCAAAAAAATTACTAATCTTAACTTTTTCTTGCATCCAATGTCAACTTTATTTTATAAAAAAATAATTGGGAACATTTTAAATGTATTCAGTTTTAAAAATGTAAATAAATTGAAATATATAACTATTTTTCAAAATTGGCTATTATACATTTTGAGCAAAGGCTGCACAAATATAACATAGAGATTTTTTTGGTTCTCACGCGTATTGGAGGCAGAATGTTATACCACCGGCCAAAGAACTTTAGATTCAAGTGATTCAACACTTTCACTATTTGCTATGAATAACGCCTCTGCCATAATTATTAATTTGCAAAGAGCAGAAAACATCAGAATTCATTTTCACTCATATTGGACGTTATATGGATATCGCTACGAAAGAAACAAACCACACATCCCGCCGAAATGTATTTGGGATGGTTATATCGGATTCAGTGCGTCCACTGACTAACCAGTGCATTCAATCTATAAATTGTACTATTATACTCTATGATTCAACTTAATAAGAAGTGGTTTTCGCCTTTAATTATCAGTTTCGTAAATTAGTTCCTGGTATAAAAAAATTAAGGTATATTTTGGAACTGTGATCATATCATGAAAAAGAAAGTTCCGGAATAATCTGTCCATTAAACATGAACTTGGCTTTATCCAAGTTCATTTTGAGACCGATGCATGCTTGATGCTGAAGAATTAGCCAGATCAGGTAGCATTTGCAAAGAGTCACAAAATAATTAATTACTTAATTTGATTTAAAACTAATCTCGCATAACGAACTACATTGGAATGGAAGTGACTAAAGATAATATATTTGAAATTATTTTTGAATTGATGTATGATATCGATAAAAATCACTTGTGTTTGTATAACGTACATATGAATAGTCGACTAAAATATATAACTGCTACTGGACAGCACTATTGTCAACACAGTCGACAGTCTGGCTGTCATTGTAATTTCTGTGATCCGTCAGTGGATGCGTCAATTCCCCATCATTGTAGTAATATCGTGTTTTACAATTTAATAAATTTTTGAATGAGAATTATTTGTTAACATGACAATGGGCTTCACACGTAAAATAAGAAGATTAAATTAATCGTCGCAATCACAAATGGCTGCGGAGTCGCTGTTAAAAACTGCAAGGCACTCCAAATATACATCGTATAGGAAAATTTTGTATCATAGATTTTTTGTGGGCCTACTTTTGTTTATAGTGGTATCTCTAGTGTTTACTGTGGTGTTCAATGCGCTCAGTGGTAGCGCACCGCGGACGAACATTTTTTTGCCTGTGAATTTGGAATCCAGAAGTGAATTTTACTTGTTGGGAGATGACGCGCCTTATTCGCAAGCTCGTACTGGGAATTGTACATATTGGGAGTGTTTCGACGTGTATAAATGCGGCCGAGGAGGCCACGACAAGATAACCATTTATATATATCCATTGAAAAACTATCAGACTGCTAAAGGGAATTCTGTATCACATTTTTCTAGAGAATTTTATATGATATTAGACACAATAAAACGTAGTAAATATTATACGCCTAACCCCGAAGAGGCGTGCCTGCTAATCCCCAGCATAGATACTTTAAATCAAGCTAGTTTTTCTAGTGGACATGTGTCACAAGCGCTTCAGTCACTTAAATAGTAAGTATTGTTTTGATTTCATGTTATTACCTCCTATTGAACATAAATACTATAGTTTTTGAAGTACATATTGTACATTACTATAAAATAGGAATAACATACTCCTAAAAAAATATTTTTGTTTGATAATGATCATGTACACTTTCATCTCCTTTTTTCTTGATAAAAATATCAATTGGTGTCAATTCATTTAGTTTTATCTAAATCCATTCAAATCTATATTTCAGATAAAATTATAGGAAAAATAACTTTTAATTTTTCATGATGTATATTATTTTTACCCATGTCAACCCTGTGGTTTTTGTGTTCATCTGATAAAATAAATTAAATTTTATACAAACTTTCCTCAATTTATATCTATAACATATGAGTTATGTATATTGTATAGTATAACACAATTTATATGCAAGTTGAAAAACCTCTGTGATAAAAACTGATTAATGTGCTAATAATTTTTGTTATAGTTTTATTACTCATTAAACATGTATTTTGAAATATAATAAAATTTGCATATCTTTGTTTATAATGATATGATGCATAATACATTTTGCAAATGAGAATATATTTTTGTGCTAATTTTTTTATGTACTTTAAATAGGATGGGGAATATACCTTTTGCATTTAATTGTTGGGTATCACAGAACACAGATAATTGCCAAATTATAGATTAGCCAATTTGTTTTTTATTGGGTTGAGAAGATAATTAATTGCCTAACAGTAGGTTGCTTTTATAGACAAGGTATAATGTTATTTGGTTTGATTTTGTTTATGCTTGCAGAGCCTGTATATCCAATTGTAGATGTTTGATTATTTCAAGGAGATAATATTTGCAAGCAAAGGATCACTCATGAAATGAATTGATTGATATATTTATAAATTGGATATCTTTGAGCCAAAAAAAAAAAGTATAAATAGATAGATTACCAACAAAATGATCTGGAAATTGTAACATAGCATTGTCATATATATACATATATGTCTATCATAACATTGTCAAAAAGAATATCATAAATGATTTCAGTGGCCATTTGATATAAGGACAAATTTTTTTTTCAAAGTTAAGTGAGGCACTATATCCAAGTTTTTATTCTTTATAATATATGTAAACAACATGTGTTAGAAAGTTTATACAATCAGTATAGTTTATGCAGATAATATTAGCAATTGCAAAGTTTATGTTACTGTCAATCAAGTATGATTGTGTACCTATCATAATAGCAAATTTAAATTATTTAATTTATAGGGGTACTATATTAATATTGCATTAAATTATTGTTTAAAATGACCAAGTTATTTGAGTCAACACCATTATGCTTTTAATCCTGATGTACGGTAGGTTTATAATAAAAAATGACACATGCATATTGGTTTTTCACATTCTATTCTGACGTAACCAACTAGGCAGATTCAAGAGTATAGTATCACTAGCAATAACAAATATTTAAATTTAATTTACAGATTAATTAATGTAATAATTGGGGTTTTTTATTCCATTTGACAGCCCCGTGGCGCAGTTGGCTAGACACCAGCTTGCGAAACGAGAGGCTGCGGGTTCGATCCCCGCACCGAGACATATGTTTGTGTGATCCACAAATATTTGTTACGGGTCTGGGTGTTTGTGAGACCGAAAAGTCTCTCATAGTTTCTGATACCCACAACACAGGACTTGTATCCTAGTGTGGGGTCAGAAGTATGTATGTGACTGTTGGGTGTATTTATTTATTATTTATTTCATAATTAGTGATGGTGATGCCATAATTGCTCTATGTGGGTCACATTCTGGAAACATTTTTTAAAACTGAAAGCACTGGTTCATGTTTTTGGTAACTAAATAGGCGCAGTTATAGGAAAAATGTAACCTATCATGTAATGTTTTAATGTATGTCTCGTTTTTACAACCTGCATGATTTATATCATTGAAATAAAATGAACAAATCCTCCCTACAGTTGGAATAACGGCGAGAACCATCTGATCTTCAACATGTTGCCGGGAACACCGCCAAATTACAACACAGTTATCGACCTCAACACATCCAAAGCCATCATTGCGGGAGCGGGCTTTAACACGTGGACGTTTCGGTACGGATTTGATGTCTCTATACCAGTTTACAGTCGTACCGCGGAGAAAATAGACGAGACGCAACCAGAACAAAAGAAATATCTGATAGTATCAGCACAGCTAAACATTCCGCCCAACTATCTCGAAGACTTGCAAAGTATAGCGTCGTCATCAAACGATCTTCTACTACTAGATCGATGTAAAGAAGGCGAAAGAACAGAATACAACAAGCGTTGTGAGTACACGACAGGGAGAGAGTTCAAATACCCAGATGTCCTTAAAGATGGCCTGTTTTGTTTGATCATTCGGAGTGCCAGACTCAGTCAAGCAATACTCATGGATATTTTAGCTTCGCAGTGCATACCTATAGTGATTGCCGATTCGGTCGTGATGCCTTTCAACTCTCATTTGGACTGGCATAGGATAGCGATGTTTATACCAGAAGATAATATACGAAATTTGTTGAAAATAGTACATGCAGTGAGTAATGAGAGAAGAGGAGAACTTTACTGGCAGTTGCGATGGGTTTACGATAGATACTTCGCTAGTATAGAGAAGATAACGTTGACTACGTTAGAGATTATAAATGAGAAGCTGTTCCCGCTAGCAGCTAGGATGTATGAAGAGTGGAACATGCCAGAACATTTGGTGAGTAAATTTATGATCATTAGTAAATTTGTAGCATGGTAGAATGTTCTCGAACGGAGGCAATGCGCCACAATGAACAATTACTGATGTCGTAAAAGTTGCTTTGGAAGTATTTGATGGAGGCTTATGTCCAGTATAAGATATTTAGTAGCGGATGGATAGGCAATAGATTGTTTGTCAAGAACTACGTCGTTGGCTGTAGATTCCATCGAAAATCATCGTGTCAGCATCCTACTTGCATTTTTCCCCTAAAAAATCTTCTAAAGTTGTTTACCGGTTACAAGAGAATCACCGCCCACACTAAGAAGCATGGCCTAGATTTGTGCAAGGATAAGGTTTTTACCTCTGATTGCTTTAGGAATAACATAAAGTAATATAATAATTATAATTTCGTTTGTTGTTTCTTCTAAAAACCTACGTCTTAGATTTTACCTTAGGTTGAAAAGAACGCAATCTTACTACAAAGTTGATATATTCTAGTATGAGTAAACCATTGGGACGTTACAACTAACAAGACGGCGAAATGTTTGCTATAGCCAACGGCGGTTGTAAAATATTTTTGCTTTTATGGAGGGCTGCTGAGATTCATGCATTCAGACGGTATCGATACCGTTTTATACTGTTTTGGTTTTTATTATAGCCTCAGTAATACACATTTTATTATTTATGTAAGCCAGTTGTACTGATAATAAATTGTTTATTTTTATAAACCCTACTAGAGTTGGGATATTTGAATCGGTCAGAATATCGACTATCGTCCATTTTAGTATTGAATTCGCCTAAGTAAACCACACGTGTCACTTTTCGGGATAAGCTTATGTATGTCCTGATTTGGGCAGACTGACGTAATTATCTTGACTGCTGTGTAATCATCATAATAAGGCAAAATTGTGCCACAAAAATAATCCCGACATTAACACGTTAATAAGGTCTGGCTAGATCTTAATAAGCAAAGAAATAACCTTTACGGACTTCTTTATACAATAAATTTACGCCTGTATCTCGAAAGGCTAAGCAGGGGACAATTTATACAACCATTATTGAAGAATTGTGTTTAAAGTCCATGTAATGTCGGAAAGCATATTTTTGATCTAGCCTATATTTTAGACAAAGCCGCACTAGGTCAGCGTGTTGGACTAAGGCTAGACGAGGCCCGTGCTCAATAACATCTCTCGATCCTGGAATCCAATGGAGGACCCCTCGATCGCACGTCACATAGGTATGGGAATGTGTCAGTTAAACTTAATAAAATCATTATTTAATAAATAAAAAAGTGTTCTCTCGCATTTATCCGCCATAACATGACTTATTTACGTGTTGAAGAGTTTAGTTTATGAATTTACTATCAGACGTCTGAAAGATATTCACCCTTTTGGACGCTAAATGGGCGTTAGTCTATTACGTTTGAAAAGGGGTTAGTAGACTGTAGACTTCGCAAAGCTACGAAGTTCTTGGAACTGCAAAGTAAAAAATATTTTTGTAAATAACGTACTTATAATAATGTTACTTAAGGACTTTAATCTATGATCGTCGTGATGCCTTCAATTTCCAGTGAGTTTTTAAACATATTTATTTATGAAAAATAAAGAAATTGAATCTGCTATTTTCCACACCATATTGAAATTTCAAGGCAAAGTTTGAGACATATAAATTCAGAAAATATCTAATAATTAATTGTTCATTTATGATTAAACAGCATACAAATAGAAATTTAAACAACAATTTAAGCATTAATATTGCAATTATATGAGTGTTCTGACACTAATCCAAATAAGTACACCCCACTCGAATCCTAAGCAATAATTTTCGTAAACCTAATGTAACGTGATTATTTCACCCTACATATTACAAACTTCAATCTCATATTTCACCCCTTTCAAGTCGTTTTTTAGAGATAATGGAGTCCAGTTTAGAGTAAATAGAGTCTATATATACTTAATCTGTCTTTATCTCAAGATTTACAAATATTGGTTAAGCAATAAAATTGGTTAAGCGGTTAAGGCAATATAACAGACAGACAACGCTCGAATTTATTATATTATTATGGACATAAATATCTTGTTTGGAATTCGGCCTGCGTGCGCCCTGATGATAATCTCAATGGCAGATACTCGATTAAAACAAGATTAGGGCTATAAGAAAAGATTTTATGATAGGTTGTAGGTTAAGAGTTGTTTTTGAAAAAAAAAAATGGTTTCGATCTTCGCACCAGGATAAAAATTATAGTATCTTACAAATCGTCCAGGAATCAGCAACACCACCAAGCTCGTTTTTCACAACTTTTCAGGAGAGAGAAAAAAAACGATTTTTTTCGTCCATCAAGGCCTAATCGACTGAAGTTTTTCTCGATATCTATGATGAATGACATAATCTGTTTGCTCAAAGAAAAATTGTATGTAAAATTTGAATATAAATTCAACATATAATGTTATAAATTGAAAATACGAATCCAACGATAGTTTCGTACTCGATAAAAATCGAGTTTGGTGGTGTTGCTGATTCCTCGACGAAATATTAGTCTGTAAATGACTTAGGTGTTGTGAGTACTTACATGACCTCACGCATGTATTCCCTGAAAGGGTAGATGGAGGTGCATTTCTACACCCACATTTCACATGGTATTTATCACCCACACCTAAATAGGGGCGAGCCTATTGCCATTTTTCGGACACATTTCCAGACTCCGTGCTGCTACTAAGGTGTTGTGAAATCAAAAGATCTCTCGTAGTTGTTTATGCCCACGTCTTTTTATGCTGATAGAGCACGATCAACAGTGAATTCAAGCTTTGATTTACGAGTGAAAGAATTCCGCCAAGTTATCCCTTCTTTGACGTACGGAAGATGATTAGCAACTAAAAGCGATCCTGTGATGTGCGGCAGTGATGGCCTCGAGGTTTAGGCGCGCGGTCGAGAATTTCGGCGGTCGCAGGTTCAAACCCCAGGCACACACCTCTGACTTTTCGAAGTTATAAGTGTATTCACAATGAATTATCACTTGCTTTAACGGTGAAGGAAAACATCGTGATAAAACCTGCACGCCTAAAAGTTCTTAGGAATTTCTTAGGTGTGTAGTCCGCCAACCCGCACTAGGCCAGCGTGGTGGACTAAGGCATAAACACTCTCAGTTGTAGAGGAGGCCCGTGCCCAGCAGTGGGACGTATTTGGGCTGATGATGATGATGATGATGATAATGTGCGGCAGGCCTTGTAACCCTTTTTACCACTTTACTGAGATTTAGGTAAAGCCGGACTGTCAAGATTAAAAAGTACGGTTCAAGCGCAGGGAATAAACTTGACTGACTTTTCATTTCTATAAGTAGTTGAAGAGAGATTTAGATTTCTAAAAAGAGGTTTTATTACGGTTTTGCTGATAAACTATTTTTGCCACATTAAAATGCACTTACCAATGTCTCTTAATTAATTACACGTCACATCTAACATAGTATGATAAAAATACATTAATAAAAGTTTATACACAACGGAGCCGTAATTAAGTTACTTGTACATTTTGTGAACGTGAAGGAAACTGGCACACAGGTCGGCGGCCAACGGTTAAACCGTATAATTGTTATAATTCGTAGGTACATTCAGCTCTTTGTGGATTTAAAAAGTGACTTTATTTGCAGCTTTCCGTGAGTTTATAAACTATTTTTTAGTATTTAATTGCGAGTTGTGGTAATCGATTATGTTACAGCTAAATGACCTTTTCGGCGATACTAATATATTTTTTTAACATCTCGTCCCGCGGCTTTGTGTCCAGAGGTCTATCGTGAAATTTGAATCAAATCAGCTAATTATCAGCACGGCGAAAAAAATTATTAATAATTGTGGATGCAGCGCGCTTAATATATGCAACTTCAGTATGGGTTGATGCTAATTTATTATAATCATACAAGTCTTAGATTGCGTACCTACATATGTATATCAGAAAGTGCGAGAGACTATTCGGTCTCACAGCCACTCACACTCAAGTTTATAGATCGGAGATATTTTGCGGGAATTTAACTCGTGGCCTCTTTATTTCATAAACTGACTCATAACTTATTCTACCATCGGTCCGTGATGCGCGTAGTCATAAAAGAAAAAGAGCCGACTTAAGTCGACTTCGATAAGTTGAAAACCTTCAAATCTCGAAAAAATGTTTTGTTCGTTTCCCTTCAAACACAAAAACCTCTATTACTCGTAATAAAATCGAAATAATCAATGAGCCCTCCAAGCAACTTTGGTACGTACATATTTTTCTCGATAACTCTAAAAATTAAATTTGACCTTTGTATCTTTTGGGATACAAATGCAATACAAACAGCAATGTCTCTAACTCAACTTGTATAAGAATAAATATCAACCTCGAATCAAAATCTGCCTAAGTCGGAATCTTCCATTAGTCCAAAACTCTATAACTCGACTTTTTTGACGCCTCTTTGATGTTTTTCTTATAGAGGTCCTACATATACTTATATTAATCGTTAATCAGACAGTGCGGTCATTATGTCTTGCTAATTAAAAAAATAATTGTCAGACCCAAGATCTGACACAGTCTCACGATTAAAGCACGGTCCTAAAATAATGTCTGCTAACGAGAGGCGTAAGTGCGGACTTCCCTTGTGACACACGGGCGCTGTAATTACTTCTTTTCGTACATAGCTGTGTATACGCTATGTATGAAGAGGTCGGGTGAGAAGTGCACTTACGAGTACGTCTTGCTTACAGTGCTACCGAACCGTAATGTGATAGAGTTTAGGGAAAAATTACATTAATAAATTTCACTCGCGTCTTTGTTCTTGAGAGAGTTGGCAGACTTAATTTGGATAGATTCTTTATTTAGAGATTATTGGGTACTATAAAAGACAATCCTAATAGTAATAAATAATAAATAAATAAATACACCCAACAGTCACATAATCAATCAAAAAGTTACAGAACATTCTGTTCAATGGGAGACCGCGGTGTTGATTCTCAAAATTTTAAAGTGACCATAATTATTTCTTTTGAAACTAGGCGAGGCTGAAAAGTATCTCAGATACTGAACCCTATGTTAAAATTTTGTACCATTTATTTATATTGTTTTTTATTAGCCCCTAGTTTTGTCAGCAAAAAGATAGTAAAATGTAATCTTATCCCTAGAGTACAATCGCGTTTGATATAAGTCAATCGACTGTAGGCATATATTTCAAGTTCGTCGCAATTTTAACTTGGAATATGAAATAAGAACTTAGCATATACGGCGCATAAGATACGCCCTCTGATGTTAATATTCTTATCATGGCATAACCGTTTATCTGGCTAGGCCGGAGGACCTAAAGCTAGTTTGTGAATAAGCTTTCTGTGTTACGTCGTTTTACAAAACGAAATGACTGTTTATGTTGGTAAGCCGTGTCAATATAGTTTTGACATATAAGTATTATTTAATATCTTTTTTATTAATGTAGGTAATTTATGGTATAGAGCACGGAACAACATCGGCATAACCACACAACTTCAGATATACGTTTAATAAAAATATCAGTCTTTGTCAAAAAAAATGGCAACACCTGCCACGGGAAACATCAGCTCCGTATATTTAAAATCTTTTAAATTATTTAAACCACTATAAATTCAAATATAATTAGTACATTGTAAACTCAATAGTGCAACTACTAAGTACAAGTGTTATCTCAAAACAGTTTTGGTGAAAAGTGATAAAAACTCAAGTTAAAAAATGAGTCAACAAACTTTCTATAAACAAATACTGAACTAGTTCTTAAACCTAAAATATCAATATATAACTCCAGAATCATAACTAAAACAAAGTGTCAGTAAAAGTGAAAAATTTGTCCCATAGAAATAGTGCAAAAACTGTGAGAAACAATATTCGTGACGGTTATCAATATTGCAATATTCAAATTTTGAATACACCCGCAACGTTCTTTATGATCGGCAGAACTTTCAATAAGAACAATAATTTCAACACGCAGCGCACTGTGTAAGTTGGCCTAGCGGTCCCGAGCGTTCTTCTAGGTGATTACGCGACAGTACCCGTGTTCAAACCCCACAAACTTAATATTTTGTCCGATCAAAATTTGTGTTGTGATTTTTAATTCTTGTGTGCTAATAAAATTCGGACTATTCATACTTACATAGACAATTAAAAAGTTTACAAGATTTAAATTCATCTTATCAGTGGCTTAAGTATGGCAACAAAAAGTTGTGCAGGTTGCATGCAAACCTTTAAAGGTAGAAATGGCATCCAATGTCCCAACTGTCGCCTGTGGTATGACCTTATTTGTGCAAACATACCCGAAAAACAATTCCGATCGATGAGCATTGAGAGCAGAGGAGTATGGAAATGCCCTGCCTGTCTCAACAAACAACCAAAATATGATAATACAAATACACCCATCCGAATGCCACGACCGAACAGCCCCTGTCAGCGCGACGCATGCAATTCTCCAAATAACGACAACGATTGCACGATTACTTCTGACACACTTCCATCTCCGTGCGAATCACCTACCCCAACTTGCAGTACATTAACAATGGATATTACTAGTGATTCACTTAGAGCTATGATTAGAGAGGAAATGGGCCGGGTATTACGAGACACAGTAAAAAATATAATGGAAGGACATTTTAACAAAATAAACGAGGCAATAAGTAGCTTACAACAATCATTGTCCTTTTTTAACGACAAGTATGAAGAGATTAAGAAACACTTATTAGAAGAAAAGTCCGCTAAGATTCAAGAGTTAGAAAAGAGCAATGCCCTTTTGGAGAACACTGTTAAAGACGTCACTAAGCGCATGAATCTTATGGAACAGCATGCTCGGGCTGATAATGTCGAAATACAATGCGTTCCAGAACATCGAGCTGAAAACCTAATTACTGCTGTGAAGCAACTTGGAAAAGTAATTAACTGCAACATCAACGAGTCGGATATACAACACTGTACAAGGATTGCTAAAAAAGACCCAAAGAATAAAAGACCTAGATCTATAATCGTCAAATTCAGTAGCACTCGATTACGAAATACATTCCTTGCAGCAGCAATCACATTTAATAAAATCAATAAAAAGGATAAACTGAACACTGCCCATTTGGGAATTGGTACTGACAACCCCCAGCCAATATTTGTTGCGGAACATCTCTCGCCTGAGAACAAACTCATCCACGCTGCAGCCCGTAAGCGATCTAAGGAATTGGGTTATAAGTTTCTGTGGATCCGTAATGGCAGGATTTTCATGTGGAAAGACGAAACTTCAGACACAATTTTAATTAGTTGCTTAGATAAATTGAAACAAATGATTTAACAGTATCTTTTTTAAGTTATGTAAAATGTATCTATCGTGTAATCTATTTATAATGACACTGTTAAATTCGATTCTATTAGATTCTACTACCAAAATACAAGAGGCTTAAATAGTAGTATGGCAGACGTACGTCAACATTTATGCAATAGTGATTATGATGTTTATATTATGACAGAGACTTGGCTTACTAGTAGTGTATATGATTCCGAATTGTTTGGTGATAATTTCTTGGTCTATAGACGGGATAGAGAAACTTCTCCATTCAACAGTCAAAAAAAGACAGGAGGGGGAGTATTGATAGCGATTACTAAAAAAATTGACTCACGACGAATTTCTCAGTGGGATAGCAATTGCGAGGACTTGTGGGTTGCAATTAACATACAGAGCAACAACACTTTTAAAACATTAAACTTGTGTGCTGTGTATTTACCCCCACCATTAAGCAGACAATCTTTTGAACATTTTATCGATAACTGCTCATCAGTAATGGACGTTAGTAGCAATAGTTATACCATAATTGTAGGCGATTTTAACACAGGCAATATTGGCTGGATACAAAAAGAGTCCGATGACTGCAACGCATTAACACCTTCATCTGGTGCCGGCTACTTTAGGGATATTTTAATCGATTTTATGGATTTGCATAACTTGAAACAGTTTAATCATATTAAAAATTTTCAACAAAAAACTCTTGATTTAGTTCTGTCTGATATTAATACCATCAACATCAATGAATGCATTGACCCTATAAGAGAGGTAGATAGATATCACCCTCCTATTGAATTTACCCCGTCCATCTATACTAAAACGAAAATTATATCTAAGCCTATAAAAAAATATAACTTTTACAAAGCTGATTACGAATCAATTATAGAACTGTTAGAGAATATTAATTGGACCGAGGAATTCAAATCATGTAGTGATGTTAACGGTATGGTCGATAAATTCTATATCGTAATAAAAGAAATAATCATGAAACATGTGCCAATTACTGTATATCATCGAGGAAAATATCCTTTCTGGTATTCTCCCGTCCTGAAAAGAATACTAAATCGGAAAGCCACATTACATAAAAAAGTTAAGAAGTATAAAGACCCACTTGACATCATAGAATTTAATTACTTACGAAAAGATTCCAACTTACTTTTGAAGCTGTGTTACAAGAAATATATTTCTGACATTGAAACCGCGATAACAAAACATTCTAAATACTTTTGGACTCATGTAAAAAAATTACGTAAGCATGAATCATCTTACCCAATGCAAATGTCTCTTCTAGGCGAACAAGTAAGTAACACTAAAGATATATGCAATTTATTTGCCAAACAATTCTCTTCAGTGTATGAACCATCAAATCGTGATGATAAGTTTAGTAATGATCATAGTATTCACTCCAATATGCCAGAAATTGATAATTTAGTCATTTCTACTGACAATGTAACAAAAAAGCTTAAGGCGCTTGATCTCTCCAAAGGAACCGGCCCTGATAACATACCTCCAATTTTTCTGATGCGGTGTGCCGCTCAACTATCTATACCGCTTGTAAATATTTATAACGCATCCCTAAACTCCGGCATATTTCCAACTGAATGGAAGCGTGCTAGAATAGTACCAATTTATAAAAGTGGGAAACGCGAAATAATCAGTAATTACCGCCCCATTTCAATTCTGTCTACTCTGTCGAAGGTATTTGAACAACTGGTGTATCCAATTCTGTACAACCATGTAAAATTTTATCTGTCCGACGACCAACATGGATTTAGGAATAAAAAATCAACTAATACGAATCTAATCACCTTTGTCAGCAATTTATCAACAGCTGTAGATCAAGGTTTACAAGTCGATGCTATATATACAGACTTTTCTAAAGCATTTGACAAAGTAAACCACAATTTAATCACCCAAAAATTACAGATGGTTGGTATTACTAATGTTGCTTTACAGTGGTGTAGTTCATATTTAGAAGATAGGCTTTCTTCTGTTGTTATTAATGGAACAGAATCTATACCATTCGTAGCTTCATCGGGCGTACCTCAGGGATCTAACTTGGGACCTCTTTTTTTTAACATCTTTGTAAATGACCTTCCACATGTATTTAAAAATTCCATTCCTTATCTTTTTGCGGATGATTTAAAATTAACTCGTGTAATACAGTCAGAATTGGACTCAAAATTATTGCAAACTGATCTAGACGCCCTAAATCTTTGGTGTGCAAAAAATAAAATGGTCTTAAACAGTAATAAATGTTACCACATAACATTCACGCGAAAGCGTGATATAGTAAAATCAGCGTACAATATACAGGGAACACCACTGAACAAAGTGAATAGCATCCGCGATTTGGGTGTCTATATGGATAGTGAAATGCGTTTTACTGAACATTATGACCATATAATAAGCTCAGCTCGTAAATGCCTTGGATTCGTTTTGCGTTCCTCTAAGGATTTCAAACTGCAGTCTACTACAATATTATTATATAATAGTTTTGTCAGGAGTAAACTAGAGTATTGCAGTACGGTGTGGAATCCTTCTTATCAGGCTCACGTGGCAAGGATTGAGAACGTGCAAAAAGGTTTCGTTCGAATTTTGGCCCATCGAGCTAAGGTTAAAAGATCAGTAAAATTATATGAGAACCGACTGCGTTTCTTTAATCTAATGTCTTTACAGGCGCGTCGGAGCATGTCTGACCTTATATTCCTCTATAAAATCTTAAATAATCATATCGACTGCCCGGATCTATTGAGCAAGATATGTATTAATGTGCCGCGAAGAGTCCCTCGTTACCGTAGCCCATTACTTAAAGCCCCACGTGCCCGAACCAACCTCGGTTTACATTCGCCTATAGCTAGATTATCATACAAATACAATGAAATATCAGCCAACTCTCTGGACATAGATGTATTCAATAACACCTTACCGAAATTCAAACGACTTATTACAAATACACTAGCTAATGATCTAAGTGTTGACGCCTCATAATTCTATGTACTGTAAATAGTCTTATAATTTTACTTTAGTAATATTTTGTTATTTAATTTAAGTATCATTTATCATTTAATTTTAATTTAATTTAATTTATATTTAAGTTATTTTGATTAATAATTATTTCATTTGTTTCTCTATTGTCTGTTATTGCATTATTTTTAATTATATCCACGTTTTTTGTTAAAATGTTATGTTTTGTTATGATTTTAAGTTTATGTCGTATGTTCTTTTTTTTCTCTCTCTATTCTTAAATTTTATATCTGATTATATTTCCTGTAAATTGTGCAAGCTGTGTCGTCCTATTATAAGATGCACAAAGTTTTCTTTTTAATATGTTAGTTTAAGCATGTCATGTGTAATCTTAGTTTGGAGACCAATTTTAATAAAATAAAATAAAATAAAATAAAAATAAATCATTATAATATGCCACGAACACGTTATTTGTCTATATTAGGATTAAAACAGTATTTTCTTGAATAGCGGAATCATTAATTCCATTGCTGTGAATGAAACCTGAGTTCGTCACAGCCCTTATATCTCTAAGCATATTTTTTTATACTGGCACGGCAAAGTGACTCCACTGTACCTGATGGTAAGCACAGTGGAGTCAAAGAAAATAATACCGGCCAGCGAGAAACGATATGGTCACCCGCTGGTCGACACAATCATGCCGGCCTGCACAAATGCTTCTTCACGCTTCGCTTAAAGGATCCAGGATCATAGGAAGGAGGGAACACGTGAGCCGGCAAACAATTCCACAGCTTGATGGTGCTGCAAAAGTAGGAGTTGGCGAACTTTTTAGTTCGAGCCGCGGTTGTTGTGACCACAAAGCTGTCGCTTCGCATGCCTGCACGCGTGGTTCTGGTAAGGAAAGGAGAGGATGGGACAAGGTTAAATAATTCCAAAGACATATTAAATCGTCTCATATCACCTAATAAACGTCCAACTGCCGAGCAGTTTACAACTAAGGGTAAGATCTCGTGTTTTAAACAAATAACTAGCTATATAAACTCATAAAGCGCTTGTGTTTCATTCAAAATGAACATATTACGAGTTGTTTATGCCGTCCTGTCCATCAGCAAACGTCAGTGTTTACGCGAATACTCGTGGATAATCCTTAGGTGTATTCACAGCACGTTCACGTTGCGAGCCGTCTCGCCGCGCACGTTCATAATCAGTTCCTTTGAGATAACATCCTTGCACCACCGTTTTTACCTTTTATGACTCGACAACTACCGCGCAGGCCGCCCCTTACCAGTACTGGTTTACTCAACTTGGAAAGTGAAATTTTCGAAAGTCGTAACTATATTTGTATTGACAACTTGCGAAACGAGAGGCCGCGGGTTCGATCCCCGCACCGAGACAAATGTTTGTGTGGTCCACAAATATTTGTTTCGGGTCTGGGTGTTTGTGAGACCGAAAAGTTTCTCGTAGTTTCTGATAGCCACGACACAAGACTTGTATCTTAATGTGGAGTCAGAACTATGTATGTGACTGTTGGGTGTATTTATTTGTGCAATGATTCGCGTATTATCAAGCTAGGGCTGACCAGATGTCATCGACCCCACATCTCGGGTCAAAGCTAACATTCGCGCTTTGAATAAAATATACAACAGACTTTGCTTGAATGCGCGCGTCAGGGAACAATTGTCTAGTGCTGAATGTACTCTAAGCTAAAAATGTGAATAATGCGAGTTGAATAAAACGCGGTTTTCTTAGTTTCAGTTCTGGGAATTAAAAAACAACATCGAAAGTTGAATCATCTTTTATTTTTCCCCTAACCAATACAAAATTCAAATATTCATTTTAAAAAAATCGTAATTTTGGGCGTGAATCACTTTTTACGTGTATATAAATAAGTAATGTAAGTTGCAAATCACACCGGGCGTGCTTTCCGATAAGCTCGATAACCTATTAATTTGATGTAAATGTTATCAACCATTAGTCGCAGTGATAAGAGAGTGTATAGTAGGCTTGATATTAAATATTCTGTTACATTGCCAAGTTATTTAAAAAAAGAGTTTAATACAGTCAGCGGTAATCGGCAATCTATTAATTAATTAATGTAGCGTCGCTTTTTTTTCATACCGGTACAGTATAGTGACAGAACTTCATGGTAAGTGAAGACGATATACCTAAATAGAGTGGCGACTGGAGTGTCGGATATTCGATAATGCATTAATATGCATTACTGGTTAATACTCTTTTTGAGTTTTATTTAATTCAAAGGCATAATACTAGAAATATCCGAGTATTGAATTTATGTTACGTTTTATATAAATCTTTGTCACTTTTTCATTTTGACATCAAATTTAGAACCCCGTTGTATAATTGAAAGATGAGAATTTTTCCGAGCGGATACCTACATGGCTACGTCATAATTATCTGTGTGCCGAAGTTTAGAGCAATACGTGTGATAAGTTTTTATAATTGTAATCATTTGCCCTAGTAGATAAAGCTTTTTTAAATCCCCACAACACACTTTGCAGGTCGCTCCCAATTATATCAGATGTTCACACGTGAATAAACCATGGCTAGTAAACCCCAAGTACGTACATATGTTAATAAATAAATGGTGTTAATAAATACGAGCTGACACCAATATGTCTATCTCTCTCACATGAAGTCAGCTCCATTAAGGCAATGCTGCTCATCTTCCATGTACTGCTGTTTTTGTTGCAGTACGGTCCGGTGAATCCATTGTTCCTCCCGGTGACGGCGCCCAAGTCCCCCGGGTTCACGGCAGTGATCCTCACCTACGACCGGGTGGAGAGTCTCTTCACGCTGATCCGCAAGCTGGTCCGCACGCCCAGCCTCGCCAAGATACTGGTCGTGTGGAACAACCAGAGGAAACCGCCGCCGCCTTGTGAGTAACATACTGATTTTCATTTGTTTTGTAGTACGGTGCTGAAGTAGTGATGACCTCGAGGTTTAGTCACGCGGTCGAGAATCTCGGCGGATGGATAAATATATATATAAAAAAATAACAATGCTATATAAAAGACCGACTTATTTTTTTTTTTCGAGAATTGAAATACTTTTTAAAATTTACCACGGCGGGGAATCGATTCTTCGATTAGACATTTAGAGGGTAGCATTATAGAAATTACTTCAAATTTCTTTAAAGTTTTACTCGCACCAAGCTCGTTTATACTGGCTGCTTTTTATTAAAAACGATAAAACAATGTAGACGAAACACAACTTAATTTACAAAGTAAATGAAGACAGATATTAACGTTTTCACTTATTTTTGCTTGTCAAGTGTGAACGAACGAAATCGTGCAGCGTCTAGACGGCTTAACTGCTTTGAAAGTTACTTGAGTTGGTAATGCTCGGCTTACATGATTATATCTGTGATGAAACTATTTTATATGCCTGTTACTACTAAATACTTCTACATTTTTGTTTTCTTGACTGCCTCGTGGTCCCGGTTTTGATTATTATAAATATTATCTGCTGACTGACTTACATATTAATGCGTAGACGAATCGTGAAATTTTGCGAAAAGGTTCAATATAAGACGTAAATGAGCTTTAAGAAAATATTTTCTAAAATATACATATAAATGGGTATTTTTGTGTATGCAATGTACTTTGAGAAGGGTTAAACCGCGAGGTACGGCCAGTCTGCTATAAAATTTTCAATACGAGTTGACGATTTTAATCTATAAACTACTTGCTAATAGGTGTACACATAATCGACGTATGTGTATGAGAAAATGTATCATCATCATCACAATCATCATCATCATCATAATCATCATCTGATGCTCATGCCTCATATACGTCTCACTGCTGACCTCCACGAGAGGGAGAAAATGTATAGATGTTGAAAAAGCACAGGAGGTGTGTCAGGATCGTAGCTTGTGACACTCAATACTCTCTGTCTACCCCTGTGGGATTCAGGCGTGAGTTTGTATTTTTTTTTATGGAAAAAGGTGGCAAACGAGCACGTGAGCCACCTGATGTAAAGTGTTTAACACCGCCCATGAACACCTATAATACCAGGGGAATCATCAGTGTGTTGCCGGTCTTTGAGGAAATATAGACTATATACTTTTGTATGTACTAATAAATATTTTCCAATTCAACCATCACAGTCATGTTATGTTCATATCTATCATTACGTTCTGTAGTTGAACCACCATCAAATAAAAATAATATTAAGAAAACAGTGCACGTAGCAAGCAATTAAATTAATATGATTAGTTTATTATGCAAAAAATATGAAACGTTTCAGTGAATAGAATTTAAAGCCTCCGTGCAATCAAATTAGTTGCTCTTTATAAAATTACAGACTGCTCTAAAATGAGATGCTCCAATGTCGGGTTTATTTACTAAGTGGTGGTGCGCGGATTTCAATATTTGCATTGGGGTTACAAGGATTTATTTCATTTATGATCTATTTTTAATTTATGTATCTTATTGCTGGGCACAGGCCTCTTTTAATGGTGAAAGAGGTTAGGTTTTAGTCCTCCACGCTAACGAAAGCAACACCTATGAAAATTCCTAGAACTTTTAGGTGTGCAGGTTATATCATGATGTTTTGGTTCATCATTAAAATGCGTGATAACTCATTATGTACACACAACACTTCGGATAGTAGCTGGGGTTACGATCCGCGATCGCCAATTTTGTCTTGAACCTTTTTTTTTGGCCTTTAGGCCATCACGACTTTGCAATTAACGAGTTTGTTTAAAGTTTAAACCAGTTGGTACTGTATTACTGACTTTTTTTTATGTGAAACGTAGAAATACTGCCATACTGACCTAGAGAAATGTGTAACTTTCTTTAGGTTAAAAACATTTTTTACTTTGAAAAGATCGGTGCCCTGCATTAAATTCGTAAATAGATCTTATTAGATCTCGAAAGATTGTATCGTAGTTTATATTTAAAAAAAACTAGAACAGTAAAAAGTAATTAAGTATTGCGAATTCAAAAACATATCCGATCGAAGTAATCACGTTGCGACCTTCGGAAATTAGTCTAGATGCTTCTGCACTAACCCTTAATTATAGTTAGTCGTTTGCCTGTTCAGTACCTACAAAATGAGGTTTTATTGCGAACATCCATTTTTGATTCTATATTAATAATAAATAAATAAATACACCCAACAGTCACATACATAGTTCTGACCCCACATTAAGATACAAGTCTTGTGTCGTGGGTATCAGAAACTACGAGAGACTTTTCGGTCTCACTAACACCCAGACCCGAAACAAATACTTGTGGATCACACAAATATTTGTCTCGGTGCGGGGATCGAACCCGCGGCCTTTCGTTTCGCAAGCTGGTATCTAGCCAACTGCGCCACGGGGCTGTTGCAGTATCTCAGAAATCCTTGCATTTCTTTTAGTAGCTTATTAAAATTCTCATTATATTCAAATTTAGCTTTCGAATTTCGTTTATTTAATGGACGGACGTAATAAGCATAATATTGCAGAGAACAGTTGATGAGTTGATGCAAAAAAATAACGGCGAAAAATGAGACGAGAGAGTTCTGAAAACATTTTTTAATTATTTCGGAGAAAACTCACATGTAAGCGAATATTATGTGTATGCCAAGAAAAAAAGAGCTTATTAGTTTAGAAACGTTGTCGGTTTTTGAAAAAAAAACGCGTTTAAAAAAAAAAGTTTATAATGAAAAATTATAAGGTTTGCCGAACTACTTCGAAAATAAAAATGACAAAACGTTTATCATTAGCATAATGTAAAATATAAAAAGACAACGAAAAGAGATAACAATACCACAAATAATTTTACTCTATTTTAAATTCATTAACCAAAAATATAAAGAATACTTCTGTCTTAAGTGGCAAAGGAAATCCTTTTATGGTGCGTTATTGTCTATGGCTTTGTCTGGTATTAAAACATTACTTATTTGGTGTGTGTCGTGCCGAAATAGCACGTTTACTGTTATACCTTATGCATGTGTGTGATTTATAGCCCCTATTTAGAGATACGTATTCAGTGATGCCAACAAAACAATCCTTATAAGTTATAACATATTCAATGTAACCATAATATGTGGAAATTAAGCTGATAATACTCGCAATGTCAAGGGTAATACTACCTCATTTTCTTCCATTTTTACTAGCCCAGTTAAAACAATTATATTTAAGGACTCCGCTTTCATTGTAGTTCCAGACTAGTCAAAGTCAAAGTCAAAATCACCTTTATTCAAATAGACTTTTACAAGTGCTTTTGAATCGTCAAGTAAGTTTTTTTTAAACTATTGCCGCTTCGAAACGTGTTATCGCTGTGGAGAAGAAACGGCAAGAAACTCCCTCAGCAACACGAAATGTCATTTTTTTATATGATAATTTTTAATTATAATTACATTTTTATTTATTATATTTAATTTAACCTCATACATGTCATAACGATACAAATAGCAGCAACCTCCGATCAGTTTCCTTACTCCCAGGGCTTATTATCCTCAATATAATCTGACATTTTATAATAAGCTTTTTTATATAGTTTTTCTTTAATCGATTCTTTAAACTTTTTAAAAGGAAGCTCCCTAATACCCTTCGGAAGTTTGTTATAGAAGCGTATACATTGCCCTATAAAAGAGTTATTAATTTTCCGGAGACGAGTTACGTGTTGTACAAGATTACATTTGCTCCTAGTATTTTTATTATGAACATCACAAATTTTATGAAATTGACCAATATTTTTTTGGACGTACATGAGGTTTGCGTATATAAACTGACAAGTAACGGTAAAGTCTTGATATAGATTTAGAGTTTAATATAGATATTAAACGTCTTGTACTGACTTCATATTTAGACTTTTTATATCCTTATGGATATTTGTCAACGATGTGCGTATAGACTTTTTTGGTTCGAGGGTCACGACCATTTTCGTAATAGCAGCGAATCATGAATTTTATATTTTGTGTATAATAATTCCCGGAGTTATTAATATTTGCTGTTAATTTCATAGAGTGTCCGTAGCGGGCGCTCATAAAACAAGAGATTTCAACAGTTAAGTAAATTTGCGGATGACGATCTTTCTAAGATTAAAAAAATGCTGTCAGGTTGTAATGAAATTCGTATTAATTTAGAAATATAAGACGGAATTCTGTATTTCTTCGCGATTGACGTCAGACTGATGCTCGGTTTTAAAATAACTGCTGATTCTTTCAACAGTATTTTTGGGTATTGCTGAAAGGATTCGTAGGAGACAGCAGAGCTATAAAATACACAAGGTGAAAAACACACCATTATGACGCAATACACCTTCTACTACACTCCTAAGAAATTCCTAAGAACTTTTAGGTGTGCACGTTTCATCACGATGTTTTCCTTCACCGTTAAAGTACGCGAAAATTCTTTGTAAATACACACATAACTTCGAAAAGTCAGAGGTGTGTGCCTAGGGTTTGAACCTGCGACGGTCGAGATCTTTGCAATACACCGTGCGTTTTGTGAGAGTGTGTGCATCCTTCTTGGCTAGCATAATACTATCAAGTGGTAAAAGACAAATAAAAAAGTCACCCCACAATAAGATTAAAGTCTTCGATCGTAAGTATCAGAAAGTTTGAGAGAATTTCCGATCCCTTAAACTGTGTGTCGGAAGAAAATATTTGTAGGTAATATAAATATAAATTTCGGTTTGAGACTCGAACATGTGTCTGTTCATAGCCGGGTGTCTAACTATTATCGCCGCGGACGCTGTCAGATCTAATCGCAATCGTTTCTCGACAGTTTTCCAATTTCGGTTTTACATCTCCATCCTTTCAATTTCAATATCTTCGCACGGTGGAATAGAAATCCCCACAGTTTTAGGAAAAAAGTCTAATCTTTGTAAGATATGTTCAGAGTTTTCTGGTCTAATAAGAAAAGTTAGCGAAAGAATAGAAGGTTATGCCCAAGTTTGTTGACCTTATTTTCCACACGTCCAATTTCTACTTGTAATGTATTCCCATAGGCATGTGTGCTTCCATTAAAAACGAATTCATGGTAATTACACCGAGTTATTTGAATTGAATTATAGTGTTGGTTATATATATTACCGTGGATCATGAAATAGACTTAAAAATGGTTGGGTGAAGAATAATTTTGTTTGTGACGGCAAATAAAGCTTATTTAGTGTAGAATAGTACATTGAACTGCCTCGTGGTCTCGCGGTACAAGTATGTGCCGTGCGATCTAGAGGTTCTGGGTTCGATTCCCGGGTCGGGCAAAGTGTTATTGAGTTTTTCCATTAGGAAATTCTCAGTAGCAGCACGGAGTCTGGAAATGTGCCCGAAAAACGGCAATAGGCTCGCCCCCTATTACGTGGGACTGATACATACCTGGCGAATTGTGGGTGCCGAAATGCATCTCTGCCTACCCCTTCAGGGAATACAGGCGTGAGTTTATGTATGTATGTAGTACATTGAAGTTCGAAAATCGAACAATCGACACGAATTTTCACACCAGATGCAATTTTTCCCATGCTTCAAATTAGTAAGGTACATAGACTGCTTCGTTGGACCCGCGGTATATATAGGTATGTGCGACGTGCGATGTTGAGGTCTCGAATTGGATACCTAAGTCAGGCAGTATTTTTGAGTTTCATCATCATTCATCATCAGCCCATATACGTCCCACTGCTGGGCACGGGCCTCCTCTACAATTGAGAGGGTTTTAGGTCTTATGTAAGTGATAATTCATTGTGAATACACAAATTCAGAGGTGTGTGCCTGGGCTTTGAACTCTCGGCCACCGAGATTCTCGACCGCGCGCCTAAACCACGAGGCTGTCACTACTTTTTTCTTAACACTACCATTTTTGAGTTTATCCCTAATGAATTTTATTATTTTGTTAAAAGGCAACAGGCTCGTCCCTGTTACACGGGGTTTAGGTACACATAACACAAGTCGCATAGAAGAAATACCACTGCTTGCTTATATTACAGAATGATGCTCTAAATACATTTTTTATACGCCCCAAATATAATGTCTGCTATAAAGTACCTACGCAACGCACGAATTAAACATTTTAAGCTTGATGAATAGCTCAGTGCCGTCGACCCAGTAATATAGTATGCAATTAAAATATTTCACGCCGCTATTGAAATACCTCCTGTGTATAGCTTCGTAAAAGCCAACATATGCGGACGCAATGACCAAAAATTGATATTTATGGTAAAACGAAGTAGTGAGGCATCGAGGTTAAGGCGCGCGGTCGAGAATTTCGGCGGTCGCGGGACTAAACCTAGGCACACACCTATATAAAATAAATAATAAATAAATATACCCAACAGTCATAGACTGCCTCGTGGTCTCGCGGTACAAGTATGTGCCGTGCGATCTAGAGGTCCTGGGTTCGATTCCCGGGTCGGGCAAAGTGTTATTGGGTTTTTCCATCAGGAAATTCTCAGTAACAGCACGGAGTCTGGAAGTGTGCCCGAAAAGCGGCAATAGGCTCGCCCCCTATTACGTGGGACTGATACATACCTGGCGAAATATGGGTGCAGAAATGCACCTCTGCCTACCCCTTCGGGGAATACAGGCGTGAGTTTATGTATGTATGTGTATGTCATATACATAGTTACGACCTCACATTAATATAAGAGTCATGTGTCGTGGGTATCAGAAAGTACAAGAGACTTTTCGATCTCACAAACACCCAGACCCGAAACCAATATTTGTGGGTCACACAAACATTTGTCTCGATGCGGGATTCGAACCCGCGGCCTCTCGTTTCACAAGCAGGTGTCTAGCCAACTCCGCCACGGGGCTGGCAAAACTCTGATCTATTTAAAGTTATGTGTGTAGATATTTATCATATCACGTAGCGTGGTGGACTAAGGCCTAAACCCTCTCAGTTGTAGAGGAGGCCCGTGCCCAGCAGTGGGACGTATATGGGCTGATGATGATGATGATGACTTAACGCTGAAGGAAAACACCGTGAGGAAAAACAAAATGAAAAAATATCTTAGGAATTTAATAGGTGTGTAATTCGTCAACCCGCACTAACCCAGCGTGGTGAACTAAGGCCTAAACCCTCTCAGTTGTAAAGAAGGCCCGTGCTCAGCAGTAGAACGTATACAGGCAGATGATGATGATGATGATGATGACGATGACAATGCTGATGCTGATGATCTTGATGGTAAATCCAAAGAAATTGATGCAAATTGCTTCTAAAATACTTTTCTACGCCTGCATACTCGAAGGGATGGGATGTACCTATTTCTGCACTCTGTATTTTCATATTTGTTTAAGTTTCACGTAATTAGGACGTAATTAGTCTGATATAGAGAAGGCTATTGGCTATTGTTATGTCTATATACATATACTATTAGTACTTATATATTACATGTATTTATCGCGAGATCAAAGAGTTAAGAAGTTTCCAACGAATTTAGTTGGAATTATTGGTGAGGGGTTCATAGACACATCCCAACATTGGATTTCAGGTATTTGACCTACGTTCGTCCCCGTTCGAAGCGCCTGCTTACTCATCCTAAACTAATGAACCTTTTATTACCATTAATTCAATTTTCTATGTGAGGGATTACTCACTGCTCGTACGATAAATTAACGAGAAGGCTATTGGCTATTATTTAATTTTTTAGGCAAAAGGCTCGTCCCCTATTACGTGGAACTAATACATACTTGAAGTAGTGATGGCTTCGAGGTTTAGGCGCGCGGTCGAGAATCCCGGCGGTCGCAGGTTCAAACCTCAAGCACACACCTCTGACTTTTCGAAGTTAGGGAAACAGCATTAGGAATCCTTCACACCACAACACATACACAAAGTTCTTAGGAATTTCTTAGGTGTGTAGTCCGCCAACCAGCACTAGGCCAACGTGGTGAACTAAGGCCTAAACCATCTCAGTTGTAGAGGAGGCCCGTGCCCAGCAGTGGGACGTATATGGGCTGATCATAATGAAGAATACATACCTGGCGAAATGTGGGTGCACAAATACACATCTATACGGGGAATACAGGCGTGAGGTTATTCATGTTTTTAATAACAGATATACATAAAGCTGGTATGTTATTGACTCACTGGAGTAATTCACACGCTGTTTAGTCGTAAGCGCCACAACACGTTCTATTAATAACGATATTAATTTCGTACTTTATCTAAGTTCAATGACTATTTAGTTTTTACTACGTCGGGGTACATCGACTGCACAGAATTAGTACTTTTTATTGGCAGTTAAACCAAAATATGATTATGTCACTCCCAAACAACAAAACATTGATGATGTGTCTATGACTAACTTTAATTACAAAAAATAGTACGTACTTCGGTAGGTATTTTTTTCCTCAGGTCTTATCTATATTTATACCAAAACTCAAAAAATATCTTTGTAAATTATAGCCCATGTGGCTCGGCGTCAATAGATACTGTGCGCGCCGCTGTTGAAGCTGGAGCACAGGAGTAACAGCGGCGGGTATGTGGTGGGATTGGGACAACAGCCCATATGTTATTTTGATGTATACATACATACATACATAACCTTACGCCTGTATTCCCCGAAAGGGTCGGCAGAGGTGCATTTTTCCCCCCACACTTCGCCAAGTTTGTATCAGTCCCGCATAATAGGGGGCTAGCCTATTGCCGTTTTTCGGGCACATTTCCAGACTCCGTGCTGCTGCTGAGAATTTACTTAAACTTTAGATCGCAGAACACGTATTTGTGCCGCGAGACCACGAGGTAGTGGATATTTTTATTGTATAAAACTATAAATAATCAAGTATAATTAAAGCTACCTGTTTTCTAGCTAAACCTCTCATCACCTGTTCAAATAAACAGGTGTTGTGATCGGTGGGTCTAAAGGCTATAAGTTGATAACATAAATTAATATTTATTAAAATATTTAAAATTCAATTTTTTTTTATCGTAATATAACGAGATATTGAATTATGCAAATTGTGCAGTTTCAAAAAATATTATTAATTGTAAGTGACTTCGCAAACTATAAATAAAGTTCGACCTTTATCTGTATTCGATAGCTGGTTTCGGTTCGTACACTAATTAGTCACATTTCATTCCAATTTAAATTGTTATCGTAAATTTTCCAATTTGGCATTATCCTTACTACATGTGAATAGGCTGCTACTAGGCAGGCATGCTCCATCGTCGACCGCATCGTCGCTTAACACCAGGTGAGATCGTGGTCAAATGCCTGCACTAGATTTATAAAAAAAATATATATATATATAGATAATGATGACTGCCCCGTGGTCTCGCGGTACAAGTATGTGCCGTGCGATCTAGAGGTCCTGGGTTCGATTCCCGGGTCGGGCAAAGTGTTATTGGGTTTTTCCATTAGGAAATTCTCAGTAACAGCACGGAGTCTGGAAATGTGCCCGAAAAACGGCAATAGGCTCGCCCCCTATTACGTGGGACTGATACATACCTGGCGAAATGTGGGTGCAGAAATGCACCTCTGCCTACCCCCCTTCGGGGAATACAGGCGTGAGTTTATGTATGTATGTGTAGATAATGATATACACATACGAGTACACGTATTCACAACTGTATTACCTTAAGGGGCAGGCAGAGGCGCATTCCTGCAGCCACTTTTCGCTAATTGTTTTCATCCACACGTAACAGGAATAATGAGATCTCCTAACATTTTTAAATCTTTCGAGCTTGAATGATCGACTCTTCTGTGGTTATATTACGTATATTATCTGGAAGAAAACCTTCATGTTCTTCTCGCAACTGTTTATTTATAGTATTTTTTTTCAATATATTCCACATTTTTATAGGTGTTTATGAACCGCTTCTACATCAGCCCAACCTATCCTAATATACATATGCGTAAAGTTCATCTGTACGCTCACGTTTTTGTTTATAAAAAAGAAGCATGTATTATGAAGCAAGACAATATTCAAATAAAAAAAGTGTGTGTGTGTACTTATGTACACGCGTTAGAAGTTATACTTCATACATAAATATATATTTTCTTAAATAATATAATCTAAGATATAAAATGAGCAATTCTTGTATATATATAATTGGAATCTCGGAATCGGCTCCAACGATTTTCATAAAATTTAGTATATAGGGGGTTTCGGGGGCGATAAATCGATCTAGCTAGGAATCATTTTTAGAAAATGTCATTTGGAAGAAAAATAACAAAAAGGAGGCGTTTGAGTAGACTCTTCCTGACATCTATTGGCGAATTGGCGAATAATAGTACTATTTTTTGTGAGCAACTAATTGCTTTAACGACAAACCAACAGATGGCGTTGTTAAGTAACATTATTCATATTTCATCATTTTATTAGTAATTCGTACTTAAATATAATTTCCAAAAAAACACAAATAAAAAAAAATAAAAAATTCCGAGCAAAGCTCGGTCATCCAGGTACTAATATATTATAAAAGATTTTTTTTTTATTTTATTTATACATAAAATTTGTTAATATACCAGAAATAAAACAAAACGAAAAATATATATATATTTTTTTAGATAATAATGTAATAATTAATTAACGATGTAAATAAATTATACATACCGACAATTAACCTCAAATCTATAAATGCACTCAAAACAGTTTATTCAAATTAGTTTTATCACTAATATTCAATATATATATATATATATATATATATATATATATATATTGTCAGAAATAAGTTGGTGTGGGTGCCACACAACACACTGCATTGGCGAATATAGAGCAAGCGCGCGAAAACGACACAGATCGTATATTTTCTTGATCGGCCTGAAAGTTTTTACGCGTCTTATTATTTGGTTACTATAGTTACGGCATCAGGTCAAATAACAGTCATTTTAAAAGATTTGAATAATTAAATTTTAGTTTCTAACAATATAGATGTACTAATAAATAAATAAAATAATCAAAACTACTTAAAATTAAAAACAAACTTTTTCTGAATAACTTTTTGGTGTCGGTGTGCGCGCGCATCGTAAAAAATTCACTCTCATCATTTTTCCCTAACGCGCCAAAAGAAGTATAACTTCAAAAATACACTAAACAATCTCAGCTAGGAATCCTGTCACGACCCAACATATGATATCATACTGTAGTGTAGACTGTTTTACGGTTTCTTTGAGGGTTACAAGTAGCAGCGTTCTTTGTCAATACACTCGCTTGCTCCGTGGTGAAGCCAATTGTGAGCGTTGAATGACTTTTTAAAAGTTTGTGTTGGAAACTATGTGGAAGTATATGTGTTTCGTTTTCACGTCAAAGGCTCGACTACAGATAAAAAGAAACCAAGAAAACTATTTATGATATTAATATAGCATACTAGTTAGTTGTTAGTTGTACAAAATATATTTTTAATTAATATTATATCTAAATAAGAAAGTTTGAGGTGACGTATAGGTATTTTTATATTTTCATATTTTTTTGACGGCTCCGTGGCGCAGTTGACTTGACCTGGTGTCTCGCTAACAAGCGGCCGCGGGTTCGATCCCCGCACCGGGATAAATACTGGTGTGATCCACTAACATTTGTTCCGGGTCTGGGTGTTTGTGTGACCGAAAAGTTGCTCGTAGTTTCTGACACTCTCGACTCGTATCTTAGTGTGGGGTCAAAACTATGTATGCATTATTATTTTGTCTGTTGGGTGTATATATTATTATTTTATTTAACTAACTTTAATTATTGCATTATATTATTAGATACTGGATACAGCTTAGGGATTGTGACAAGTTTATGATAGAAGTAGTTTTCATTAACTTTTTCTTTGTTACAAATTTTTCGACTGCTTCGTTGGACCCACAGGATAAGTTTGTGCCGTAAGGGGCAGTGTTATTGAGTTTTTCCATTAGATAAGTCACACAAGCAGCACGGAGTCTGCAAATGTGTCCAAAAAACGGCAATAGGCTCAACCCCTACATGGGACTTGAATTACAACTGGCGATATTCGGGTGCAGAAATTTACCTCAGTTTCATTCTCATTCTCCTTGGGGGAAACTGGCGTGAGTGTTAGTTTTCATATCAGGATTAAATTGTAGAGAAAACATATACACACAAGTCGGCGAAGAATAGTTACTCAGAAATCCAGGTTTCATTTAACTGACATTTCAGAGTTCACAGTAATAATGCAAGCACGAGTGGCACAAAGCTCTCATACTTGTGAAGGATGTGCTCGAGATTTTGGGTGCAGCGTACTTGTATTTAGGTCCTTTACGTACGTTGACCCAGAGTTGAGATCACTCACAAGATCTCAAGATCTCATTGGTTGATTATGAAAATAACTTGACGTATAATTAAATTTTTATGGTGTAAATAATCGTTTGGATCAGCGACGATATTACAACGATGAACGGCGCTAATTTCTTAATCATTTTGCTGTGCATTCGTCTTCTTTGTGGCTAGAATGATGAAGTCTTCGTGTCATTACGTTTGTGCCTGTAAATAAATTGTACGTAGGTAAAGCCAATGACAACAAATCCTTACTTCCTTACTAATATTATAAATGCGAAAGTAACTCTGTCTGTCTATGTGTCTGAAGCTTGAAACTTATTTTTTAGGCTGTTGATTAGATATAAATAAATATGACATTAAAAGTTTGTAAAAAAATGTACCTTTAAGGGGGTAAAATAAAAATAAGGGTGAAAGTTTGTGTGGAAATTCGTGATTTTTGAAGCTAGAATGATGAAACGACGTGTAGACGACTGTAACTATATACCTATATGTAACTATATGTCTCTTATGCTTTCACGCCTAAATCATTTAACCGATGTAAACGATTTTTAATATGGACATATATGGGACTCTGTGGAGTAAAATTGACTACAACTTCTACGCGGACGGAGTCGCGGACAAAAGCTAGTATAAAATAAAAATGACCATCAGTTCTCAGTATCAACATAGGCATAGAAACGTTTCTAACAGATGGAAGTTAAAACTATGTAATTATACACGTTTCCAGTTACATTAAAGGCAAGGCAAATTTGAAAGTTCCATTCATTAACAAAGTTGCAGTGGGAATTCCGGGATCTCCTAACGAGCGCACCGCATATTCAATATATGTAATCATCATCATCAGCCCATATACGTCCCACTGCTGGGCACGGGCCTCCTCTACAACTGAGAGGGTTTAGGCCTTAGTCCACCACGCTGGCCTAGTGCGGGTTGGCGGACTACACACCTAAGAAATTCCTACGAACTTTTAGGTGTGCAGGTTTCATCACGATGTTTTCCTTCACAGTTAAAGCAAGTGATAATTCTTTGTGAATACACACATAACTTCGAAAAGTCAGAGGTGTGTGCCTGGGGTTTGAACCTGCGACCGTCGAAATTCTCGACCACGCGCCTAAACCTCGAGGCCATCACTGCTTCTTGCAATATATGTAAAGGTACCTATTAATGTGTAGACAGTTCGTGTAAACAAACTTTTCGCAATAGCAGTTCATGAATAGTAATGTGAAATCAAAACATGGACATCTAAATAAAAGCGGCATGTGTCAATAAAAATCCTTATTGAATATGCACACGTGCAAATCAACAAGATCAACCGGATTATCTCGACGCACGCAACGCAATGGAGCGTGCTGTTGCTTAGTATCACATTCAACACTGTTAACCTTATTGCGAAGTGTTACGGTCTATTTTCCAACTCTATTTATAATATAAATCGCGACGATGTAATAGGAAACTGCAGTAAATGATTCTGAATTCTATGAAATTAGAATTAAATATAAATTTTGCTTGTCAAGGTTGTAAAGTGTTTAATTAGAGGCTATCGATGGAATGTAAATGAGACGCGTATGTTTTCAAATGTCATGATAAATTTTCACTTTCTGCGTAAACGAAACGGCAGGTGTATATTAATTATTGCTTGTATGTATGCGATTTCTTGTGCGCTGTTGACTAGCGAATTCATGCAATGAGGCGCCGACGTTGATAGCATTAACCTCATTAGTTGATTGGCTCACTTTCTATTCCATATCGAAACTTATGAGATACAAGTGTAGATAATAAATACCCGCTATTGCAATTCTGTACATCGACAGTGACACGTACAAAAGTGACATCGAGTAGTGAAGCCCTATAGGATCCCTAGCTATTCTTTAAACCGCAACGAAATTAATCAATTGACTGACTGCCTCGTGGTCTCGCGCCACAAGTATGCGCCGTGCGATCTACATGCCCTGGATTCGATTGCCATGTCGGGAAAAGTGTAATTGGGTTTCTCCATTTGGAAATTTTCAGTAGTAGCACAGAGTCTGGAATTGTGCCCGGAAAACGGCAATAGGCTCGCCTCCTTTTAAGTAGGTCTGATATATGAAATGTGGGTGTAGAAATGCACCTTTTCCTACTCCGACCCTCTGAGGAATAAGGACGTGTATGTATGAAATTAATTAAAAAGATAATGAAAAGTAAGATTTTGGAATAAATAATTTTTAATAAAATAATGCTAAGTTTGATTCTAGTAGTATCATGGGTATGCAAACTCAGAGGAAGTTTTAAATCTTACGTTATCGAGGCGTGTAACAAATATTTGTTCGTTCCCTAGAGCCTTCGAGGAACTTCTCCAAGAAATAAAAAAGTAAGTCACGTGAAATTTTGCAAACTTTAAAAGTTGCCTTTGCCTAGGAGAAAAGCATCAACTAATGTTACCCATGTCGTGTGTTTAAAAAACAATCTATGAATGTTGAATATTTAATAATTTACAAAATAATATGTAATTATAACTTGGGTTAGATTTACTTCAAAAGTCATCATGATGTCAAAATATTTGCTTGGGGTTTTGTGAGGCAGAAAAGTCTTTGTTGGTTTTTTATATTCCACAAGACTTGTAGTTATGTGGGAGGTCAGGACAACAGAATAAGACTAGAAAGGAAATATCTGCATGCCGAGCGTGCTGAACCTACGATAGATCATATGTTTGATACGGCTGCTTCTTAGTAATTTGGGTTGCGTGTAAATAACTTTTATAAATTTGTGACATCCAATAGTAGCCCTTCATTTTTGTTTGAAATTTTTATCATTGGTGGTGAGATCTTTGTATAATGAGCAGGTGACAGGCAAGCGCCCGGGGCGTCGGCGTATTCTGTTACGCCGACGACACGCTCGTCACTGCGACGGGCGGGACCTTCCAGGAGGCCGCCGACCTCGCCGCGGTTGGAACTGGCAACGTGGCGAGGAGGATTCGGCGGCTCGGCCTCACGGTGGCCCTCCACAAATCCGAGGCCATTTGTTTTCACCGGCCTCGGATGGGACCACCGGCTGGGGCCCACATCGAGGTTCAGGGCGTGCGAATTCCCATCGGCAAGCAGCTCAAATACTTGGGGCTGCTGCTCGACAGTCGGTGGGAATTCCGCGCCCATTTTGAGGCGTTGCAGCCGAAGCTGCTGCGGGTAGCAGGCGCTCTGTCTGGCCTGCTGCCCAACCTGGAAGGTCCAGGCATCCCTTGCCGAAGGATGTACATGGGAGTCGTGCGGTCTATGGCGTTGTATGGAAGCCCAGTATGGGCCGAGTCCCTGAACAGGCGCTGCGTCGCTCTTCTGCGCAGGCCTCAGCGTGCGCTGGCGCAGCGACTGATCAGGGGCTACCGCACGATCTCCTTCGAGGCGGCCTGCGTCTTGGCCGGGTCCCTGCCGTGGGATCTTGACGCCAAATTCCTCTCGCGTCTTTATCATCAGCGGGAGGAGGCGTCAAGTCGCGGGGACAGACTGGCCCCAAGAGAGGTTGAGGCAATAAAAGCCTCCCTCCGTACGGCCGCCGTGGAGGAATGGCGAACCAGGCTGGAGGATCCCAGTGCTGGTGCTAGGACCGTCGAGGCAGTGCGTCCTGTCCTCGACCAGTGGGTGGACAGGCGCCACGGTGCGGCGACGTTCCGCCTGACGCAGGTGTTGTCGGGGCACGGATGCTTCGGCCACTACCTGTGTCGGGTGGCTCTGAAGGAGGAGTCGGCCGTGTGTCACCACTGTGACAACTGCCCGGACGACACAGCCCAGCACACACTACAAGAGTGTCCAGCCTGGGAGACGGAGCGCAGCGCTCTCCGCGCTATTGTTGGTGGCGACCTCTCGCTCCCGGCCGTCGTATCTGCAATGGTCGGGAGTCCGAGGTCGTGGCGAGCGATGCTCTCCTTCTGCGAGCACGTCATGTCGCAGAAGGAGAGCGCGGAGCGGGATCGAGAGATCAACGATCCCGCCCGCCAAAGACGTCAGAGAAGGAGGCGCCGGGTCGACAGAGATAACTAGACCCGGCGCCCTGCCCTGTGGCAAGGGGGCGTTAGAATCCCACCACGGTATCCCCTGCCTGTCGTAAAAGGCGACTCAAAGGGGCCCTTGGGGTCGCTGGGCGCGCTGCGGGGGCGGCGCGTCCTCACTGAAAGTGACCCCGAGAGGGGCGGCGGCACTGTGGCCTGTGTACGTCGCGGGCGCCCACTCACAACCGGGGCGCCCGAACCAAGCTAGTGGGGGTGCAACTGCGCCCCCTACAACTCCGAGACGGCCGAGACAAACACGTCTCGGAGGCGCACCGGGCGGCTGCGGCATTACGGTTGGCGCCTCTCGCCAACGTACCGCGGTCGCCCCACTCGGCGCGGAGATGGCCACCGGGGGGTTTTGGTCGGTATGCCGGTTTAGGGAATTTTGTTAGGGACCCAGCCCGGCACTAACATCTGCGCGGACATGACGTCGCCGCGCGCCGGGCTGGAAGACCGGTGACCCCGACATACGCTTCCCGCCCCCCCTCCCCCGGGGCTGGCGGGAAGTAGAGCCATAAACAGCTTTCCCCTCGAGAACAAAAAAAAAAAAAAAAAGGTGACAGGCAAGCGGCGACACTCGTCCCCATTCAAAATACTGTCTATTTCCCTTCTAATCTTATTTAGCTGTTCTGTGGTGAGGACTACGTAACTATTGAATTTATCAATATCAAGTATGCATTATGTACTATTTGTATTAATGTCACTAATGTAAATAAACACGTAGTATATTGTGTATGCAAATTACCGGCCGTATACTTGTATTACCAGTGCTGAGTGCAAAACATGTAGGCGGCTGTTGGTGCATACGGAATAATCCCCAGAGCGGAGGCGTCGAGGAGTTTCATCTTACTGTATCGCAACGATATTATATTTTTTGCTGACTTTTTATACTTTCGCGATGCATTTTATTAAGAGATTGATGGCCCAGTTGGAAATGGAGTTGGCGTCCAATATGTGGCTTGTAGATTCAATCATAATTGTGTGTGTTTTTAATACTATTGATAGTTAAGCAAAAGGAATGTAATGACGATATTTTTTGATTGAAAGAAAAAGACAGTATCTTAAGTAAAAGAAAAACGAAGGTAGGATAGAGGAAATAGAATGGATGGTTTTAAGAAGGTTTTTCAAAGGAGACGAGTAGGATAAAATAGGTATAAACATAAAGCTCTCAGTTCGTATATAATAATAATGTAAGTTATTAAAATCCATGCGAATGAAGTGACAAGCATCTTTTGTAAACATCAAACGTGTATGCAGACTTAAATATTAAAGGTATTAACATGAGTTTTTGTTGAACAGCATCAGAATGGCCGGTGATAAACAAGCCGCTGAAAGTGATACGAACCAAAGAGAACAAGCTCTCAAACAGATTCTTCCCGTACGACGACATAGAGACGGAGTGCCAGTTGACCATAGATGATGATATAGTTATGCTCACGCCTGACGAGTTGGAGTTTGGGTGAGTAGATAACTTTTTTAAATGTATACTCTATGGTAAGTACCGTGTCTGAAATGCCAGTTTGCCAAAGTTCAAGAAAATTGGTTTAGAGGCCGAAGATTGGAGGTGAGTTGACTGTTAAAGTGTTGATGTTTTATACTAGCACGGCAAAGTTAATGCTCCTCCACCTGATGGTAAATACAGTTCGGACAAGTCTCTATGCTTTAAGTCTCTTTTTTATACGTATTGGTACTGGCAAAACTGTGAGTTACGTTAATTTAAGTTTTGTTGCACATGGATTGTTTTATGGACTAAACATTAAATGTCCTTTACTTTTCACATTGAATCCTCTGTTTCCCTTAATTATACGTCCTTCAAAATTTCTAACGCCTTCGAGATTCCTCCAGCGTCCCCCAAAATACCCTCGTTAATTCTACCCCCTTTACCTACAGATTGCTGTAGGTAAAGGGGGTAGAATTTTTTTCTCGAGGATTTCCTCGAGAAATTGTTAACACTCCCAACTTGGTCTAAGCATTTCAGTTAGCATGGCTCTATAAAAAAAAAACTATTCATCCGTTTAACGGATCACCATTTTGGTACAGCCCAATTATGTCCCACTGCTGGGCACGGGCCTCCTCTACAACTCAGAGGGTTTAGGCCTTAGTCCACCACGCTGGCCTAGTGCGGGTTGGCGGACTACACACTTAAGAAATCACTAAGATCTTTTAGGTGTGCAGGTTTTATCACGATGTTTTCCTTCACCGTTGAAGCAAGTGATAATTCATTGTGAATACACACATAACTTCGAAAAGTCAGAGGTGTGTGCCTGGGGTTTGAACCTGCGACCGCCGAAATTCTCGACCGCGCGCCTAAACCTCGAGGCCATCACTGCTTTTTCACCACCATTTACATCAGTCATATCTAACCAAACGCGTGGCACGTTTTGCCTAATGGACGCTTATCATTACATTGCCTCCATTCCATTGAACTAGTGAGCATCATAGTGTAACAAACTGATTGACTGCATTAACAGTTGTGATTGTTGAATTGGCTTGTTTAGATTGTTTAGGCGGTTGATGTAATGCGTGAGGCCAAGTATTTTGATCACTCCCAATTTAAATTCCAAATATTTATTTGATGTCGGAATGAATGTTGAGCATAACCCTCTTCATCATCAGCCCAAATACGTCCCACTGCTGGGCACGGGCCTCCTCTACAACTGAGAGGGTTTAGGCCTCAGTCCAACCTCCTATTAATTTATATTTTACGCGTCAATATGGTAAACTAGGGCTTTTTTCATCGTTGAGAGGTCTTAGGATTTAACTTAAAACAGCGTGATGCAAGGTCGTTCAGTATAGAACGCATATATGAAGAAAAAACGTTGTAAACGTGTTTCAACAGTTTTGGAGTCATAAGGGCCTATTGACGTTTATAGGGCGCAATTCTGGGCTCAAAAATCCTAAAGCAAAACTACCAGACCCAGGAACTGAGACGGAGAGTTCTATTATACGTTTCAATTTATGCCTCAAGACAAAAAAAATACAATGTAAACTAAAAACAAAAATACAAAAATGAGAATATTATTGACGTCACGAAAGATGAACACAACACATGTGTTATTATGTAAATACTTGGCACATGCAAAGCGGATTTTGGATACATTGAGCGTATTTAAATAACGATCCATCACTACGCGGAGTTTATAGTAGTGGAGTGTAATAAAAAATATAATTTTTTTTTTTTTTTTTTTTTTTCGCGTGGGTGTCAATGAGTGTAGACCGATTTCAAAGTATTTATTTCGTAAAAATAGTTATAAATAGTATTTACATAGTAAAAGTGCTTTAAAAGTTGTGCAGAACAATTAGTTACATCCGTAATTAATAAACAGTATCACATGTGACTATATGTACTAAAATACACCACCTGCCAGCATCTTCGCACACACATAATTGTACGAAAACGTTAAATTCAAATTTGAATTATGGCACAGCTGTCGGACATTCAGATCGCGCAGACCAGGCTCGAGGATTGCTTCACCAAGCGCATGAATGAACTTGAAGCTCAGCTACAGACTGGACCAGCCAAGGACACCGTGGCACGGGTTGCAGAGGAGTTTCGTACGTTTCGTGAACTCATGTTCAATATGCTTGGCCTGCTTCGATCGCAGATTGCTGAATGCGCTCGTGTGATCGACGTCATCGAGACCAGGCATCGACGAAAAACGCTTTTGTTCATGGGTGTTCCTGAAGCTGATAGGGAGGATTGCACTGCATCCATTTTGGAGATCCTTCAAAACAGGATGTCGTTGAAAAACCTCTCTTCTTCTAACATCAACGCTTGCCATCGTTTGGGAGCCCGAAATAACAAACATCAACGACCGGTTCTTGTGAGGTTTTGTGATGCCAACGACAGGTCTGCGGTGTGGAAAGCAAAAGCAAGGCTGAAGGGCACTTCGACTTCTATAAAGGAGTTCCTTACTAGATCTCGACAACAGATTTTCGCCAAGGCCCGTCAACACTTCGGTATGCAGGACTGCTGGACCCAGGACGGAACCATTGTTGTGAAGGTCGCCGATGGCACAACAAAAATCACCACGACCGAGGAGCTCAACAAACTAATAGTTCTGCACTCAAAGTCAACAGTCAACAAGCCCCCGACCGGAACCTGCACTGGCCAAAATAGTTCCACATCATTGAATGCGAAATCTCGTAAAAATTAACTAATTTCGTCGTATTATTGTTCACTATTAAGAGCGCATTGTCATGCCGATACTATGTCAGTTACAACTGTATTAATTATTCATACCCACATCATTCATAATTTATTGTCTATGTGTATTTTAGTTTTAATATTTTATTTTACTACCCCAAATGTCATTCTAATGACATTTGACGTTTGACAACTGACATTGTATAATCCGTTCGGAAACCGCTATTGTTGCCAATATTTAATTAATGTTTGTTTTTTTATTTTATTTTTTCTCGATGTCTTTTTATAATGTTTTTTATAATGTTTTGATTCTTGTGTGTATCAGCTGGCGGGTGGTGCAGAGATGTGAGTATAGCACCGACTTGTACGTTTTAGTTTGAGAATTATTTAATTTGTATCTATAATATTATTATATTAATCTATAGTATATTTATTTTATCTTGATATTTATTCAATTATGAGCTATTCTGATAATGATTCTTTTTACTCTGTGAATTCTGACCATTCAATCAGCGATGATAGTTTCTGCTCGGTGACTGACGGACTGGGTGATATGCTGCGACAAACTTTTAGTGATTCGGTTAAAAGTTTTTTTAATGTTTGTCATATTAATGCGCAAAGTTTACCTAGTCACTTCAGCGAACTATCTGTAACTTTCATGGACGTTGACGTTCATGCCGTCCTGATTTCTGAGACTTGGCTCAAACCTCAACTTTCTTCCAACGCTTATCCTCTCCAAGGTTTTAATTTAATCCGAAATGATAGAATCAGTAGGAGAGGAGGTGGCGTAGCTATTTATCTCAAATCTTTCTTTACATATAAAATTTTAGCTTCCTCACCTACAGATAGCAATCCCACTGTTGAGTATCTTTTTCTTGAGGTTTGTTTCAGGGGAGTGAAAGCTGTACTTGGTGTTGTTTACTGTCCTCCTTCTTCAGACTACTTCTCCAGTCTCGAAACGGTTCTGGAATCTTTAGGGTCTCAATATGCACACTATATCATCATGGGAGATTTCAATACCAACCTCCTGGCCTCCAGTTCCCCCCGTTCCCGTAAACTCCTTGACATCACTGAATCCGCCAACTTGCATATCCTTCCCCTCCAGCCTACTCACCACAATACTGATGGAGACAGCACCTGGCTTGATTTAATCATCACCTCCTCTCCTTCCCTTGTATCGCGTCATGGTCAGTTGCAAGCTCCTGGCTTCTCTCACCATGACCTTATTCATTTGTCCTATATCCTAAAACCTCCTAAATCCCTGCCTAAAGTTTTGTTCATGCGTTGTTTTGGCCGAATAGATCATGATAAGCTTTGTAAAGATGCTGCCGAGCTGGACTGGGAACATCTGTCCAGAGCGAGCACAGTTGACGAAAAAGTTTGGATCTTTAATGATACTGTTCTTTCACTATTTGACCGACATGCTCCAGTTAAGAAGATCAAACTTAAACGTCCTCCTGCTCCATGGATGACGAACGATGTTCGTTTGGCAATGAGACGGCGAGATCGGGCATACCGGAAGCTTCGTAAGAATCGTACAGAGGACAACTGGAATCTTTACAAGTTGGCAAGAAATCGGTGTAACCAGATGATACGTAACGCAAAACGCCGCCATATTCTCGATAATATCTCCTCTTCTCGCTCTGCTGATGTTTGGAAGTTTTTAAAAACACTAGGCATTGGCAAGCAAAAACATAAAGATTTCCAGAAGACAATTGGTTTGGATGACATAAACACTCACTTCACAACAACTGTACCCATGGACCACCAAACCAAATGTCGTACACTGGAGTTTTTAGCTGAACTTCCTCGATCTCATATCAATCCATTCCATTTTTCTCCAGTTGCATCGGACGAAATTAAAAAGATAATCCTCTCCATTAAATCCAACGCTACTGGCTGTGACAACGTAAGTCGTCGCATGATCATAGCAATCCTTGACTGGCTCCTTCAACCTATCACAAACATTATTAATTCTTCCTTTAGTACTGGCTTTTTCCCAACCGCGTGGAAAAATGCCGTGGTCATCCCACTTCCAAAAATCCCAAACCCGTCTTTGCCCAATCATTTTCGCCCAATCTCCATTCTCCCATTCCTTTCCAAGGTGCTTGAAGCTTGTGCTCACAAGCAATTGTCCAGGTTTGTGTACCAGAATAATTTAATCAGTCCCTACCAATCAGGGTTCAGACCTGGACACAGCACTGTCTCCGCTCTCCTAAAAGTGACTAACGATATTCGGGCGGGCATGGAGGATACCAAAGTCTCGGTAATGGCCTTGGTAGACTTTTCAAATGCCTTCAATACTGTTAGTCACGATATCCTACTATCTATCCTTTCCTATCTAAAGATCTCGTCAGATGCAGTGGATTGGTTCTCATCTTATCTTCAGGGACGTCAGCAGTCGGTGCGCGTCGGCACGACCTCGTCGTGTTTGCGTGGGCTCGACTCTGGCGTACCTCAAGGTGGTATTCTTTCTCCTCTATTATTCTCAGTTTTTATTGATCTCATATCCCAGAATCTTCAATGTTCGTATCATCTGTATGCCGACGACTTGCAATTATATGCTCAGGCCAGGGTGGAGACAATATCTGATGCAATAGCTAAGGTGAACAGAGACTTGGAACATATTCAAAGATGGTCGGAGAGTTTTGGCGTGATTGTTAATCCCAGCAAATGTCAGGCAATCATTGTGGGCAGTCGACGGCAAATGACAAATTTAAGCAATATACTTGTCCCACCAATTGTATACAATGGTACAGCTATCGCACTATGTTCCACTGTAAAGAACCTTGGACTTCATATTGACTCCACCCTGACCTGGCAGGCCCAAGTGGCTTATGTTAGTCAAAAAGTCACTGGTATACTTCGAGTTCTCTACCGTCTCAAAAACTTTCTTCCGTCGCGGACCAAGGCAATGCTTGTACAAACTTTAATATTCCCTATTATCGACTATGGTGATGTATGCTATTTTGACCTGAATGCAGACCAACTCAATAAACTTGACCGACTTCTTAATAACTGCATTCGATTCGTATTTAATCTCCGCAAGTATGACCATGTGTCTTCCTTCCGTTCTCAACTCAAATGGTTGCCCATTCGTCAGCGTCGAAATCTTCGCGCGCTCACTACACTATATTCCTTCTTAACTTCTCCTAATGTCCCTTCCTACATTACCCCCTATTTTCAATTTTTACATGCCAACCATGAGAGAAATCTTCGATCTTCAAATAACCTTCTTCTTCTATGCCCATCGCACACTTCCGATTTCATTCATTCTTCTTTTCCTGTGCAGTCTATACTCCTCTGGAATGCACTTCCCTTGGAAATCAGGACGAGCACGACTCGTTACGCGTTCAAGTTGAAAGTTCGAAAGTTGTTAACAACCAGAATGGCAGATTCTTCACAACAATAGTATGTATGTATTTATTGTATTTTAAACCTTATGTATTTATTTATGTATATATATTATAATTTTATTATGTATTTAAGATAATTATGTTTTTTTTTCTATTGTATTTATGTATTAGCTTAATATTGTGTATAGTATATTATAATTTAATTTACACCTACGCTTTTCATCTCTGCACCATCTAGGGTTCGACTGGAAGAGAATGCCTCAGGCATTAAGTCCACCTTTACATAATTTATGTATAAAGTGTAAATAAATAAATAAATAAAAATAAAAATATATTACTTCGAAATGAAAACATATTTTTTGTGCCCTTTTTGTACTTAAATCTACTTTTCATTGAATGAAGTAGTATGAAATAGAGACAACATTTGAATTTGAGTCCCGATACTCGTGCCTCGTGGTGTCTGGGCCATGCGACCTAGATATCCTGGGTTCGGTTCCCCGGGTAGGCAAAGTGTTATAGGGTTTTTTTATTAGGAAATTCACAGTAGCAGCACGAAGTCTAGAAATGTGTCCATAAAGACAATAAAATTAGTCTCCTTTTACAATCATAGCCAATAAACATAGTCTCCCTTTACGTAGGTCTTAATCACAATAAGCGATGCGAGGATGCAGAATTGCACCTCTGCTTATCCCTTCGAAAATACAGCCATGAGTGTGTATGTACTATGTTCTTGCCTAAATGTTACTTTTGTTCATCAAATGTTATCATTCAACATCAGCCCATATACGTCCCACTGCTGGACACTGGCCTCCTATACAACTGAGAAGGCTTGTACCTTAATGTACCACACTGGCCTAGTGCGGGTTGGCGGACTACACACCTATGAAATTCCCAAGATCCTTTAGGTGTGCAGGTTTCCTCACGATGTTTTCCTTCATCGATAGAAATACGTAAAAAATCATTATGAATACACACATAATTTCGAAAAGATACAGGTCTCAGTTCATGTATATCAGATGATAAGATTGTTGTCCATTGTCAGTATAAAAATGTATTTGCGTTACAAATTGCAATGCAAGTTATTGTTGTTTGCTTCCGCCCGTAGAGAAAAGTTGTTATAAACTTACAAATTGCATATTGTGTAATATCTACTATTGATACTAATTGGTATATCGAATGTATGTTTAGTATAGCGATATAATTGCAATTGTCCTTTGTATAATTTTTTTTTTTGCGTACAATGACGTTTCATGCAAGCTATTGTTGTTTAGTTGTATTGAAAAAAATGCCTCGTGCTCTCGAGGTGCAAGTCTCTACATAGTCTAAAGACTAGAGATAGTTCTCAATCTAGAGGTCGCGGGTTCGATACATGGGTCGGGTAGTGTTATTGGATTTTTTCATTAGGAAATTCTTAGTAGCAGCGCAGTCTGGAAATGTGCTCGAAAAACAATAGGCTCGTCCCTACTCGTATTACGTGGGAGGTATTATTTTGCGAAATGTTAGTGCAGAAATGCACCTCTGTCTTGCCTTTGGAAAATATTGGCTTGAAGTTATGTATGTAAAAAAACATGTGTATGGTATCGATTGATATACCGTTGTTGAAATCACGCTTCGTGTTATACTTTCCTTTAAAAAAAGAAATGACTTTACACGAAGATAGTTTTACGCTTCCTACGAATAAATTTCCTCGAAATAAAGCTAGTTATAGTTCTGGGACTTTTGATGAGTCAATTATTGTCACGAAAATAAAAGTTTAATTAGACTTTAATTTATGAAATTGTTTACCTATGGTCCATTTTATGTGATTGGCGTGGTGGAAATTTATAATAAAAAAAAATTGTTTTTTTTTTCGTTAGTAAATTCTAAGTATGGGGAACACATATTATTGTCAATTGCAATTTCAAGCATAGCTAGCGTAGGTGTTATTATATTCCTTTGCCGGCCCTTCTGAAAAATAATGTAAATAGGCTATTAAAACAGTGTCGCAGAGACAACGGCAAACGCATTGTTGAGAGCTCATTAACTGGACGGCCAGAAGTTGTATACCTACGTAAAGTTTTTATTACGTCACGGTGCAGATCTCTTTGGACGTCTTTAGGTTGGCCTTATGTCCAGCAGATATTGTTATATTTTTATATATTATCATTATCATCAGCCCATATACGTCCCACTGCTGGGCACGGGCCTCCCCTACAACTGAGAGGGTTTAGGCCTTAGTCCACCACGCTGGCCTAGTGCGGGTTGGCAGACTACACACCTAAGAAATTCCTAAGAACTTTTTTTTAGGTGTGCAGGTTTCATCACGGTGTTTTCCTTCACCGTTAAAGCAAGTGATAATTCATTGTGAATACACACATAACTCCGAAAAGTCATTGTTATATGGTGATGATGAAATGTGATAGAGATACACCTCCGACAGCCCTTTCGAAATACAGGTTTTACTGTATGTATCTATCTACATAGTTGAGTAAGGAACATTAAGATGATGATGAAACTTTAATTAATAATGATGAAAATTAAAGATATATAAATCGGATCATCATAACTATCTTCAGCTTCCCACTGTTGGGCACGGGCCTCTACAACAGAGAGGGTTTAGTACCTTTAACTCATATAAATCGCTGAATATCTGTTAAAACTGCCTCGTGGTCTCGCGGTACAAGCATGTGCCGAGCGATCTAGAGGTCCTGGGTTCGATTCCCGGGTCGGGCAAAGTGTTATTGGGTTTTTCCATTAGGAAATTCTCAGTAGCAGCACGGAGTCTGGAATTGTGCCCGAAAAACGGCAATAGGCTCGCCCCCTATTACGTGGGACTGACTGGCGAAATGTGGGTGCAGAAATGCACCTCTGCCTACCCCTTCGGGGAATACAGGCGTGAGTTTATGTATGTATGTATCTGTTAAAAGTCAGCGGGTTGACATTCTTTTATTTTGTTACATTATCGTCTTGGACCGTCCTCACCCTACTCTGCAGTGAAGACAACGCCTCGCGATTCTTAAACATTTTTCAGAATGATTTAGCTTATCGCTTTGTGAAATTTCGTTCGTTTCACATAAACTTTTTATTACTCAGGTGCGGTATAGGTACCTGATAGTAAGTACGATGCTAAATATTTTGTTCAACCTATTACCTCGTATTTCAATGACGTAAATACGCAAATATGATACCAAACATTAAAAATTACCCGGATGTCAAGTATTTCAAATAATATAAACTTTGATCCCGTCTCTCTTTTCTGAGACTTTTATGACTCATTACAGAACAGTGCTTTGAAAAGACGTCGGTTCCTTGGTTTATATAGTTTGATTTTATATATTAGTTTAGAGTGCGAGAAAGTTAAATACTGTTATAGTAGTCACGGGTACAAACCTCCGAGACACATCGATAACTGTGAAATGTACATCCGTAAAGAATTATCATACAATTTAACGAAGAAAGAAATCATCCTAGGGAAGTATGACTTGCTCGTGGTCTCGCGGTACAAGTATGTGCCGTGCGATCAAGAGGTCCCGGTTTCGATTCCCGGGTCGGGCAAGTGTTATTGGGGTTTTCCATTAAGAAATTCTCAATAGCTGTACGGAGTCTGGAAATGTGCCCGAAAAACGGCATGTAGCTCGCCCCCTATTACGTGGGACTGATACATACTTGGCGAAATGTGGGTGCAGAAATGCACCTCTGCCTACCCCTTCGGGGAATACAGGGGTGAGGTTATGTATGTATGAAATATGACTTTAACTACCTAATTGAACTTGGCGTTGTGAATGATAGTGATATTACGATAAAAGCGTTTTTACTAACTAAACTACTACTGCTGCTGTTAGCGTAAAAATTTCTAGGATCGGCAAAATAGCCAGCTCATACTATCGACACGCAAGAAGTGACAAAACGTATATGGACTGAATAGATTAACGTTTTTCCTCTTAACTTACTCTGTCAAAACCACATACATGTATACGAAAAAAAAAGGCAGAGTTATAAAATTAAATATTTTCACTTGCGCTGCGTGCTCAGTGACGCGGCAAAGACGCAAGAACGCGTGAATTACGTAGAATAAATTTTATTTCATTTAGATACTAGTTTTTTATCTACCTCTCTGCCTCTCGTCTCATACATAGTGGCACTTTATGAGCAGTGAACCATGACCAAATTTCATTTTCAGACATTGTAATACATATATGCGCTTACTTCAATTGTGAAGGAAAGAATAGTGAGAAAATGTCGATGTGGATTCCATCAATCTACATTAGGCCAGCGTGGTGGAATAAGGTCTCCTTATATAGTTTTGGACTAGAAAGAAAGATGGTGATTAGACATTTCCTTAGTAAACGTTTATTTATGAAGAATGGACCGGTGATTAGAGGTAATCATATGATCGTAGGTGGTTTTCATTGCATGCTTTTACATACAGGAGGCGTCAGAGGAAATTAATACTATACGAATTATCCACTAAGTAGGAGGCGAATCCTAAATTAATATATAACGGAGTAAAACCATATACTGAGATCTATGTCATCGTTCTTGCGTAAACAAGAATGACTCACGGGCGGTCGCCCCTCTGTGGTGTCGCTGCAGCGGAGCAAGCATTCATCGGTCTACGCGCGGACAGCAAACATCCGATTTATTGGGAAATAAAAGGAACTATGATTGAAGTTGGTTGTTAAAATTACTTCTCAAAATGGATCCTCCAGTAATAACGATGTCACTGTTGTTCATAACGATACAGGGCTATCTGCCTCGTCAGTAATTGTGAAAGTTTACTAAAGAAAACTCAAAGTATGAGTTATCACCATAAACCAACAGTTGTGACGTCACACATCTTAAAGACACTTCGAAGCCTCTCCTGCTCCGACATATACCTACCATATACCTACCATTACCACAAGCTGACAGCCCCATGGCACAGTTGGCTAGACACCAGCTTGCCAAACGAGAGGCCGCGGGTTCGATCTCCGCACCGAGATAAATGTTTGTGTGATCCACAAATATTTGTTTCGTGTCTGGGTGTTCGTGAGACCGAAAAGTCTCGTAGTTTCTGATACCCAAGACACAGGACTTGTATCCTAGTGTGGGGTCAGAACTATGCATGGGGCTGTTGGGTGTATTTATTTATTTTATTTATAGTTTAACGCAAAAACTGTTAAAAAAGGCAAATGTATAGATATAGAATGAAATGGCACTGTATTGAACTTAAGTACCTAGCCTCTTAGCTACAGCACGACCTCGATTTCATCCTAAGTCGGAGTGAGGACAACTTCCACTGTACATATACACATTACACATAACAGCTACATAAACAGACCTCATTTCGCAATAGATTTAATTGCGTCGTGTATTAGAAACTGGGGAATTTCGGTGTTATTGTAAACTAAACAAATATTTGCATAAACGTTTGTTCGCGTACTAAACTAGAACTTCTATTCCAAATGAGACAAAAACCAGAAACGCCAGTTTGGACTGATTTTGAGTTAGTTCTGCAACAGTTGTTAAGCTTTGGGCCTGTTATTTAAGTGTAGACTGTAATGTTAACATTCGTGAAATAACTACTCGTATTGTTTTATTGAAATTTAATCCTATATACCACATATAGGATTTAATTAATGTGAAACTCCGCCCAGACAAAAAGACGCGGAAGTGGCGACACTGACCACAATTCGTGAGCCTAACGGCAATTTATAATGTGGCCTCGAGGTTTAGGCGCGTGGTCGAGAATTTCGACGGTCGCAGGTTCAAACCCCAGACACACACCTCTGACTTTTCGAAGTTATGTGTGTATTCACAAAGAATTATCACTTGCTTTAACGGTGAAGGAAAACATCGTGATGAAACCTGCACACCTAAAAGTTCGTAGGAATTTCTTAGGTGTGTAGTCCGCCAACCCGCACTAGGCCAGCGTGGTGGACTAAGGCCTAAACCCTCTCAGTTGTAGAGGAGGCCCGTGCCCAGCAGTGGGACGTATATGGGCTGATGATGATGATGACGTAGTAAGTCTGCTTAGGTCGATGTGCTTCATGAGCAAGGCACTGGAGGCAAAGCGGCGCTTCCATTTCGAGTTCCCAAAGTCGCTCCAAAGCGTAGAGGGAGATTACCATGGTCTCTTTAGCCGGAAAGAGTCTGGCATACTCCGATTTCCCCCATTTTAAGAAGGCTTAAAACGCGCCAATTATGCGCAATTATTTTACGTGTTTTCTGACAGTCATAAATAAACCATTCGCTCAAGTTTGGGTTGAACTATCCCAAAACATTATTATGTTCGGATTTGGTAACATGGCACACGAATAGTTAATAACTTGGATTATCACATATCCCGGTAAATGACATGGCTTAACGACTGTTATCAATTTACGTTAAAACTAGCTTACCCATTGTTTTTGTTACATCCTCGTTTCGGGGTATATTCATCGATCAATCTATGGGTTCAAATCCTGGGATTCTTCTGAAACACTTTCTCAATAAGAGCGCATACATTTAAATGAAGACAATAAACTGAACACCACTGCTCCACGTATGTAAGTAAATTCTAAAAGATAGACCGCGTAATTTGAGTATTATTTTAAAGAGAAGAAATCGCCTTAACTCCTCAACTCTTAAACTCCCCGTTTGGTACCTCGGAGGAGACCGAAAAGAGTATGTAAGGTCCCCGGCCTTCAAACTCAGAACGCCGAAATATTTGTTAACTGATTTGGGCCCCTAATCAAAATCCTACGCTGGCATACCAATTAAAACCTCGCGATGGCCGTCTTGCGCATTTTAGGCGGTACGAGATCTACAGTGGCGGTACTTCCATAGAAGCCCAAAAGCCCAACTTGCCTTACAAAATTCCGAATTATAATCTTTTAGCTTTGTTAAATAAAAGCAATTTGGCATATAAATGAGCATTTACTGACCCCACAATAAACAATTATAAACTAGAAATTACACAATTAACGTGTAACGCTTTCGGGCTTCTATGGAAGTACCGCCACTGGAGATCTATACGGCGATAAGCGCCCTTAATTGTTCCGCGCTACCGTCCGGCGATCTGTCCAGATATAGACCCTTCTAAATTAGAGGGGCTTGAGATGCCCCCTACTTGGCCCTATTATGGACGCTAAGATGGTACGAACGTCCGTGACATTCACGAGGCCATTTGAACGAACAACTCTTTGTTTTCCAACTCCTTTATTTTGCCTTTCTAATTAACTTCGTTGCGGGATTATGACAAATTAGGTCCCCTTAGATTCGCTGAGCTTCATTGCTCGGCGTCGATACTGTGCGTGCCGCTGTTGATCTTGGAGCACAGGAGTTACGGTGGCGGATGCGTGGTGGGATAAGAAAAAAATCACGAGGCCATGCGCTCTGCAAAAGGACCCACCACGCCCGCACCTAGCTAGCCCTGCTATACGTATAGCCCCCATGAGTCGCCTCTTAACACATGCAGAGGAAGCCGTAGCGTAATTGTTAAGCCCTCAATACAAAGCCTACGTTTTCGGGTACCTACACAAGCGCATATATTCATCAAGTAAATTTTTAAATACACATAAACTCACGCCTGTACTCCCCGAAGGGGTAGGCAGAGGTGCATTTCTGCACCCACATTTCGCCAGGTATGTATCAGTCCCACGTTATAGGGGGCGAGCCTATTGCCGTTTTTCGGGCACAATTCCAGACTCCGTGCTGCTACTGAGAATTTCCTAATGGAAAAACCCAATAACACTTTGCCCGACCCGGGAATCGAACCCAAAACCTCTAGATCGCTCGGCACATACTTGTACCGCGAGACCACGAGGCAGTAAATTTTTAAAATACATTTTTAATGATCTTCACGCAGAAGCGAAAGTTGTTGTTAATAATTGCATTATGTTCTGCAATAGCATGTTCCAATATCGTTTGAAAGTGCATTCACCATGTGTCTGGCCCGCGGTTCTCACTGGACACTCGTAAGATTAATGCGCTTCTGTTCCAAACGATTGCGAAGGAAGAAAGTGTGGCGTTGCCGAGTACAAGTAGGCTTGTAATGTTTCATTCATTCGTTCACGTGAAAGCGAAAATATATAAATTATTCGCAGAATATGAATGCCAGATGGCCTGGTTGGTTAAGCCTGTGGATTAGTGAGAGACTATGTAGGCAGTCTTGGATTCCATTTAAAGTTCTGAATTAGAATACATAGTTGACTTTTAGAAGTTAAAGACATGGAATAATACATCGTGGTATTTTTTTGCCATGAATGGCAGAACGTGAGGTAACAAAACCATCAGTATTGAAAAGAAGAGCTGTTTCAATCTCGACATGTACAAATATTTATTTGGCCAATAGGCGAGTTGTGAAAACTGGGAATGCAAATTCGTGCCTGCCAAAAATTCTCGTTTCATTCATCTAAATGTTACATAACAAATATCTTTTTCCGATAAAATAGGAATAACAGTACGTAGGTATTTGTTATTGAACTTCAAATTTATATTCATCGCATTATCTAAATCATCATCATCATCATCATCATCATCAGCCCATATACGTCCCACTGCAGGGCACGGGCCTCCTCTACCATTGCGAGGGTTTAGGTTATTATTATCTAAATACCGGACACAAATCTCAGCTAGTGTCGTCAAGACCTTACGACCAAATCTATCTTTCTTAAACATACATACATACAAATATACGCCTTCACGCCTTTTTACTATATTTACATACATACATAAACTCACGCCTGTATTCCCCGAAGGGGTAGGCAGAGGTGCATTTCTGAACCCACATTTCGCCAGGTATGTATTATTCCCACGTAATAGGTGGCGAGCCTATTGCCGTTTTTCGGGCACAATTCCAGACTCCGTGCTGCTACGGAGAATTTTTTAATGGAAAAACCCAATAACACTTTGCCCGACCCGGGAATCGAACCCAGGACCTCTAGATCGCTCGGCACATACTTGTATCGAGACCACGAGGCAGTCTACATTTACTATACTACTATATTTACAATAAGCTACGATCCTGCCCTACCTCGTCTCCTCTGTTGCCTCGTCCGCATACATATATCTTCTCATTCATTTCTTTCGGTTTAGGGCGCTTCAGACATTCCTCTTACAAAGAAAATTATCTATTTGTGACGTAAGTCCTTCTCGTCCGATCTTTCCTGCTATATCTTTTGCCTATCTTTGTTACATTTCAGTCTCTCTACCCATAACAAGTGCTTAAGAATGGAATGAACTTGTATAAGGTGGAAAATAATGTAATAATAACATTGAGAATACAATAATGTCCGTTTGTGGAATGCTCTTCCTGTTACGGTACGCCGGGCTAAAACACTCTCGCAATTTAAAAAACTTGTCAAAGATCACTATCTCCGTAATAACTAGTAACAATATCTTATTTATATATTTATTTATGTATGTATATGTATTTATGTGTGTATATTATGTTTTTCGTGTATGTATGATTTTAATCGTAACTTATATTCTATATAAAGAGATATATATATATATATATATTATTCTTTTTTTTTCTTTTTCTTTTTGTACACTCTGCCTTCCAAATTAAATCCCTTCAGGTTGTCCATCCTATGGTTGCCTTGAAAAGATCGCCATGTGCGATAAGGCCGCCATTTGTACCTTTCAATGTATGTTTTAATTTTATGTTTTTTTTTGTGTTTAGTGTACAATAAAGTGTTAAATAAATAAATAATTAGAGCACTTGTTGTTCATGTTTCAGTTTCGACGTGTGGCGCGAATTTCCCGACCGCATCGTTGGGTTTCCGTCCAGGCTGCACGTGTGGGACAACGCGACCAACTCGTGGCGCTACCACAGCGAGTGGACCAACCAGATATCTATGGTGAGTGCCTTCACAGTATTGCTTTATGTTAGATTTATTTTTTATAATGGAAAGTGACATCGCTGCTGATTTTAGCATAAGCTGGGCTGTGGATAAAGTGTACATACATAAACTCACGCCTGTATTCCCCGAAGGGGTAGGCAGAGGTGCATTTCTGCACCCACATTTCGCCATGTATGTATCAGTCCCACGTAATAAGGGGCGAGCCTATTGCCGTTTTTCAGGCACATTTCCAGACTCCGTGCTATTACCGAGAATTTCCTAATGGAAAAACCCAATAACACTTTGCCCGACCCGGGAATCGAACCCAGGACCTCTAGATCGCACGGCACATACTTGTACCGCGAGACCACGAGGCAGATAAAGTGTAGAATGGCATGAAATAACTATGATCATTACCATCATCCTCTTGCTTTGTTCGTTTTAATTTTATTTGAGGTCGGCGCAGTATATTTTCCATCAATAAAAAATTGTGATAAAGAAATCGTGAAAACCGGAAAAAATTAAAAGCTTAGGAGACGTCTGCGAGAACTAACGCCATTTGATGGTGGCCGAGTTTTTCTGGAATTCTATAGTCGAGTGACCAGCCACTACTGGACGATACAGAAAAATTAATACAGACAGTATCTCTTGGACTTAAGTGGACAAATGGCGATCCTATCGCTATAAGCGATCTCTTCCAGGCATGATTGAATATTTACACAAGATTTATCAACCAGTGGGGTTGCATAATATGGAATATATTATGTCTTCTAAAATTATATTGAAGCTGTATCATGCGTCTTACCTATTTTCCTTGATTTTTATAAGTGTTTGACAAGATTTTTAAAGTTTAAAATAAACTAATTTCTAATTGATAAGTCTAATTGCGTCGTAGTACTTATTACACATTTTTTTACTTCCGAAGTCTGGAGAGTTTAAGAAATACTGTTATTTAATGGACTCGAATTTTGTCGACAATAACAAATATCACATACATACATACATAAACTCACGCCTGTATTCCCCGAAAGGGTAGGCAGAGGTGCATTTCTGCACCCACATTTCGCCAGGTTTTGTATCAGTCCCACGTAATAGGGGGCGAGCCTATTGCCGTTTTTCGGGCACAATTCCAAATAACAAATATGAAAATCAAGTAAAGTTGCGATCAACACAAATAAGTTTAACAAATGCCGTGGCTGAATGTCTCAGGGTCATTAATTGTGACATTTATAATGTGGTGTCAGTTTTAATGGTCGCTCTGTTTGCTTGGAACACTATCGCGACACTGTTATCCACTCTCGCACTATAAATATAACATTTAACGTATACGTCATTATTCATTATGATCGCGGTCAAGTTCTAGGTTTTTTCTCTAAACGGTAAGTTATCAAGCATTTGATCTTGATTTCGTATATTTTACTACAAATTTTGATTTTGAATTAATCTTAGTATAATGTTAATATTATTCTCTATCCGACTCGACTGCGTTTACTGAATTTTCTTGGGCTTTGTCGGTAACTTTGGTTTTCTACATATTTTTATCATTCCTGATTCGATCTCAGAAGCATACCTAAAGGCCTGTCTTATCTACGTTTTATGGCTGTGATATGATGGTCTTTTATCAAGCACTAGATAGAATACTTGTAAAAAAAAAAAAAAAAAATAAAAAAAAAAAAAAGCGGTCACATGGTTGGCACGCGTTTCGTTTCAGAATAGTGAGGATATCACTTAGCACAAACGTAGAACACTTAAAGTTCGCAGTTAGCACTTGTTCCGCCTTGATGGATACTGCACGCTTGTTGTGCACTTTTTCAATGTTATCTCTGTTTTTAAGCTGTCGGATGCGGATAAACTAAAACAAAAATAAAAAGGAAACCTTAACAGTTTGCCTGTTACGGCACTGCGGTAAAAATAGACGGCATGTGCAGCAAAAATCTATCATAACACGAGCGTGGAGATAAAATTGTTTCTATTGCCGCAAAAATGGTTCGATGTTTTCAATCAACATTTGTGGTAAATAGACTCTCTTTTTCGTGATTTTTGCCTTAAATTCCCGGGTATTTTCATTCCCGGGTATTTTCATTTATATTTATTCCCGGGTTTGGACATATGGCATACAATTGTGGGGTTCTGCCAGTATATCCAACATAATGATAGTGCAAAGGGTACAAAACTATATCCTTAAACAAATAGCAAATGCACCATGGATGATCACAACTAAAGAAATGCATGAAATTCTCCACATACCAACCATCAAAGAAGAAATAGAAAGTTGTGGATCCAACTACAAATCGAGATTGCAAAAACATCCCAATCAGCTTGCAGAACAGCTCCTCTTTCCGGAAATAATACGTCGGCTAAAAAGCGACGAGATATTTTCGACTATACCTAAAAATAATGAAAATTAAAGGGCTGGCTCCGCTGGGAGCTAAGTCCTACACGCCCAAATCCATTCAACTCATTTGTTTATAGCCCACAAGACTGATCGCATGATAAATAAATTAATAATAAAAAAAAAACCCGGGTAAATAATTCATGCAAATAAATGGTTGAATTAAGTAATTTTGAACTTCGAAATGTTTACTCGCTTAATCATATCAGTCCTGAGGTTCACGTTTGAATGTCAACGTTAGAAAATGACGTGTTGGTTATGAATAATAAAAACAGCTGTGCTTTTTTTTATTGATGCAATAGTATGCATCAATATTTGTGGAAGGCGTTTATTTTACAGAATACCTACCTCTAATCGTAGGCTTTAACTTTCTTGTAATTACTTTCAAAAGTAGCCTGGAGATCGTTGATGTTTAGTTGATCTTTTTTTTTTTTATTGGTTCATTTATATTATCATAGATGATGAAAACATAAGTATTTTAAGCAGTGAAAGCTTAATGTCTATTGGTGATGATATAACTCAGTGATGGTACTTCCATAGAAGCCCAAAAGCCCAGTTTGACTTTCAAAATTCCGAATAAAAAAATTTAAGCTTTAAATCTTTATTTAATAAAAGCAATTTGTTAAAAAAAAACGCCACAATAAGCAACTATAAACTAGACATTACGTAATTATTGTTTATCGCGTTTGGGCTTCAATGGAAGTCCCGCGATATAACTAATATCTAATGTTGGAGTTCACTTTGAATTCCATTCCACATGCAATGAAATCCCGTTCAATCCTTTCATACAATTGCCACACACAGATAACATAGACAGACCAAATCCGCGTAATGCAAGCGGAATGTAACAGTTCTATTGCATTTAATCTCGCTAATGATTACCCAGCGACGCTTTGTTCGCGCTGTAACACGGATTTCAACGCGTAACCAAACACTGACGCATTGTGTGCTAAACGCTCCCGCTCGATCATAATGAGATAAGGTGTTTCTGTTTGTACGTATTTATTTTGTGGCGAGAATAGTGTTCGTCATCATTTTACATCGCTGTTAGCAAACTATGTGGAATATTACGTGATTTTCGTGTATGATGTCACATTTTCCAGTAGCTTTTGTTGGTGCATGCATGAGTGGTAATGAAAGCTGCAGCAAAATTGTACAGAAGCAATAATATATTAGATTAACTTAAATTTAAGTAGATTAACTAGAACAAGTCTTACGCAATACACATAAGAAGCAAACAGATTTTTCGGTTTCAGAAATTTTGTACCAGAGCCCCGGGGCTTGCTTAATTATTTGTTCGGTATAAAGGAGCTTTAGAGACGTAGTTAGGGTGTCAATACTCAAATGTCAAATGTGATTCCCAATTATGTATGTCGCAGTTTAACGATAAAGGAAATCATCGTGATGAATGCTTAGGTGAGAGTAAGGTTACACCAATCCACACTAGTTCTATTCAGGCAACTTTGAAACGTGAAAGAGGCTTGTTTCTAGCAGTCGTATAGCCGATAAGTATGAACTATGATTGTAAACTAGTACGTTAGCACCCACTGAATAATATATAACGAGTTGTAGGTCGGTCAATCACGGGGATTTAAAATAGAGCGAATCAACAGAACGGCCGACCTTCAAGCGATTGTTTGAACGTCGCGCGCCGCGCTGCGAACTACTTAAATTGTTCCTGGACAATTGCTGGAAGATACGTGCTCGTGTCAAGGTTGGAGCGTTTGCTTTATATACTGACAATGGGACAGAAATAGCTCCCTGGAAATAATTATGACTCATTAGTGGACATAGGCTTTCTGTTAAGTTTCTTCGAGCTATGCTCAAAAGATCCAGAAAAGCAGGAAGGAAATAATTTGAGAGGTTGTTTAATAATATCTTTGTCACATATTTAAATGCGCGCTTAATATTAAATGTCATTTATTGTGAAAACACACATAGATTGGAAAAGTCAGAGGCGACCGTCGAGATTCTCGACCGTATACCTAAACCCTGAGGCCACCACGACTTAATCTATGTATCAATATTGTAAACTACATATTACTTGATTATAAAAGAGCAACACTAGATTTCTTGCCCGTTCTTCCATAGTGACTGCCTTCCGAACTGGTTGGTAAACTAAATTTTGAAATGACTGAATCCAAGTAATGTAGGTATTTGACATTTTATATATACAAAAAATATTATTTCATTTCAATATTTTACGTCGTGTGATAAATAGAAATAAAGTAATTGAATTCTCAAGTCTTGGTCTTCTATACGTTATAACTTATGACCATGTTACGAGGTCAACGCAACAAGTCGGCATTTCGCCTGTTGCGAGAAAGAATTGGGTTGTAGTTTTACGATCGACCTCGTTCAGCATTTATGGAATGAACCATTGATGAATCATGTTCTTTGTATCGTAAAGATTACTTAATATGGGCCATATTGTAGCTGTTTTTTTTTCTACTTGTCTTTATTATATCAAAGTTACGTGCAAGACTTTTTGATATTACAAATAAGTCTGTCTTGAAATAAGAGTCATAATTTTTTTTAATAAAAAAATATGGTGATTGTTGTGAATTGTTTCAACACAAGCTGGCGTAAATGTTTCTACTAGTGAGAGATACGTAGTTATTCCAGTTGACAGTATTTGTACGATACTGTACTCACTATGCGCTGTAGACAGATTGCCGTGCAATTATTTATAAAAAGACGAAGAAGAAAAACGGCAATATAGTATTAGGCTCGCTCGGAACAGTACAAAAATATACCTCCACCTACATCTTACTTTTCGGATGAACATGCCTATTCACAAAAAAAAACTTTTTTCTACCGACGCGGGTCCAGACCGCCCATTCTTATAGCAGTTTGATTCCGGCTTGTCTCCAATTTGATCATATTTACTATGTATTTTGTAACACTCATGCGCAGGTGCTGACTGGCGCTGCGTTCCACCACAAGATATGGTCGTGGTACTACACGCACCGCATGCCGGCCGAGGTGCGCGACTGGGTTGACCAGGTGTTCAACTGCGAGGACATCGCCATGAACTTCCTCGTCGCCAACATCACCAGGAAACCGCCCATCAAGGTCTGTGACCCTTAATCAAGGCGTTTTGATGTGTAGGAGATAGAGGATATTTTATTAGTGTTTATTTTTCAGTAGTGTCTAGAAAGTTGGCAAGTAAAAGAAGTCCTTGCTGGATATGATTTATTGCGTTTCTCCACTGACAAGATTTATACCAATGTCTACATAGCATGAGTGTTCATTTATCATCATAATTCTCTTGCCCTGTTCCTATTTTTATTTGGAGTCGGCGCAGTATGTTTTATCCTTCCAAACATCCCTAGCAACCGTCATGCCTACATTTACCCCTTTTTCTTTCATATCTTCTCTCACGCACTCAAGTTTTTATTTCTGTATGTATGTTTTTAGAATGCATCATTTGCGTTTAACATTTGCGCTCTTGATACAGAAGTAACACTTACGGAGCCGAACTGTTATTTAAAAATATTCATAGTATTATTGATAGTTGATAATAAAGCGTAATAATGTGATGAAACTTGCACAATGCACATCTAAAAAGTTCTTAAGAATTTCTTAGGTGTGTAGTCCGCCAACCCGCACTAAGCCAGCGTGGTGGACTAAGGCCTAAATCCTTTCCGTTGTAGAGGAGGCCCGTGTCCAGCAGTGGGACGTATATGGGCTGATGTTGAATGATGACATTTGATGGACAAAAGTAACATTTAGGCAAGAACATAGTACACACACACTCATGGCTGTATTTTCGAAGGGTTAAGCAGAGGTGCAATTCTGCATCCTCGCATCGCTTATTGTGATTAAGATCAGCAGTGGGACGTTTATCGGATGACGATGAATAAAGCGTATTCCCCACATAGTCGCAGTCGACATATGGTAAAATGTGAATGTACTTATTGCAGGTGACCCCGCGCAAGAAGTTCAAGTGTCCCGAGTGCACGAACACGGAGATGTTGTCTGCGGACGCGCGGCACATGTGGCAGCGCTCGGCGTGCGTGTCGCGGCTCGCGCGCCACTTCGGGCGCATGCCGCTGCAGCCGGTGGAGTTCCGCGCCGACCCGCTGCAGTACCGCGAGCCCGGCGCCGGCGTGCCGCACGCCTACCCCGACATCGGCGCGCTCTAACGGGCGGCGGACCCGGGGCCCTCCACATCCGTACGTATTACATCCACTCACCGAATGCCACCCGTATTCAAACGACGCCATGTTGGATTGGAAATGATCACGTGACAAAATGGCGGTAGTAAGACATATTGAAACGACGCCATCTTGTGTTTTTAACGCCATATTGGAATGAAAGTTAGAGATGTCATTTGAGATGATGCAGGGATTAGAGCTGCTTAAATTAAGAGAAATCAGTGGAATAATAAAGCTAAAAAATTGCACTTATATTAAGTTATAAAAATTGTCAAAACGTCTAGAGCCTTACTGAGATTGATCAGCTTAACAGTGTTTATCTTTTTTGGATCAATTATAATACTATTAATATTGAGTCAAATGTTTATATGTGAAATAATAAAATGTAATTGGCTTTATTTAGGTTTGAAATAAGATAATATGGCTACATTGTAAAATCTCGAATCTCTTATGTCGCAATAGCAAATGAGGATTTAATACATCATAGAAGAATATTGAACAGAGGCTAAGAGGGCCCCGAAAATGAGAAATGAGAGTTATAGGTATGGACAATAACAATTAGTATGAAGGCTGTAACGTAAAACAATGGGTATATCGTCCCCAATACCAGGGTATGTAGAGTTTAATGCCATTAATGATCATATATGAGGAAATTGTTTGAAATTTTATGATTACATTTTTTTCATCCATAATTTAATTGAAATTTTACCTTTTATAAAATATTATTGTGATAAGGTTTTTTCTTTCATTCGTAGTGTTGAATGTCTTTTTTCTAATGAATTAAAAAATCTCAAGATAGAAAATAATTTCATATATGTAAATTCTTCATAAAATTCCATACAATTGACTCAGCTCAATGTCAAATGTTGGACACTCTATGCCACCATTATTTGCCACCCCATCCATACAGTCGCGGGAAAATGTTCGCACACCATTGAAACTAGATCTCACTTTACTTAACTGTGCCATTTTATACACACTTCATATGTAGAAATAGTAATTTTACGTGCGAAACTTTTTCCGCGACTGTACGCTCAACGCCAAAACTGTGAACAAAACTTAAGTCAAAATAATGATATACCCATATAGATTTGTTTTTTATACGAAAAACACTTTGTTTTTGAGCTTAAGAATGCCTTGGGGAATTATTTGGAATATTTATAGAATGAATTTTATACATAAACATTCGTTTGTGAAACACGATTGTTTGACTGAAGTATCTGCTTGGACAAATTTAATTGTACGCACTCACTAATGATATTCTATTTTATAAGGGTTTGTTCCAATGTTTGTTCGTTTCAACCAACTACTTCCAAACGTTTTTAGTACCCATACATATCTGAGTCTGGCCTCTTCGGCGCGATATATGAATATTGTACGATGATTGTCGACATTGTTGGTCATGTCCGCAAATTTTTGGTAATATTGTGTTTGTTCTACAACTGACGGGTATAATCGATGTAGTGCGTATGAGACTTAGGTTATAAGTCGACGAAAGTTAGAATCGATTAACTGCATTTTCGAAAAATGATTGTGGGTTTGCCGAAGGGGTTTATACGAAAGCAAATTTTCAATATTTTTCGATTGGATTTAAAGGGACACTATCTAGTTTTTTTTGTGTATAGAGGCTTCGTCATGGTAAATGTTATTTTATAAATTCATATAGTGTACTTTAAATTTAAACGAAAATATTGTCTCATTACTTGCCATTCCCAAGACAGTAGGTTTTGTTTATTTCTACGACAATAAGTTCTAGTATGTAATGGACCCTGATTACTTTCATGTCAATTCTTAAATTGCATCCTGGTTTGTTTATGGTCAAAGAGTGCACCCACTGATCATAAAAAAAAGTGTTCGCGTGTTTTGTTTGCGATTCATTTTTCTTTTTTTAAACTGAATGTGAATTGTTCTCTTCAGTAATGTGACGCTAGTCATATTCACGCTAGTAATATTTTTATCGTATGTTTGTCGAACGCCGAGAGTCATTCATATACTATAGTATTTTGTGTTTTGGTATCAGTAACTATTTCATACTTTAGGTAGTATAAATAGATAAATATTTTGAGTCACGGAATTTTGATTAATTTTTGTTTGCGTAGACGTTTTTTTATGCGATTGTACACTTTTTTCATAAATCCAGGATGGTCTTATAAAATATGTACCTAATGATAATGATGCCATCTGTCCCTAGGTGTGTAAAGCAATGATATTCTAAAGTGTTAGTGAAGGTATATCGTAAGTTTTAGTGAAATAAAGGCTCGCGTAGTGTGTGCCTCGGCGTGGCGTGAAATAAATTCATTTTGGACAAATCTTGCTATTGTACAATTTAATGTACACTTTTATTGAAAAAACTGTGTTTGAAAATCACAAGCAGATTTTTTTGTTTCAACTGTTTAGTAAGTAAAAGCTAGTATAGGCAAATCTCTTGTGTCTGCTTAAGTGTGATAGCGTCTTTATTCATCATCATCATCATCAGCCCATATACGTCCCACTGCTGGGCACGGGCCTCCTCTACCATTGAGAGGGTTTAGGCCTTAGTCCACCACGCTGGCCGCCTAGTGCGGGTTGGCGGACTACACACCTAAGAAATTCCTAAGAACTTTTTAGGTGTGCAGGTTTCATCACGATGTTTTCCTTCACCGTTAAAGTACGTGATAATTCATTGTGAATACACATATAACTTCGAAAAGTCAGAGGTGTGTGCCTGGGGTTTGAACCCGCGACCGTCGAAATTCTCGACCGCGTACCTAAACCTCAATGCCATCACGACTTACTAAAGGTAAAGAAACAATGAAATGTGTTCTGTAAAGTTATTATATACCTACCTAATTTAAAGCACACACTTATTTGTCAAATTATATTTAGGATTCTATTAATGTCAAGTTCTTGAATTTTCCTGCCAATATTATTAAAAAGCGGGTAAAAACATATTTAATGTGGCGTATCGGAGTATTTATAGTATGATTAATGAAATTAATTACCTATATTTCACGCGACGCAAGGCACCGCGCCAGCTTTCTTAGTCCATCACGACATATCGGTGCTTGAGCGAAGTTTCAAAATATAATTCCTAATATAAATGTAACTTGTAGATATTTATTTTACATATTATGTATAGATATACGCACCATTTGGGATGTAGTGAGATATAGAATTAGATCGGTGTGTTTGATGTCGTGTGTCGCATGAAGGGAATGTATTGCAAGGGACAAAAAATAATATATTGTAACAAAAATAATGAAGAAATTTTAGTATGATTTCGTCGTATTCAATATAAATAATGATGCTTATAAAATGCTACAAGAAAATGTAAATTGGATTCTTTCAAAACTTACGTAAAGTCATAATTAGTGTCGCTTGTTCTAAAATGCTGCAACAAAATTTAGGCAAAAGTATGTGCCGTATGTGTGCGTGAGGTCCTGGGTTCGATTCCCGAGTCAGGCAAAGTGTTATTGGGTTTGTCTGTTAGGAAATTCTCAGTAACAGCACGGAGTCTGAAAAACGGCAATAGGCTCGCCCCCTATTACGTGGGACTGATACATACCTGGCGAAATGTGGGTGCAGAAATGCACCTCTGCCTACCCCTTCGGGGAATACAGGCGTGAGGTCATGTATGTAAAATTTTGATACATTTTTTTATACTGATTTGATACGTCATGGATGTTAGAGATGTCTGGATAGAGTACGGAGTTACGAAAAGGTTATCCTCTCGTTTTCGTCAATATTATGCCTGCTTATTAGAAATGTCTATCACAATGACTGATCTCAATTAGCATACGTATGACAGCACGTATTTTTTTAAAATAGATGTTGAAAAGTTCATACAAATATTAATCTGTGTCACTACAATTTAAACTGAAATAAGCTCTCTAAATATAGTCTTCCGTAAACTCGAGTATTTTAAAATACAAATATGCAATAGAATGGGCCGGCATTATTGGACTGGTTAGCGAGGTATAACCGTCTCTGAACACTTAATATTTTATCTAAACTACCCTGCACTTAACAAAATTGATGAAAAATTACCGTCTATAGAATACACGCAACTAAATATAATTGTTTTTATTTTGAGAAATATTATCTCCAATAATTACTTATAAATACTGTTTTCTTGCAATATATTTTCTTTATACGGTAGTTATTGTATAGAAAAAATAGAATATTGACTTCGTTCGCGTCGATTTCGATGGTCAATGGAAGGACTTTTGTCTTCTGTAGCGTTTAGTTGAATAGGTGTAAAGATCGTAATAACATCGACTCGGATGAATTCAATTAGATTAAGTGTAATTTTTTTGGTTCTATTTGCGATTCATACATTTTCTTGGTAAAGTAACAGATAGCGCCATCTAGTGATGCTGGAAATGAACTAATTTATTTATTTTTAGTGTTGCAAGATCACATTTGCAGCTGGAATTTTCTCTTTATATAGTTTAAATAATATGACATTTACAGGTCTACTTTTATCTCCGTTTTGATTGTATTCGTATAGTTATACATTGTGCGTCTTGATATTTTGAAAGAGTCTTTAGACTCGTTTCTGTAATTAGATAATTATGTATGGCATAATAAATTAATAATTTTATATGAACTGTACAAAGGTTTTATTTCACCTTTTACAAGGCCCAAGTCGTCTGTACATAATTTATTTCATCTTATATAGACTACTGTAAACATAGAATGGAATTATATGGATTGAAATTATTTTTAAAGCGTATACCAAGAAAATGTGTGAATCGAACATAAAAATGTATTTGCTGATATTATTTTCCGTTTAATAGTACCAATGAAATGTAATTTTCTGTTTGTAAATTGCATTAAGTACACAATTTAATAGTAATAGTATTCAAATTTAATATTTATTTAATATTGTACGTATGAGATAATATTTTTGTTAAATGTAGATAGTAAATTTTAACGTCCTTCACACATAAGCCAAACTGAGTTTCTGACATAAAATTAAAAATTAAGTAAGAAAATGAGGTATTCCACCTTCTTACTTATGAGATTGCTATTATTTTTAAGGTTGGCAACATTATTGTTGTTCGGCCAATGTGACCAGTTTAAAAATTACAATATTCTATCTATATTGTATATTTGCAATCTGACCGTTTTTACCTTAATTGCACGTATTAGCCACTTGAATTCTACTAAAGTACAGTCTTTAGTACCACGTTTCTGTAAAAAGCACTTTTGCCTCTAGCGCTGCTAAATTTATAGTTTCATTCGAATAATATCTAATTTAAAAACTTATTTTTAAAAGATGACAATAATGGACGTGTGCTTTATTTTAGTATTGCCAGCGTTTTAGCTTGTTAATTGTACCATGGCAGATAGATTTTTCAATTTTTTTATTATTAATGTATTGTCAATTGGGGTCAACAGCGCGAAGATTTAGATATTTTTAGTGGTATCTTAGCTGTAATAATGTAAAGGTGTTATTTAAGCCTTTATTTCTTTATTTGGACTGTATTGTAGGACACATTTTTTTATATAATATTTTATTTTATGACTACAATTTAAATGAATTTAACGTCCTTAACCGTCACAGTTGAACAAAATCAGGTGATATTTTTGTCATTAAAGCCTTATTCTTCGCACTGTTGTCAATCAATCGCTATATTTAATTAAGTCGTAGCCAAAGACTCGAAAGACTAGTCTCGGTGATGTGTTTAATGAGTATATTTAATTCGCATTTAATTATATTTAAATCAGTTAGGGACGATTTGTGTCGGACGAATGTTCCCAAATCTATATCAGAACGCAGACTGACATACGCACGTTTTAAACATATTATAGTTTTAATAGATTGTAGGTGCAAAGGTGCGTTAGAAATTATAAATAATAATGTTTGAATTTTGAGTTGAGAATAATGTGTGAAATTTTGTCTTCATCTGTATAATTAGGTTTAGACTATATCAAATTGTAGATTTTATATTAAAATCTGTCGACATGTAAATACTACGAAGTGAATTTATATTAAAAACACTGATGTGATGATGTTTATTTCATTATACGAGTACCTACTTTATTACATCTGAAGAAAATTGACAGGTATGAAATGAAAAAATTCTAAATGTACTATATTTATTTAATAACTGCGTCTGTGTAATTTCTATCGCGTGTCTAATAGATGTAAATTGGCCTAGATTGTATGGAGTGTTAATTTCTCGTCTCGCAGGTCACAAAGACGCGATTAGTTCGTTTGTATCAGTCATTTACGTGAACAATAAGCGTATTCCAATAATAATTTATGTACAATGTGTGTTGTTTGTTATTTCAGTGTATTTTATAGACATTTTTTAATGGATGTTTATAATTTTTATATTTTATTTCCATCTGTGAGACTATTTGAGTATTACTGTGTTGGAGTGAACGCTTTAGTTGTATTTAGATTTTTCATTAATAAATGTGTATTGTATCAGTTTTAAATGTCTGAGTATGTGGACTGTACATTACGTGCACGCGTTGCGGGTATTTTTGCAAAGTTTTGTAGTTGAAGTGTCTAATCTAGTTTTTTTTATATTATCTGTAGCTTTTTTGACAAACATGTACAAGTATTTTATTTTGTATTATAATTAATTTGCTACTTTAAAGTACAATTTCTCCTGGTGTGGCAGAATAGTATTTTTTTTAATTCTTAAAGTTTAATAACATTGACCGTGATATAAAATATGAAAATTCACTGCTCGAAATAAACTTTATAATTGCAAAACTTTGTTCCTCGGAATTTTTTATCCATTCTCAGTCAACTGTTTTACGTCACCTAATGTAATTTTTTTTTTATCAATCTACTCTTCTTTTCACAATAAATAGTGCACGTGATGTAAGTATTGAACGGAGTGTGTTGGTTGTCCGTGTGTAATTATGTGTAGATAGATGTATTTAGATGTTATATATATACATTGTAAGTACTTAATAGAGTTATTTAATATGTTGCATTGTACAGCGTGTAAATAGTACACATATATTGTGAATAAAAGAAGACATATCAGTTTGTATGTGATTGTTTTATTTCTCCTATTCATTGGTCCCGTGGTGTAAGTTTTATAGTGACATCGAGAAGCCTCAGGTTCGATTCCTGGGTCGGGTAAATGTTGCTGATTTTTTTTCATGTAGAAAATTTATTAGCATTTCGAAGTTTGGAAATATACCTGAAACAAACAGTCTATGTGCGAACGGTTTTGAAAAGCCTGAAAAGGCCGCCATAGTTGTGTGGATTGCTAACACGCAATCGTCTTCTGCAATTGTCATATCCTTAGTGCTACTTCTATAGAGTCGGCAGCGTGTCTGCGAACACAGATTGTAAGTAAAAAACACAAATAATTTAGTAGTCATGGTTATAGGTATTCATGGTAAGCGTTACTTTTATCTGCAAAAGAAGAGGAATCTAATGCTTGTATGAATTACTATAAACAGATAAATATGCCTGTTTTATAAACTGTTTTATTGACAGCCCCGTGGCGCAGTTGGCTAGACACCAGCTTGCGAAACGAGAGGCCGCGGGTTCGATCCCCGCACCGAGACAAATGTTTGTGTGATCGACAAATATTTGTTTCAGGTCTGGGTGTTTGTGAGACCGAAAAGTCTCTCGTAGTTTCTGATATCCACGACACAGGACTTGTATCCTAGTGTGGGGTCAGAACTATGTATGTGACTGTTGGGTGTATTTATTTATTTATTTTTTATATATTTATTTCTGTATTTATATACATCTACACGAATTGTGTGGGAACAATAGAACAAAGAACGCAAAGATTGTACAAAATACTTTAACTAATACATATTTTAGCTGTGGAGGTTGTTAAGGTATATTACAAACGGAAGATTTAAGATGAAACAACATTATTTACGGATTTTATTCTGGTTTGTTGTAATTTTACTTTTTTTGTTGTTGTTTAAAACGAAGGTAGAGATTTTAATATTAGGTTCGCGGATGTATAACGCATCAGTCTGCCTCTGCCGTGATCATGAAGGCTTTAAAGTCTACGTAAGTCCGGAAAGTAACTTTCGTGGAAACATAGAAGACATTTCGGTTTTATATACTTACAGCAGGTTTTTAGTTCATATCAATAATGAATACTAGTCAGCTTGCACTAGGCCACTTATCAACTTTAAAAAACTTGATATGTTATCAAATTGTAATGTTGAAAAGAGCAACACTATTATCACCCATTGTTTACTAGCAAGCACAAGCTTTCTGAACAAAATTAGTATGATACAATCATCATCATCAGCCCAAATACGTCCCGCTGCTGGGCACGGGCCTCCTCTACAACTGAGAGGGTATAGGCCTTAGTCCACCACGCTGGCCTTGTGCGGGTTGGCGGACTACACACCTAAGAAATTCCTAAGAACTTTTAGGTGTGCAGGTTTTATCACGATGTTTTCCTTCACCGTTAAAGCAAGTGATAATTCATTGTGAATACACACATAACTTGGAAAAGTCAGAGGTGTGTGCCTGGGGTTTGAACCTGCGACCGCCGAAATTCTCGACCGCGCGCCTAAACCTCGAGGCCATCACTGCTTGATGTATGATACAATAAATAATCTTTTCATTATTTTTCTAATCAATAGACACAATTATTCACTGATCCAAATCCGATGTGCAAGAGCTGAAACTTTCGCTATTCATATATTCATTTAGTTCTATAACGCCTACTTCAGTAGTAATAGCAATTAGTTTCCGAGAACAAACTTCTTGTTGTTTTGTTGCAGTAAAAAATAAACTTACTTTTCACTAACATTAGGTGGAGTGTTTTTTTTCTTAGCCTGGGGGTAGAATTTGTAGCTTATAAAAAAAACTATTTGACAAAAAAAAAATCTTACTCAACATCTTGTGGCGGCCCACTCACTTTTAAAATTAATTACGAGTAAAAATTTTTGGTTGTTAAAAAAATATTGAAAGGCGTTCTAGAAACTTCAGAGTATCCTCTTTTATGCCAATTAAAAGTCCTTAGGTAAAAATAATAATTGTGACAATTGTTTTAGTTTTTAAAAAAGTTCCCAAAAGGAATATTCTTCTGTAGGGCACTAAAAAAAATTTTGAGTTGGAAATGATCGTAATTGCTAATGCTTACGATGTTTTAAAAGATTATAAGGCAAAAAAAGATATTTTAAGATTTTGAGTAAGATTATTTTGTTTTGTCAAACAGTTTTGTTTTTTATAAGCTACAAATTCGACATCCAGGCTAAGAGAATAAAATGTTTTCACTCTACCTGGCCCTAATAAACATGACGTTTACTGCGGTAGTTACAATCCAAAGCCAACTTGATTGACTTGATGTTGTCAATTTGTCTGATATTCTGTCGTTTGTCCACTTTGCATATTAACGTCTTAAAGGTCTTAAGAGCGACTTTTTATTTTGAGTAGACATTTGAAAAATATGTAAAGAATTGTAAGATTCAATTTTAGCGTGTAGTATACCTACTAAACTAACTAACTAACTACCGTTAGACTCCATGAGCTTCGATCTTAGTGTCAATAAAAATGGCAAAAGGCTCGTGCTATATTACGTGGTAGGTACTTATAACATATTTAGCGGATTGTACTCCACATTTACAGGTGACTCTGGAGTATAATAATATCATCATCATCATCATCAGCCCATATACGTCCCACTGCAGAGCACGGGCCTCCTCTACCATTGATTTGTACCTTTGATTGATTTGATTGTACCATTTGTACTACTTCTATATTGATCATCATCATCAGGGATACGTCCCACAACTGGGCACGGGCTTCTTCTACAACTGCGAGGGTTTTAGACCTAAGTCCACCAAACTGGCCTAGTGCGGGTTGACGGACTACACACCTAAGAAATTCCTAAAAACTTTTAGGTTTGCAGGTTTCCTTGCGATGTTTCACTTCACCGTTAAAGCAAGTGATAATTCATTGTGAATACACATACATATAACTTATAAAAGTCAGAGGTGTGTTCCTGGGGTTTGAACCCGCGCCCGCCGAGATTCTCGAACGCGCACCAAAACCCCGAGGCCATCATTGCTTTTAAATGTTGAATACTTTTATATTATTTAGTCTATTTACCCTTTTAAAGTAGAACGTCTGGTAAAATAAAAAGCAAGTAAAACTTTGTCTAAATGTCATTATTTTTTCCATTACACTTTTTATTTGTAAGGGTTTAGCGCAGTTGGTTGCAGAAAGAACACGGCCATTTTTGTCAGTAGCGACACGAGGCGTTGTCGCTTGTCAACATGCTTTGTGTCGCGCGCTCGCACACCGTGTTCCGCGCATACCACACCTTCTGTACAGGGATTTTTTGCATTCAATTTAAAATTAGAATCGGCCATATTAGTTTTGGAGTCGGTGAATATATTTATGTTTATTTATTTAATGCGCTTTATTGGACACTACAAGAATAGAAATGAAATAAAAATAAACTAAAGTAAATATTATGTGTGCCACAAAGGGCCGTTTCTCGCTATTAGCGATCTCTTCCAGACAACCCAGAAAAGAGTAGTAAATAAAAAAAATGGGTGGCCAAAGTGTTACAAGAATAGAAATAGGAAAAAAATTCAATTCATAGTAACTAAATATATCTACAGATATATTTGAGGATATCAAGATAGATTAAATAGATTTTGCATAGTGTGCTTTGAGACTACTACTATTTATTTTAATTTTCACGAATAAGACCGAAAATATATTTAATATCTTTATGGCGTATAATCTATTTATCCTAAGCGAATCATTTTGTCACGCTGGAATGCCATTGAAAAGCCTATCCCATCAGTGCAATCAGCGTTTTAGTCGGCAATTTAATATTCTCAGGAGTCCCCACATGGATAACGTGTGTATGTTAGGTTTATACTATACTTAGCCTATCGCCGTCCACTGCTGAACGTAGGCCTCCCCAAGAAAGCGCCAACCATCCCGGTCTTGAGCAGCCCTCATCCATCCGTTACCCGCCACCTTTCTCAACTCGTCGGACCACCGTGCTGCAGGTCGTTAGGTTTCAAGCAAAGAATAATATCCTAAAGCTTAAGCACTGTTCAAAGTCAAAGTCAAAGTCAAATTATCTTTATTCAAATAGACTTTTACAATTTCTTTTGAATCGTCAATTTTAAGCTATTTCATACTAAACTATATGTTATCGACATAGCCCAAAGGATAAGCTGAAGTGGCAGTGGGCAGGTCACATCTGTCGCAGAACAGATACGAACGGAAACGTGTTCTGGAGTGGAGACCACGGCTCAGCAAACGTGGTGTAGGATGTCCTCTAGCTAGGTGGGGTGACGATATCCGCAAGGTGGCTGGCAGCGGTTGGATATGCCTATGTCCAGCATGGACGTGACAAAGGCTACTGATGATGGTGAAAGCACCGTTGCTCCCAAGTGCATATAATTCAGTAAGTATTCCGTCAATAATCATTATTATATCATTTGCTGGTGGTAGGATATTCGTATCCGCTCGGATAGCAACCACCGTACACAGGGCGTAAAACCCGCCATAGTGGCACATGCAAGTGTGCCGCGTTCCAGGATCAGCCAGTGTATATCCGGTTTTCGGGGGGGCTTCAATCATGGTGAAAGGATGACCGTGCCGGCATTTTTTGGCCGGTTTGTCGCGGTCGGTCCTATGTTCACCATGGCATTAGTCCCCCAAACTTCTTCACAAAAAAGGTGAAGAGGTATTCGGCCGGCATGATTGTGTCGACCAACGGGAGATCATCATCTCTCGTTAGTCGGCACTTTTTCTGGACTCCATTACGCTTACCATCAGGTGCAATGGGGTCACTTTGCCGTGCCAGTATAAAAAAAAAATCTTCATTTCGGGACGCCTGTTCTAAACGCTCATGGTTAGATGAACCACCCACATCGGTACTGCTTTTGGTTAGAGTGCTAACTTCCTTCTTCAAATCGCCCTAACCGTTAACTATTTGGTAAAATTCGGAAACAAGATGATTTGTTAGTACCAGGCCCGCCGCAAGCGGGCGTGCAAAGCGTCGAGCGACTCATACTGTAATTCAAGTCATTGTCATAATACCCACCCCACCTTATAGTCCAAGCGCGGCACCAAAAAAGTAGGTAAGTAATACAACGTTCGGGACCTGTTTTTTTTTTGGAATACGTTCAAGGGAAAAACCATATTGTAAAAAGTTTGATAATTAAAAACCCTATGCGTTATACAAAAAAAAGTTTCAAATAAAAAGATGGCAAATATTATTATCTACAATAATGATTTCTACAATTTTTGTCGTACGATGCGCGGTTCGCGAGATATTCGATAAAACGTGTTTTCCAAGATGGCGGCTGAAGTGAACCCCCCCCCCCCCCGCGCCAACTTGGATTTACATTCAGGGGACATCCTTGAACATATTCCAAAAAAAAAAATTCAGGTCCCGTACGTTGCAAAAAAAAACCCCCCGGCGCTTGGCCTATTAAGAAATGTCATGAATTTTGGATACAAGAATAGGTAACTTTGTTTTTTAGTTGTAAGGTGTAGGGAGTTATGATCGGGTTTGCACGCGGGCGTTGAAGAAGCTAGTGGCGGGCCTGGTCAGAACACGAATTATTGATCTGGCAGTTAACAACGGACGACACTACTGTTTCGTCTTATTCTTTATCCGATATACACTGGCTGATGATGGTACATAACATGCTTTTGCGGGCCATCATGGCAAATTTTAAACCTTATGAATGATTGTTGCTATCCAGGACACCATCTACCCTTAGCAAGTTAGATTGTATATACAAAAATGTTTGTATATGTCGCAGAATGGACAACTACATGAATGGAATTATTATTGTGAAGCCAAAAAACCGGTCAGAAAGACCGTTATGGATACATTATCTTAAACACTCAATATCGCTTTGCTCAACCCGAGAATCGATCGCGGGTCTATTGATTTCACGCACAAATTTCAGCTTCAGAACCAACGGGCCGATGTATTAGTCTATCTTGCAGTATACGTATAATGCAGTCTGTCTACTGTACACGGACTATCGCAATTTCGTTTTCAAAACGCATTTTCGACTGTTCAACAATTCAGACCGCGTTGCACCCGTGTACTATGTTACGGAAGTTATTAAGCGCTCACCATCCGGCAATGCAGCCTACATTAATATTTTATAAGGTGTAATGAACTCGCATACTTCCTCACACTTTTAATTTGGTGGGGTGGATAAGACTATCCAATCATTGGACAAAATATCTATGGATACTATCCAGCCCCGTGGCGCTGTTGGCTAGACACCAGCTTGCAAAACGAGAGGCCGCGGGTTCGATCCCCGCACCGAGACAAATGTTTGTGTGATCCACAAATATTTGTTTCGGGTCAGGGTGTTTGTGAGACCGAAAAGTCTCTCGTAGTTTCTGATACCCACCTCACAGGACTTGTATCCTAGTGTGGGGTCAGAACTATGTATGTGACTGTTGGGTGTATTTATTTTAATTTATTTAATTCACCCCATAAATATAAGAGGCAGAGTCGATCTGCTTAATGTTTGATTTTATTTTACGAATGGTGTGGCATCATTGGCTCACTGAAAAATGTTATCTACTTACTTTTTTTTAAATACACCCAACAGTCACATACACAGTTGGGAGTCCACAGTAAGATACGAGTCTTGTTTTGTGTGTATCAGAAACTACGAGGGATTTTTCGGTCTCACAAGTGCAACTATTTATAGATACCACGGCAGTAATCACAGCAGCTATTAGGTATCTGCCTTAGTTTCCGATCACGGTCTGAATACATCATTATTATATAAGTTGAGAGTTCGAAAGTTTCTGTCAACCAGAATAGCAGATTCTTCAAATTGATATGTATATGTATGTATGTATATATATTGATATATGTGTATATATATTGTATATGTACTAGTATTATATAAGTATGTATTTAGGTTTTCTAGATACGGATATTTATGTTTTGTATATTTTATTTATAATAAGTCCATTTACGTACCCACGCCTATCATATCTGCACCACCTAAGGTTCGATTGTCACAGAATGCCTCAGGCATTAAGTCCACCTTTACATGTATTGTATGAAGGGTAAATAAATAAATAAATAATGCACATAATAATATGTAACATGTACAATCAAAACCCAAAATTGACACTTCAGAGAAGTTTTGGTTATTTCGTACTACTTTTGCAGTATAATAGTAATGTATACTGACGGTCACATATAATCTACGTATTACTTACCATAGAAGCACATAATTATAAAGCGACTAGTCAACTTGGGCGTATAAATAAAACTCAATAAACAATGGACGAAAATCTTCGAAGAAAAATAACAAAATTTATTTTAATATATGGTGCGTAATATGACTCACATAATTTTAGGTAAAAATTCCCAACTCATAATATTTTATTTTTTACCTGTCATATCTTTCTCTTTACATGATTTTTAATAAGTATAAAAGTTGAAGGATGAACAAGCAGAGGAAGGCCAAAGAAAAATTGGATTAGTTCGTGATAGAAGATTTGAAAGAAAAAGGGGTGAATGAAGACGGGACGGCTGATAGCGATATTTGGAAGGATAAAACATACTGCGCCGACCCCACATAGAATTGGGAACAGGGCAAGAGAAGGGTAAAGTATTACTTTTAGTTAAAAAAAACGATTCACACCGGCACTGCCTGTCCCACTTCTAAAGTCCGCTTAAATAAATCGCTCCGAAGCCCGTACATAAATAAATAAGGTGCAACAATCACAAGAGCGTAGCATTAACATACGTATTCTATTGGGCGGAAAAGATCCGATCTGTGGTGAAACAAAGCGCGCTCGCAGCCATACATCGCGTTAGTTACGCGCGCACTTTGTCCCAACTTCCAACGTATCGTATATATAAAGTCTCGGTGGTCGCAAATCGCACCACTTGGCCCTTTGTACCGCCGACAACGCGCGCATTGTAAGCCCGAGGTGTTAATGTCGCTCTGGCACAAATATGTACCGTCGGCAACAAAACAAAAACTCGCCAACAAGACCCCGAGACCCGCTGCGGATTTATTTCACGCTTTACAGCCGAGAAACAATTTTAATTAGTACAGTTTCCATTATAATGAATAGAGACATAAACACCGCGCTGGGATTCCTATCGCCGACCGCCCCATTGCTGCGTTCTTCAATAATTGGCTACTAGATGAGGATATCCGTGGAACGTCCAGTATTCGGTCGGTCGTGCGATTGTTCACGTGTTTCATTGTCTCTGTATTGGAGTGAGACACCGGATTAGGGATAAGCGCCCTAACGGGTGCTCCGTTTCTGAAATGTGGGTAATTAATTATTTCCGTTTCGTGACATGATATAGTTAAGAATCCTTTACATAAATGAATAAGAAATTTATGCACACGTTTTAAATATTTTTTTAAGTATCAACTTAGACATAAACGGCGATAATATCTGGCACACATCCAAATAATTCAGAGGCGTCGTGGCCTTGTCTTTAAAACAACTTTAAACCCTTAAAATCATGGACACACGAAAGACTAGTTTTTGAAGCTAAAAAAATTACGCTTTCGATACTCACACATACCATCATACATGCAAAACCTCACGCCTGTTTTCTCCGAAGGGGTAAGCAGAGGTGCATTACTGCATCCACATTTCGCCAGGTATGCATCAGTTCCACGTAATAGGGGTAGCAGCCTACCGTTTTTCGGGCACGTTTCCAGACTCAGTGCAGCTACTGAGCATTTCCTAATGGAAATATCCAATAACACTTTACCCGACGCGGGAATCAAACCCGGGACTAGATCGCATGGCACATACTTGTGCCGCGAGACCAAGAGGCATCATTTTACATATATACATTGTACATATATTATAAATGTTCGGGTCTGGGTATCTGTAAAAAAATGGGTCTAAACGCATCCAAGATACAAGAGAAGACCTATTGTACGAATAGTATAAAGTTTTAATAATTTAAAGAAACACAATATTTCTTAAAACGCTAATAGTAAGCTTGTTGAGTTATTTAGCTTCAAGATAAATTTAACGTTTTTACCGCATTTATGTCGTTTAAAACCGTTCCGCTTTTGCAGAGATTTGGAGCGCTTTAGAGTGCTGAATTATGAACATTCTAATTGTTCTTGCTCCACAATCTTTATGAAGAAATTTTGCAGCTGTGTAAAATTATGACGAGTTCGAGATTTCAGACTTAAAATGGGGGACCGACAAATGTTTTCTGTCGTAAATTTATTGAAAGTGTCTAATTAATGTGTCTATTGCTCTATTAAATGTGTTTATAACTATAAAAATATTAGATAAAGTTACTTATTGAATATTATTTCCAAATAAATTCTCTATTTTCTTATAATAGTTATTTATTAAACTGGTCACTTATTTAGTTATTTCTGATACTGCTGCCTGATAAAGACGCCAAAGTTTCGTCAAAGGTTCAACTTGAGAATTATTTATTGTTTTTGAAAATTGGCCGAATACACCAAATATTAACTACACAAATCTATCACATATACAAACAACCACACAAAGTTTAGACTGCATACTATGTCATCGTCAGCGTCATACGTCCCACTGCTGGGCTCGGGCCTCCTCCACAACTAAGAGAGTTTTAGGCCTTTGTCCACCACGCTGGCCTATTGCGGGTTGGCGGGATATACACCTAAGAAATTCCTAAGAACATTTAGGTGTGCAGGTATGCATAAGATGATTGAGGGCCACTCGTACACGATTACATCAAATAAATTGTCCACAAGTGACAAGTTCTAAAGAATGACAAAATTGGATTATATAGGGAACATTGCTGACCATTAAGAAATATTCTCAAATAAACGGTTATTCGCCTTTATTTTATAAATAAATAAGAATTTATTTGATGTCTATTTAGCGTCACATAGGCTTCATGTAAACAATCTCCCTGACAACATTGTCTATCCCTTTGAATATGAAACATTGATGTAGCCTTGAAAAACCCTTAATTTTACATCTGAAAACACGTCCTTATGAAGTTTTAAAATTCAACACCCATCATAACGTATCAATATGTAAAACATAATTAATTCTCGGTAAGCATTAAATCAGATATTAGTCAACAATGGTGCTGATGACGCAAAAAGATTATTATAATATACACGACACTTGACCATATGAGGAGCAGAATCAAAGTCCGCGGGTCATCGACTCGCTTCTACGACTCTCTGGAGTACGGTCGCCATTGTATTGGCACGTTTAGAGGATAGATATTACAGGCGATAGAAAAGTAATAAATAAATCCAATCAAACATCCCTGACTCCACATTAGGATTTTGTGTAGTGGTAAAAACTACAAAGAGTGATAGTTGGCAAGACAGTTGGTTAGAACCAGCTTGTGAAACGAGAGGCTGCGGGTTCGATCCCCGCACCAAGACAAATGTTTGTGTGATCCACAAATATTTGTTTCGGGTCTGGGCTTTTGTTAGACCAAAGAGTCTCATAGTTTCTAATATCCACGACACAAGAATTGTATGTTAGTGTAGGGTCAGAACTATGTATCTGACTGTTGGGTGTCTTTTTTTTCTCCTTCTGTTCCAATATTCGATTACGCTGGCGCGGCAAAATGATTGAACTTTCACTTGTGTCAATTGCAGTGCGATCTAAAACAACTGTCAACTGGGGAAAACGATTTACATTATCTTGCACCAACCTATCTATACCTATAAAAATTTCAGTCTTTTGGTTTTGGTGTATCTGTTGTACTATGGTCATTATTTAAATAGCAACAAAATATCTAAGATTCTAATTTTTGTCTAGATAGTGTTGTAAATACGAACCGATAGTTCCTTACCTCGAGGCTCTTCCTAACTGCCCCAAAGAAGCTTATAAATTTGATCGTCTAATAACCAAGATTATTTGATGCATATTATGATGCCATTCAGATTCTGGGTCCATGATTCAAGAATTAGCCTAAGTAGGTTTTAGATTCGGTACGAATGATGCGTTTTAATCTTATTTTGGCGTGAGGAGGCGTCGACCCACTTCGTAAATGGCAGTGGCCATCATACATACCGGTGTTTTTGTAAGTGTCTATAAATCTGGCATTAGATTTGCCAGATATCTACCTATAGCAGGATAAACAAGTCAGTAACATCCACATATGTACATGTAACATGCACAAAAGTGTATATTCATCTGCTTACATAACATAGAAATGCATTTATTCATTTGTTTTTCTAATTACATATATACATAACCTCACGCCTGTATTCCCCGAAAGGGTAGGCCGAGGTGCATTTCTACACCCACATTTCGCCAGTTATGTACCCACGTAATAGGGGGCGAGCCTATTGCCGTTTTTCGGGTTGATTTTCAGACTCCGTGCTGCTACTGAAAATTCCCTAATTGGAAAAAAACAATAACACTTTGCCTGACCCGGGCATCTAACACTCTAGAGTCTAGATCGCACGGCACACACTTGCGCCGCGAGACCACGAGACAGTCAGTCGAGTTTTTCTAAGTGCGAGAAACTAATCAATTAATTTAAATAAATAAATAAATACACCCAACAGTCACATACATAGTTCTGACCCCACACTAGGATGCAAATCCTGTGTCGTGGGTATCCGAGACTACGAGAGACTTTTCGGTCTCACAAACACCCAGACCCGAAACAAATATTTGTGGATCACACAAACATTTGTCTCGGTGCGGGGATCGAACCCGCGGCCTCTCGTTTCGCAAGCTGGTGTCTAGCCATCTGCGCCACGGGGTTGTCAAAATTATCTTTATTTTCATAAATAAGAACTGGAATAAAACGTACCAAGACTTCTTCCTCCAAAAATAATCTGAGCGAAGTTAGCATCAAAGTGCCGTGCAATATTACGTGTGCTTTGACCCTTGTAGTTTAAAAAAATAGCTACAAAATAATTTTCAATATAAAATAAATCTTAAAAATCTTCCGTCTATATCCCGCTCATAAGTTATTGTTAAAAATAAGTCAATAAAGTAGGTAGTTAATCTGTTGAAGTAAAGTTCTAATTATATGATACTAGACGTTATCTACAAATGTATGTCCTAACCCTGGCTGTGCCCTCACGTTGGAATATTGGCTTATATAAAGGTAGACACTTTATTAGATGAGAAAGTAGTCTACAAAAGACTAAAGAAGCTAAACTTGAGTTGAACTCAAGTCGATAGACGGCGTTAAAGATGAGAAAGATCTCGAGACGCAAGCCACTATTTATAAAGTCTATGACTCAAATAAAAATCTTCGTGAAAAAGTCTCAGAAACTCCGATTTAATACACAATTTAGTAGTCCCACAACAGATACCATAAACTCTGATATTAGTAATGGCACAGGGTAAATTAAAGGACGTGAGGTAAAGGTCACCTTTCACAAAAGGGTCCTAGATTGTTTGGTTATGATCGGCCCATATACGTGCAAACAGTAATGTGATTTTTGCATGCATTATATATTAAACTCACGCCTGCTGCGCTTTGAAGATAGAGGTTTATGTCTCGAATGCTACGTTCTAAATATTTCTAACTATGAGAGCTTGCTGTAAAGTATTATTTTTTATTAATCAGCCCTAGCTTTCTTAAGAATGGTTAGTCTTAGTCCATGCTGCAGAACATGAATGTGTCTGTTCCAGTTTTGGCCTTTGCATGCTTTAAATTTTTAGTTACTCGTGAGTTTAACGGTGACACCTGCACACCTAAAAGTTCTTAGGAACACCTAAGAAAGGTGTGTTGTCCGCCAACCCGCAATAGGCCGGCGTGGTGGATTAAGGCCTAAAGCCCTCTCAGTTGTAGAGAAGACCCGTGCCCAGCAGTAGGACGTATATGGGCTGATAAAAATGAGTTGAAATAGGCGTAAATCCGCTACGGCGATGAGTTGTAGCACGACAGAGGCTATTTATTATGAGCCTTCCTGAAGCTAAAAAATTGCAGCTAATAATGATAAAGTGAAAACATAATGTGAACGAGGGTCTTGTGTTTTTTTTGGAGTGGGACATCATATGTCACTAAGTTCATGTGGCTGAGTTACATAGAAAAGGTTGTTAGCGTAGGCCAGTGTTTGATTTCCAAATCTACGTGTATTTTGTTAGTTTTGATATAACTTGGTTAGATTAGAGTCTCATGTGGCGATCAATGAACTTCATTTAGACTCAACTAACTCTATTAAGTATGAAGTAACTGTATACTTTTCAGAGAATGAAACGAAATGTCAATAGACCGGTATAAATATGGAAATAGCCAGATACTACCATCAAATTTATTATAGATACTAAGCCTGGATAAAAACCATTGTAATCCACTTTAATATCATAAACACAATAAAATCGAAATTAAGAATACCCATCAAGCTAATCAGAATGAAGCGAACCCGGAAGGCGTCCGCGTACGGCAATCGGAAGCACATATTCCTTGAAGACAAATAATTTTCCTTTAACAGGCGGTTGTTGTCCCGTTATTACGGCCACAATCATACGGGCCCCACCAAGTGTGGCATATTGAATGGCATTGCGTCAACAGCCATCGGCGGGCACTGGCATCCGCCTGTTTTGGCGAGGTATGCGTCGCCGGCCGAGTGGCGAGCACCGCGCGGACATGAGATTATTTATTTAGAAAGTTAGACCGCCATGATCTGTTTATTGATTTTGTTTTAATTAATCTACTAATTTGCCGGGCTGTTATGGTTAATATGCATTTTCTAAGCTTGACGCGGCTATCGCTATTTCATCGCTTTCATCCTAGCACACTTTCATTCGTAGTTGAATAGGCTAAACCGTTTATTTTCTATTTCATTTGTGTAGTTTGTTACGGATTGTATACTTTCAGTAATTTAGATTTACTAAGCAGTGTAACTATTCCGGCTGAGCTTCCTACTTTCCTGAAGATTTTTTCCGTCTTATGCTTAGCAAAAAATAGATTAGATACATGAAGATATTGCTTTATTAGTACCATAAGTAAATGCAATCTAAACTAAAAGATAAAAGATTTCAGAAAGATTGTTGAATGATCGATAGATACTGGTCAGGTGAAATCATTCTTTTTGAAAAATCAGAAGCGGCACGGATTCTGGAAATGAACACAAACTGGCTTGTCCCATATATGTGGGACATAAAATATAACTATGAAACATTAATTAAAAAACATATCTTTGACATCAGAGACACAGGAGCAAGTGTTAAGCATCCACAGATGCATTGAATAATTTCTTTTTATTCCAACCATGCTTCATCTCTCCATGACCCTAAGGTAGAATGTAGACTGTTAAGACAATTTCGCAGGTATTAATTCCGCCTGTATACAGTTTTGTGTATGAATCTAAATAAATATGATGTGTGTCTGTATGACGTTTTACTAACGAAAATAGATAGCCTTTAGATCATTACACTATCAGCTGCGTGTTAGAATTTGACATTTCTTGTAAATAATTTTCAGGAGACTTAAATCACATTACAATATCCAATATCCTCGCACAATTTAATAATAACTACATTGCCACAAACTTTGATTAAATTCACTGTCTGGAGGTGTAAGTTGGCGCCGCGGGATCATAAGGACGGATTATAAGAAATGATTATACGTGCTAAATGTCATGTACAAAGCAAATTGATTTGTGTCAGCGAATCCAGAAATGTGTCACAGGATGCTATCTGACACCATCCAGGCGGCGAGATACAAGTATAAGGCAAGGCAATACAAGGCAATCACGACATCCCTCGGGATAAAAAGGGTCTTAACCCGAGGGATGTCGTGAATGCGTCTTATGACACATTTTTTGGATTCGTTGACACAAATAAATTTGTTTTGTACATTACATTTAGCACGTATAATAATTTCTTTAAACTTAATATCAGAGTTATTTATTATTGGAATTGCTTATATTTGATGACATCATTCTCAACAAAAAATTGTTTTCTTTTGCTGCCTCTAACTTTGTTTTAGTTTAATCGTTTCATCATCGTGTCATCGTTTGCAAATGCGATCATACTGCCTTGTATGGTAATAAAATTAATCACTATTAATTGACTGTAACGAAGAGGAAAACGGCAAGTTCAGAACAGCCTTAGTTGTTGAAGTTTTTTGAACATTTGTATGAAATTTGAACGAGGGTCGATGAGTGAGAGAATTATGTCAGGATTAAAATATACAGAGTCTATTAGACTCTACATACATACATACATAAACTCACGCCTGTATTCCCCGAAGGGGTAGGCAGAGGTGCATTACTGCACCCACATTTCGCCAGGTATGTATCAGTCCCACGTAATAGGGGGCGAGCCTATTGCCGTTTTTCGGGCATTTCCAGACTCCGTGCTGTTACTGAGAATTTCCTAATGGAAAAACCCAATAACACTTTGCCCGACCCGGGAATCGAACCCAGGACCTCTAGATCGCACGGCACATACTTGTACCGCGAGACCACGAGGCAGTCAATTAGACTCTGCCTATTCATAAACATGTGTTCGTATACATTATTAACGTGATATTAAAGTGCTACTGCTTTAGGTACTTGGCGATGTAGTTGAGCTGGTCCGACGGGGAATTACTTCTATTACACTATCATTATTACCGAGTCTAAACAATTTGTAAATAAACAAAGCCTCATCATTTTAATTGGATAATGTTTTTATTATTTAATTCTTAATTTAAGTATTAAGACCTGCAATGTTGATATTTATAAACATGGGATTACAACATCAGTATGTTCTACATAAAACCTTACATTTACCATGATACATATGTACGTACAATTTTTTTGTTATGCGGGTATTGTAAAATGGAATGTTACTTGTTCCATATTTATTGTATTTACGAGTAATTTAGTCTTGCGTGTAATTTATATTTAATTATTGGAATGGGTGTTATAGCCCTATTTAAAAAAATAACTTTTTAAGCGTTGTTATCGTAAAAAAGCAAGAGTTAAGGTCTACATACTGTAGCCACAGCATGTTCATGTTTGGAACGGAATGGACTCGCGTTTTTATTACGCGTACTTTTCCCGAGTTCTACTTCCTTTAACGACAGTTATTCCAGATGAGTTTCTTTGTAACCTTTGCATAATGAATGAATTAATATGTTTCATTATCAGCCCAAGGAAGTCCACTGCTGAACATAGGCCTCCCCCAATGACTTCCATAGTGACCTGTTGGAGGCAGCCTGCATCCAGCGACGACCCGCGACCTTCACCAGGTCGTCAGGTGGGTGGACGTCCTACGCTGCGCTTTCCGGTACGTGGCCTCCACTCGAGAACCTTTTGGCCCCATCGGCAATCGGTTCTCCGCGCTATGTGCCCGGTCCATTGCCACTTCAACTTGCTAATCCGCTGGGCTATGTCGGTTACTTTAGTTCACCTACGGATCTCCTCATTTCTGATTCGATCCCTACGAGAATTTGTTTATATGTATAAAATAAAATAAAGAACACATTAAATAACAGATTGCTATCATTAATGTCATATTTAAAACATTAATTAAAATGGCCAAAGTGGCTGGTCTGTTACTGGTTCAGCCACCTTAGTTAAAGTTGAACGCACCCTGAGTAACTATAATAAAATGGTCTGTAAAAGGCGTTTGGCGGCACACAGGTGGGCGGCACTGTTACGCGACAAATTTCCCCGCTTATACGAGTCACAATAAAAGCACAGTGGTCCACATATTGTCTTTGTACAGAATAGGCGTTGTGTTGGCGTTAATTACCATGATTCGGCTGACATTCTGTTTTTGTCACGTTTTGTTGTCATGCTGAACTTGATATATTTGCCGTATTTGGTGGACACGTAAATACGACGATTTAAATGTAGGAATAGTTTTTGAAATTTCTATGATTAATATATCCTCTGTATTCCCCAAAGGGGAAGGCAGAGATGCATTTCTGCACCCACATTTCGCAAAGTATAGTATATCAGTCCCACGTAATAGGAGGCGGGCCTATTATCGTTTTTCGGGCACATTTCCAGACTCCGTGATGCTACTGACAATTATTTTGTTACCTGTATCTCTGAAGGGGTCGGAAGTGGTGTAGGTATTTCAATTGCATATGGCATATTTCCACTTTTGTTTTTCACTCTGCGTCGCTACATTTTTTTTAACGAGAGGAAAGCGCCTTCCGCGTCGCTACTGAGAAAATTAGAACGCCCAGTAAAACAGTAAAATGACACGGGGATCACAATTGGCACCTCTCTCAAATAAGCCGGACGAACTTCGCAGTCTATACCTACTTACATAGAAAAGAAACGTAAAGTGTATACAATCTTTCTGTCCGTCTTCGACTAGCTTTAACAGACAATATGTGCCAAAACTCGCGTCTCAACACGTGACAGTGTCTATTAGGGAAAACAGGAAATCCGGGTGCTGTAGGAATAATAATGCGCGTGCGCAACGGTAGTCGGCGGTAGATATAATCGCTGAAGGGATATGTAGGTTGCGAAGAAAAATAGATTTTGCACTTTAACCATACCTTGAAATCTTTTACACATTGTCCTACTTATTATTGATCCTAGAAGAGAAATTGCAAGGGTTTAAAGTGTTTAATCTGTCGAGATACCATCTTCGCAAGCGCGGGTAGCAATTTCAAGCTGTCTTTGCTAGAAATAATTTGTTTCACATGTAGTAATATGCACTAGGGCTTTTGTGCGTTTTTGTTTTTACATTTAATTGATGCGAGCCCCGTGGCGCAGCTGGCTAGACACCAGCTAGTGAAACGAGAGGCCGCGGGTTCGATCCCCGCACGGAGACAAACGTTTAAACCACAAATATTTGTTTCGGGTCTGGGTGTTTGTGAGACCGTGAAGTCTCTCGTAGTTTCTGGTACCCACGACACAGGACTTGTATCCTAGTGTAGGGTCAGAACTATGTACCATTGAACATATGTGACTGTTGGTTGTACTAATTTATTTTTTGTATAATTTGAGTCATTAATGAAAAAAATACTTTGTCTTTTCAGTAATTTCTTGATGAAAGTTAGACAGGGATATTTTTTTCTCGATTTACACATATTACTTTCGCTTCATCTATTTAATGAAACTTTTCAAGTTTTCTGGTAGGTAAATAATGCTTCTGACCACCATCGTTCATGACGTCAACAATTTGGGCGTTATATGTTAGGTAAAGGTGTCCTATGTCAGCTGGTTGAAGCACAAACAACAGACCACAAGCCACTACTACAACAAACGTGTCAATATATTACATATTATTCATATAGTTAGATGTGTCTTCATATTTTTCCTGTGATTGTCATACATTAAAGCTAAAAAGGAATTTATTAATAATCACTAACAAATACACATACATACATACATAAACTCACGCCTGTATTTTCCGAAGGGGTAGGCAGAGGTGCATTTCTGCACCCACATTTCGCCAGGTATGTATCAGTCCCACGTAATAGGGGGCTAACCTATTTCCGTTTTTCGGGCACAATTTCAGACTCCGTGTTGCTACTGAGAATTTCCCAATGGTAAAACCCAATAACACTTTGCCCGGCCCGGGAATCGAACCCAGGACCTCATGATCCCACGGCACATACTTGTACTAACAAATACAATACTATACTAATATATGTATAAATATGTTACCCAACTTCGTGGTATATGGAACAAAATGTGTTTTTTTTTTTATGAAATTTACCAATGACTGACTCCGTGGTCACGCAGCCCAGGTATTTGTCGTGCGATCTAGAGCTTCCGGGTTCGATTCCGGGATCGGGCAAGTATTATTGGATTTTTCCATTAGGAAATTCTCAGTAGCAGCACAGAGTCTGGAATTTTCCCTGAAAAACGGCAATAGGCTAGCCCCCTATTACGTGGGACTGATACATACCTGGCGAAATACGCGTATAGAAATGCACCTACACCTTCTGGGGAATACAGGCGTGAAGTAACGTAATTTGTAATTATAGTCATTGCATTCTCAATTTAACTGGAGGAAATTAATGCGATTTTACAAATGAGCAGTTCTTATCAGCATGACGTATGTATGACGGCACATACTAATCATACTATTGATGTCGAGTACGTGGAATTCGTTTTACGTGGACGAAATTGTGAAAACCGGGTGACTGAACAGTGAAATAACTGTAGGTAGTCATGCGCTCCTGGTATTACATAGATACATCATCATCATCATCAGCCCAAATACGTCCCACTGCTGGGCACGGGCCCCCTCTACAACTGAGAGGGTTTAAGCCTTAGTCCACCACGCTGGCCTAGTGCGGGTTGGCGGACTACACACCTAAGAAATTTCTTAGAACTTTTTAGGTGTGCAGGTATTATCACGATGTTTTCCGTCACCGTTAAAGCAAGTGATAATTCATTGTGATAAATCAGCTTTGGGTTATTAGGTATTTTAGTAGGTTCGTATAATAGGCCGCCAACCCGCAATTGGCCAGCGTGGTGGACCAAGGCCTAAACCCTCTCAGTTGTAGAGGAGGCCCATGCCCAGCAGTGGGACGTATATGGGCTGATGTTATTATTTATGCCTTCTGTGTAGTAACCACCGAACATAAGGTGTAAAACCCACCGCAAAGGTGTAGTAAGCGCGTTTGAAAATCAAAGTATACGAATATTGAATGTATACTGCAGATAGTTATAGGCTACTTTTTATAAATAAATAAATAAATACACCCAACAGTCACATACATAGTTCTGAGTTCTGACCCCACACTAACATACAAGACTTGTGTCGTGGGTATCAGAAACTACAAGAGACTTTTCGGTCTCACAAACACTATCTGGGTGTTACAACGTAAACAAACATTTGTAAATCACACAAAAAATTGTCTTGCGGGGGTCGAACCCGCGGCCTCTCGTTTCACAAGCTGGTGTCTAGACAACTGCGCGTCAATATTTACGAGATGTTTTTAGTTCAAATACTTTTCCATACTTATGTTTCCATTAGACATATTTTCAGATACTTTGTCACTAGTGAGAATTTTGTAATTACATACATACATAAACCCACGCCTGTATTCCCCGAAGAGGTAGGCAGAGGACCTCATGCACCTCTGCCAGAGGTGCATTTCTGCACCCACATTTCGCCAAGTATGTATCAGTCCCACGTAATAGGGGGCGAGCCTATTGCCGTTTTTCGGCCACATTTCCAGACTCCGTGCTGTTACCGAGAATTTCCTAATGGAAAAAACCAATAACACTTTGCCCGACCCGGGAATCGAACCCAGGACCTCTAGATCGCACGGCACATACATGTACCGCGAGACTACGAGGCAGTCGTAATTAAAAACCCTAAAAAACTGTCCAACACGTTAACCGAACCTAAGACGTCGCAATCACACGCTGGATACTTAAGTTTCGGGACCAACGAGCCAGTCAAGGAATAGATATATTTAAGTCCAAAAATATTTGTAGATGACCTACCTACCTACCTAGGCAAATGCCTAGGTGTGTGAATAAAAAAAAATAGCTAAGAAAGTTGTGAGAAACGTATTATGTCCTATTCTTACTATCCACCAATTTTACCAATCTTCATCAGATAAAGTTTTGATGTATTCAAATGCGATTATGAATTTAGATGAAACCAATTTACCGCTTAAAGTAAAATAAATATTAGATCTTTATGTAAAAGTATTGAATACATACAATAAGTTTGTATCGCGCAATCGACCGTTGTAGAAGAAACCCGTGCCCAGCAGTGGGACGTACCTATATGGGCTGATGATGATGATGATGAGTCGACCGTTTATTGACCGTTTTACTATTTATATTTAAACCTGCACATTTCTAGCTTTAAAATAACTAAATATTAAGTTTTTGCGTACATCATTATTTTACAATTTAAAATTTACTAAAGATATGACCACCCACTCTGTTTTTGATCTCTCCAGTCCATCTAACGGTTGCCTGGAAGAAATCGCCGATAGCGATAAGACCGCCATTTGTGACACTACGATATTAAGTTGTGACCAGTAAACAATGTTGTTTCTATTTACATATATGGTGTAGAATAAAGCATAATAAATAAAAATAAAATAAATAAATAAAATAAAGTTTCTCATCAACATCAACATCAGCCCATATACGTCCCACTGCTGGGCACGGGCCTCCTCTACAACTGAGAGGGTTTAGGCCTTAGTCCACCACGCTGGCCTAGTGCGGGTTGGCGGACTACACACCTAAGAAATTCCTATGAACTTTTAGGTGTGCAGGTTTTATCACGATGTTTTCCTTCACCGTTAAAGCAAGTGATAATTCATTGTGAATACACACATAACTTCGAAAAGTCAGAGGTGTGTGCCTGGGGTTTGAACCTGCGACCGACGAAATTCTTGACCGCGCACCTAAACCTCGAGGCCATCACTGCTTCTACTGCTGCAAAGTTTCTACATCTATTTTAAAGATAACGCAATCGACATAGCCGGAAAATTCTTATTCTGTAGTTCAGCTACATACCTAGTACTAAGCTAAAATTAAGAACTTAATATATACCTATATTTGTACTTATACTTCTGCCCTATTTTCTGCTTACTAGCAATAGGCCCTAGTCACTGACCTGTAAAAATGAATTAGAAAAAGCACGCCAGATATATTTTATAATTTTTGTTTACATTCGCGAAATTGCAAGTGATCCAACAGGTAAAATTGTTTGACTGGCTCTCGCCTAAAACAGAGAGGGCGTTTTAGGTCATTGCAACTATAGATATTGTTTTAATTGCCAACCGCCATGCTGCGAAACATTTGCTATAGGATAGAACCGTAAAGGTTGTATATCTAGAGTAATTTATTGCTATTAAAAATGTTTAATGGTAGAAGGAAATATTAACCGCACAGAATATTCAAATATCATTGTTGATTATTATGTTTAAAGTCAGATAATTTTATATACTTATTACTGCAACATCCAGTCACATAAATTTATACATTGTAATAAACACAGTGTGCTGGTGTGAGAATTTGTTTTTATTACATTGGTCGTTTTAATTAATTATTTAAAAGGGGCACAATAAAAGGAAAAATTGGTAGTGTAGGTACTGGATATCTTTAACCCTAATTTTCGAATGTTATCTGCGTTTAATTGACGTCAGTAACTAATATGCATGCTCGAATTATGGTAATTTGGTGACATATGCCGTTCAAATAAGTGATTGTACGGTACACATTAAATAATTTCGGAAGAGAAAAATTTATTTTGCTTATTAACGCAGAGGCACTATGAACAATAAAAACTGAACTTATATTTATTTTGCTTTGACATCTTAACAGCGGCTGTGTTTGTGGGTATAGTAGATAGGTGGACATTGTGTGTACCTACTGGACTGTGCTGAGTGGTACGGCTATGTAGTGTACGTCTAAGCTATGTACGTGTGGTACTCGAGGTGACGTGACAAAGTTTTTAATTATTAGACGTGAAAATCGCCAGGTGCAGGTAGGAGGGATTTCAGTGGCCCCCATTTGGCCGTCGCATACCATATTTGGCACGGCTCGCGTCTAAATATGGCTCCGGCACTGCCCACCGCCCGCCGCGCCCGGCCCGCTCCACTTCCGACTCTATTATTTCTATTTACGAAATAAACTCAAAATAAAAGCTCTATTTTCATACGGATTTCGGGCACTGAAAACGCTCGCGGGCTCCCGGCGAACGCGGTGTTTTCCTACGGATGTGTCGGGTTACTCGCTCGCGCGGCGCGGCGGCGGTCTCTGTCGCGGGCGGCGCGGGGCGGTGTGCGCGAGCGGGACGGCTAGCGCTAGAGGCGCGCGGGACGCAGTCGCGCGAAGTCAGTTGCGGTCCGAGCGGCCGAGTCGGCAGTCCCGCCCTCGGTGCTTTCGCGCGTTCGCTCAGTCTCCGTTCGACGTTCGGACGGTGAGGTGTGCCAGCGCTTTCGCGCACCGGTTACTGTGGCGTACTGCGAGGTGATCATGGACGCGCCCGGCGGAGCGCGGGAGCCCCGCTTCGGGTCGCCGTACAACATGGGCCTGCTGAGCGAGATGCCGGACATGTACGGCGCGGGCCGGCCCGGCGCTTTGGGCGCGGGAGCTGGAGCCCTGCGGCCCGGCATGCAACCGTGCCCCATGCCGCGGCAGGCTGTCAAGCGCCCTTCAGACCAGTGCTACGAGGAGCGGCCCTCGCAAAGTGTGGCGCTGGACCATTGCCCTATGCCTGACATCGCCGACGACGGCTATGCCTCGCTGCAACCTAAGAAGTCGCCACCCTCCAACGGCAAAAAGACCAAAGGCCGCGTCAAGATTAAAATGGAGTATATAGACAACAAGCTGCGCCGGTACACCACCTTTTCAAAGAGGAAGACTGGCATTATGAAGAAGGTGGGTCGGCGAGACCGCTTTTGGCAATATTCCATATGGGTCGACTGACAGATTTGGCTGCATTTGTGTCAAAGTGTATAAAATTTTCATAAGTTTACAACATCCATAAAGTGGATATAGGTTTATTAGTGATGTTAAAGTTGTTCATGCCGAGAGAACATGTGAATAAAGTTTTAAAATAATGTGCCGGCCCAATTGTACTCTACTCATATGTGATAGTTAAATATTCCAAGTATTCATTTGTTACACAATTTTTTATTACTTCTTATATCAGATTTATTGGAAGTTTAAAAACTTGAAAAATCTTAAAAGCCAAGTCAGAACTGTTCATTTAATTGCATAAAGTTATACTTGAATTTATAAGTTCTTTGCTACTTATCAATTTATTAACTTGTAGAAATAGTACTAGAGAGATTGCTTTTAAATATTCCTAAATAAAACATTAATATTTTAAGCAATTACTGTTATCAGGTAATGTGCCAAACCCAAACTTGCCTTAATTTTAGCCTTGTGATGTACAAGATTCTATTAAATCTAGTCTAAAAAACGAGGACCATCAAAAAGTTATGAATCTTTGAATTTCCATGTTCATTTATTGGCATTGATTGGTATAAATTCTTCTAAACAGTGGGCTGTAGTGTGTTTGTAGGTTATGTTTTTGTGTGGAAGCAAACCATACGGAATATTGCTAAAAACGAGTCGATACTTATTTTTTCACCTAGTATATCATATTTTGTAGTCTACTGAAGTCGTAAATACGTGTTTTGCGTTTATTTATCGTGTTTTTGTGAACATTTGTGAGAAAAGTTTTGACAGATGTCAGCTGTTGCGACGTTACTTTACGTAAGTATTTTGCGTTGTCTACACATAATAGCGATATTAGAAACTTTTTAAAGACTAAGTGTTTAAATAAATTAAGTGTTTACAAAATCTTTAAATCGAAATATAAAGAATTTTCATATTTATTTTCGTAAATAAAAATGACAGCTGTCATAATATAATTTTGATTGGAGACGATAGATGGCGCTAGATATCCTATTTGTTTCATTTGACTACATAGGGAGCTGAAAGAAATAGTTTAAAATCTTCTTAATGTAGTTTAAGTTTTGGCCATTGATGTAATAATTAAAAAAAAGAACTGCTCAAGTCAGATTAAAAATACCTGCTCATGAGATTATTATGAATAAAAAAGTATTTTAGCGAATTTAACTCCATTATATCTATCTCGTCGTATTCATAGACTTAATTGTTAAAGTTTTGAATATGAGTCGATTTTTAAATGAAATATGATTGACATAAACTAAAGATTTAAAATTCGCATTATCCGCACAAATATTTTTAAATACGTAATTCTGTTACCATACTTATTTCTATTTAATAATTATATCTATGTTAATTTTTTCCGATTCAATTATGTTTCTATGCGATATTGGCTCATAACGGATGGGCTCCCCGCAGTGGGTCTGGATTAAAGGCAGTACACATGCGTGCCTTCGCCTATTGCCTAATTGCCCACTGTTCCGCCAATCGCAATACCAGATATACTTAATAGAATCCTCGCGGTGCTTGTTTTGCATATTTATTGTTGTTTATGCATTGATTTTAGAACACAACGAGATTAAATTGAAAATGTTATGATTATGCCAATGACAAATGGTTCTAATGATATAATAAGTTCTCATTTATGTGTTCCTCGTTCCTATTTACCATTGTAAAGTATTTTAGTAACACCTCCATAAACAATGAGCCTTAATAAGAAATACTTGATTTTCTTATCAATCAAACAGATATCAGAATAATAATTGCGTATCAAACGATTGCTTCGGTTTTCAAGCCCAACAGGTAATAAGTAAGCCCTTACATAAATCGTAAACAAACTAAAACGTGTTACATATTCTCAATATGTATGGAGTTGCATTAACATTCAGCATCTGCGTTAGGCATTTGCATATAGTTTGCAACAGTAAAAATAACACCGATTTCCTGTGTATCTGAGGTAAATAGCGTACGGTAGCTTCATTAACCGCGTGCGGACATTGTCAATCTATGCGTGTAGAAACGTCTGGGCGGCTCGTATGCGCATGTCCATCAAAACGAACCATTAAACCGCGATGCAAATGGTAAGCGCACGGCGAACCCACAGGCCGACTTCACGTCCGTCAGTTCATCCCATTTTGTTTGGAATACGTGCTTTCATGAACGAGGATACTCTAAAGGATTTTTAAAGAAACCAACGAAAAGTACTGAAAGCAGTAGGAATTAATCGAATGTTGTACTAAAAAAAATCGACAAAAGATTAAATCATATCTCGATTTCGTGCTGAAGTAAACTTTGTTACTTCTCAATCGTTAATGATTACTTTGTCAATTCATAAGTATTAAATGATACGAGTAATTGAACATAATTATACACATTTTTGTACTGTAGCGTTGAATATATTACCGCTCATTAGTGGGATTAAACATTTTATCCGAAACCCGTACATCACGGAAGGCGTGCATTACGTTTTTAACGGCATGTATTAATAAAGCTCGTTTATACGTTTTAAATGTTTTGTTTTATAATCAGTTTGTTTCATTATGGGCTAATTAATTGGCTTATTTGTTGGTACGGTTGGTAACAGATCGCCTTAATCTTGCACCACAGCGGCGGGGTCGGGTAGTGCGCACGCAAGCGGTCCTGTCGCGCAGCGGGTATCAAAGTCGCCGGCAAGCCCTGTTGTTACTTGTTAGCTGAACGCGCGGCTCGAGCATCCATCCCACCTCGTTATGCCGCCGATGTAAAGCTGCGCATTTTTTACTCCTTTATCAGTGCCTTGTAATTAATTGCACGCGAAACTTAGTTTCCACGAAAACTTTTGCCCGAAAGTCGTGTCCATTCACAGTTAATGTGAAACAATGTATAAATGTGAGTCATTGGTCGTAAGTTTGTTGTTTGTCGGTTTCCTTCGAAGCCGTTATCGCAAATCTATTGTGGTTTGTTGCATATCTTTTCACTGGTCTCTATCTAGAGCTCATCAGCTCGGTGAACTGATCACCTCGTGTAGCCGGGACTTAATTGCGACGCCCCAGGGGCCGTCGGGCCAACACGACGGCATTTCGTTGTCGGCGTGCCGGCGCATTGTGCAGACTTTGTCATGAAAATTGCCGACAATATGTTGTTTAGTTGCTTTACCGTTTTGTTTGATAGCGCAATGTTTTCTAAATATGTTTGTTTAGCTTTTGTGTAAACTTAATGGCGAAGCATCATTCCACGGTAATATTTATCTTTATTGATTAAAGTTTATGATGAATTATAATTATAATAAAGGTTAAAACACTTGATAACAAACTGTTGATGCGTGCAGTTGTCTAGCCGAATGAGAATTTATTTATTGTTTCAACAGTAACGTGATTGAGTTATTGTCCGAGTAAGGGCTTATTGTTGCAGTACAAACGGAGTAAAACTCGTAAAGTTATTATAAAATAAAGGCATCGTTTGCGAAGGGCCCCTCATTCCGAGCGACTCGTTAGTGGTATTTTTTCACGAAGATAGTCACCCGACGGTAGATATATAAATCAAAACGTGCTCTTTTAGGAATGATAATAGCTCTCATTGTTTAGCGTCGGCGTCCAATGCAATAATAAATTATACAGTCCGATATAGGCGTTCCGATATAGTCCTTAAAGAGGACATTTTAATAAATTTAAAATAACGATTATCGTTGTCTGGCGGAGTCGTGATTTCGTTAGGTTCGTGGTTAGGTCTAGGGCCGGAATAAGTCGTCACGAACGATTACTAAATTAATTAGGACCTACCTCGGATGTAGATTGCGCCTGAGATTATTTTCCCACACGACCTGACGATGTTTAGATCTTTAGATTTTGTATTGTTTTATGTTAGTGCACTGGCATGGGTGTTTTACTACCTCACATGAAACGAACACGTACGAAAATATTAAGCATTGTTATAATCATATAGCTAAATATTATAATACTATTCAATGTAGCTGTTCCAAATTTAAGTTTGTTTAACATTAATTAAAAAAAGTTTTTTCAAAGAGAAAACCGGTTTGGAGTAACAAATTCGTTACTAATTTGTCCAAAAGCATCTAGTAGTAGTGAAATGAAACAATTATATGTTGCGCGTACAGTTATTATGGCGCGGTGCGGCGCGGGCGCACATCTGCGACCCATATCTCACGGCCCGCAGTTTTGTAATGTTAATGCGATCTGGTGCGACCTGGCCACTGCTATTTTGTGTTTCGGTGGCTGCACCGACACCTTGGGAACGTTCCGATAATTGAGCCAAATCTTATAGGAGCTTCAACTCGTCCGCAAATAATGGGCTTCGACTGTTGAAATAAATTTAAAATATCGTTATGACATTTAAATAATATTTATTTATTGCTTTGGTGGACATCATTAATCAGTTTTATTATTAAAGAAAATAATTTAAAACAGCGAAAATAAATGTTTTTAAACTTGTTATTGACGCAGTTAATGGATAAAATTTAATGTTTATGATCTGGAATACAAAAGATTGATTACTGCCACAAATCACTTAATGTGTCATACAACAATAACGCTTTTCAACGCAGACAAGACAAATCAAATGTGCCAAATATGGGACTTGGTAGTACCAGGGCGACAGAAAGTTGTGAGACGTATGCGTTCCCGAACCCGGGCCCTCTTGTGGCGGTGTTACAAATTATTCGACTACCGAAAATAATCTAGTGTGAGATAGATGGCGCTTTTTCATTACATTGATATCAATATATAAAAGTAATTTAAAATCGTATTAGAATATTTTATCAAACCATAAACATAAATCATTGTCTCTATTGCTGCATGTACGAAAAACGTAATTGCTGGCTTTTAAAGCTCTCTCGGAGAATAAACGCTCCTTCTGTTTAGTTCGGTTCGCGGAACGGCGCTCGTTTACCAGGGCACCAGGCATGCAAAGGAGCTACTGTCCAATAACGTAGACCCCTCCGTGTGTGCCGCGTTCCACCCTGCTGAGTTAGAAAGTGTTGCGCGCGGGGAGCAGGAGAGGTCAGTGCTGCTGGGCGGTAGGAAGGGAATGTCTGGCGCGTTGGCCCGCCTCCCAGCGACACCTAACGTTAACGCCTCGTTGTTATGCGCGCCTGGTATACGGCTGCCATTGCAAAGTGAAACTCGGCGCGATCGACTTTATTCATGAAGTAAATTGATTGGTGGAAAAATGTAATTTGGCATTCCTCATACGAGTGTATATGAGATTGCATAATGTATTTTAATAAAGAGAAAATTGTCAAGTGTTTTTTTTCCTAGATAACCGTACTAAAATTTCGTTCATGTTCTTAAAAAGTTTAGATAAAGTATTCAATGGTATGTAGTATTGAAAATAGGTTTTGAATCTCAAAAATAGTCAATAATAATTTTGTTTTTGCGTTTTCATGTATCATCATCACACTACTTTTCGCAAATCTTTACATTGTGGGTGTGTGTAGATATGTTCCTCGTGTCGCATCTAGACATGTATTCGTAATGCGTCGGTTTCACATTGTTGTACTGTCGGCGCGACATCAAAAGGGTTTTCGGCCACGAGCGCGGCCCGATTTTCTCGAAAATCGTAAGTTATGCGCACGAACATGAGATGTGTTTATGTCGGTCATGATGTCCGACACGACAGATCCGCTGCGATGTACACGTTTGATGGAAATGGGGGATTTATGGGGGGCATTGTCTCCCATAAAGTTATGCAGAGTTGCACATATAAAACCTTATGTAGAGTCTTTTGCCGAAGCTTTTTAGTTAGGATTTCGGGATAAAAAATAAGTTATTAATTTTAATTAATCTTTTTTAACTAAACTCAGTAATAATATTAAGGGAGTCAGTACCTACTACAAAATGCGGTGAAATTCGTATTGGAAATTTTCATTCATACAGTACGAGAAATTTTGTTATTGACAGTAAAATAGTCTTTATCACAAAGTTTGTTTGATAGATTCTTCACAACTTTAAGTACCTAACCATGTGTTCCTTTAATCTTTATAGAATATTATTCTATCTATCCGACGATATTAATCCCACTGCTGTACACGGGCCTCTTTACAACTGAGGGGTGTTAAAGCTAAATCTACATTCTATATAATTTAAATGTTAAAACAATAAATTACCTATGTCTTACTATCTGCGATCTAATCAGTATCAGAGATTTATATTAGATAACATTTAGATAGCCTGGAAAACATAGAAGCGGCTTAAATTAATTTCAACAAACATTCATTGTTCGTTATACTAAAACAGAAATAATAATAGTTGGAAAAAATAAATATAATTCTTTAAAAATCTACATCGATTGCCCCCAGGTTTTAAGATTAATGTATAAAGAAATAAAAAAATATAATTAAGTGATCATTAAATATAAAACTGTCTTGCGTACAAAGTTAAAGTAGAAAGGATATTTAATAGTAATTAGTGTCTAAGTGAAGTCAATTCAAAATTTATAGATCACGATCAACCATTGAGTGGTGATTCGAATGAAGTGGACGATTTAAAAAAGCGTGAAGATCTAACAGTAAAGTTCTCAATAAAACGGATCGAAGTGTTGCATTTGAGCCGAATGAATAATTAATTGGACGCGCTACCTGTTTAAAATTAATAGAGTACCGAGTGCCATGTGGGTGTACGCTGCCTTGAACCACTTGGGATAATTCATTTAAAACTAGATTTAAAGCTAAACCATTATAAAAACTGTTGGTTTCTAAACGGACGCTAGCGGTATTTTTTGTTGTGGTAATTAAAGATTTAGCTTGTGTACGTATTGTCTTATCAATTTTGATATTGGATTAACTAGGTGTGTTTCATTGGCAGTTTTGTTTCTGTAATTCGTTTTGTAATGCTGTTCAATTGATTTAGATTATTAAATAGATTTAGAATGTTTTTTTTTTTAAATACATAATGATCTGATATCGTTTCGAGCCAAAAGTTATAATATTTGCTCAAAAAGTTAATATGTGCAAGCAATTGAAGATCACTCCATTACACATGAAAGAAAATATTTATTATTGATTTGACTTTGTTCCCTTTAAAAACTGACAATATAATCATTTATAAGTCTCGTTCAGAGTCAAAGTAAATTACATATTGTAACATAACTATTATCTGTGGTAAGAATATTGGCAATTATGAAAATTACGAGATAATTTATTCTTAACTTCACGCGTTCCATGGTTATTATTTCTAGATATATTTTTTAACATAAACGTTCGATTTAATATGTAGGTATACAAATATATTCATAATGGTTATCGGCTTGTTCTCGTTAATGTTGTAGGTGTATCAAGTCCGTCAACATTGTCTTGTTTTAACTAGTGCAACATTTGTCAGGAAATAGTTTTATTTAATGTTGTTCTTCTTCTAGTTCGATAGTTCTCGCGTTTCATATAGTCTCTTTCGAGTAATTATAATTGTCTTTTTATGTGAGGGTGAAACCTCATAGTTCCGATATTTTGTCTCCCGCTTTGCTGTGGAGGGAAGTTGACAACTCTGTGTTTTCCAACTCCTTTATATCTTTTTCTGATTACCTTCGTTGCGGAATCATAACAAATTAGGCTTCAGTGCTCGGCGTCAATACTGTGCGTGCCACTGTTGATCTTGGAGCACAGGAGTTACAGTGGCGGGTGGTGGGATAGGGTCCCAAAATAGTATCTTTTAAGGACATGGTCGTGATTAAAATTTTAGTTTTCATCTTCGTATAACTATAATGTAGTTTTTATCTTCATTCTCAACGCGATATTAATTCAATATAACCACTATCTGATGTGTAATTGTTACCAAGCATCTCTGTGCATTTGATTCTTGGAATAAATCAAATGAAAGCAAAACCGAGGAGTGCAGATAACGCGACCAGTGCTTGGTTATTGTACACAGCGGCGTGTGTAAGTGGCACACAATGCGTCCGTATCGTATTACACTTGCAGATAGATCCACTCATTATCGCGTGTAATGAGCGGCCGCGGATAAACAAAGATGACGCGAGGCGCGCGCGACGAGCGCCAGCGATTGCATGACCTATTTTCGTCATTTCTGAAGAATGGGCTTGGAAAGGTCGTAAAGCGATTAAGTTTATGGCAACAGTAATGGGTTACATATTGTTCGTAGCCTGAATTTATGGGCAATTTCGTATGTTTATTCCTATTACTTTGCACTTAACGAGAGTAAACATTTTTGTAATTCATAAGGTAAAAATTGTTTGTCTAAAATAGTTTGGCACCTTGAATGTGACGTAGTTATTTACTTATTTAGGATATTTTACCAAATAACTTTCCTAATGCATAGACAAAATGTCGTGGAATTTACATTTCTCATTCAATGTTTTGTTTGAAACTAAGCAGAATGTTTTCGATTCGGATGATAATGATCAAATGTAACTCACTTCACCCACATGTGTATGCCCACGTTCTATTGTTTATGGTGAGATCTGTGGTATGTACAGCATACACTTTGTAAAATCGGTCATTAGAATTAGAACTTTAAACATTTTTTTTAAGTTGACGCTTATTATTTTCAACGCATGTGTGTAAAAAAATCAAATCATTACTAAAATTCTTACTCATCAATTGATAATTATAATTGGTAGGTACACAATTCATCGATTGCATTACATAATACACACACACAGGTTGAGGTATATGGTGAATAATTTTCAACTTTTTTACTTACTGAAGTCATTGGATTCACTTCATAGTTAACCATAAATGAATGAGATGTAGTTGAAAAAGACCCCATCATGTTTTTTGAGGAATACATATATGCACATATCTGTACCTCCAAAGGAATAAGCATAGGTGTATTTTTGCACCCTGTTTTTAGTAATACTGACTACTACTGACTGCCTCGTGGTCTCGCGGCACAAGTACATAAGTGCGGTGCGATCTAGAGGTCCTGGGTTCGATTCCCGGGCCGGGCAAAGTGTTATTGGGTTTTACCATTAGGAAATTCTCAGTAGCATCACGGAGTCTGAAATTGTGCCCGAAAAACGGAAATAGTTTAGCCCCCTATTACGTGGGCCTGATGCATACTTGGTGAAATGTGGGTGCAGTAATGCACCTGTGCCTACCCCTTCGGGGAATACAGTCGTGAGGTTATGTATGTATGTTTTTAGTAATCGTATTAGTGAATATTTTTCTTACAATTAAGTTAATGCATATTATTTAATGAGCGTTAGCCGCGACATCCCCTCCCTTGAGTCACACATATGGATATATTAAAGCGCGTGTTACCAAACCGGTTTGTGCGCATAGGTCCCGTGGGATACTCTGCCTATAACACAGTAGCTCCGTTCATCTCCTTTTTATTGTTATTATGTCCTTTGTATGGTGTATTGAAAGTGATTTTGAAATTAATCGAACGTTCAATTTATTTCTATTCCTAATGCATACCTGGTGAAATGTGGGTGCAGAAATGCTCCTCAGTCTACCCTTTCGGGGAATACAAGCGTGAGGCTGTGTTTGTGTGTTCTATTTATTTATCTTGCCAGTATTTAGATCAAAGATTTAAATTGTGAAGGAACTTCAAAATCCAAGCTACATTTGTGTGTGGTTTGATTCACAAATAGGTATCCCTCTCGGGTCTGGATTTTGAATACAAAAGTTGTATTTTTTAAAATAAAATGAGATAATATCTTGATGTAGTCTTACTCCTTAAACACTGTAAAGCGTAAAATTAATATAGGTAATATATAATTAAAAATAAAATTGATTTTAAACTAAATAATTAATTTATATAGCGTAAATTATTTGAGTTTTAAAAGTTAACATGTATATTGTATGTACATATCTTTGCTTTGTTTGGATTTTTGATTTTATACATTGTCGTTATTTGAATCTTTATTAAGTTAATCGCGAACGGTTTGTCATTTTTTTTTACTTTTTAGATATCATCATCAACAGCATAAATATCAATTATTACATAACAATACCAATAAAGAAAAAATGAATGAAATTGGATCCATCCGAAACATAACTACTATCTTATCTTATAATTAAAAATTTTACTACTGATATGACTTAAGTAGGTACTTATCAAGTAAGTTACTTATAAAGGAATTTAATGAATTTTAATAGACTTCTTGATAATGTAACGGTAGGATGCATGATATTGTACTTCCGAGTTATCTTTGACAAATAAATAGTAAGGTTAGAAACACAATTGTAACTTGCTCATATGATTGATAATCACCGACTTAAAAAGAGATTAATCATCTAAGTAAAGAAAGTTTGGGTGTTCAACATGATTATATAGTGTTGTTTGTTAATATTTGACATCTGTAGGATTCGATATGAGTACTCATGCGTCGGAGACTCTAAGACTTTTTATCAATAAAGAGTAGAGTAGTTGTTAAAGGGAAATCTTAAGTTATTTATACTGAGGCGTTTCTTGTCTTCAGTTTCAAAACTACATATAATGTAGAACTTTTGACAGTCCCGTGGCGCAGTTGGCTAGACACCAGCTCGTTAGCTATACGCAGCTGAGACAAATGTTTGTTACGGGTCTGGGTGTTTGTGAGAGCGAAGTCTCGTACCCACGGCACAAGACTTGTATCTTAGGGTGGGGACAGAACTGAATATGACTGTTAGGTGTTTATTGAATTATATATTTATTTAATGCGCTCAAGAACAAAAATAGGATAAGATTGTAAGATCATGAAATCTTACTTCTTACTAATATTATAAACGCGAAAGTTTGTAATAATGTATGGATGTCTGGATGTCTGGATATTTGTTGCTCTTTCACGCAAAAACTACCGAATGGATTGTAATGAAAGTTTACAATAATATAGCTTATACATCAGAATAACACATAGGCTATACTTTTTAAAGATAGTGTGTGAATTGTCCAAAATATAACGATAATTGTCAAGTAAGTCGGGAAAAATCTGCTATCTGCGGGCTATTTTGGCGTACGCGTCACGTACGTCAAACATTTTATGTTTATCCCGCCAATACGGTTAATGGTCCCCTCATATTAATGAACGTATTTAAATAAAGGTTTTGAATCGACAACATATATCCACAATATTCGAACAATTGCGCATTTTACATTTTAAAATGTAGAATAATCAGTAATGAAAAGGGAGTGACATATTTGTTAGTTGTCAAATATTTATGCGTGCGTTCAGAAATTTATTTTTAAACTCCTTGGTTTTACCTGGTATGTTATAAATGAGAAAATAACTATATGACTGTTACGCTTTCACGCCTAAACCATGTGACCGATGTGAACGATTTTTGGTATGGACATAAATGGGACTCTGTGGAATAAAATAGACTACAACTTATTTTCTTTCTGAACCCAACCCTGTAGTCTACGCGGACGGAGTCGCGGGCAAAAGCTAGTAATCCATAATGATGCAATGATAATATACAATATGGATCTAGAAAGACTGCAGGATATCAGATTATCGTTGATATTAAAGGATAAATAATTTACAAACAAATGAGGCCCATCTCAAACCAATTTGTACTTATCACGCAGGTGGGATTGTATATTAAAACACTATCATATACATCTTACAAGTTAGCACCCTTGTAGTGTAGGGTGGCCAATTAACTACGGCTGTGAGAGGGACATTTATTTTCATCTAACGTCGGTGCACCTGCGGAGTAAATATGTGACTGGTTAGATGAAATACCCAGGTGTCCCGACCAATTTTGGCGTGTGGTTACTGTACATTTGATTAAAGATAAAAGGGCTTGATGTATTTGTTTAAAGAAAGAAGAAGAAAGAAAAGAAGAAATTTTCTTCTTTGTATTTGTTTAGTGCAAGGAAGAGTGAGTTGTTGCCTATTGTCAGGTTGTCACGGTGTCATGATTTAAGGCTGAAGTCCAAGTGATTATAACAGCTTTATGGTCGAAAAAACAAACATACAATTTATTATATTAACACTCATGTAATATGTAACTTCGAAGAATTAGATGCAGCTTAATCTCAAACCTACAATCTGTCTTGATAATGCGAGTAGTTCAATAATTTATTGTTAAGTCCAATTCTATCTAAACAATACAAATCTCATCCGTGCTGTCGTGCAGAATCTTCACTGTTGGAAACATAGACGTATCAAAGCCATTGATTACAATGGGATATTAAAATACGCCGGGTAACGAGCACGTTGCTAGGCCGGCAAAGTTGTGGCGGTGGTCAGTAATAATTCCCCCACTGTACGCGGTGTGCAATATATCGCGATGTCACGTGATAGTGTTAACATCTTGTTGCGCGCGTCATTAACTCGCCTTGAGTTTACATCACTGGCATTACGGTTGTGTTTCAGTTTAATAGCGTTTTGTTTGGTAGAAATTCCGAGTAGGGAGACATGTCACAGTCAATTTTTACGCTGTGGTTTTGTTGTAATCACAGCCTTACCAAAAACTAATGTGAAATACATACTTCTGACCCCACATTAAGATACGAGTGTTGTCTCGTGGATATCAGAAATTTCGAGAGACTTTTCGGTCTCACAAACACCCAGACCCGAAACAAATACTTGTGGATCACACAAACATTTGTCTCGGTGCGGGGATCGAACCCGCGGCCTTTCGTTTCGCTAGCTGGTATCTAGCCAACTGCGCCACAGGGCTGTCAAAATCATTGAATTGATTTCGGATTGTGTGAGAAATAAAAAATGTTAATGCTCTATTTCAAAGGCTCAGGATCTCAATATGTAACAGGATCATAAGTTGTCTATAGCCGTCTCCGGAGTATCTTCTACGGTCACTCTTTAATTTATATAGGTATAGGTAGGGCCTAGGGAAGTGTTTTATTTCATCATACATTCATATATTTTTTCGCATGCGGTAAAATATAGTTTTAAAATTTTGTGCCGCTTTTATTTTGCAATATATCTCTGATTTTCCTTTGTCCTGTTATGATGAGTACCGGTATATTTACAATCACAGCGCAACAATCTCGGTCCTCAACTTGACAATGTCCAACGTTGGCTCAACATTTATACATATAAATAACTTAAACCGAGTAGATTTTCAGCCATTCCAATATGCAATGACGTCGGCTGATGTTATCTTGGAAGGGGAGACGCCAAAAAACGTCCACGGCCGTACCATAGAGTTCTGCGATCAGCGCACTGTCAAAATATCGGCGCGCAAGCAGCGGGGTTCCATGCATAATGTATCATACTCGAGAAATTTCATACATAAAACATTAACTAGTAAGGTTTTTATTTGATTGCCATACGACAGGCCGATGGTGCGCTTTTGAAAAAAAAAAAAAATCCACTATTTTGATCGGAAAATGCGACCATGGTGTCGAATAGGTTTTTACCCAAGGAATGCTTTGTTGGGTGTCGTAAATTTAATTCGTTCGGCCTTGCTCGATCGAAAGTGGATTCAGATTTTGAAATGTGGCCGAGGAGGTGGACGAGTGAGTCGAGATCGCGGCGTATTTCAGTTGTTTAGCTCTCGTCATGCGATCGAATACTTGGTATCATTGAATAACACGTGCGTTCGTGTTTTCCTACATAGTGACTCACGCGAAATGTGCTTACGTTTTCTGTTTTCTTTAGCCGTAACAAACACCACGTGTGTATTTAAATATATCTTGATTTCAGCAGTGATACATATTTAGGTCTCGAATCTGTGTAAGACTTTCCCGATTTCTGCTTTAGCCTTTAGAGCGTTTAAAAGTTTACGAATGTTCGCGTGGCCGGTGTAACGCGCCCATCCGTGTCAGTGAGCCGCTGGCCGCCCACGCGTGCGGTGGTGCGCGGCGTCAGGCGTCACTCGCGAGTCACGTGCGCGCCCACGTCACGCCTACCATCGCATATCGTTGCGAAAAAAAAACCGAATCTCTCCACGTAGCTCCCGAGCCCGTTCCAACCTTGAGATTTAATGCCTTCGTTAAATTGCCGCATGTGGGCTACCGACCGCCACGGCCGCCAGCGCCGCTCATGAGTTCCTCTCAGATTCTTTTGTTCATTGCATACAATGGCACTTTAAATTTTCCTACATTCAATTGAATTGGATGAGGTTCTGCGACGATAATTGATATTGCCATACGCTAGAACGTATCCCTACGAGAGGGAAAAATTTTAATTAATCGCAGCGGAGCGTGTCCAGAGCGGACAGGCCGCGCGTCGCTCCCGTTCCTTGGGGGATTATCTCAATAATTCGCGTGTCTCTGGCTGTTAGTCGTTAATTAAGCTATTTGTCAGTGGTGCGGACAATTTACATTTCTCCCGGAGTCCCGGGGATTCTGCGCGGCTCGCCAGCTCCGCAACGACGTATTATTATCCTTTTAGGGAGGGCGGCATCCTCACACGGCGGACGAACCTTTTATTGGGACCACCTGTGTTTGTTCGCCGCGACGTATGAATTGTCCAGTAAATAAGGTTAGCGGAATAATCGCGTGTACTCTCTTAGCGCTATTTAGTGGCGCTGTCGCTCATTTGCATAGGAGCGGGCGAGGAATTAGCATCGGACGCGGCGCGCCACTGCCCCTCCGCTTCACCGCTTCCATCGATGTGCCATTAAAAATAGCGATCGGATAGAGCGGCGGATAGGCACCGCGGATACATGAGTATAAACACGCGTGGACAATTCATGGGAACTGGTCGCGGGGGCCATCACACCGCGGCCGGTTCGCGGGTGAAACATATTGACAACTGGTCTTCCTTGATCCGTATCGGCGTGATGGTATCATGCGGCGGCGCTTCAGTAGGCTCCTGCTGGTCGCTCCTCGTCCGCTGCATTGTGCTGATCGCAGATACCGTTTGTTTATTTAGCGTTAACATTTATTCAGCCCTGAGAGGCCATTAAGAAAAGAATCATTAACTGATGGACAGGTTTACGTTTACAACCCTCGCGTCTGCGTGATGCGCGCAGTTTATAAGCTCCGTATGAATAGAAATTCTCTACTATGTTAAAGCCATAATGGATGCGCGGCTATAAAATGTTTATTCTACGATAAATATTTTAATGTAGCGGAAAACGACATTCTTTTGTTATGTTCGCGAACTACTTATGTCCTGTTGTATCTTGTTTTGCATAAAATAGCTCGATGGATATTTCATTCATGCATTTTTATCAGTTTTGTTAGGCAGTGATGATTTAAGATGCAAAGATTAGACTAAAGCTTTAATGCTAACTTGGGTAGGGATTTAATAATAATAAATAAATCTAACAGTCGCATACATAGTCAATAAATTGAATTATGATTCTAGTATCATGGGCATCAGAAACTACGGGAGATTTCTATCCCATAAATATTTGTCTCGATACGGAGATCAAATCCGCAGCGCTTCGTTTCACAGCCGGATTCTAACAGTTGTTTAATGAGACAATGTAATGAACTTTCGTTTCGCAGCCTTACATAAAAATATTCTAATTACCACTGTATAAGGTCTCGTATTCATTGACATTGCCGCAGGATTAGCACGCTAAAGTGGAAGTGGGCCGGCCATGTCTGCCGACGGACGGACGGCCGTTGGAGCAGACAAGTGTTGTATTGGACACGGCGCTTAGGTAGACGTAGTGTAGGTCGTCCTGCAGCACGATGGTCCGACGACTTGAGAAAGGTGGCGGGTAGCGGATGGATAAGGGCTGCTGAAAGGATGGTTGGCGCCTACTTGGGGAGGCCTTCGTTCAGCAGTGGACGGCGATAGGCTGAGAATATAAGGTCTCGCACCCCGCTATATTTAAGATCTAGTGCTAACAATCGCCATACCGCTGTGTCGGTCATAAATGGCAAGTGTCGCGTATATAATTGGTTGTCATTACCCGTTGTTACACTTACATCAATCAAGGCTACCGAGATAAGCGCTTTAATAGCAGGAAACTTATGGACGCAGGCCGAGACAATAAATTAAGGAGCCGGCCATTCATAATGCGTAACTTGTTTATGAATGGAGTTGGTCTAGGGATGTTACGTTTTGTGTTTAGTAAGTGGTGGTAATGTTAAACATAAATAGTGTGAAAAATCACCCTGGGTGTTTTTTCCCAAAGATCGCTGTCGATTATGTCATATTGTAGCCGTTCGAAACCCAAGGAATGATTTTAGTGGTTGTAAAATACAGACAGTTGACTCATAACCTAATCAAAAGCAGCCTCCATTGCTACGATTTATGGAAAATGTATTCTCTTTATGCTTTACTCTAACAATGCTGTACAAATCGGAATATCTATACAAACAGAATCGTCTAGCGTTAATATTAAAATTAGCTTGTGGAGTAGACCATCTGATTCCGAGTCGCCTAAATCCTTGTCAATGTTTTGTTTCAATTTCATTTAACCTCTCATTCGCTGTAACCTTCTAATTCCTCTCAATTAATGATATCCGTAAAAGATCCTACAAAAATAATTATAATGATTCTTTAGTCGGTTCCATTATAAAGATATTCGTCATAAAACGACTCACATCCTTGTTTTGTAGGAGTAATTACGGAGCGAAGTCAGTCGGCGCCACATTTGCATGCCTTCTTGTTTAATATCGCACATAGGTATCGACGCAGTGATTGCCTATTGTTGGGTATTGCTCCGCGGTTCGCTTAATTCGCTTTATTCTACTTTGATTGTAAACTCAAGCGCTGACTAACTGAAACTAAGCGGTTTAAGCGCTCGGCCACCCAATTTGTTTTGCTTTTAATAGAGATCGAGAGATATTGATGTGTCACAGCATTATGCAAGTTTCTTTGAAAAGATAGTCAGATATGACAATCGTTTATGTACTTGGTAAAAACTTTCTTTCTATTCCGTATTTCGGAACATAATAAGTTACTCGTAGTTAGTTAAGCTTACTCTACCGCCTTACGTATTAAAAGGTCTCCCGAAATGTCTTTTGAGGCGAGGTCGATATTTTGCATAAGCTTGTGAGGCTAAAAATCTCACGTGTTCGAAACCCGCTCTTAGCTGGATGATTGCTTAAGTTAATTGTATGTTTTTTTAAGAAAATATTTTTTAGAAAAGTTATAAGAACGACAACGATAGATTTTGAGCAGATAATATAACAAGAAAGTAATAATAAATAATAAGAAAGGGCCACAAATATTTCTTTTACTTTCTTAACTTCAATATTTCTGTAAGTTATACAGAAATGTCGGCCCTCGCTACTTATTTTGAACAGCACCTTCGAGCAGTCGTGTCCATTCCCATACTAATAAAAACAAAAATTATATGGCTCTATATGTATACACTTGCTTCATCAGTACATGCAGAGTGGTGACTTCACAGTTTTTAATATTTCGGTAATGTCTACCGCGCAGATTTATTATATCGCGGCACTGACACGGGTCCACCAAAATATTAGCTCGCGTTGTGTTGAATACAAAATCATATTTAAACGCTGTAACGGTGCATCTGGTTTTGGTTATTTTTGCACATTTTGTTGTGATATGCAATCATGGTACAGGCCTTCTCCACAACTAGAAGGGGTTAAGCGTTAGTCCAACGTGTAGGTTTAATTCCAGGATGGTGTTTTGTTCCTTCATCTTTTAATTGCGTTTGCCTGAAATTTGAAGCCGATATAGCTAAAATTTTGTCTCGACCGCGTGCCTAAACCTCGTGTCCATCATGATTTACTGTTATAGGTACTTCAGATATTTATTTTTAAAACCTTTGATTGGTCGAAATAAACTAGCACTGGTCTAGTGTAGCCCGCTAAATTAAAAATAATAATAATAATTGTATTTTCTATAAAATATAATAAATTTACATTTCATTTGACAGCCCCGTGGCGCAGTTGGCTAGACACCAGCTTGCGAAACGAGAGGCCGCGGGTTCGATCCCCGCACCGAGACAAATGTTTGTGTGATCCACAAATATTTGTTTCGGGTCTGGGTGTATGTGAGACCGAAAAGTCTCTCGTAGTTTCTGATACCCACGACACAAGACTTGTATCTTAGTGTGGGATCAGAACTATGTATGTGACTGTTGGGTGTATTTGTAATTTGTATTTGTGTTGCTAAGGGAGTTGTCGATTCTTTTTCACAGCGATAACACGTTTCGAAGCAGCAATAGTTTAAAATTGACGATTCAAAAGAACTTGTAAAAGTCTATTTGAATAAAGATAATTTGACTTTGACTTATGACCGTGGAGACTAGATATTTTAGGGAGTATAATTTATAACATTTGATCTAGACGAAGATTATAGCAATTGCTACCATGGATTTGTACTTACATCATTAGCCCATCCCTTATACGATCCATTACTGGGCACGGGGCTCCTCTACAACTGTTCCGCCTGTTTCATGAGCTTTTTAATTGAATGTTAAGTAAAATGTTAGATGTCGCAGATGATTAAGAATGTTTTGATGTCACCACTGGGAGTGATAGTGGAGTTACGTGTGAGGATAACCGCATTCAGAGAGTGGTGCAGTGCTGCCAACTTTTCAACATAATGAACAGGTCTAGCAACATTCACTCGGTAATTATCGTTATAAGTTTTCATTAACAGCCGTTTTGAATGCGTCCTTTCGCAATTTGCTCCCGTTTTGCGCAACTATATTTTTGAGATATAATGTACGAGCGTTTAATTTCATAATTATGTGTTACGTACTTTGTATAAGAACTTTTGAGTACGATATTAATGTTATATAATTATATGTTTAATTATTTTTAATTGAATTATGCCAGTTCGGATTATGCGATCGCATTTTGAGTGAATTAATTTTTGGTTGTACCTATTTACTTTTTAATACAATACGCATGAAACGTCCATTTACGTAAACGTCGTTTTTGCCATTACCAGAAAAAATTATAATTTACTATTAATAGAAGCCCTATTATACTATATAGTATTGCCATAGTAGTCCGCTAATCCGCACTAGGCCAGCGTGTTGGACTAAGGCCTAAAACCGTCTCGGATGTAGATGAGGCCCGTGCCCAGCAGTGGAACATATATGGGCTGATGATGATGATGACAATCCATAGCTATATTATTAGTCATACATATCCATTCTAGTCACCGTTAAAGTATTGAGATTTTTTTTATATGAACGGCTTATTTACGTAGCAGAGAAGCTACTTAATGCCTTTTTTTTAAACGTTGCTCGGGGCTATAGAGTTACCAAAACTGGCTAAAGCGTAGCTCCACAACTAAATATCCATACGGACATCATTAAATCACGCACAAATTGAACGATAATATGTTTAAGCGCATATTTTCAGCGCGGCCGTCTCGTATCATCCCCGGAACGATTTACATATTGTCCCGCTATTCATGGAAACGCAGCCGACTGGTTTGTGCTGAATCATTATCGTTTTTTGTATAATCAACTTGCCGAACGAATCTGACGAGCTCTCAAAACAAACACGCCGCGCGCACTTTATGTACGCATCTCGGAATGAAGTTATCGAGTTGTGCTCATGGGAAACTTCGTTCGGTTATTGGATGAAGGGGCCAATCGAGAATTAGTTTTTGTTGATTCCGGCTTCACAAAAATTGTGATAACCTGATCGAGACGTGACTTGGGGTTTGAGAATAGACTTGTGATATTGTATGTCGAAAGTTGTTTTAGTGAATCTCCTAGTTTAGTATTTCTTTTTATAAAATGACATACATACATACATAACCTCACGCCTGTATTCCCCGAAGTGGTAGGCAGAGGTGCATTTCTGCACCCACATTTCGCCAGGTATGTATCAGTCCCACGTAATAGGGGGCGTGCTGCCACTGAGAATTTCTTAATGGAAAAACCCCAATAACACTTTGCCCGACTCGGAAATCGAACCCAGGACCTTTAGATCGCACGGCGCATACCTGTGCCGCGAGACCACGAGGCAGTCTTTATAAAATTCTTTATCGTCCATCAGATAATACTTTTTTAAATCCATACAATCGATTATTTTATATAGCATGTAGTGACATGCTATAGTGATATTTAATATCGACAATAAACCAAAAACAAACATGCACCAAAAACATAAGCATGCAGCTTACCTCGCGATATTTTTAAAATAATCTGGGTTACATACTGTAATAAACAGAACTTAAGAATGACTGTTTGTGAATGCTCTGAGGTCGAACCTCTAAACACCGCCTCAATAGTGCTATTTGTATAATATAATAATGCTATCTATTACAAAAAATCTGGTATTTTTCTTACCTCGTCTTTTATAAGACGAGTCACGCATGTCAACGTTTTGTGCGCCTCACTTGTCCCTGTGTTAGGACATCATTGGAAAGTTATTGAGTGTTAAAAGCAATTGTGTCAAGTGGGTAAGCAGTCTTAATCGTCATTAAAGCGACGCTTCCGATCGATTTGATCGTATAATGAATGCTTTCACTTTTCGCTCATTACTCGCGCTGATGTCGCTTTATTAAGCGCTGGCGGACGCGCGGGATTTTCATATTAACGCGAATAAATTTAATATGCGACACGGTAGTATCCTTTTTGCGTTTACTGTGAAAATGGATGTTTTATTAAAATTCTCCACGGCTTCACCCGTAAAACGAGGTTTGTGAGGGCCTTTAATGCAAGGAAGCCTGTATAAAACATGGCAGGGAATGTTATTATAGTATTTTTAATATGCTTTTGTAGCCATGTTTGTTAATACAACAACGTGCTTATTTGTCTATTCTGTTTGATGTGCAGTTGAAGTAAAAATAAAGTTGCTTAAAATCTTAGCCGGAATCAATAATATACGTAGACCGTATTTTTTTTCTCCTATAATCTGCCTCGCAGTGAAGCAAAACCATGTTTGTATGTAGAACTTTTACTAATGATAAAAAAATCATCCTCACTCCGTAAAATTCTCTAGCTCTCTCTGTGCTATGTAAGGTTTCTAAGAAAATCTCAAATTATAGTTTTTTAAAAAGCATAATGTAAATTATAATTTTTTTAAATTTCGATGCAAGCGCGTCATGATCAACTCGAGCCGTATAAACAAGGCTCGCGTGTTGACCCATAACGCCTCGCGGAAAAGGGTTAATGCGAATGTAAAAGTGGCGTGCGGGTACATTCAACCGTAATGTCGTCGGCTGACGTCCTTATTATGAATATGTCGTGAATATCCATATGAGAGAAGCACGTGGCGGCGCGGATGGACGGCCGCCTTATACGAGCATCCAGTCGGAACGCAAATATGGCGCGGCCTTTGGCAACCTGTTTTCGGGGCTTCCTCTACCCTGGCACGTGCTATGATGTGTGCTACTCGTTTCGCGTAGAACGGGTTGATTAATGCTACCCTTGTGATAGACTTATTGTGGTACTTAAGGCTAGAGTTGTTTGATGGTTTTTTGTTTTAATTCTTTTGATTGTATTATAATAATAATAAATTTCTTTCAAAAACAGATTTAGTTTTACAATCGGTTTAACAGATTCAGTTTGGTGCAAGTATATACATAATATCAAACAGATTCACCAAGGACCCTGCACTAAGCTATGCTTGTGTCGCAGTGGTCCATGTTTACAGAAGTAGTAAGAAGCTGTTCAATGTTGGTAGCGTACCGTACATACCAAAAAGAAATTAACAGAAATAAAGTAAGTAAACACTTTTCTTAACTAAGTACAAAATAATATGATATCGACAAAAATAAATACATTTACAAAATAACATGAGATCAACAAATGCAAAACATTTACAAAATAAAAGGAGGTCAATATTATTGCTATACTTCATTGAAGACTCAGAAAGATAGATGTTTCAGATAAATGCATTAGACTAAGATGAGTTCACATTGATTCACTAGAGTTCCTCTTAACGTCATTGATGCATGGGTCCAGCAAGGCATGCCACACATAACTTTTTATATTATTGGTTCTAACTAACCATACTGCATACCACAACCGACTGCCTCGTGGCCTCGCGTCACAAGTATGCGTCGTGCGATCTAGAGGTCCTGGGTTCGATTCCTGGGTCGGGCAAAGTGTTATTAGGTTTTTCCATTGGGAAATTCCCAGTAACAGGCTGGAGTCTGGAAATGTGCCCGAAAAGCGGCAATAGGCTCGCCCCCTATTAGGTGGGACTGATACATACGTACTGGCGAAATGTGGGTGCAGAAAAGCGCCTTTATGTATGTGTACTAACCATACTGGCCGAGTTTGAGATAATTGACTCTACCTCAAAAATAATTTTGATTTAACTAAGTATGTGTCTCTTAAATTATAATATCTAGTGGGTACGGCTTTGCGCAGTGAAGCGTTAGAGCAACCGATTTAGTGTTCATTAACATACAAATTGATGTCTGGCATTGAGCAGTTTAAATTCAGAAGCCCAAGTTATTGTTATACATATGTCTTCTATGTTAGAGTTGATAGAAAGTCAGTAATACTATAAGCCCAAATGGCAGCTTCCTTAATATTTCACTTATAGTACCTATATGCTGCATTTGCAAGGCCAAAATCTGTGAAAATAATGTAGCATTTGCAAGAAGAGTTTGGGACTGACATCATGTGCTAGAGACTTAAGGTTGTCGTGTAGAGATATACATAAGCATAAGCAGTGATGGCCTCGAGGTTTAGGCGCGTGGTCGAGAATTTCGGCGGTCGCAGGTTCAAACCCCAGCACACACCTCTGACTTTTCGAAGTTATGTGTGTATTCACAATGAATTATCACTTGCTTTAACGGTGAAGGAAAACATCGTGATAAAACCTGCACACCTAAAAGTTCTTAGGAATTTCTTAGGTGTGTAGTCCGCCAACCCGCACTAGGCCAGCGTGGTGGACTAAGGCCTAAACCCTCTCAGTTGTAGAGGAGGCCCGTGCCCAGCAGTGGGACGTATATGGGCTGATGATGATGATGATGTAGAGATATACGATAATTCCGATGTACCGATCTCGGAAAGTGGCTTTCTCTTATGTGTTGCATTGGCGGGTATATCCACAGAACATTTGAATAAGACTAGAAAAGAAATTTCAGCATGCCGAGCGTACCGAACCTACGATTAGACTATCATATGTCTGACACGGCCGCTTCTTAGTAATTCGGGTAGCGTGTAATATCAAGACTTATAAATGTGTGACAACCTATAGCAGCTCTTCATTTTTGTTTGAAATTTTTATCGTTGGTCGTGTAATCGTAGAAAAATGAATAGGTGACAGGCAAGCGGCGACACTCGTCCCCATACTAAATACTGTCTATTTCCCTTCTAATCTTATTCAGCTGTTCTGTGGATATATCATAGTATTAGTGGTAGCTATCTGAGGGCATAAGAATATGCGAAAACTAGATGGACTAACACTGAATCTCTAGCAGCCAATTCCACTAATATCATTCATCATCATCATCATCATCATAATAAGCCCATTTACATCCCACTGCTGGGCACGGGTCTGCTCTACAACTGAGAGGGGTTTAGGCCTTAATCCACCACGCTGGCCTAATGTGGGTTGGTGGCCTAAGAAATTCCTAAGAACTTTAACGCGTGCAGGTTTCATCACGATGTTTTCCTTCACCTTTAAAGTAAGTGATAATTTCTTACATACATACATAAACTCACGCCTGTATTCCCTGAAGGTTTAGGCAGAGGTGCATTTCTGCACCCACATTTCGCCAGGTATGCATCAGTCCCACGTAATAGGGGGCGAGCCTATTACCGTTCTTCCGTTTTAAAAAAAAAGCAGTGATGGCCTTGAGGTTCAGGTGCGCGGTCCAGAATTTCGGCGGTCGCAGGTTCAAACCCCAGGCACACACCTCTGACTTTTCGAAGTTATGTGTGTATTCACAATGAATTATCACTTGCTTTAACGGTGAAGGAAAACATCGTGATAAAACCTGCACACCTAAAAGTTCTTATGAATTTCTTAGGTGTGTAGTCCGCCAACCCGCACTAGGCCAGCGTGGTGGACTAAGGCCTAAACCCTCTCAGTTGTAGAGGAGGTCCGTGCCCAGCAGTGGGACGTATATGGGCTGATGATGATGATGATGATTGCCGTTTTTCGGGCACCTTTCCAGACTCCGTGCTGCTTCTGAGAATTTCCTAATGGAAAACCCCAGTGAAAGTGTTGCCCGACCCGGGACTCGAACCCAGGACCTCTAGATCGCACGGCACATCCTTGTACCGCGAGACCACGAGGCAGTCTGTGATAATTCCTTATAAATACTAATACTAATATCATTGCTAGGTATTAATGTACACTTCAGCTATTATCATGTTCGCACGCAGAAGCTCTCACGAATACCCGCATGTAGTACATATTAATTTTCCCACAAGCCAAATTAATATAAAACCGCATGAAACTACCAACTATAATCTCTATTTACCATAATGATAATTACGATGCGAAACTATTGGATTTAATTATGTTTTTATAATATTTATTTTTCCTTTATTAGCATCGGAAACGTGTTTCAATTCAATAACCATTTGAAAGGAATTGCGGTGTTGTGTTTATATTTATACAAGTGATTATTAGAGGCTAAGTCACACCAATTAAAAATATCTCTGGATAACTCTTTGTTTCCAACTCCTTAATATTTTTATCTGATTAATTAAGCGTGAAGAAGCATTTGTGCAGGCCGGCATGATTGTGTCGACCAGCGGGTGACCTTCGTTTCGCGCTGGTCGGTATTAATTTTTTGGACTCCACTGTGCTTACCATCAGGTACAGTGGAGTCACTTTGCCGTGCCAGTTTAAAAAAAAAAAGTTGCGCTATCATAACAAATTAGATTCGCTGAGCTTCGGTGCTCGGCGTCTATACTGCGCGTGCCGCTGTTGATACAAGCACACGAGTTACGGTGGCGGTTGTGTGGTGGGATAGGGTCACCAAGTAAAGATATAAGGGATAAACGAAATATTACAAACAGATACATACATAAACTCACGCCTCTATTCCCTGGTGCTTTTCTACACCCACATTTCGCCAGGTATGTATCAGTACCACGTAATAGTGGGCGAACCTATTGCCGTTTTCCGGGCACATTTCCAGACTCCGTGCTGCAACTGAGAATTTCCTTATGGAAATACCCAATATCATTGTCCGACCCGGGAATTGAACCTAGTACATCTAGATCTTACGGCACGTACTTGAACCGCGAGACCACGAGATAGTCAAAACAAACAAATGTAATTGAATATACATATATAAATATATTTTTTAATATTTGATAAGTACATTAACATTCAATTTGTACTTCATATATATTTGTGCTTGCTAAATTCCATAGGATATAAGATATTAAATCACTTAATTCCACAGAAGCTGAAATAAATGGTTGTTTTCTAAGAATAGTTCTAAATCCATGCCACAGCTCAGTTCATAATGGTTGCAGTAATGCGCGGCTTTAATACAATTTGCATATGATTATAAACTAGGTTTCACTGGCGTGTGTGATTTTATCTCTTCCTATACGTATCGGTCGTATATTAATTGAAGAGAGCGAGAAGGTAGATTCTGTAATGCCAAAGGGATGGTTTCAAGGGTTTTTTTAATACGTTAATAATACATACTACAATCACAACAAAATAATGTATAATATACAGAAATAATATAGACATGAATGGCAAATAGTTCAGTGTGTAGTTTTGCTTGAATAATTAATTAGTTATCATATTTTTATGTAGTATTTTAAGTAGGTACCTAAATACTCGTACGTAGCCAGTTTTAGATTCTTGGTCTGAAACTGAGGTCTTAAAACATGGCAAAACCAAAATGTCTCAAAAAATTAACAAAAGTATTATTATAAATAAAATAAATAAATACACCCAACAGTCACATACATAGTTCTGAACCCTACACTAGAATGCAAGTCCTGTGTCATGGGTATCAAAAACTACGAGAGATTTTTCGGTGTCACAAACACCCAGACCCGGACCAAATATTTGTGGATCACACAAACATTTGTCTTGTTGCGGGATCGAACCAGCGGCCTCTTGTTTCGCAAGCTGGTATCTAGCCAACTGGGCCATAGGGCTGTCAATGTTATTGTAGACTTACTTTACTTTGGAACCTACGAATATTGGTTAAAATATGTTCTCAACTATTGAAAATAAATGATTACTAATTATTCAAACTTTTTCACATTTAGTTCATAGTATATTGTTATGTCACAAATTAAGTTCATGGTTGGTAACTGGCACGTACAATAGTGCCTATAACTTTTTTATACTTTTATGATGGTATTTTATAATGTGATTAAATAAAAAAACTGAAAATCATTCCCGAGAAGCTATTTAGGACAAGTTAATCGTTTATTTTATCCACAAGGCACCTTGGACCATGTTTACGAACACTTAATGATTATTAAAATACTATATTTTTACGCAGTTTTCTTTATAATGTCCTTAAAAAGAGTGGTAACTAAGCTGCACGCATTACGCCGTATGAAGTTATTAACTCCCAAATTGTCCAATACAGTCACTCAAACATAGTATTAACCGATCAAATTAAAACGTCATCCATGAACATCATCGACAAGTAAATCATAGGGTGCACTCTTAATGTAGCATTACATGTTTTATGTGATTTTTATGAGTTCTGTGCTCTTTGATTTCTCGGAAAAATTTGTTTGGTGTGACGCGCGGTCGTTCGTTTAACAAGCTTTGCAATTAAGGACTCTTTACCGGGCATTAATTTTTGGCAATAAAGAGGAGCATGTCTGAAATGTTCGGTACGCTGGGCCGGCGGACTGCTGCTCGGATGGGCCCGTGAGAAAAGCGGTGGCTTTGTACGCCATTGTAGACGCAATTAGACTGCTTTTTTGCCTCGCCAGTAGCACTTGTCGCATTAACTGCGTAATGTCCGAATGCTTTCTCCGTTTAATTTGTGACACAACTTATTTTGACATTTTTTCGGGGTGGATGGGGACACATTTTTACGCAATGACACAACTACGGATTCAAAATCATGTGTCTTTGGATGTGATGTTTCGCTTTTGGGATTGATAGCTTAATTGGTTGGCGTTCTTTAATGATCATTGCAGAGTGATCGATACCTGTTTTTTATATTGTACCTAGAGAAAAAAAACTTTAGATGTACCTTTTTTGCTCTAGAATTTGCACAAAATTTGTCTTAGATAACAACCCAGGTAGAGCAGTCATAAATTAAAGTCGAAACACCAGAAACAGTTTTTTGAGTACCAAACTATTCCTCGTTCAGTGGTCTCAACGCCCATGCCCTATCCGCTCTACTTATCGTTCCTAACAAGATCCCTTCAATCAAAGATAACAATACGCATTACATTAACCATGTCGTGATACAAAACAATATACATATACAAGTACGTTATATGCTTGTGTTTTTGTCGTTCCAGCGCCAATTATCGTGACGCATCAACAGACGTTCCCAACTTTCATATAAAGTTTTTCGATGCGTTTCATAAATCGCCGGCGAGGCGCACTGGCAGCGCTAACTAGCCGATTATCTTGTTTATAGAGCTATTAGTTGCCGTGTTATCGTATTCTGTATCTGATATCGACAAAAAGTGCCGTTTTCATCGCTGTGCTAGCGAGCACGGAGCAACACTAGCGCCGGGAACAGATACTAGGGTTGAACGTGACAATATAGTATTAATCGACAAATTTTTGGGGCATTAGACTCCGAATCCCTAAAATTATTTTTTATTGCAGCCAGTTGGCAGCGCAATTTTTCTTATGAGGAGTTTAGCTATAGTGCCAAGAAATAAATGCCACATTCATAATATTTATAGCATAGCAACCCTACACTGGCCATTTAATTCCATCTGGACACATAAATATAAAATAGCATACCATTTTTTTGCATTATTGTATCGTGTTTACAACAACTATGCAGTCGACATCTCTGGCTTACAAAGATATATTAAAATAGGAAATAGTAAATCATCGAAGAAAACACCATAATAAATAAGATTAAGTACCGTAAAAAGAGGTGGAATTTAATTTTTTTGTGTCTATGGTGCATTACAATTTTTATGACATTTATTAAGAGTTGTTTATTCTAATCTTCAAAGAGTATAAATAATATCAAATTTACTGACCTCTTTTGACTTCTGTATTCTTAAAGTTTGCTTACTTCTCCATGTTTCCTTACCTTGTTAAATATTTCGGAACTTGATGCGTTGTCGTTTCCCGCACTAATTTCTCCCTTCCTGGCCGTAACTGGACAAGTGACTTTCAACACTTCCTTATTATATTTATCTATATTTTAACAGTAAACAAAGAAGTGCGTGACGTGGTCACTTATGAGATGTGGGATCGTTGACATTTATTTCACAAGAATGTCTATGTGTGTTTTATTACGCACACATGCAAATGTCTCATCTTTATGCTGAGTAGTCAATACTCGCATCCATGTGGTAGGGTTGTTTATGTGTAGAGTTGGGGAGCCGTTAAATAATAAATAAATGAACTTCCTATAGTCACATGCACAGTTCTGAACCCACACTAAGATACAAGTCTTGTGTCATGGGTATCAGAAACTTCGAGACTTTTCGATCTCAGAAACACCCAGACCCGTAACAAATATTTGTGGATCACACAAACATTTGTATCGGTGCGGGGATCGAACCCGAACTCAACTATTTATGTTTTGTTTATTGGTCTGAAAATACCGCAATTCCGTTAAACCATGTTGTATGCACTCAATGTGTCTTGTGTTCTTTCGAAATTGTGTCGACATATAAAACTGCCAAAACTTCATCCGCAGTCGAAAATAATCCTTGTAACGTGGTTTTATTCGCGCGTGGGGATTGTAAAGCGCGCTTTTTTATTTTTATAAAGTATCAATGACGTTAATACTATCTGGTTTGCGTGAGTGTACTTGCTTCACTGAGTCCAAGATATTTTTTATTCCACGTGCCCCTTACCAACTATCAAGGGATGGGTTATAAACCTTTTGCATCTTGTACTACGGCTTTACTATGTCATCTCTGCTGTTTGCCATTTCTTTAATTTTAAAATAAATATGATCAAAAACAAAAGAATTATTATTTGTGAAATGTGTGTAAAAGTTATTGCCTTTTTCTGAGATTCGATTATTATTCGATTATTTGCTAATATGGGATTGAGTGTTTCGTTTCGTCAGTAAAATGGTGGCTTAAAGATATGAGCCCATGCTTCTAGGATATGTTTTAGTAAGTAATCGCGTGAAAAGATTTATCTTCGAAATTCATAAATCTTTACCAGGATTTTAATTACGAATATGACAGTACGTTTCCACGTACCTACGTGTACATATGTATAGTAGGTACCTATTAGTACCTACTAATCCCTAGCTTTAGGGCACGGGACTAGACTAATACGCTACGGATTTTCAATCATTAAATATTTGAAGAGGTCTTCAACTATGACGAAACTTTAATTAGTATTTGACTTGTTTTTTGTTTTTTGCATTCACTGATCGAAGTAATTAATGTTCGCCGACGGCAATTTTACGTCGACTTATATATGACATATGTGGTTCATAATTTTGACACAAGTCAGGAGTAAATCATGTTCTTGAATTCACGGTCTCACGACATAGGCTGCCAGCATTACGTTTGGCGCTAAAAATTCGAAATTTTCGTTTTAAACAAGTTCCTCGTATTTACATTGACCGTGCAACAATCACTTTTGATATAACTGGAGCAACTTTTTTATTTACAACACCGAATGAAACATGGACGCCGTCTGTCAATCTTTTTTTTAATTTACAGCTCGTTGTCACTCCATTTGATCCGCGATGACGTGTTAATTTTAGATTAACGCGAAAGTTTGGATTAGTAGTACCGATTAATCGATTATTAAAATCGTTATTATTGCCATTCGTATTTGCGAAATTGTTATTTCACGCAGCTATAAGTAAACTGACGCAATATTTGTATTTATGTATCTTAGTGGTTAAAGACTGTAGCGTATAAGGTCGAAATTATGTTATAGTGATGCAACAAAAGCTACGTTCCGAGATCGGCCTGTGCATACCAGGTTGCAAGGAGGCTGGCACAATTGTGTCGACTAGCAATTTATAATAGTTAATCATAAGACATTTTATTGCATTTGCCATCAGGAGTTAATGTGATAAATAAGTGGTGATTAGTATTGTCCTATCTACGATTAAATTTTGTTTGACGTTAACTTAGCTTGGTGAATAAGTTGATCTAATGTGACATACATTTCAGATAGACTAATAAAACGCGTAGTATATTTAAGTTTTATAAGTAATCCAATGACCGAATGATTATTGGCAATTAGTACGTAGCTCAATATGAACAAAATAATTTAGTAGCGCATATTTTATGGTAGAATCTCCGTCATAATTCACAGCGCTGGCAACCCTGGCCAGGTCGGCGGAGTCAAGCGGAGGTTAGCCAATTGTTTGCTTCGGCTAATCATATTTTAAACTAAGCTATTGGTTTAACATCGACAATGTAATTTTACAGTTAACTGTAAACTGGACGGGTTACTTCGAAGCGCTCTGGATTATTTATCGCACTATATTCTAAAGGGTTCATATTTATTCAACGTTTGTTAATACATCTGTGATTGGAGTAATAGTTTAGAAGCTTGAAGATGGAGATAAGGCGGGTTCAATCTCTACTAAGATATTTTTTTGTATCTACAATTTATTTTCGCAGGTTTTATTGTGTTTGAACATTTATGTCCTTCGTAGTTTTTGCTTTTCACGATATAAGACAGATATCAAACTGGCTTTAGAACTATGTGTGTGAATTTTATTTATTTATTTTAATGTCCTTTTTGTTATTACTCCTGAAAAGTCGAAGCGAGCTGATTAATAAACAGTGTTTATGGTTTTTTATTTATGTCGTATACAAAAAAAGTTATACGATTTGTTTAGTAAATTAATTAGGAAACCATTTATTATATTTTTTTTTGTTGAAATGACCCATTCCCCAATAATGATAGCTTTTATACTATTGTGGGTATATTCATGTTTTATATGTCAGCAACATTCGTGCTGTGAAAATAATAGTGCTCATACGTTTATAAATATCATCAGCCCATATACGTCCCACTGTTGAGCATTGGCCTCCTCTACAACTGAGAGGATTTAGGCCTTAGTCCACTTCGCTGGCCTAGTGCGGGTTGGCTGACTACACACCTAAGAAATTCCTAAGAAATTTTATAGGTGTGCTGGTTTCTCGCGATGTTTTCCTTCCCCGTTAAAGTAAGTGATCTGGTGCCTGAAGTTTAAACCCGCGACCGCCGAGATTCTCGACGGCGCGCCTAAACCTCGAGGCCATCATTTCGTTTATAAATTTAATAATATCAATAATTACATTCGTTATTGCACTTAACATAAAAGATAAATGTTAATGCAATTGTCAGCGATCGTATTAATACTTGACTTTTCAATTATGCATTTACTTAATCAAGTCAGTTTAAATTTATAAACCTAACAGCATATTGTTTACGCACCCTTTTTTCTCTCTTGAGGAGAAAGCTGGTTATGGCTCTACTTCCCGCCAACCCTGAGGGAGGGGGGCGAGAAGCGTATGTCGGAGAGACTTGCCGTTTATTGGGTACCTAACAAGGCTCTATACTAATAAGAATTTTCGAACTGAAAGCCGAAATAAAGCTGTTGTCTGACCCGGGAATCTAACTCGGGAGATCGCAATCGCTATGCTCCATGGGCGAGCAGAACAGTCGATAACAGTATTGAATATAAATAAAAACGATTTATAATTTAAATTCAAGTATAAAATACACGTTGATCACGCACCGTCGACTCTGATTACTTAATAAACCACTTTTACTTTGCTTTATAATTATATGATATGGCGACTTATTTATTGTAATTACAATAACAATAATTTGTGCAATTAAATTGGCCGCTACCGGACGCGAACATCCGATTGCGATCGAGAGCTAGTGGAATTCTTCAGTCACAGTGCTCAAACTACAAATTGGTTTTAGTGGTACACCATAAACTTAAAATATCGTCAAAAAAATGAAATCGTAGAATGAGGCAAATTCTGGTCTTCAAAGGGGTTTCGTCGCGTTAGTTCTAGATCCTTTTTTTATTTGTAGATCTTCTACGTTGTCATTGCACTAATGCAAACTGTATTTTTAAAGGCTTATGAAGGGATCAGCCAGTGTATATCCGGTTTTCGGGGGGGGGGGGGGGGGGGGGGGGGGGGGGGTATTCGGCCGGCATGATAGTGTCGACCAACGGGAGATCGTCATCTCTCGCTGGTCGGCACTTTTTCTGGACTCCATTACGCTTACCATCAGGTGCAATGGGGTCACTTTGCCGTGCCAGTATAAAAAATAATAATAAAAAAAATGGTAAACTTTATTGAATCAGAATTAATTTTATTAATTCTGATACTGTACAATTACAACTAAGCAATGAGGTATAATAATAAGGTAATATACAATATATAATAAGGTATACCTACTCGTAATAGTGATGTCTTTCCACGTTTAATAATAAATACATCTTAATTAAAATTATTAAGCGTTGACACCTGCTATTAATTTTGGAGGAGGTCAATCGAATCCCAGTTGCTTAATCGAAGTTAAACATTACCGTGAAAGTATGAATATATCAATGCAAAAAAATAAGAATTTAATTTAAAAAGACAGCGCGCACTGCAAGCGCAAAATATTCGGCAGTATTGATTTCTTTATTAATATTTAATGTCCAATTTATTCCGTTGTTTCGTTTAATGCCGCGCCCGTGTCGTCTTCGATTTAACCTTTCCGCACGATTGTATCAATGGACGCCTTAATGACTATTTTTTTTGGATTTTTTTAAAGAAAGTCCTCGCCTCGACCGTTTTTAAAAAAGATAACATATGACCCTCGTTACAGCGCGAACACGACTGACTTTTTCTTTATAGATTAACCTCGACATCGAGAATTTCGACTGCTGAAGTTTCACTCGCTCCTCATTAATCACGGAACAACAAAGCTCATTAAAGGAGCATTTGTAATTGTCAATTTTTCAGAAGGCACTCGAGACTCAAGAGGTGTTACTCCTTCGTGTTTTTATTATAATAACTCTGTTGTAAGTTAACCCAATTTTGTCGGCGTCGGTGTCACTTTAGGAACGGGTTGTTCATAATTACACCATTATAATCAATCATATCAATGAATGGGAAAGGGGATTGGATGTTGTTGTTATAGCTGCGATTGAAACTGAACCCTATTGTTGTGGCGTTGGGTCGGAATTCAGTCGGTTGGGGAATCAATTAATTTCAGTAGTGATTCAAATGTCAGTGTTTCTGTAAGACTATTATTGGTTGATTGTTCCACTCTATTGATATTGAAAGGTTATGTTGTGTGTAATACGCCTTCTCAGTAACTTGAAACATGCAATTTCTCTCACATTCCTTATGTCACGAACATAAATAATTGTTAGTTATATGTTAAATATGCAATTTTTAACTGAAGCATGACATGGAACTATGTTTTTATCAAATATTTCCGACGGTATAACTTAAAGTTATGATTTAAGAACTAAGAAGTATTTGTTTCCTGTCAGTTGATAAAAAAATATATGTTATTTCTTTAATTTACTTACCAGTAAGTGGTCTGAGCTTTTATTAGGGAATTAAAGTCAACTAAATATTTTCATACTACATATTCATATTCATTCATAAAGGATTAAAGTCGAAAAGTTAAGTGAATGATTAGTAAAATAGAGCCGAATCATGTAGTAGCTAGAAGACAATTTAGCAATGTCTATGTAAAATTTTGATCGAAGATTTTATCGGGCTGCATAATAATTTTTGTCCCATGTATCCTTTATCAACGCACGGCTGCATACGAAAGGTGCTCTTTATGATATTTGGTACTAAGGAATTTGATCCGAGGACGGTTCGCTCATAGACGAGTCAAAGTTAAACAAAGCAACGCCTTCAACTGAGGATTTCCGGAGGAACAAACAAATTACATTTACGAAAACGCCCGTGTTTGAGTATCTTAATTGTGTTGTTTCGCTTTTTCCACAATCATGGGAGAATACGCTTGGAATTATTTGTTTGTTTTAATCGTTTGGGGCTCTTAATTGGTTGATTCGTTTTCACTATTCTAATTCAATTATTTCGTAGTAGATGCTTGGTTAGGCTTGACTCCAGCGCAATGTAGTCTCTAACCGGAATTCATTCTGCTTTTAAATTCATCAATTTCAATTCAGCTATTTAAGTATAGCGTAACAAATACAAGCATGTGGCCTCTCAAGACTTATGCGTCCACTTGCTTTCGATGTTTCTACTGAAAACTTATGATGTATTTTTAGGTAAATTTAAAATAATATAAAAAGGTAGATTACTATACGCTGCACTCGAATCTCAAGAACCAAAGAACGAAGCAATCACTCAAATTATTGAAACAGTAAACTCCACATTTAATTTAAGGGATTTACAAATGTCCGATTACAGATCAATTGACCCAATAACAAGAGAAATTCCCATCAACATTGACATTTCTCGAAACATCCGACAGAAATCACAATTGCTTGCAAACCGAAACCACGCCAATTGTACTTAATTTCGTTCGTAATGTGAGAAGAAAATTTTTATGGCTTTATTAAAGGGAACCGACCCGGCAATTGTTTCCCGCATATTATACAAATTGAAACTGAAATATACGGACTTTTTGGTCATATTTTTTTGTTGGTTTAAAATCGGATTGGTGTTTTCGTATTGAGGTTTTAAACATATTATAATATCTGTAGTTTTGACAACGGTATACATTTATATTTTCTTGATAATAAAACTATTGTGGTTTATAACTTAAGGATTTAATTGTATTTGAATATGTAACTTACATAATATGTTTTGTCTTATTTTCTGTAATGTCATAAGGTACTTGGACAGGCAAACCTTTTTTTAGTAAATAAAAACGTGAACAATAATAATAAGTAAAGTTCTAGACATCTAGATTAATTTTGACTGGAGTTTCAAACTACACTGTATTAATAAATTATTAAAGCGAAGATATACTGAAAAGCTTGCAAAAAGATCAATACACTAAATAATATTATAGGGCTCCACAAAAATTCTGTTAATAGATTGATTTAAGTAATTTTTATTAATGACAATAAATCACACGCAGTGTTTATAATAATCAATTAGTAGAATGGTTTCCACTATTGTTCAACTTTTACACAACGAAAAGAAAGTCGATTAGATACCCGTTGAAATATGTAACACTTGTCCAACAAAACATTCCCCAAATATTTACATAAAAAATTATAGACCTAGGTCAATATGAAATAATTCAAAGCCCATTACCGCGTAACACAAGTAGACGAGCAAACGTCAACTCCGAGAACAACGCGGATCGTTCATCCATCGCTCGCTTAATAAGCGCGTATCTTTTTAACATCAATTTGCACCATACATATAATTCGGTGTACGTCGTATGTCACGGTGGCGTTTAAGTGATCGCAATTGGTACGTGTGGACTGTAAATATTTTGATGGTGGGCGGTGGTAAAGGGCGCCAGTGGCCGGTGGGTGTGATAATTCGTCGCGCACACAATACGAAGTGCCGTGAGAGAGTGACGTGGACGGGAGTCAGTTTGTCCATGAATTAGTGGCGTGGGAGAGGTGAAAGGTCGGACTTTTTTGTATGTAACTAGATTACAAATATCAACTTTGAAGCACCGATTGTTTGGTGGGAGATGCATTCCAACGCGTTGTTGGATACGAATGCGATGTTCTACGTATAGTTTCCAGTTTACGAATAGCTATGGAGTACTCCCTTGACTACTAACGTTGTTAAAATTAGATTATTAATAATAATTGGTTTTCATAGTTAATGTTATCAAAGTGGTAATGAATTGCAGATGAAAACTTTAGGATAAAATATTGTTAATGTTTTTTTTTATTTCATATTGGCCTTAATATCAATGCTACGAGTTGCTCGTATATACAAAAAAATTAAAGATTGTGTGTCAGATGCGCATAAAGTAATGATTTTGCATACTATTCCCAAGATTATATTCGACGAAGTAAAAAAAAATTCTTTGATGGCGTTGTAAATTTGAATAATCCATAAAAAACTATTTTCGCCAAGAGTCATAAAAATATGCAATGAAGTAAATAAAACTGGCTACAGATTTCGCTAATGTTATATCCATTACTTCTTGAATATGTTCGCATTCACGGACGTTTCGTTCAAATCTTATATGTAGAACTCGATGTAATTAAAATTAGCAAATTATGCAAAACGACTCAATTAAATAATTTAGAAATACACGTATATAATTAAATAAATCAATGTTTGTTTGAAATGTTTACTTTACACTGATTACACAAATGATATTTATAGAAATGATACGAAACTCCTTCAAATGATTAAGTGGATATTAAATGCGTAGCTTAAGATTGATATTTGATTTATCTCGTGTTAAATTCATAGAATTTTTATAATAATTAAATTATATTAACGTACGTGTTGATGACATTGTAGTTATGCTCTTGTAACAAATATTTTTTAGACTGAGAGTAGATATGCATAATTAGAAACGTCTAGATACTTTTTTACAATACGTATGATAAAATTTCTTATGTTATATTTTATTTCTATGTACCTACTATAAAACAATTGTTCACAAAAACACGTCTTAATACGAAATGAATACAATAGCCGATATTGTTCTAAAAATACCCATGTTGTGTTATGATTTCGTTGATGTATTTTCCGGCACAGTGATGTTATTTTAAATCGAATGAGGTGTATTTATAGAACACGGCATATTTTATGAGCAATAAAAACAAATGTTCTCAAATACACTGTATCGGTAGTATATTGATCCTCTCCTATAGTTTATGTGCTGGGATTATCAGCGATATTTTTTTTAAGAATTTTTATATAACCACTGCTGACAGAAAACGCGTTGCTGTTCAAATAGAATATTCAGTCAACCTAATATGCTGGCGTGATCGACATTGCATTGTATAGTGTACTACAAATACAACCGTTTTTAACCTAAAATATTTCAAATGTATGCAAATCGATAATATTTGCAACAATATTAACTGATGACCATTCTGTTGCAGGCATACGAGTTATCGACGCTAACGGGCACGCAAGTAATGTTACTAGTCGCGTCAGAGACGGGCCACGTGTACACATTTGCCACGAGGAAGCTGCAGCCAATGATCACGTCGGATTCGGGCAAGCGGCTCATCCAGACCTGCCTCAACTCCCCAGACCCGCCCACCACCAGCGAGCAGCGCATGGCGGCCACCGGCTTCGAGGAAACCGAGCTCACTTATAACGTAGTAGACGAGGATATGAAGGTGAGGCAATTGGCGTATGCTGGAACTGCCCAGTACCCCATAGAGCATCACCCAGGGTTGGCGCCGTCGCCACTGCAGCAGTACCACCAGCACCCGCCGTGCCCGTCGCCCCTGCCCCTCGGCTCTTTAGGCCAGCCCTACTCTCACGCTCATCTATCACACCCCCACATGTCTCACCACCCGCAACGGTAGTTGGATGGCGCTTAGATATAATGGGAGCGGAGTCCCGTTCACGACTGTTTCAATAGTCACGTTGTAGTTAAGCTTTTATTGTTTAGTGTAAGAGAAAGAATAATATACAAATGCTAAAATATTTTGTTAATATATTTTTGTATATACTTAGAACTTTTCTTCATTTACGGTTTTGGTTTTCGAGTATTTGAATATTTTATCGTATTTATTCACACATATAGTTCACCATTCATGTTCGTTTAAACCTATAATTTAACAAAAAATTGCTTGCTTTTAAATTTTAATTCCTTTCTTTTGTGCCGTTACAAAAGATATATTTTGAAAGTTGCCATTTACGTCATTTTTCACGCTGTCGATTGATACAAGCCCGAAAAACCGATCGCAAATCAAGATTGACGGACTCTTTCAGATGGTCTGCGATACTGCGTCGCGTTCATAATGAATTACGTGTCAAAATTTCACGCTTCTGTTGTGGAAAGGTTATTATGTAAAAGTTTATTAAATTATTCCTTGTAATAATCTACATAAAATGAATAATTAGGAAGTAAAGTTGCGTCGTAAATACCTAAAAATAATGCTCGCTTATATTTTAGATACTAATTTCTGATATTTTCACGTTTTTTCTTAATTTTACAGTGTGTAGTAATTTATCATCATCTATGTTTTATTGTATTTATTGTTATTATTTTTTCTTTTTACATTCCGTAAAACATTTCAATTAACTCAAAGGTGGAGACACAATAACAGTTTCAAAATCACGTCACGTGTCAGTTAAAATCAATTTTCTCCCAAAGCTTAACATAATCACCCTAGCGAAGAGCTCTATCAATGATATTGATGAGATGTCGAAACACATGGTTGGTAGCGAAATAATCAGATTTAAGATCATGTTATAATTAACGCCAAAGACCGGTTGTGTTCGGAAGTGGCAGCCGCTTACTTACGTCTGATGAGACAGTAAAAGTATGAAACGCATGAGTTATCTTCAACTAATAAGATTAAAGATGAATTACTAGAAACAACTGTTAACGCAAATATGTACAATTTGATCGTTGCGTTCATTAATTATTCAGGCTTTATGATTACTGCTGCTTTATGATTGATGCTGACGAGTAATGGAAACTACTTATTCAGAGATATTACTAAACTTATAGTGGAAGGGATTGTGATCCTAATTTACAGTTTAGTCATGTCAATTCATGTCAAAATGCAAGAAATTAGGTATAGAGTTGATATCTGTGATTTAATTTTTGTGTACACGGTCCGTAATCGAACATGCCAATGAAAAAGCCTCCGTACGCAGGTGTAACGTATCCAATTTGAAGGGAGCTGTCGCCTCTGGCTCCCCGTGATCCGGATTATCGAGAAACTTAATTGAAAATTACTTTCGGCGGAGAGTGCGATCATTAAATTCTCCTGTCAAACTCGAAGCGCGACGCCGCCTGTTGGGAAAATCAATTCGTGTAACTCAGTGGCTTTCTAGTGCATCGTGGAGCGATGCTACTCGCACCAAATGTTAGCCGTAATTGAATTTTGGACGTAATTTAGATTAGATAAGTTTTCGTATAAATTATGTGGACGTATTAATTCTGTGTTTAGACTTTGATGTTGTGCTCGTGGCTTATGAAATGTAATATGGAAAGATTTATGCATCAGTAAAGCCTGCATGTTATAGATAATTTAAATGCAACATAAGTGCACCTGATACTAAATTGAACGACTAGTACAGTTATGCCGGATCATTTTTTCCCTAAGTAATAAGAGTTGGTTGCTTAATAGACATGTTGAGGTGAAACAGCTGAAATGGCGTGACAACGCCGCTTCATTGCGCCGGTAAAGATTAGTTCCGATCTACTGGTAAATGCCTTACGTTTTGCACTACTCGGATATTATTCTCAGGCTATTTGCAAGTTGTGACATTGGTCAAAAGATTTCTCGTCGCATATATTTTAAATATTGGTAAAATTTGGTCCTTCTGACCGGATTTAGGTTTTAAATACTTTTCCCATAATTTACAAATAAGACTTGGCAAAGCATTTTTTTCTGATCAGTATTGTAAGTTTTTTAAGAAGTTTATTTCATCAAAGAACTATAAGTCTTACGAACACACAGACTTAAAACATAGTAGTGCTGTAGCTTAGGAGTAGGTAGCGGTGGTCGTCGCTGTTGAGTACAGCGATTAATACCCCTCCCTAATTTGCATATCGTTTTAATTTTGAGCCCATCCGGCCGCAGCGTCTACGGGCCCGAATCGATTACGGCGGCCGTCGATAAGTGTTCGCGTGGGTCGTCATCACCGCGGACGAAAATATGACATACAATGTTTCGGCGCCATATTGTATTTATGGTTTTACGCTTAATATATTAAATTTAAGCGTAAGATCGTGACCTCAATGTTTTAACATCGCACATGGCAATTTTTGTTATAAAAATGTTTATAATTTTTTATAAATCTTTCGCGGCTTAAATGTTAGGTGCATCGGTGCAAGACGCAACGCGTGTGTCATCGGCCATCATTGTTCGCGCCTCGATAACTCGATTGATATTTTCACGCGGTAATTAAGATCGTTCGAGATAACCGGCCATCCACATCTCGTGATACTCATCTCGTACATTGTGCTCTCGTGTCGCCTCGCGCCTTAACGTTCTCGGCCGGCATTTTTCTCTCTAGGAACCGTTTCACCTGTCATCGTGGTGATGTCGTTTACATAAATATATTGCTTTACGTATGCTCCACGCGTAGTACCGGCGTCGTCGGAACCGTGTTAAGATCTAGTCAGGAGTTTAATAAATTTAATAGCTTTTGTAACAATCTCGCTAAACGATACTCTTAATATGTTGTAGCACTTATTCTGTCAGGGTTTTTTGCTAATAAAAATCGATGGTGATTTTATTTGTGTTCAAAATTAAAGTAACTTCACTAATCCGTGCTAGGCCCGAATGGTAGATTAAGGTCCCTTTTCCACCATAGCAAAAATACCTGCCGATATGCTTTGAAAGTAATTATTATGTGTTAAACAAAGTACAAATCATTTTCTAAATTGTCACGTAGATTTCATGCCCAGTGCTGCAGATGTAACCGCTGACTCCAATCCCAATGGCTCCGTTCCGCGAATACACTCGGTGTTGAAGCAGTGCGGTGTCGTGCAGATGCTGCAATGTTCTTGCGCATGAATTAGCGGTGTAAATGTGGATGTCGGTCACTGCCCTCGCATATCCCTTAATCGCGCGCCCGTTTCGTAATGTGCACTCGAGATTTCCCTTTCCGTCTCGGTTGCATTCCTTAGTGGTTTCGTTTTGATCCAAAAATGTGCCGCTATTAATAGCATCTTAACTGAGTTTTTAGGTATTGGTGTTAGGGTGACTCTGGAATCTCGTTAATTTGGTACTTATGTGGCTTACGTATTTTCAATAAAAGTTAATGTTTCTTTTCATAAGTGGATAGAGAGCAGAACTGTCGGCAATGTAAACTATCTGAACTGTTGTGGAATTGAGCTCAAATGAGTCTCTCGCTTCTTGATATTTTGTCTGAATTAAACTGTTCCTACGATCCGGTGCAGTGCGCTCGAAAGATTAAACAAAATAACCTAAACTGAGTACCGAAATTAGGATTTCCCGGCTCGCGGCCTATATGCGTTGCCATTAGATGAATGTATTACTATTAGTGTTAGCTCTGATTCATCAGCGATATTATGTAATTTTCGTTATTCATCTTATTGGATAAGACTCCAATCCAAAATTACTATTCTGTGGAATTCCAAATTTAGATTACATTTATAATATTGCAGGGGAATCATTGTTATCACGTCTATAAAATAATTGAAGCTACGAAATTCCCTCGTACAAAGAATTGGCGCTTTATAAAATTTTAAATTTAGAATCCCTGAAGAAAAAACCTGTCTATTTGTGTATTTGTTTACCAGCATGAGTCAGGCGCGTTGACGTGTCGACGCGAGATCTTCATTAAGTTATCAATAGTATTGTTTTGATAACCGACGCGCAATTTGTGCTGAGTCATCGCATTGTGCTCGGTAATGTTCCCACATAATTGTCGGTCTGTAAGCCGCTCTCGGTTGTGCAACCCGTGCCAACAATAAGGCTAATTTGACTAATAGGTGACTTGTAATCGTCGCCGCGTGTGGCTATGGGATTACTTCGTCTATCCTGCTTCTTAATGAACTTTGTTCGTTCTCTATTGTTTCCGTATTATATTGTAAGATAAATACCGTCGATTAGCTTACACGGCGCTTATCATTTTTATGGAACTTATTGTTTGATTCACTTAAAAATGACAGTCATTTCACCAAATTAGTTAGATCATGTCTTGAATGTTTGTTGTATAATATTTGTGTTTTTAAAGATTAATGGCGGTGGTTCATGAGATATATTCCCAATAATTTCACATTTATTAACTCATAACTCATAAGTGCCACGATTAATTTATTATTCCACACGTGAACGCACTGTCCGTTCGATGGTTTAAAAAATATTTAATGTTTGCAAAATTTTTAAATGATCGCCCCTCGGTTGTAATTAACATTGGCGACCACCCAGCGTGGTAGCGTGGCACCACGTGGTACCAGCCGGGACCATCGCGTCGCACTCTTCGACAAATGAAGAGATACCGGCGTCCACGGCGGCAATTTAGCGAAATTTCCGCGTGACCAATGGCGGCAATAAATTCGATTCTCACCGACTTTTCGGCGATCATTAATTATAGGGTCCGTAATTGTTGTTTTTTGCGCATTCATGTGGAGTTTGGCAGGACTTTTTTCAACTGCAATGTCTTTGGAGTTTTACTACTTCTTTACTTCGTACAATATGTGTTAAGCGCTGTCTTGTTAATCTAATGCGATATCTGTCTCACATGGACGTGAACGGAGTATGGAGTACAGTTCAGGCCGCGGCGTGCACTGCGCCGAGGCGTCGCTCGTCAGTATCTCCGGCGTTGGTATTATTTTAGGCGTTGCGTCCACCGCGCTATTACTGCGGGCCCACGGCTCGCTGTTGCATAATTCAGACGCGAGCCCCGCCGTTTGCATTCCGATACTTGATATGTGCTTTCACATGTATTTATGGACAAGATTTTGTGTCTCCGTAATGTTTGGCGAATAAATAAATCGTGTTTGAGGCATAAATACAATGGGCGAGACGGCGGCGCCCCTCGTTACGTCGGCGAGAGTAAAGCGCGCTGGCTTCTTGTGCTGTCGCCGTGTCACCGCTGAGATATTTGAGCGGCTAGCCTCCCCGCCGCTTATATTGTTGTTTAGGAGCTTCGTTACTCCGCCGGCTTATGTCGGCGCGTACAAATTGGCGCGTGCGGTGCGCCCGGCCTCGCCGATGCATCATCCGACCCGTGTTGCTCGTGTCATGTCAAATTGTTATTCCCGATCCGGCACTCGGGATCGCACGCAGTCGATCACCACATTATGCTGTCATTAACCGTCTTTCAATTCGATAGTATTATAGTGTATCTCGCCGACGACGTGTTAAATGTGTCGTGAGCTGACCTGAAGCCTGAGTGTGCATCCTAGAGCGTTGTGCCAACTAATCCCAAGTAAACGTGATTATCTGCGGCCGGCATCGCGTCTAACAATTCCGCTCACATCTCACTTACCGCAACCGTAATGATTTGCGGCGGAGGTCCGTCTTTGTATGCGGTGGCCACGTCGATTCGTATGCACGGTGCCCACTAGCCACTATCCCTGCATCGGCGGGGCTTCCGCGACCGGACTGCTCTAATTGAAATTTATTCGCTTTTACACAACAGCATTGTGGGTTACTTGTGATAGTTCAACTTTAGTTGTTTTTGTTTACGTTGGAAACCGCTACTACAACTCTCGGAATTTTTTCCTATTTATGGCGTTGGTTTGCTGCCAACGTTCTAGAAAAAATCGTGAAATTTCTTCAACGGGGTCTCGAGCTTGTCCAATCGGAATTAGTCGTCACAAAGACCAGTGTCCTGTCATCCACCTCACCACATTGCCCTAGACATTCAACTGTCTCTCCGGAGTAACGACAATCTAAATACACGAGCGAGACGTAAAACCATCACACAACTAGAAGTATAGCTCTTAATACATTAATGTATTGTTTAGTTATGCATGCGGGTCTATGCGATCCCGTCAGTCGGGATGATGCCTCATCCATTATAGATCCAGCACATCATCGGATGCTGCGTCCTTTATATAATTGGAAGCGGTCGAACTGACCATGCCACGTGTATCCTTACCGTCATGGCGTAATTTTGTAGCCAATTAAGTGTTTTGTTTATATTCAAACGCAGGTGTCGTTTTTTTGTTTTTTTGTACCGAGTACTTCCTTTAGTGGTTGTTTATGCAAATTTAAGTGCAAATATTAATTTTGTTTGATATGTTAGAATTTTTTTCATTAAAAATTTATCATTTCTAGAGACCGTAGTACACAATCGAGTGTTCATCGGTCTGAGGTCAAATGAGATTTAAATTTATTTTGTTAATAAAATAAAATACATGTAATGTAAAAAGATGTAGCTGATTTCGACCATCGATAAGCAATAATATGTCGGTGGTAAAATAAGAAAAAATACATGATAAAGTTCAACAAGTTTCAATATATTTTCATATAACATTGAAAAAAAACACGACGCGGCTTTCACTCGCAAAACATGAAAATTTATTGAAATATATTTTTTGTTGCCTTAAAAATATCTGTTCTCGTTCCAAAATACTTTTTGTATACAATGTGCCAATACACGAGTAAGTTGATAAAAATGGGACAACCTTTGAAATACATTTCTGATCGTTCAAAAATGTTATCTCTTACGGTATAATGCGTCCGAACGTGACAGTTCAGTCAAAAGCCGAACAGTTTTGATCCGACGAAATCATGTCGGCCCACTTCCTAAAACTAGACTGGGGAGACGCACATGGTTAAAATTAGGTCTGCGCCGAGAATAGCGTAAACTGCGAGCTAGCCGCGTCACCACGCATCGCCGTTCACATATTGTGTTACACTACATCCAACACTACACCCTGTGTTTATTTTCACTACATATTTACGGGACAATCTGATTCATAAATCAATATAACTCACATCCTAATCTATCGCGTCTATACACATCATATGTGCTTCGAAAGGAGTTTTTAGAATAAATAATCGTGATAAAACCTGCACACCTAAAAGTTCTTAGGAATTTCTTGGGTGTGTAGTCCGCCAACCCGCACTAGGCCAGCGTGGTGGACTAAGGCCTAAACCCTCTCAGTTGTAGAGGAGGCCCGTGCCCAGCAGTGGGACGTATATGGGCTATATAATGAATTCCTAATGGATAATAGTCTTTGCTAAATCGTAGATGTAACGTTACTTGATAATTGAAGTTAGTAGTAAGCAGCTGTCGCTGTAAGTGGTATCTAGCGCGATTCCCGAAGCTTTCTCACGATGCTTGTCATAACCGTAACGCGATAAATATTAAGATTGTCATCGAATCATATATAAACATAACGGTGGCCACGTAGCACCACAAATGTGAGGACGTTATCACAATCAAAATAGCTGAGTTTATCTCGATGATTTGTTGCATTCAATCTTGTCGGAATCACAAAAGGCGTGAGACACAATTTCGCAGCGACCGCGCTCTTCCACAAAACATGACTGTGTATTTTTACAATTCAAACAATGTTTTCTCGTGTTATTGAAAGGAACTTATCGACGGCGGTTTTATCGTGGATCAGCGGGTGCGCATCGTTTGTTCGGTGTTCATGAGCGGTTTGTTGGGCAACATCTTCACTAGCGCGGCGAAGAGCGCGCGTTGGTTGTCGCTCTGCGCTTTAGTTCCGCGTCCATAAATTCAAACTAGCGTCTCTCGTCCGACCGTTACCGCGTGGGAAATGATTGGGCCGCGAGTATGTCGGCGGGGCTTTGTTAGAGGATTGTCCACTACAGTATAGATGGCACCGATAGCCGGTGCCGGAGCGGTGCGTAGTGCGCCCGCGACAGCTACGTGGGAACCAGCGGGATTGTGTGTAAACTCGTTCTATTTGGTTGCCATTGTCATTTTCGTTCGTACGCTTATTGATAGTAACAATTTGTGTCGCATTAGAAGCTAAGCGACGCGCCGCCGCTGAGCAAACAATCTCGATGCACCGCCATTGTCGCCGCGCGCTAACCAACGCTGACTTTGACACACTTGTCAATTGCACCTCAAATGGTATGAGTTAATTTACTAAAGGTTAAGTTTTGAAAACATCAATGATATAAACAAGCGCACTCGTACACATTGTATCGCAACTTTTCCACTGAGCCGCTCGGCTCACTTCTATATGATAATGTATTCAACACGCGTCCGTCGCTAACTCAAAGGCAGGTTCGCTCTGAAAACAAATCCTTTTGTGACCGCGTCGATCCATCATACTTTTTCCATTGACAGATCAACGAGCTTACAAACAGAGCGTTTTCACATGCTAATACGGGGTACGTGAGCCGGATTAGTTCCGCTCCGGACGCTTTACGTGGGAAATTTTGCGTTTTGAGCGTACGTGATTGGTTTTGAACATTAACCTTATAAGGCCACCTACATAAACGGTGATATAATCGCCAAGTCGGCCCGTGATTGCATTAGAATGAGGCGTGGGCGACGTCCTTCTCGGTGGAGCGCCGGCCGAGCAATGCGCGCGCCCGGCACGGCCGCCGTGCGAGTAGCGAGGCGCGCGGTGCGACGCGTGCGCAGCTCTCGATTCTCCACTCCCGCGCATGATTTATGTATGACCGGTATACCTCGTGCCGGTTCATTTAACTAGATGTATTCCAGAATTATTGCGCTCACCGTACGGCTCTCGTATCGTTGCGATCGTGTCGTGAATCTCAACGTCCAGTTGCGTCATTGCCGGCCGCACTGCCCCAGCCCCTCCCCCACCCTTGATACACACTCGTATCGTCTCGTGTCTCGTGATTTTAATGCATAATCGATGTTGTCACCGTCTCTTTATTAGTCCAGTTACCAAAATTACCTTCATTAACAAAGCGGGCCTTTTTTTGAGTAAAAAGCAGTAACGACCGGTTCTGTTTTTTTCCTCTATAATCGAATGTCCCTTTCAAAACTGTAGCAAAGTAAATTGGCCGGGCGGACGGAAAGTAGTGGAACCGGAATTGTCGTTCGCGAGGGAAACCTATATGTTTTGATGTTAAAGGATTTACACGCGACCGTAATTACGCATTGCGTTTAATTGAGGGGTCGGTGGTAGTAAATACGTCGAGAAGGCTAGGAAGCCTCGGATTCCTGGCATAGCACACCATGGCTCGGGATCAGGCGCAGCGCCCTACAGATTGGCTCGTAAAGTTGCGGCTATACACGCGTTGCACGAACCAACACCGTATGCACCAAGTTGCAGGAGAGAGCGAGTTACAACATATCGGATTCATTTTAAAGACAAACGCACATTTGCTGAAATACCAATTAAGCGTACATTGTCAATAAACTGTCAATGTCCTAGTACCTTCCTATATGATAGTGGAATGTTTTTCAATCATTATGATCTTTTGCATAAAAAAATAAATTTGCATTCAATAATAATTTTATTATGCTGATAATCCTATTTAGGGATTATTAGGGACTTTTTAAACGCGAGTAAAAATGATGTTATAGTGTTAGGAACGCATTGCAACACAAAAATACTTATCGCTTCTAGTTACGTAAGTGAATAGTGTTACGAAAAAAGTAATTTATACAGATGTCAAGTGGAATGCAATTTCCTGATCTTAACTGCATACGATCTTATTGAGAAATTTGAAGTGCGAAGCGCATTTGTACACATACCAGCATGTGATAACTTACGTCATTTACAGAACCTAGCCTTCTTAGAAGAACTAGACTTAGTGTTGCAGGCGATAAATAAACTAAAAGCTCAATATCTATATAATTAAATGTTAACATAAAAATAAATAGTTCCACTGTTTATTTTAAACAAAATAAAGTGATCCTTTTAATCCAGAAGTCTCGGTTTGGCAAGCTGCTTGAGGTTATTCTTTTGGAAATTCTAGATGTAAACGATATACTTAAATTTCAAGGAATACTGAACTGAAAATATGTGTTAAAAATATTAGATCGAGCTTCTACTTTACCGTCATTCTCCTGTGACAGACACCGGTCACAAATACAGAAGATAAACCGATGAAGTCGCATTAGAGCCACGTACGCACATTTTGACACAAAGGGGACAAGTCCCGCACCTATTTTATGGCATCGTCGCCTCCTTTTGTCCGTCATACGTCCAATGTCAACGATTTAAACTGTTAGGCCGCGCGCTAACTGCAAAATAGCTTTCTCTTGTCTCTGTCTCTTGTGACTTGTTTCCTGTAATGCGACGTGTAAAATTGATCATGAAGCAATATTTTTTTTTAAAAAGGGTTACTGAGAATTGTTTTTAAATACTTCGTTGTGAACAGGTGCAAATATATTCAACTTCAAGAATCTAAACTTAAGAAGAACGTAAATCTAGTTTTATAGGTAATAAATCAAATAAATGTATTTATACGAAATAGAAATATAATTCTGAATTCCTTTTAGATTATTTTGGGCTAATGTAACGTTATGATCAGCCACAGACATTCATTACTGGATATGAGCTTACACAAAGTTGTAGAAAGACACAAATGCAGGCACTCGTAACAAAGATTTTAATATGATTTAATTATCTAGTCGAAATGATACTTTTCCGTTAGTGGGCCTTGGACAATATTTGCTAGTATTAGAAGTATTTTTATTTAATTAATTGCATACAGACAGCTGCTTAGTGTGTTAGATTTTGACTGTACAATGTACATACGATCTAGTCTGAGCCAGTTTTTTTTATCCATTTCCGTGCATTAATAACGTCGCTTACGTTTTTATGAGTAATCTGAATGTCTAATGTATTTAATTAGATCCTTGCGACTGCACCTAAATGTCTTTCCGGTACATGATTTTATGTGTCGTTAAAATTTTATATTTAAAAATAGTTGCTAAAAAATGTACCGCTTCTGATTAATTAGTGAAAGTATGATCCATTGCTTTGGTTTTTTGCTCGAGGATAAACACTGTAAAATACATTTCATACGGATTTGTCGGAAGTACTAATAAATTTTGTCTTTGATCAATTTAATAGTAAATTCATAAAATATCTAATATTAATTTCATAAAAAAATATTCAATTTAATCCTCTGAATCATTAATTCCACGCACCTAGTAATCTGTTCTTCTCTGTTTCTCAAATTTTGAGCTACTTTTACAATTGTTTCTGCATTTTTCGGATTGTGGAGCGTCTATTAAACATAAAAAGCTGCTATGCATTAGTTGCAAAAATTGAACGCGGCATTTGGCCACCCAGACTCAAAGACTCCAAATGACTTAATTATTCATATTTCGATATTGGCAAAAAAGATAAATCATCATGAATACATAATTACACACAAACATCGCGGTTGGCTCGTCCGGCGTGACTTTAAACCCATGTTTATTGTGAATATCAGACGACGTGACGGGAATGTATCCACCGACGTCCATATTTTGGGAACGAAAGGCGCTGGCGTCGGTTGCATCACGTAAACCGAAAGTGGTCGTAAAACCTTGGCACTCGCGTTCTGTGATCTGTGATTTTGCGGAATTACTCAGTCACCTGTCCTTTTTCCACTTGGCGTTTTGTTTGTTGTTAGACAAGGATGCCACCACCGGCTCTCACTTCCGCCCGCCCACGCGCTGCCTACGCCCGAATGAGTTTTAAAAACGCAAGCTCGTGTCGCGAAAATTGCTTTTTGACCGCCACAAAAGCCTTAATTTGTGGTCTTTTGTTGCACGCTAAACATTTTGAATAACAGTTTTTAAAAGTTGTTTTTATTCATTACGATATGACCCTATGACACCAGTGCAGTTGGCTATTATTTTAAAACCGTTGTCACATTTAGTAAATTGCCATCCTATTACGAATGGTATAAATAATAAACAATGTTTATTATGTGCATAATATCTATTGCAGATTCAATTCTAACAGTCTGTCTATGTCCTATGTCGCACAACACCTGCTTCACTACATGTACCATTTATAAATGACATCATCTACGATTCGCTATAATCGTTCTCTGAGTCGATTCATTGATTGTTATGTCTTCATAAACCTGAGTTTATCTGTAAAATACGCGTTAATGGAAGCGTAGTTTATTCTACGGTTGGTATAAGTTACAAAACTCTTTAATGGAGGGTTGTTGACATGACGTAACCACGTGGGTTTTCAATAAAATTCGACCGCGATATCTCTGCTTGCACAACGTTGCGAAGTCGTCTTCTTTTTTAAATTATGACTTAATTCCGAACGCCCCCTTTCTGTACTTTATGTTATGTTGCAACAACGGTACTGGACATTGTAAGACATCATTTTTGCGTGGAAAGAAATCGTGTATTCATATGAGCTTTATCGTTCTATTTGATGATTTAAACGTGATGTGACTTCCTTCGGTGGAAACTGGCATATTGAAATGATAGGCGACACTTAATCCGTCTATTTTATGTTAATAAAACATTTTTGGTTTAATATACGCAAAGTAAACCGGGTAGGTGATTGGTTTACACGTAAGTGTTTTATTAAGCTTTGTTATATCAAGTGAAATTATTATCCGTTAGAAATTTTCTTCATACTATTTAGACTTTCAATATTTTTATTTTGATAATTATATTATCTACGACATGTCATTTCATGACCAAATACTCGAAAACCAAAACAGGGTTGTCATAATAACAGAAAACGTCATGAAAATCTTGATGCATAGACGAGGCGAGACAAACAGACAAACACGTGACTCGATTTACCAAATCATGTGAGACGCGAGGCTTAGCATAATAAATAAAATTTAATCGCTGTGTACATTTTGTTTATACTTTCGCGTTATACAGGATGCTGTTTAAGTCGTAGTATACTCAACATCAAAGTATATATGTACTTGGCTAGTATCAATTTTTGATTATTAACTATTGATGATACTATGATTTAAATACAACCTCACGTGGTCATATTTTAAGGTTTATACTCTAATGCATTTTATTCATAAATTCTCAGGCCATTAATCGAGTGCCATCCTCTTCATAGTTTTATAAGTACAACGAATATCTCTACTCATCTTATCTGATAGGATTTAAGATTTCCCCTCTCATCTTCCCATTGGTGCTATATCGGTGCTGCTGCAGTGAAAACGGAATCATTCTTAGGTGATCTCTATTTATAAATAATGATAATATATATGATATTTTTGTGGCGTTTAATATGGGGATTTAATAGTATATCGAATAATCATTATTTAATTTTGACAACTTTATTTTACACATTGAATTCAGATGTTCAATTTAATCACGAATTATTACAATAACAAAATTTTATAGTAGTAAAGTATACTCAAATTATGCGGTATACTTAGACTCAAGTTATAAGGTGCTATTAAAACCCCATCCTGTACTTTAAGTGTGGTACACACGGTCGAGTCCAGGCGGGACCAAGTCCTGTTATTGATACCTGTAACATTCCAGTGTGAGCTTCAGTGTACGTTAACATTTGTGAAGTTTGTGATCCATCCAACGTAACGCGTGTACTTAGGTTAAGGCATGATGTGTGTTTCGGCCTTTATCTTCCATTGATGCTCTGTTCACCTAATATTTATAATATTGTCTCTGTGAGGATTAGTCTATATTTTTTAAAAACGTTCGAAAATTAAATTTTATGAGTGTTATAATGTATACGACTTTTGCTGCATACGACTACACCTCATAGGTAAAATTTAAAAAAAGAGTAAAAGTGAAATTATAGTAGCAACAGAGCGTCAGTTGATAGATCGTTCAATTTTACTAGTTTGAAAATTTTTATATTTAGTTGTTAGTAAAAGAGTGCTAGTAAAATTGGATCTCGGTATTTTGACGTTTAAAATATAATAATAATTAATTAATAATAAATTAATATACAATGTGTGAACTAAGAGATGCAATATATGTTTTTGAATCGAGTGCCTTTAAAGAAAAAAAATCACATATTTTGATAGAAAGTATTTTTTACAATATTACAAAGATATATTGTGTCTTTCAGTTGACAAGTTTTTAAGTGTTAAGTAACGAATGTATCCTAACAAACGATGCGGTCGTGTGTATTTTGAAAAATTGCATTCGCGTTTCAATAAAAAACTCAGAAACGTAAATGCATTTTGGAGTTCGGCCGCACTTATGAAGACTTATCGAATGTGTCTTATTTAGTGCCTTACGAACGAAGCGATAGCCGAAGATTGTACTTAAATTCAAAAGTGACTGTTTTTCACTATTATTTTACGGTTGCAAGGCAATGGTAGATTTTTGGTACTTAAATGAACTTTAAGTAATTTATAAAGATGAATCTCGAAGGAATTAAAGTTAACCAGTTTGTTCGACGGGATCTGACGCGGATTTTATTAATATACACTGCTGTATGTGACAAATATAGCGTTAGTGAAAGTTCAGTGAGTCACAATACAAATCGCCAACACTGGGTCACTAAAACGATATATTAAAGTGTCGCCTACATCTCGCATGCATTTTGTAAAAATATTACGCAGTTATATCTCGTTTGCGTATCACTTATTCCGTATGAATACATAATTCCACGACAGAGAACAAAATTATTAGCTATCCACGAAATTTTATTAAACTGCTACAAAGTGGTTACAAAATGTATAAGTGTGTTGACTACTTTGTGATACGACATCCTGCATAATAAAATAGCATTTAAGTTTCGTCTTTTTTGTCGATTAAAGTACCTACTTTCCAAGCCATTTGGCCGAGAGAGCCGTCAATCCCGTCGAATTAGAGCCGCGCCGCCGACGCAAACATTAAGCGACACCGCGCGACGCCGGCAACAAAACAAAAACGTCGAAAACATATATTTAAATATGAAATTAAGTTTTTCGACGGCCACTCATTGCTTTTGAGGCGATTACTCATGTATGGCTGATAAATGTGCGACGTGCAATAATTCCATTCTCGTTTAAAAGCTGGCCGGTGTCGGTGTGTGCACACGCGCGCCACGCAGCTATGTTCTATGTATATTTTTGTAAAATATATTAAACTCCTCGTAATATTTATGGCGCCGTGTGTGCGCGGACTGCTCCGGGTCCGTACTTCTAGAACATTAGACTTTTTTTGAATTTCAAAATGGAAAATTTACGAGTTACCCGGTGTTCATGTGAGTTCTATTCTCGTAAGGTTAGTGAGGTGTCGTGAATTTTCCCTTTTGGAAGTGTAGACAGGCTGTTTGGACCAACTGTAATTTATTCTAAAACAATTAGTGTTGTGAACGTGTTGAGATCTGACAATGGTTGTGAAATGGCCGATTAGGAGGGATGACGTCACATGCCTGTACAACGGCAGTCGGCAGTCGGCACGCATGTGACACAACACGGAGGCAATGTGATAGAAACAATACCTAAAGATGCTAGATCATTGTTACTGTAAAATACATTTTGTAAATATGTACTATAAAGATAACTAAGCGAGAATAATTCTTAATACTAGATACAATGTTGTACAACTTTTTTTCTATTTAAATATTTTTTGAAAGATTTAATCTACACTATTTTTAATAATGACTTATTTTATCGTTTCGAATAATTTATATGTGTTTGTACAATGTCGTAGAGGAAGGACAGGAGGAGACATTAAAAAAATATAAAAAAATAAAACGTTAAAAAATTTGATCAGGTTTTGTATTATGATTCGATTATACCTACCTTATCCCACCATCGGACCGGTCCCGGGAACTTGGTTCCGTGTCATGTCCATTGCCGGCATTTGGAGGCTCAATTGCAAAGTTTCACTTCTGCCAAGTTCAAGGTAAATTGCATTTATTATTAAATTGATACTTCAGTCCCGGCAACGTCTTAACAATGTGGTTAGGGGCGGTGACCAAGGGGCCCCTGTTAAGGCGCACCACTATTTTATCGATGTTCCACACATAACTTAAAGGCCTGAAGTGATGTGTTCGAAATCGATGGAAATTTTGTGGCGCTTTGACACTGGTCGCCGCCAACCGGACAGCAGGGACCATCCTCCCGTCAATCGTTAAATTTTGATTATCGATAATTTCAATCGATTATTCACAAGCTTATTGAAACAAACACCGATGCATCGGATTTTGAAGGGGTGTGTCCGATGGTGTTTTCGTTTATATAACCCGGTCGCGTTGAAAAGCGCTTTCGAACGTAACATGTTATTACGGAAGGCGGATTTTTTTCGCGATCGGTTAACACGGAGCCTGCGATGCTAAAAGCGGCATGTCCCATACTTTCGCCGTATCGTAAACAAGCGAGTAATTGTTACACCCACAAGTTGAGCTTTCTTTTGGCATCAAAGGCTATAGTTTTTAAGATTGGCCAATCTTTATCGCTGTGAATTGAAGACAGAAGAAAAGAAACGAAGATTTTAAAAAAGGTACGTGGTTTTCAATTATTTTGGGTGGGTTTAACTTTTAACAATTAACATTTGCATTTGTGTGTCATCGATGTGATGTTTCAGCTATGTACAGGTATCAATATCTACGTGTTTTTTACAGGTGTCTTTTTTTTCTAAGAAAATTTGTGTTATGGTGTAATGTTTTTATAATTATTTCAACGAAAAAACTTAATACAAATTTTCATCCTACATTAGAAATTTAAACTGGAAAATAAAATATATTTTAAAAAATTGCAGACTTACATTTTAGCAATTAAATTGAAATATTCTTACTAATAAATCTTTAAATTATAGTTCGTGTTTCTCAATATACTGTAAGCTCGTAATTTAACAACAAACGCACTACAATTATACCCCTGTTAAACAATAAATTTATGCCGATATCTTTATCATCGTTTGCTCACAACTCAATAGACATTCGAATATAATGACTTCAGTAATATCAACTACGTGACAGAGTTTCTAATAGGACAGATCCCTTTAGATCCGACTTTTTTCTCTATTTACATTATTCGAATATTAATTATTAAGATATCATGATCACATCTTTAGGATTACTAATACATTCTTAAGTATTAAATTATTGCCGTTAAAATATAAATAAGATATATTTTTGCTTTTTAATAAATACGGAATGTGAAAAACAAGAGAAAATATTTTATACGGCGACATCTAGCGGCGTAGGCTTAAATTAACACTATTTGAATTCCTCAAAATTAAATATGTTAGCAATTTGCAAGCTTATTTCCAGGAATGAGTATATGATGCGCTCGTTTTCTTTACGTGTTTGCTTCTCGTGGAGTGAATGTAAACATCTATGCAGTTAAACTCGTTGTAAACTAATTTATTGTAGACTATACTGTCAGAATCGTAGTAAAATCACTATGGGGCATTGAACGCTGTGAAAACCGTATGACGTCATTTCTTGTTAATACACATCTCCAGGACAAAATTTAAATTTTGCTTTTCTCTAAAATGATTACATTATACACTAAGGACTATCAGGATTTACCTATATTTTATAGTATTAGACTATTATTGGCTTTCTTATAGTCCTATATTTAAAGTAGGGTTTGACTAGTACGTAATCATGATTATAGGTAATCCTGTTCTTTCTCGTTAGATTGTTTCTAACATGCTATCGTTGTTTTCATTTTTACACAAGCGGTCCGACCCTGCTTAGGTTAAGAAGTCAGAATCTCCAAGGTATATTAATTTTCCAAAATTGGTTCATGGATCATTGGACCAAACCCTGGGTGGGTTTGGCTATTTTTTTATACACAGACATGTCAGTAATAGCACCTACCTGTACGATAAGTAATGGCTGCGATTATTCCTCGTCACTCAGCACAATTTCGCCGGCCTGATTGTCCCTATTCACACATCAGGCTAAATGTAACAGTGGTGCGTTCAATCAAGTACTTGTGCAGAATTTGCATGCGCCGAGTATTTCACTTAGCCCGTCCGTTTGACGGTCAGCTGAATGGGTCATGTTTATTGCGATGGAGAATGTTGCCGACTTTATTCGTCCGTTTGCTCCTGATTGTAATATGGTGATTAGGCCGGTATAATGGTACAATCGGCGATTGAATATTGCTCGGTAGGTGTCCGGCAAGCAGTATGTTGGAGATTGTTGCTTATTGTGATCATTTGTTGGTATGATGCTTATGTTTTAAATATAGGCGAAGATGCAAATGTGCGTTGTTCCGATACTAGACTGTATAATTCTAGTTATTAATAAATTGTCATATTGGTTAGAAATGGTCGCAAGTGTTTTTTGCTAATCATTTTTGGGTAGTTTTTCTGCATAATTCTAAATACTTTTCTTATAAAAAATGATCCAGGTTACTCCTTATATAAGCTACCTGGTACTAAAAGTTTCATGGGAACAGTTTCGGAGAACATCAGGATTGAACATAATCAGTACAAACAGTAGTAGGATATGATCGAATTGCAGATTATTAAATCATCTTCCAACTTGAATTATCAAAACCGTTTCAAATGATTCTCGGAATTTCATAGAATCCTAGTAAATAACCGTGAACAAAATGAGGATACATACATATATCGTGTAGCACAAACTTAAACTTCCACTAACTTTGTGCGAAATATATTGGGCTCTGAATGCCGATGTAGGTTGGGGTAATTTATGAAGTTACTTTGTGGCCCAACTTTCCGAATTGGCTAGGAAAAATATGTTTGGACCTCTCCCAGTCAATATAAGTAGGTATAGCAGTGGGCAAAATCTTGCTGTATTGCTCTGTTACGTGGCGTGAAAAGTATTTCATTAAATAAAAGGATGTAGGATCTATCCTGAAAGCCTTATTGTAGATATAAGATATTGTAGATGAAAGAAGATATAGGTCGTTTTAAATTTTCTTGTCGACGATATGTCTATGACATAAATTCAGGTCACATCGATGACCTGTGCATCGATTTTGATCACAATGATGTCGGACAATTGTCTGCAAAATTCGGAACGTGTTGTGTTATTCCATAAACAGTTACCAAGATTTTGGTTTTATTCAACGACTAGGGTTTTTTTTAATAATCTATCTAAGAAGAAAAGAATATTAATTTAGGATTAGGACACTGAAAACTACTTGCCCAGTTGTTGGATTGCCCACGAAATATAAGTTTAATGTAAGTAATTAGAGAGCACACAGTTATGGTCAATGCCATGACCTGTAATCATTTTAATCAATCTGAATCTAATCGATATTCAACTCTCAAAGTTCATAAGTCTGGCGCATAATAATTAAGTCAGATTTATAATTAGCCTATATAAGTCTCAAGCAAAAGTCAAAGAGAGTATTATAACTTTTTCAGAAAGACTTTTAATCTCGTCCAGGAATTGAATCGGTGCTCATGTCTCAAAACTAGCGTCTATGTACTCCATAGATGCCATCAGTTGACCAGTCAATGCTAGTAGTGTAAATAATGATCACATTATGTAGATGTGGGGAGAGTCATTCACGTGCGTTGTCTGCTCATCAAATGAAACTATTTGATTTGTGTTCGACGTATGCGTAAACAATTACAATTTCTTTCTCTGAATTGACCATTGGCGACAGATGCCTTTTTATTGTTTTAATTTATGATTGCCTGGTAGATTTAGTGGATTGCTTAGGCTATGTAAAGTGGAGTAGTGTGTTTGATTCCCAGTGAGTTATTTTTTTCATAGGAATTTAGGGTTAGGAAGTTACAGAGAGCAATATTACAATAGAAGTTGAAACGTTTTGTTTTATAAGGAATAAAATTCTGTCTTAGTTGCCTAAGTGAATATAATACAATATTTCTAATATAAACAACACGATTCAATCACAACATAATATGTCATTGTAAGCTACTGGATACGCAAACAATACGCAAGCATCATTGCACATGTTTTTTGAAAAACTACTCCAAAATAAATGTTTAATCATAAGATTAATGCGCGAATCCACTTACGGCCAATTTAGGGGGCGCTGTCAAAATATTGTAACCCGCGTTCCGGCGCGACACATTTTGACAGTAAGCGATGGGGGCGCATACATTTTATGTTGAAACTGTACGTGCATTTGCGGCTACCTATATTTCAACATTGTAAAAGCGTGTACGACGAGTTTTTGACAAATTACTCCGTGTTGCATCGTTGCTTTGTGAATATTGCGTGGAAAAAATATTGAAAATAAGGTTTAAAGTTTGCAAAAGTATATGAAATAAGCAATAATCATTGTTGTCATTAGGTTCCGAAGTATATTTTTATCTATATTTCGAATATACATACGAGATGTATAATAGTTTTCGGAAGTGTAGGGCTTTTCTGGCAGGTGGTAATCATACTGAGTTTACAAACGCAATAGAATACTAAATACCACCAGCAATTTGAATTGAATAAAGTAACAGTTGTTCCTGCCATTATAATCTTTTGCAATGAAAACAAGCGATTAAAACTAGATAATTTTGCCCAAGTGTTACTCTGCTATCGTATAAACTCCTTATTTTAATAGACTAGATAAATAGGCACGTCAATTCAATTAGATCTCATTGATTGGATCAAGAAACACACAAATGTTGATAAAGTCATTACGAAGTTGATATTAACTATTAACATCTGACGGTGTTTACAGCCGTTGGCACCTGCCAAGTGCTTAAGAACATTTAATTGCTATAGAATGGAGGCAAATTGTTAATAATCTTTTCACTATGGTAATACTGCTACTAAAAGGAAAAGAAAATATAAATTCTTCTTTATGGTGTATATAGTATATACCATACTTTAGTATGTTAAATTCTGGTATGTAATGAGGTTTTTTAAATATTATTTGCAAGTTGTTAGAAGCAGAAAAGTAATAGGGTTTATCAACGTTTCTGGAAGCTACAATTTTTTTTTAATGCAAGCACTGAAAGTATCCGCATTAGCAATAGTTTAACACCTTGCTTAATGTGGTTGTAATTTGAAAGATGGTACAACAATTCTTCCAACAATATTAATACTATACTTAACGTTAGTATCACACCATAATAAAAATATTTTTACATTTATGTGGGCCAACACTGCACTTAACGTTAATATGCGTCAACTTTAAATCAAAAAGTCGTAAAGCGTCTCAAGCTGCTGGAACTAGAATTTAAACAGCCAAGTTTTGGCTCGTCGTTTATAAATTTTATAAAATTCCCTCCGCTCCGGGTGCGAAGCCCGTCAAAGTTGTCGATAAAGCGAATACGTTATATTAATGCAAATTGCATCGCGCGGACGCTCGCTTATCGGGAATTTTATGCCGGCCAACAAAAATATATGAAGAGTGCGCGGCTCACATGGAGCCGTGAGAAATTTAGTTCGTTTGTTTATGTTCACGTTGTTCACGCAACGATTTATGCGTGCTTTTTGTGCAAGAAAAAATGTCCGTGCGTAGAAATATTTGCTAAGACTCACGCGTTATGTGCCTTCAGTGATTAATTGTATCTGTTCGTCTGAATAGTTATAATATTGCTAGGATTCAAGACATTTTTTACTTATAAAATTGAAATAATTATTCAACTTATATTGCACCTAGAATCTACCGAAGTGAACTTAACTTTAATCTCTTCTACTTGTAAAAATACCTAACAGTAGGGTGTGGGTGAGTTTAATGCTGATCAAATGAATTATAAATCAAATATGGATATGAAATAAGTGAGAATAATGTTTAGTGCGTCTATCCGAGTCGAAAGCCTCGCAAAGAATAGTTATATACATATATGTTATATTAATCATGTATTTTATAATATATATTGAAATATATCATGAACGAGTTATCGATTTTGAATATCGAGACGGTGGACGAAATTACTAAGCAAGATAATATTTTTTTAATTCTGAAGTATCTGGTACATGGCATTTGATGTATACCTGATAAGCCGCCTTTCTGAGGTTCAGATACCTTACCAAGAGTGTATACAAAGTACAATATATTACAGTGCATGTGCCCCATAAATATATTAAAACAATAACATATTATTGTTCGTAATTATAGTATTTTCATCCAAATATATTTCGAGAAAGCTATCGAGAATCCCCGCCTATAAACCACTTACAAAATTCAATGTAAAATATTTAATATAATTACACTATAATATTTATTGAACGGTAATACTGTGCTCGCGACTCGAGTTCTCTCGGCCATAAACACCTAGTAATTTTGGAAAGTTTTTGACCAAAAACCAATACTTTTGCGTTTTACACATTCAATTATGTTTCTGGGACTTTATTTCAATTATGAGTTGGGTAATTGAGGGTCGCAGTCCATCATTTACGCGATAATTTTGGGTGTGCGGCGTACTCGCTTCGTATTTACCCAGCCCTTCATTCTTGGGGCGTCGACTTTTTGTCGTATATTGCTTCAGCTTTTATTTATCATGCCTTTGTATAAGTCTGACCGGCGGTCTGCTGAGATGCTCTTGGCAGTCGCGATTCCAAATTCCAGGCACAAATGTCAGACTCAAATTTATGGGTGTATTCAAAATTAAGCATTCATATATAGTATGCCAACCCTCACTAGGTTAGCGAGGCGGGCTAAGCCAAATTCGACCCATGAATCAAATCCGGGAAGTCTCGATCGTATCCCGCAAAAAAATATGCCACAGGAAAAGCAACATAATCTGTATTAGGTGACAATAAATTTCACCATCATCAGCCCATACCTATACGTGCCACTGATGGACACGGGGCTCCTCTATTACTGAAAGGGTTTAGGCCTTAGTCCACAACGCTGGTCTAGTGTGGGTCGGCGGACTATCCTAACATCATTCAATTCAAATCTCAGTAAATATAAAAATATGAATAATTTTTTTAACTTTCTACCAAAGTATTGAAAGCTGCCAAAACAATGTTTCGTGTATACTTTGCACGGTTGCAGTTTGAGCTGAACTCTGCGAATGAAAGTTTGCCACGCTTCAGTAAGTTCGTTATACTACCGATCCCTGTTGTTGTCATAAACCAATTTTGCACTTCTAAATTTTGGCTTTCAATATTTACGACCGATAGTCTTTGTCATCTACTGTTTATTTAAAGCAGATGAAGTGTTTATTTTATTTCTTTTTACTTTTTTTAATAAAAAAAACTACAATAGATATTTATGCGAATTGAGTGAGTGTATCAAGCAACTAGAAATGGGAGTCCCGCAATTTGTAGTTCTATTTGGACAGAATCGTTGTCATTAGGTACGATATTGTTACTTTGGATAGCAATTAAGGTCTTCTTCCGAACCTAGAAAAAATAGTGATGGTATATGCTGGTTTCTTCACTGTACCAACCCAAACAGTACGTACAAATGGTTGCGACCTATTCTTCAGCGATGCCTATAACCCACAAAGAAATCGATCAAAATTTTAGTCATATGATTAACATAATGTTTTGCCATTTCATGACACACAGATGTTTTATTTCGTCAAAAAGAGTTATGGCTTTACTTTGAGAACTCGTAAAACTTTTTATAGTTATTCACTTTGTCGAGTACTTATTAGAAACTTTGGGTAAAAAATAGGTCTAAGTTTTGGTATTGGCTTGTTTAAATTTTACTTTATATCTTTATTTATGTCACTATGTTATATTATTTACCAGACAAGTGTGGGTTGATAACTCAATATCTTACACGTGCCGAAGTCAATGTCGATCGATCGAGAATCGCGCCACGTATGCGCAGACGCAAGCGCGAAATCGCTCGGATATGACTGAAAATGGCGTCCTCCGCATCATAAATTATCATTTTCGTATGCTCATGAAAGTTTTTGACAGTTGAAATTGTCCAAATTGTGCGAGATTGTGGGTGGCTAATGATTGAGTGTGAGAAGTTATGTCGGTGGAACATGCTGGGTGTATACGCACGCAACTTCTGAAAACTGGAACAAGGCGAAGAGAAATGTCTTAATTTCTTCTTTTTATTCGTGGATACTTCTTACATGGTGTACAACTTTATTACACAACGTAATGCAGGCGAAATAGCGTGTCAATGGATGGGCAAGAAATGAAAACGATCGACTCTCAACAGACAACGCAGTTATACTAGATCCAGGCAAATAATATACACATATTGATTCTACTATGACGACTATTACTCAAACATTCGGCTAACGTTTCGACAGCCCCGTGGCGCAGTTGGCTATACACCAGCTTGCGAAACGAGAGGCCGCGGGTTCGATCACCGCCCCGAGACAAATGTTTGTGTGATCCACAAATGATTGTTTCGGGTCTGGGTGTTTGTGAGAGCGAAAAGTCTCTCGTAGTTTCTGATACCCACGAGACAGGACTTGTATCCTAGTGTGGGGTCAGAACTATGTATGTGACTCTTGAGTGTATTTATTTATTTATTTATAACGTGGTTTCACTAATGGATTGTTTTAGGTAAGGAGCTTCGCCCGACTTTATCATGGTGCAGTGGTGTAACTCCAATGAGTAGGTTTCACACACCACGAAATTTTGTGTAATTAGAAGGTTCAAGATGATTTTATTTACTTACAGGCGAACAATATACTGGTAGCTAGAATTTAATTCGCGACTTAAGTATTGGCAGACTGGTCTATTCACACAGAACAATTCTCATATACTTATTAATATTTGATAATAATTAAACCTACATATTCATTATAATTTCGAAAGATGTTAATATTTACAAAATTCTACCATATTTGTTGATCTAATTTAACGCTTTTATGTTAATGCAATAGCTGACCGCAGTTGACGCCTACGCGAAAAACATAATACATTACTGGCCGATATCTTTAATGTTAATAATAATGGAAAACGTTTACTTTCACTCTTTATTACTTTGATTGTTTTAATTTTGAACGTATCCTGCCTGCGTGTACGTGTTAAGGGTGTATGTAGAATATATAATTGTGCTTAAATGCACTCTCGCCGCTATTACCGTAGGATTACGTATTGGTGTATTTCTGCACCAACATGATGTAAATGGCACGAAATAGAGGGATATCTGTTGCCATTTTTTCATTTGGGTTTCATATCCAGACTCCGGGCTACTACTGACAATTTCCAAATAGAAGATTAACAGTCACAGATCAGCTCTCTTTATATCGTCATCAGCCCAAATACGTCCCACTGCTGAGCACGGGCCTCCTCTACAACTGAGAGGGTTTAGGCCTTAGTCCACCACGCTGGCCTAGTGCGGGTTGGCGGACTACACACCTAAGCAATTCCTAAGATTTTTTTAGGTGTGCAGGTTTTATCACGATGTTTTCCTTTACCGTTAAAGCAAGTGATAATTCATTGTGAATACACATATTACTTCGAAAAGTCAGAGGTGTGTGCCTGGGGTTTGAACCTGCGACCGCCGAAATTCTCGCCAATCCGCGCGCCAATCTCTCTTTATATGTTTAGTTACAATTCAGACTTAATATTTTGTTTATTCTATATTCATATGTTCTACTGATTTCTGTCGGTTCGGTAAATCTTTATCATCATACATTTAAAGATCGTTGAATCTTACATTACATCAAGCTAGTTCTTTATGGAATTACGTCGAATCCTTGGCCCGGCTTACACCTTAATTTCATAAATCGTCTCATTCATCGTCTCGACATATAAAAACGTTTATTAAAGAAAAATTTTAAACATGCAAAACCATTCAGCCTTCACCTTAAAAACGAGTCGAAGGGAAGCTTTCTTTAATTACATTTATACGGCATCATTAAAACGTTGATTTAATGAAAGAGAAATTAACATCGGCTCCGCGACATGCATTTTGTGTTGCTCAATAAATTGATGTTCGATGAAAGGTATTGGATGCACTTATCGCACACGTTATTACTTCGGTGTTTAGTTAAATGTTTTTTGTCCATTTTTTTTCTGTAGTATGTAGTTAATACAGTCGCTTTTATTTATATTCATAAACATACTTGAGAGTCCTCGAAACCGACGTGCATGCATGAAGAGGATAATGTCAGTGGAGGAAGCGAAAGAGGTGTGTTTGGACCGTGGCATTTGGCGCTCTATAGTCTCTGCCTACCCTAACGGGAGACAGGCGTGAGTTTATGTATGTATGTATGTATGTAAACATACATACATACATACATAACCTCACGCCTGTATTCCCCGAAGGGGTAGGCAGAGGTGCATTTCTGCACCCACATTTTGCCAGGTATGTATCAGTCCCACGTAATAGGGGGCGAGCCTATTGCCGTTTTTCGGGCACAATTCCAGACTCCGTGCTGCTACTGAGAATTTCCTAATGGAAAAACCCAATAACACTTTGCCCGACCCGGGAATCGAATACAGGACCTCTAGATCGCACGGCACATACTTGTGCCGCGAGATCACGAGGCAGTCAAATTTATTCATAAACTAACTAGACAATAATAGTTTTGTGTCGTATATATGTATCACAGAAAATGTTTTCGGTCTTAATTACATTGAACCCAACACAAACATATGTACATGGTTGTTGAATGTTTCATCAATTTATTACTTTGCTAACTCAAAACGGTATTGATAGGAATTAGACGTAGAGAGTTGTACGTAGTATTGTAAGTATTTATATTGTAATGAGGGTGACATGTTCCTGTTGAACCAAACTAAATAAAGTAAGTAAAAATAAATAAAGAATAAAAAAATAATTTTGCTATTGGAAAACTGTTAAGTAAATGTATGTATGTAATAAAAAATAAAGAACTCATTTCTGTGTATAGTTACTTTCGTCACTTCTGACACTCAGTATTTTTCTTGTCGGCACTTCGTTTACCTTCCGACGCAGGCATTGTCAGAACAAAGACGAAATATTTCAATTATCAAATCCATAGAACATTCAAATAAATCCATTATCTAACTTACTCAGTGGCAGATTAGGAAATTCAGTATATAAGATAGTCTCAGACGTCAATGAATTTCTATAACATTCGGTAACACCTGGCCGAGTCAGCGTGCGTAGGCGCAGCCGACTGTTCGCATTTAGTCCTTACAAGGAAACTTATAAACTAAATAACGGTTTGCCTAACTTAATTGTGCGTTTATGGTCTTGATTGGATTATTACGAAATTATGTTTATTTCTTGTAATAATTTAATTGCTTCTTTCCTGTTATCATTGGTTTTGTTTCGACAATTTTATTAATTTATCCATGACCTTGGAAATGAATTGCACACGAAAATCAAACAGATAATGTCTCTTAGCATAAAATTGGTAAAGCTGCATATATTACAAATTTATGTGGCGTACAATCCCCATTAACGTGCATGTAATCCGGCCCTGTAAAGTCAACGCGAGCGTGCCGGCGATCGTGGATTTATTGAAATAATTACGGCGCGCGGGCGCATTGTGCGCGACGCGTTTGCATGCTAAACGCCTAAACGTCGATAATTTACAATACCATCAATCGAATAGGGACGTAGCCAGTTGGTTTGTCAGAGGCTTTTTTAGGTTGACGGATTTATCGAATAACAAAGTATTGTGATGCAAACGCTATGCTCGCGGCTGATTGATCATTGTTTTCGAATCACGAGCGATTGAGCACGTTCGGGAGTATTGATATCGTATGTCTGTTTGCCTTGGCGCGTGTAGAAGATTGATTAAGTGTCCTGTGAAACACTATCTCTAACACTTCATTTTATATTGATCTAGCCAAGGAGTTATAAATTCATTATCGCTCATCTGATGAAAAATGATTTTACATAATTATTGAATATATCATCAGAGTCATAAGTGACTTGTTATTCTTAAAAGGGTGGTTAAGTGTGGGTTCATTAAATGAATGGATAAGAGCGTTTAAAATGTTAACGCTGCTTGCTATGTCGGTAGTTTGAGATGGTGACAATAACAATTAGAATATTACGATGGGGCGGTCTCTATATAAGCACGTTCAGTGCTAGCTAGATTTCGGTGTCACGTCTTCGGTTGAACAGACCTAGATTATGCACCATAATGCGATATTGTATTGTGTAACGTGTAAAAGTTGTGTACATGTCGTGCAAATGTATGAAAATAAAGAGGATGAGGTAACATAGGTCTTTTAAGTTAGTGGTACATAAATCCTGCCTATATTCAAATGCTGAGAGACCCAAGTGATGAGGGACAGGCCGCCATCCATCTTGGATAATGTTGGGTAGTCGTGCATCCCGCTCATTAAAACTGCGGGTCAAGTGATTGACCTGCGGAAATATGCCTAACGGGACATATTGAATATTCAACCATGTCGTTGTTTTATTTAAAAAAAGTTTTATATACATGCTAGTAAGTACAAGTTTATCTTAAATGCGCATTTGCGCCTAGGTATGGACTTAGGTGTCTGTTGGGTGTATACATTTTACGCTAGTATAATCAGTTTTTAAACCCTCGCAGTTGTAGAGTAGGCCCGTGTCCAGCAGTGGGACGTATAAGGGCAGATGATGATATTGAATAATTAGTTTTATTATTTAATTTAAACATACTGACTGCCTCGTGGTCTCGCGGTACAAGTATGCGCTGTGCGATCTAGAGGTCCTGGGTTCGATTCCCGGGTCGGGCAAAGTGTCATTGGGTTTTTAAATTACCGTTTTTACGTTTATTTATTTAACACTTTATTATGCACATAGAAGGCTACAAACGGCGGACCTATTGCACATGGCGACCTTTTAAACGCAACCATAGGATATTTTTCTGTTTTGTTGAGATTTGAAGGGATTTGACGTTCTTACAAATTTTACTGCCTCGTGGCCTCGCGGTACAAGTATGTGCCGTGCGATCTAGAGGTCCTGGGTTCGATTCCCGGGTCGGGCAAAGTGTTATTGGATTTTTCTATTAGGAAATTCTCGGTAACAGCACGGAGTCTGGAAATGTGCCCGAAAAACGGCAATAGGCTCGCCACCTATTACGTGGGACTGATACATACTTGGCGAAATGTGAGTGCAGAAATGCACTTCTGCCTACCCCTTCGGGGAATACAGGCGTGAGGTTATGTATGTATTTAAACATAAAGTGACACATCTTTCGCTTCCAATTACTTTAGGGTTTATGGTTGTGTTTTATTTTTTACAAAAAGATTTTCGTCGATGTTGGCTTATTGCCTTTTGGGTGTTTGATGTGAGATTATCCACTGATGATAGGCGATTAACAGTCTTTGGATAGTCAAACCGATGCATGCATGAAATCCTCCCGAATCGGAAATTTGCCTTATATTTTAGAAATATACGCAGAATAAATATTCCAAAAGAAAACTTTGCAGTAGGCATTCAGCTACTAATCTCGAAGTTCCAAGGCTGCAAAAGAATTATAATTACGGAGCAAACTTTGACAGCATTGTTTGCATTTAAACACAGTGTGCTCATAGCTGCTAAGCCGTGTTTTCTATTAAAAATGAATCAACCCCCACGTAATTGGCCGGTCGCGTACTCGACAAACAATTATGGTTTGGCTCATCCACCGTTTCTTATATATCATCGTGTACACAATCAACTTGTCTTGTTTGATCGAAAGCAACGAAGGCAGGTGCCGGCACCCAGTGTTGCCGGCGCATCGACACAATTATCGATGTACCCACGATTATCGATAAGATAAAATTAAATTACCGGTTGTTGCCAATGCGAAATGTTGCCAGTTGACAAATTTATAATTTCAAAGCGGGTGTACTGTGACTAATGGCTTTTTGTGTGGTTAATAAATCAATTAATGTCGATGGACAGGTGATGTGAGTAATAATATGTTAGGCGATTGAATATGAAATTGTGATGCGTCCGTCTACTGGCCTTTGCTTGTTTGTTTGCGTGGGTTTTCGAATTAATAGCTAAAATGTGTCCGGTTCTTTTGGCGCCATTCACTTTTCAATCGCGAGGCGCCAGTAATTAAGTAAATATTGCGTGTATCGACATTTAATTGATTATGTGATAATGCTGATAAATTGAAAACTTAGAGGCAGAAGGCGGAAACCACTCTCTACATGGCTCTGAGTTATTTTACAATTTTCAATACATCATACTGTTATTATTAAGTCTCCATAAGAAATGAAGATGTAAAACCTCTTCACAAAAAACATGTAATAGGAAATCTTACCTTTGTAATTGACAACTCTAGCAGGATGGCCTTCTTTCATATAGCTCTTTAGTCTTGTGTTTATTTAAGTCTCTTTCTATCAAAATTATACCACAAACTATTACTCTTCTACTTCTTTGAAGAATGGATCACGTGTTAACCAGTTGTGATTGTATCCACGATAGCCCTGCGATCCTGTTGTCTTGAAGGTGGCTGCTTAACATTCCTTTTCATATTATTTCACAATTGTCTTTACCAGTGCAAGGCGGTTTTTCTCGGTGACGTGTATGCATAGTTTTTGAAATTATACAACTTCAATATTAAAAACGTATCTACCGTATTCCGACCCAAAATCGGATGTAAAACGTAAATGTAGATACAAACAATAACAAGACGTTCATAGATTCGTGTTATGCTAATCATGAAATATATTTTTCAAATGATCGATAATACATCTCCTTACTACAAGCTTCTAAACACAGGAGGCCGCCCAATATCAAAAGTAGGGCCAAACATTGTTTGCCGCCTTTATAGTTATTATAGTTGTCTCCAACTCACTGACCGATTGCATTTTTTCCCCTTTTGACATTCAATTTGGAAGCGTTCTTGATACCATCTGCTTTTGCACAGAGTATTATTACTCTTATTCCGATGAGCATAGAGTCCATGGTAATTTCATTTTTGTGTCACAGTTCGAGAGACCTTTTCATCGTTATTACTGTAATTGTAGGAATTGTCGATGTTTTTTAATGTTGGATGAATTTTAACGCAATTCGATTGTTTGGGGAACTTTCGGAGGTCGCGATGTAATAAGTAAAGGTCGTTAAATCAACGATTACTATGATTCGCTGCAGGTATTAAAGGAAAGTGATGAAATCACTATTGAAATTACTGGATGGACGAACTTATAGTCGCGGGTTCGAGCCCTGAGAACAGAGCAGTATACCAGTGGTAAATAGTCTTGCGTACCATCTGGTAGATAATAGGTACCTGAATTTCAAAGCTTCTTTAACATCTTTTTATATAAAGACCTAAGTTTCATAAAATACTACTTTAAAGAGCGCAACAAAGAAGCTGATGTGTGACTTCGGCTTATACCAGGCAGTAAATAAATAAATAAATACACCCAACAGTCACATACATAGTTCTGATCCCACACTAAGATACAAGTCTTGTGTCGTGGGTATCAGAAACTACGAGAGACTTTTTTGGTCTCACATACACCCAGACCCGATACAAATATTTGTGGATCACACAAACATTTGTCTCGGTGCGGGGATCGAACCCGCGGCCTCTCGTTTCGCAAGCTGGTGTTTAGCCAACTGCGCCACGGGGCTGTCAAGGCAGTGGTAGTACAGACGAAAAAAATAAAATGAACCATAGTTAAATTATAATGTAATAATAAAAGATTTTTCTTTTCTGAATTGACTTGTCATAAGTGCTATTTGATTGCCTACGTGACCAAATAAAGCAATTTCATTTCATTTCAATAGACATCTTAATCAATTTCTGCGAATCGTTCCCAAATTAATCCAGTTAATTTAAGCAATCTGTTACCGTGTCCACCAAACATTCTACATTACTGTGGACTATCGGTAGATAAACATAGATTAAGATTCATCATCATCAGCCCATATACGTCCCTTTGCTGGTCGCGGGCCCTCTCTACAACTAATAAAGTTTAGATCTTAGTCTGCCACGTTGGCCTAATGTGGATTGGCGAACTACACACTTCAGATATTCCTAAAAAAAAATAGGTGCGCAGGTTTCCTCATGATGTTTTCCTTCACCGTTAAAGTACGTAATTCATTGCAACATAGGATTGAATATTATTAATTACGGTAGTTAACTGACAGTAGTATGACATACCACTTTTAAATCCGTCGAAAAACAAATGGCCTAGAGCATTGTGTGGGCACGGCATGCGACATATCACGTCATTTATAATGTGTGTAACACGATCGACACCAAGATCCAAGTTTTGAGCGTAGGCGATTTACTTAATTGACTGATGTTCGTGTTTGGTACAAATCATAAACTTACAGTGATATTTTTAAAATTTACGGATTTGTGAAGTCTTTACGTATTTTATAAATATTATTCTGATTAAACGTAGTGTAGGGCGCCCTCTGGCTAGGTGGGGTGACGATATTCGCAGGGTGGCTGACAGCGGTTGGATGAGGAGGGCCGAAGATCAAGCCCAGTGGCGTGCCATAGGAGAGGCCAATGTCCAGCAGTGGACGTAAGCAAGGCAGCTGATGACGATGATGATGATTCTGATGCAATAAAAATGTATGAATTTATTTGTAATGTTAAATTAAGTAATGAGCAAAATCATATTATTGTGAGGATTAAATTATTGAATTTAGATATACATTTTTATAAACGTCCCTGATATATGTATGTATAATTGTTGGAGATAGTACATCAAAAGGTGCTTTAACATTTTATATAAATGCATTAATAAAATAAAAAAATATATTCGTATACTAAAATAGCTTTTAAAAGTTATATGAGGTTAATACCTCGGAAATTTAAATGCAAATTATTTATTTGCACATCAGTAAAAACTTGACTTCCCGAAGAGGCCGGAATGGTATTATAATTATTTATGTCTATAAGAAAATACATGCGACTATTAATTCTGCATTAAACTAAGAAAGAAAATATGTTCCGTTTGGTGGAAGAGAATAATTTTATTACTACTCCACTTTAAGTTATTTCTTAGCACATAACAAAAAATGATTGTCTATATCTTATTATATGACCCGCTAATGTTTATAACATGGCAATTAGATTTCATCTAAAATTCAGCGTGTGGGCGCTTCATAGCAAGCTGATTGGCAAATTATATTGGATCTATAATTTAATTTACCCATCTCAATTTTGATGAGGATTGACATATTGAGGGTGGCTCAGACACCTTCCTTCTTCCCTGTTATCTTTATAGGCTAGCAAAGTGGTTAGCATATGAAAGTGTTGTAATTTGTGAGCATACGTACCGGAGAAAAATTACTATGTTGACACGCTTTAAATGATTAATGAGGCTGGGCCGAATATATTGTACCAAATACTAAATATTCAGTTAACGAATATTTTACAAATTCTGTTTGTCTTTCGTCTTTTTAACTATTACATAATACGGTAATCTATCTAAATATATATAACTCAAAGGTGACTGACTGACTGACAAACTGACATAGTGATCTATCAACGCACAGCCCAAACCACTGGACGGATCGGGCTAAAATTTGGCATGCAGGTAGATGTTATGACGTAGGCATCCGCTACGAAAGCATTTTGATTAATTCTACCCCCAAGGGTATAAAATAGGGGATGAAAGTTTGTATGAAACTTTGTCAATTTTAAACCGATCGGGCTGAGACTTTGCATGCATAAAGCTACTATGACGTAAACATCCCCTAAAAAAGGATTTTGAGATGCAGGCTATATAAGATTACTAACTTTTCAGTTTAAAATATACCAATTTCTTCAATCAAAGGCTACAACTTATTTTCTTTCTGAACCCAACCCTGTAGTCTACGCGGATGGAGTCGCGAGCAAAAGCTAGTATACAATAAAAAGAACCTTCTATTAGTAGAAAATTTATCAACACAACTTTCGGTTTTGAACGTCGTATATTAGGTACACTTTATTTAATATATTATTCATATAAAAAACGAGAGGATGCAGGTTCAATACCCGTATGGTTCCAAGTATAGGCTGTTTTATAAAACGATCGTTATAGAGGCTATCTACCAATACTTAGAACCCGCTACCGTCTGTGACTTGTAGATTCCACACAAACGTAAAGACAAATATTGTTTTAACAATTTCGCCGCCTGTCTCCATTCGACTACTGGCTAATTATTTTTATGAGATTAAGGCGTTGTCGGCAACATATTTATTGGCAATTTCTAGTTTTATTTCGCACTCCTCATATAGCCAGTGTTAATGAGTATTAGGAAGCCAATAATGGCGTTGATTTATTTTGTTTCTCACCGTGTGGGTTTACATTTGTCGGGATTAAATAACACACACTAGTTTCGTGGTAATTCGTAGATTGATAAATATTCGATTTGATTTTCATTTCGTGTGTTTGTAGTTCCGAAATAGCTGGCAATAAAATACATCTAATTGAAACACGAAAAACATCCTGAGTCATGAAGTAAGATAACTAATTGGAGCTAAAGTAGCTTTACTCGTATATCGCATTTAATATTGAAAGTTATAGCAGGATAGTACATATCGCAGTTATATATTTTCCCCATGTTATATAAAATTAATTTTTTACTGCTAATGAAGTCACGGAGTTAAGCTCCCGTTGTTCGCAGCTTAAAATAAAGGTGTGCAATATTATTATAGTATAATTTTGTGTTCTACTACATCGCTTCTTATAAGCACGTTTTTTAACTGTATAAATATTCAGCAGAAATGTTTTCTCTCTCAGTTTCGATTAGGTGAAGTCGGCGCTGAAGTTGAAAATATTTACATAACATATTATCGAATTTCTTCTCCGGATTACCTACGTGTTATTTTTGCAAGAACTCATAGAATTTTATCGGCATCTTGGATCAAATAATGAGCGAGCCTGTTCAATCTTGGCCGTTCTCATTCGGCACATTTATTTAATTTCAACACTTCGCCTCACGCACGTCAGTTTTGAAGGAAACCGAATATAATCTTATCGGCATCGCGATCTCCCATCGTCCGCGCCTCTACAATAAATACGTCAACACACAGACAATCAAATAAAGCGCAGCCAAGAGAGACAATGGCATAATTTGACGGCTCATATCAGATCCACTCATATCTGGACGGGGATTCTGAACCGCATTTAATAAAGATCTAAGAAAACCTCCCATGGACCGATGCGAGATAAGCTTGCGCAGATTATCACCGCAGATAAAGACGGTGTATTTGAAAGTATAAAGTGTTTGGACAGTCTTCGTACGGAATCTTTCACGTCTGCGAACGCACGGATGATGCGTTACCGCTTGTCGCTCCATCTCGAAACTGTATCGATAATACAACGTTATAAAGTTGATATTGCAACGCGGCTGTCACCGGTGATATAGAACGGCGCCCTTAGTGGCCGGACAATGTGATGTGCGTCGTAAATTGTGATGGGGAAAGTCGAAATTCCCCGCGGCGGTGGACTATCGAACGTCCATCGCGAGTTTCGCACGATTGATCGATAGTATTTTTTGCTGTTGCTTTATTTATAAAACAATCGAACGTCTTGAATGCGATAAATGTGTGTGTACCAATGGTCGCGGTGACATTTTCGCGCAAAAAAAATCTTTCCCAATAAAAAAAACGACGAAAAAATTAAATGCGAAATTACAGTTGGCTTTATTCTTTGATGTTTTTACTTGCGTCTTGATTGTTTTTATGTGATATGAATTTATGAATTGAATTTGCTATCGTAGCTCGCATTGTTATCGAGATATATTGCTTCGCAGATGCTCTATGGTCCTGTTTGATTTAACCTGTTTATCATTGTTTACAAGAATTGTCGAAGAACAACATTTTTACCACAAAGTGAGCGATGAGATAAACAAACAAAAAAAACTGTGTTTTACCCTCATCTAAACTTGCGTAGACATCAGTAGTGTCTACAATATTGTGTTATATACAGCAATAGACGAACATGCTGTTCGGTTTTTGATAACCTCCCAGCAACCTAAAATATTTTTAGAATAAAAATTACCTATGATCGTTTCCATGGTACTGTATACCACTGAGCCAAAATTCATACAAATCAAGTCACAGTATTGGCTTAAAATGCGTAACAAAGAAACAAATTTGTGTTTAATAATTTAACTCGGTATGGTCGAGATGACTAACTACTGTATAAGCGATATGGTATCGTGAACAATGAGTGAAACTGCGTTCGCGGCTGAGTTTCGTAAGCCAAGAATCCGACGTCTGTTCGTAGTAATTGTCATTTCATTATAAAAGTATTCGTGCAAGTGGCCGCGCGGGTATTTCGGTCGGCTTTTTGACTCGCTACGAAATTACCCATAATCGAAGCTGTCGATTTGCGATCGATTTTATTGTGAGTCGAGTTATCGTGTTTATTTTTGTCCGACGACAATGTAGACGTGTGGTAGCGGCTTGAATACCTACTTATTATTATTGTCAATCTGGGAATATATGAATCAATTTTCCCTACTTATTCAGCTCTTATACTTGCTTCATACAATTAAAAGTTCCTTAACCTGTATGCTGATAATTGTTTCCTATTGAATTGCGTGTAAAAATAATAGTAAATTAGGTCGAAGTCATGGCATAGTTTGTGCACTCAGGAGTTCCGTTGTTCCTATTATGACGGTCTTTTTAAGCGTAGTGTGAAGAATGATCATAACAGGTCGGCTTGAGTGTCGTGTGAGAAATGATGAGAATACTTCATCACTTGTTGCTATGCTGGTTGGCCTCGAGACTTAGGCGCGCGGTCGAGACTCAGCGGACGCGGGTTCAAACTCCAGGCACACTTCTCTGATTTTTCGAAGTTATGTGTGTAAAGAATTATAAAACTATCCAAAATTGTTACAGCAACTTAAGTATAAAAGTGTAAAAGAATAACTTTTGTATTTATAATATTATTAACGATTCTTCTTGTTTCGTGCCAGTCGTCTGAGATAATACTTTGCATGGCCATAACTTTGCCTCGCTTATAGCATGAACTAGCATCATGTTTAGCGCTGATATAAAATTGCAATTTTTATACAATGAAGTCCCTTGAATATATTGATAGACATTACAAACAGACCCATGATTCTACATCATTTATGACATAAATATATAAAATTGCAACAATGGAGAATATTTTTTTCATCTGGCCACTTTCTACAGCGTTAGCGGGTATCGTCGTTCAATCATCGGCCCAATAAATATTTCCCCTCATGTATGTGTAATGAACGTCACATTTCACCAGCACGGCAACATTATGACATGACCACGGCAATAAAAACGCTTAATCGATGGACATTGAGCGATCCTGCAGCCAATAGCGATGCAATGGCTATCGGTCTTCAGATGTCCTGTGCTGTGTTGCACGCATCTGTACTTTAGATTCTGCTTTATTGTTTAATACAAATGGACAGCGTGGTCCCGCGGCTCAAGTATGTGCCGTGCGATCTAGAGGTCCCGGGTTTGATTCCCGGGTCGGGAAGTGTTTTAGGGTTTTCCATTAGGTAGTTCATATGAGATGCAAATAATAAGAATGTAGCGACTGATCCACAGCGTACTGTGACTAGATTTGCCAACGATGGATATAAGACTAGAATGTCACGGTTCTGGTACAATATCTATTTCTTAGAATCCATTCAGCATATTAGGATTTTTCAAGTGGTATTAACCCATTACTTCCCAACCATCGAAAACATTGGAATGTTTATGATGAAATGTACCTATAAATTAAGTTCTTAGTACAATAAGAAAAAATAATATGAATTAAAAAAAACAAAACAATTACCAATTTTTTCATGATAGGTACCTAATACCTATATGAAGTCCGATCATAATAGTCTTCCTGAGTCGACAAAAATTATCAAATTGAAAAAAATACATTAAAAACATTGACAATTTTTCAGCGATTTTTTTATTTATTAGAATACAACATACATACATAAACTCACGCCTGTATTGTAAATAGGGGGCGAGCCTATTGCCGTTTTTCGGGCACATTTCCAGACTCCGTGCTACTACTGAGAATATCCTAATGGAAAAACGCAATAACACTTTGCCCGACCTGAGAATCGAACCCAGGACCTCTAGATCGCACGGCACATACTTGTACCGCGAGACCACGAGGCAGTTTATTAGAATAATAGTGTAAATTACGAATTTCATGAGAAATAATAACAATAAGAGCCCTAACAAATAAAAAACAAAAAGGTTGAATATAGTGTACTGAAAATACAACAGTGGGGAGGAATGGGTTAATTATTAAGAGGAATATCATTTATGCAAATACTCATACCCGGGTAAATATTCAGCCCCGTGACGCAGTTGGCTAGACACCAGCTTGCGAAACGAGAGGCCGCGGGGTCGATCCCCGCACCGAGACAAATGTTTGTGTGATCCACAAATATTTGTTTCGGGTCTGGGTGTATGTGAGACCGAAAAGTCTCACGTAGTTTCTGATACTCACGACACAAGACTTGTATCTTAGTGTGGGATCAGAACTATGTGACTGTTAGGTGTATTTATTTATTTTATTTATAAATATAATATATATAATATTAATATTAATTTTCTAACTAACTTAGCCCTAAGGCTCAAGATCAACGTGGCCGTCAAATAATCGTTATATAATAAGATTAAATTGGTCCAAGTCCTCCTGCCTGTGAGCGTTTGCTCGCATTCGTATGAGGCAGTTCAGTCGTCTACAAGCCATTTGTCAATGACACCGGGTCATTATGTACTGCTCTGCTACTGTCACCAAACAAATATACAACATAATGTTCAAACAGAAACAGCTTATAGTCATATTAAGATCATTTAGAATAATATGTAACTGCATACATACATACATACATAAACTCACGCCTGTATTCCCCGAAGGGGTAGGCAGAGGTGCATTTCGGCACCCACATTTCGCCAGGTATGTATCAGTCCCACGTAATAGGGGGCGAGCCTATTGCCGTTTTTCGGGCACATTTCCAGACTCCGTGCTGTTACTGAGAATTTCCTAATGGACAAACCCAATAACACTTTGCTCGACCCGGGAATCGAACCCAGGACCTCTAGATCGCACGCCACATACTGTAAGAAATTTCAAAGAAGTAGCAGTAGTTTAAATATGTGTCCAGGAAATGGTACGAGTATTTAGCTTACCTTCTACAACGTTGACCTCAAAAAGACAGCAGGCAAACTGTGGGTGAAGAAAAGCACCTTTGCATATCTCTTCGGTGTATAGACGTGTGTATTTTTATTAGACTTGGCCATTGAAGTATTAGTTTTCTCGAAGAAACTGACGTACCTCAGAGATGTTTATCAAGAAAGTCTTGGGTAAGATAGTTCTTCGATATTCGCAAAGTGGCTGACAGCGGTTGGATGGGGAGGGCCGAAGATCGAGCCCAGTAGCGTGCCATAGGAGAGGCCTATGTCCAGCAGTGGACGTAAGAAAGGCTGCTGATGATGATGATGAAGATAGTCCTTACCCAAGTCTCATGTTCTAGTGAACAGCTTGGTGGCCTAAGACCGAAAACTCAATTGAATAAGAGGCCACATGCCCAGCTGTTTGAAGTATATGAGATGATATAACATGGACGTTGCTATTAAAACAAATGATTATGGTGTACAATTTGTAAACACGCGTCGAATGTTTTGACATTCCATTTGTTTTAAAGACCTTGTCTTACAAAAATGTGGGCGTGACATTGCTAGCTACAACACAGATAAATATAAAATCACTCAATCACGTTCCAACAGCTTTATAAAGTCGCCGGAAATGATTCATTGATTGAATGGCAGGACGCGTCTAGTGATCTTTATATCCAGTTTCTGCTTGGAGATGATGTTCAAAGATCAAAGTTAAGTTTATTAAAAATATCTAATCTAAGCTAAAACATCATTCGGTTTTAGGGAACAATTTCGGAGATTTTTGTTCTTGTCGTTGCCATGTCATTGAATATGGAAGAGTTGGGTCGTTCTTTTGTTTCTTTCCATGATCTTTGGTTTATAAACTTTTTTTGGAGCAACATTTTTACACTCTATTTTGCAACATTTTTTTCTCCAAAATTCCACGCTCAAAATTTCAGACCTATCAGAATTACATCGCCAAATGCAAGGAAATTCAGCATTTGCCGTGACTAAATCTCCGAGCGTTGATTCAACAGCTGAGCCAACAGCAGTCGACACATGTTCATTAACGTCTATATTATTTGTCGCATGCAAATTCGCAGTACGTTTAGAGTAGGTACGGCTCGCTAACGACGTCGCTTGTGCCATGATTCAATTTCACGTCCGCTTTCGTATTCGTCCGGGTGCTAAGGCTCCAGCAAAATACCCAGTATATCATATGTACCTGGTGTCCAACGTTATCTATTTATATTTGTCATTTTTTTATAAAAAAATCTATGTTTTCTAATCTATGTTTATGGCGGTCGCAGGTTCAAACCCCAGGCACACATCTCTGACTTTTCGAAGTTATGTGTGTATTCACAATGAATTATCACTTGCTTTAACGGTGAAGGAAAACATCGTGGTAAAACCTGCACACCTAAAAAAAGTTCTTAGGAATTTCTTAGGTGTGTAGTCCGCCAACCCGCACTAGGCCAGCGTGGTGGACTAAGGCCTTAACCCTCTCAGTTGTAGAGGAGGCCCGTGCCCAGCAGTGGGACGTATTTGGGCTGATGATGATGATGATGTTTAAATTTATGTCGAACGAAGGCAAACTCGTCTTCGGAAGAGTGGTATACAAAATATTTCATGCTTACAAGCTTACGGGTATATAAATACCTTTTAACAGTACAATACTTTAAATGAAACTTATGATATAACAAACCCTAATTAACAGTACAAATTATAATCGGTTTTTAACAAAGCGTTAATTTTTTTATTCTTTTCCTTTTTTTTAAATCATTAAAATGATGAAGCTATTTATACATCAAAAATGTTATCAGTATCATTACATCTTTGGACTACGCTATTATTCTGAGCATTTCGCAGCTTGAGTGCTATCACATGACGCTTTCCAAGCTCAGGTGCACGGTCTATCACTCCACATGAAACCGTGGGCGATAAACATCACCGCAGTAACTGCCTCCTTTCTATTAAAAAACCTGGAAATTTCATTAAAAATAGGTGGTGGTGTAATTTTACGGGAATTATAAAGCGCTTACCGTAACGCGTGTGTAAGTCATGCGGCGATAGGTATCAATTACTGTGCCTGTGGGCCGGCATAATAAACGCATTAGTCAGTGCCACTAGCAGACGCCGCGACTAGTCGTGCTGCCTGGCTTCTGTATGCTGCATTTCAATGGATTATTCCTAGTTTTTTATTCTTTATATCATTATGCTTACGCAGGTCAGGGTAAACATTTCTAGATAACATTTGAAGATGGTAGGTCCGTTGACTGAAGAATACATGACTAGTTAGCTACGAGTGAAATATTATTTTCACAATGGTTTTCTGTACTGACTGCCTCATGGTCTCGCGGCACAAGTATGTGCCGTGTGATCTAGAGGTCCTGGGTTCGATTCCCGGGTCGGGCAAAGTGTTATTGGGTTTTCCATAAGGAGATTCTCAGTAGCAGCACGGAGTCTGGAATTGTTCCCGAAAAACGGTAATAGACACTAGGCAATAGAGTGGGACTGATACTTACCTAGCGAAATGTGGATGCAGAAATGCACCTCTGCCTACCCCTTCGGGGAATACAGGCGTGAGATAATGTATGTATGGTTTTCTGTAGTATTGTCTAGATGGTGTTACCGAGTCGTGTGTGTTAATAATAATAATAGCCTTTTATTCAGATCCCGTTACAATTATGTTATGATAAAACATTGAAAACTTAAATTTAATATAACACTTAATCTAAATATAATAAAATAAATATAAATACACCCAACAGTCACATACATAGTTCTGACCCCACACTAAGATACAAGTCTTGTGTCGTGGGTATCAGAAACTACGAGAGACTTTTCTGTCTCACAAACACCCAGACCCGAAACAAATACTTGTGGATCACACAAACATTTGTCTCGGTGCGGGGATCGAACCCGCGGCCTCTCGTTTCGCAAGCTGGTATCTAGCCAACTGCGCCACGGGGCTGTCGTTATCTAGTCACTTATTTGAATTTTAGTTTTTTTTTGTAGATCTGAATGCCAGTCGACAAAAGCCTCCTCCAACCTTATCCACTCACGTCTTTCTTGAGCCACTCTGTTCCATCGTGTGTCGTGTGTGTTACCCTTTTTTTATTCGTTCAAATCTGATAGTAAGTTAAGGGAGGTCGATTGGATATGTGATATTTCAGCCCTATGTACATCCGACATTCTAGAAGTTCTTTAATCCACAATTTATTTGTTCGGTATTAGAACTATCCAACATTGAAGTCGGCGTTCAAAATAAGTTGTATAAGAAACTGAATCGTCTACAATCATACTGCATTTCCACTTCATTTATGCTACAAACGATCACAACTAACGATACTAAGAAATATCTTATTGTAACAATCAAAATGCAATTTTATTAAATCAACAACATGAAAGGCCGATTCGCGGTTCTTATCTACCTGTGGTCGGCTTTCCGCTACCTTTCGATTTACGCCGTGTTCCCGATAAAACGGACCTAGGGAATTGCTCGGGGGGTTTTGCTCTACGCCTTTGCTCATGTTTGTTTTCAACAAGTCGTACTTTCAGCCATAAAAAATAGGCTTAGGCTTGTACGAAATGCATTTAGTGCTTAAAAAAAATACATCTACTTGGTTATCTAAGACATTTATAAATTTATATTTAGCATTTTGACCAGCAAAATTTGTTATCCGAAAATGCAACAGGTCTTAAAAGAAGTAATAATCCTCCCATACTACTCCTGAATCCGTTCTTGGTGCCTGACCGGAGCAGAAACAATAAACGGGAGCTACACGGCCGAGCACTACCAGACATTTCGCATTCAAGACACGGATGCGTCCACTACCCGCTACCACGACATTACAACATCCATTACGCGTTATCCATAGACGCATTATTACCGACTAAACTTGTGGCGGCTCCACAAAACCAGCATTGTAATCGCAAATAATAATTAGGCACAAGAAATTAGCTTACCATTTCGCATGATAATTGTCGCGGCTGGCGGTACACTTATCGCCCTAGATAAGGGTCGGTTCCATCTCATTGTGCGGCAGATATCGCGGTGCACTCGGAATATTACTAATTAGGCTCTGTTTATGAGCCGGTCGGCCATTGTTGAAAGAATGAGATAGTTATCTGTTTGTTGTCTGCGAATGAGATTTGCGATGCGACTTTGTCGGTTGGCGTCGTGTGTAGGGCCGCCATTGGTCTGTTTCAGTTATTCTGTGGATTTCGTTTGAGGAAAATGTACTCATAAGTCAACAAGGATAAAATATATCGTTGTATTGTTAGCCTATCCGCATAATAATTATAGGTTTGGACTGTGTTAAAAAAATTGAGTATTGTTTCAGTGTGCCGTAGTTATATTCGTCAAATTATTTTAAGAACTTAGTCTGCATTGGCTATAAATAAAATATATGATACAATGACCGTTATATTATAGCATCGTTCAAAAGCACACTGCTGCGTTGCGCGACACAATTGTTGAGTGTACTATTGAGACGTTTCGGATTGGCCAAAGTTTTTGCTTTTTTTAAGAAATTTCTTGCAGCAGCATAGCATTCAAAAAAGCGCCTCGTAAACAGTGAAAAGATTGCCTGTATTCAGTGAGGTATAAAAATTGAAAAAACTTAGTTATAGTTATCAACTTTTATTTATCATTACCAATAATGAATAAACCTTCTTAGTTTTAGCCCGTGTCCGTATGACGTATATAGTATGACATAAAGTATCATTACGGGTATATAGGTAAAAGAGAAACTCCAATCTTATGTAACATGACGTCACAGCTTGGCAACCCTGCGGGCGTTTGTTCTGAAAATATTATCAGTTTAGCAGTGCGCCTGTGCGCCGGACACACTGTTGGATAACGTTGTTTATGTACACTATCTGATGGAGTAACAATCGTGTCTCATGCCGGCTTACATTTTTACACCGGCGACCTTTGAACCGCCCACAACAGAACAGGTTGCCTGGGATCACAGCTATTAAAGGTTTGGTTGCTCATCGTTCTTGTTCGAGCTAGCAGTAAAAAATGTTTTTTCGCCAAGTTCCTACAATCATTTTTTTTCTTGATTTATTTTATTACAACGTTATAAGTATATATATGTACATTATCTAATACGAGTAGTATAAATTATCTTGAAAGTATAAAAAGGAAAAGTTTTATGCAAAGCCCTCAACCTCAGGTGAATTATTGGAAATATTTAAATAAGCTGAATTATAGAAATTACCGTTACTATCATCTCATAAAATATTAATAGAATATTTTAGTTTTACTTTAACAAGACGTGGCAATTGTTATAAATGGTATTCTAGTTGTATCTAGTTAGTTTCAAATATTTTACACCATTTATTTCTAGGGCTATTGGTATGTGTAGAATCTAAGTCTGTTTTTATCTCAAATAGGTACGCGTTGTTAGATGTGCAAAATGAAATGAAACATGTATTCCATTGATTTTTTTATTTCTGCGCCTGCGCCGCCGTCCGCATCCCAAGTACCTGTAAACAAGAGCGCATAAAAATTCAATACACTCGTTATCACCCGTGATATAAACGTGAAATCGTAAAATTCAATTGTGGGTGTGTAAACGATGAAGTTGGACAACTTTAAAATACGCAACCTTTACAACCGACAATTGAAATACGCGCTTTCTGCTGTCGAGTTTATGGGCCGATGTTGGGCCAAATGTTGGCCGATTGCATTTTTGCCCGTGCTTGTTTCGCATGTTTGCAAATTATGGCAATATTTGATAGACACTGTTCAATAGAATGTGATAAGATTTTGAGATTGTTTTAGAGAGAATCTTACAAATCTAAACCAATCTTGTCATTACTCGATCCATATTTAACATTAGTAAACAATAAAGGGACCTTCACATTTATGAACAAGCATTCATTTCTAGTTATATCCCGGTAGGCCTTGATAACATATTATGTGGCGGTGAGAGAAATACGAAGGGATGAGGATGAGGTTTCTTAGGCCTCTGGTAAATTTATCACTGATCGATATGAAGCTAGGTATTGCTCTATATTTTCTGCAAGATATAAGCACAAACAATAATTACACTATTTCATTACAAGTCCTTGAAATTTTCAGAATGCAACCAAAACCGCAATACAAATTGCCAAAATAGTATTCATCATCAGCCCATATACGTCCCACTTCTGGTCACGGGCCTCCTCTACCTACCACTGGGAGGGTTGAGGGTTGAAGATTGCGAAAATAGTATTATTTTGCGTAAAAATAAGAAACCATATGAACCTTTGATTATCTTTTACGCTGAACAGTAATTTAAGTCGGAAGTAGGTGTTAATCGCGTGTGTAGATAATAAATAATTCTTGTACCTCACGCCATTTTAAGTGATGATAATTGTATCAAGTACGTAATTTGCTATTTAAGGTTAATAGGGGCTTATATATTTTATTTCCTCCATTTAAATAAACAAATGTGTGTGTCATCTAATTAATGCGGCTATTTGTCAACATGGAAGCGAGCTACGAGCCCCGGTTGACATGTCACGGTCGATTCGTAAATTATCTTACCACGCAATTTGTCTATGTTATACTTTATATTCTTTGTAGGGAAATATATATTTTTACTACTACTTTATACAGCCCCGTGGCGCAGTTGGCTGGATACCAGCTTGAGGGAGGCCGCGGGTTCGATCCCCGCACCGAGACAAATGTTTGTGTTATCCACAAATACCGAAAGACTTTTAGTAGTTCTAGTAGTTTCTGATACCCACGACACAGGACTTGTATCTTAGTGTGGAGTCAGAACTATGTAAGCAACTGTTGGGTGTATTTATTAATCATTAACCCTCATTAATCCTCCCCACTGTCCTGTCCTATTTTAAACTACTAAAACACTAGAAAGACTCTAGCCAACTTCTTTTCAAGTAAATGTTTAACGCAACGCAACCCCTAATCACTTACAATTTGGCGGTTTAGGTGATTAACAAATTATGGGTGATGTTAGACACGAGCTGTTAAAAAAGTTTGGTGGAGTGAAGTACACGTATATTTTGTGAATTTAATTGTTCTTTCTTCATGAGGTTACGTATCCAAGGAGTGTCAACGAGACTATAGTATCTATACATTCGTCAGTCGTCTATCACATGTGTGTATCTATTGAAATGTGTGTAATAAGAAATCTTTATTGGACACAAACATAAATTATTCAATATAAAATATTTCCCTGGCTTCTGCACTAGTAAAAACTTCACCTTTTTTTTTTTTTTCACCTGGAGTAACCTTGCATATGAAAACTTTAGAGTGGGGATTATTATATGGTTGCTGTAATATGGAGTGATAACAGTTAATAATGAAAGGGAATATTCGTTTAAAGAAAAATAAGTCCTCTTTTTAACATTTTGGCTTCGGATTAAATAAAGGTATTTTTGTCTTGTTATATTAAATAACTCAGTTTGACCTTATCCTGGCCATATAATTCAGTATATATTGCGCATTTTTTGTTCACCTCAGTGTTGTGTGGAGGCGGCGAATACCGATACGATTGAATCAACTCTGTTCACACAAATATTTAAAATATATATTACTTTTGGCTAACAGTAATCTGAGTAAATCAGTTTTGCTTTGCTCAAAGTGTGAGGAAAATTGCACATCACATTATTTGTAAATCATAGTTTAATTGAAGTCAAAAGCGAATCGCTAAATTAGTGGATAACTAGTTGTTATTATTTTTCAGAGGAATTAGTTAAGGATGGTCACCCTACTAATATATGCTTTGTAAGCAAACCTAAATAACCAATTGAAGGAATCTTAATCAGCATTTATGTATACACGTGCCACTGGAAAGTTCTAGAACAAATTATGTTGACTTGCAGAAAATATTGACACCATTTTGTAAAACACTAGCTTTAAGAAATATTTCAATTGTGATTCATTCTGTATTCCGCTCTTGCTCAGAAAACACTGTACTAAATTAAGGTTTTGATTAAATAAATATTTTTTAATTCAAAACCGCCTATCAATCCCTTGACTGGCGCAGCCGGTAAGTGACCTTGTCGTTTGGGTCCTCTGTGCCATCGCGAATCAAATTTTCGGGCGCGGAAAAGACTCCAAATTTCGTTTCAACGATTCAGCGGGTCAGCGAACCAAATAAATTCGTCAAGAAAAGCCACGGTGCAGAGCAAGCTGAGGAGCAGAATCACCGATCACAGAAGGAGAGCGGAAAAGCTGTGGGTCATGTGAGTAGATCTGTTCACTTTCCCGTCAATTTTCCTTTGATTTTCCTGGTGATCATTATACGTGTGTGTTTCGTGTACTTATAGGGATTAGAAAAAGCCCGTCTGGCACGTAGCGCATTTACGTTAATAGATAGATAAAGTGATTTAATTTTCACGTTAGGTTAATAGGTATTTTTGTCAGTGAGTTTATTATTTTGTAACTAAAATGGAAGGAATCATGGTTGTACCACCCGGGGTATATATAATTAATCTATATCGGGGTGATGATTTACAAAACGAATATCTTTTTAACGCAATAACGAGTAGACTAAGCGGGGAAGCAGCTAATTTAATAGAGAAACATAATAGGTTAGTGTATACGGTAGGTAAGGAAAACCTTACGAAACTAGAAAGTACTATAGTTCTTAAATCTTATTCGGATGGTAATAAATTAGTTTTTGTGTTAGAAGTTCCTTTATTAGACAATATCACGTATAATTACTATAAGGTTATACCTATACCTACATATAATCCCAGTTCCTTAAAAACCTCTGTTATTATTCCAAAATATCCCTACCTCATAGTGAATGGATTGAAATTTAGACCCGTAGCTAGACCATGCGAGCAGATCGAAGGTGATCGCGTCCTCTGTAAGGAAGATGACATAGTGCAATACGCTGACACAACGTGCGTTGAACAAATAATGCTGTTGAAAAACTATTCTTCATGCCACAAGACCTTCGTTCAAATAGAAGATGCAAGGAGTCACATGGTAGCCAATAGAATATGGTTGATTTTTACTAAGCACAACCTGGCACTTTCCGAGAACTGCAACAATGAAGTCATGAAATACAACCTGAGAGGAACATTTCTGGTAATCCCTAGCCAGAACTGCGAGACATATATTGGAGATAAGATGATCAGTAAGGTAGCTGAAACAAGGACACCCGACATGAGTCTGCTGCTGCGAGCTATAACCATGCCTGGACTACAACACAACATCACGGTAGATGACAGCCAAGTGGACCTTCGCGGCGTAGACCTCAACGATATAAAAGACATTCTAAATAGTGCAAAATATACCAGTGAAAGTGTAGATAAAAGTGAAATTTCAGTGACCCAAGATATAAGTGTTTGGACAATAAGTATAATAGTAATAATGTTTGTAGCTTCATTAGCATTTTTGATTGTCAAATATAAAATCTTTAGGAAAATCCTAGTACTAAGTCGAAATCAGCCGGAACCAAAAGAATTGTCTCCAGCCGATTTCTCTCTTAGGGGGGGAGGAGTTAAGGATGGTCACCCTACTAATATATGCTTTGTAAGCAAACCTAAATAACCAATTGAAGGAATCTTAATCAGCATTTATGTATACACGTGCCACTGGAAAGTTCTAGAACAAATTATGTTGACTTGCAGAAAATATTGACACCATTTTGTAAAACACTAGCTTTAAGAAATATTTCAATTGTGATTCATTCTGTATTCCGCTCTTGCTCAGAAAACACTGTACTAAATTAAGGTTTTGATTAAATAAATATTTTTTAATTCAAAACCGCCTATCAATCCCTTGACTAATTCCAATATGTAATTCAAATTTGCAATTTTTCTAATTAGTCTATTAGGATTATTAGGTTGTTAGGATTATTATTGGTCGAATACTAATTAATAAATACTTTATGTACTAGTTTTTCATTATGTATGTCTCTCCCTCTGTGTGTGTGCGTGGGTGTGTGTATGTTTGTGTGTGTGTGTGTGTGTGTGTGTGTGTGTGTGTGTGTGTGTGTGTGTGTGTACATGTATATATGTATATTTATAAACAAATAGTATTTTATTATTATCTTGCTGTTTTATTATTATTTTATTTATATTTCTTTTTTTTTTCTTTATATACTTATGTATACCCCTAAACATACTTTGCCTTCTTACATTCCATCCAAAGGTTGTCTGGAAGAGATCGCTCTCAGCGATAAGACCGCCTATTGTTCCACTTTTATTTTTATTTTTTAAATCTATGTAAATTACTGTATTAATGTGGGTGTCAATAAAGAGTTATCTATCTATCTATCTATCTATGGTTTTTGTCAAACGAGAAGTATTGGACACTATCTGTCCAGGACTTTATCGTACTTTACACAGGTTATAAAAGAAGGATTATTTTAAAATGAGGTTCAGGGCAATTTGCAATGTCACTAGATCAATGAGACATTTAGTACTTCTCTTTATTATTTAAACTGACTTATGGCCGAATACTGAAACGCTACTCTTAATCTGAAGGCGACTTATATTTAAGTGGCTGTTATAATTTAAGCGGTAAACTGAAACATCATTTATCGGTTTTAAGACTGTGATTAACTAATGCCCACTTAAATTTCCATAAATGGCAACATTACCACAAAAAGTTCTTTTACATGACATTTTTTAAGTATATACCGCTTAAATTATGACAGACACATAAATAAAAGTCGCCCTCAGATTAAGTAGCGTTTTAGTATTCGGTCATAAGTCTGATGCGTTTGTTGTCATATTGCCCAAGCTAAAGAAGCTCCTCTTATCGCAAGAAATTAACACCAATCTTCCACCGAATTATACATGTATTTCTGCATTCACTTTAGGATGTTTACGATCGAAAATCCCTAAAAAAAAGCATTTTCATGATTATGCATACAGATAGATACAGATTAAATAGATCTCTTTTAATTGTTCACGATTATTTTGTGAACTTATATGGCAAATAAGTCAACTTGAAACTGGTTCGCGCAGATGTGGCTTTGGCTACAAAACTGTCGCTTTATATGATGGCATGCATGATTCCGTAACAGCTGGGAGTAAAGGTAACCTTTAACCATTTAGGAGTATGTGATTGAGTTACAATTCTACCCTGTGATTTTTTATATGATCAAAAACATAGTTAAAGACAATATTATTAATATTCACGATTTATTACAAACGTAATTAATAAAATGACCTGTTTAAATCCAGCGTGATATTTAAGCCTCCATCCGGGATCTTAACCCGCGATCTCGGTATGCCAAACTCATTGGATCAAAAGCGCCGATGTTGGCGTATTGGCGCTCGGCATTGTCGAAAAACGCGTCTGAATTTTACGCGGCCGTTGTGTCGCTAGATAAACATCGGGCCGGCGTTTATTGCACAATGAATTGTTGCTTTTTATGTTAATAACCAAGCATGTGGGCAGCGAATGTCGAAATACTGACTAATCTCGCCGTGGGTTGCCGGGGAAAAAATGGCAATTTGAAATTATTCACGCTGCCTACAACTTCGATATATGTTCTTTATATTAACAGCGTTTTTAATTACTCAATCACTCATAAGTGTTATCACGTGTGTTTACGCCTACGGGGTTTGTTTCGCATTATAGAGGTCATTATAAAATTGGCGCAGTTTTTTAGAGTTCTCTAGGGAATTGAATATAATAAATAATAAATTCACCCAACAGTCATAGTTCTGACCCCACATTAAAATACCAGTCTTGTGTCGTGGATATCAGAAACTCTCTCTCAGCCTATCGCCGTCCACTGCTGAACGAAGGCCTCCCCAAGTAGGCGCCAACCATCCCGCTCTTGAGCAGCCCTTATCCATCCGCTACCCGCCACCTTTCTCAAGTCGTCGGACCATCGTGCTGCAGGGCGTCCTACACTACGTCTACCTAAGCGCGGTCTCCACTCCAACACTTGTCTGCTCCAACGGCCGTCCGTCCGTCGGCAGACATGGCCGGCCCACTTCCACTTTAGCGTGCTAATCCTGCGGGCAATGTCAGTGACTCCGGTTCTCTGGCGGATGACTTCATTACGGATTCTATCCACCAGAGAAACTCCAAGCATTGCCCGCTCCATGGCACGCTGAGTGACTTTAAATTTGTGGACCAGACCTTTAGTGAGTGTCCACGTTTCGGCTCCGTATGTCATTACGGGTAGGACGCACTGATTAAAGACATTCGTCTTGAGGCACTGAGGCATCGACGACTTGAGAATATGACTTAGCTTCCCGAATGCCGCCCAGCCCAACCGTATTCTTCTGTCTGCCTCACTCTCGAAGTTGTGCCGGCCTAGTTGAATGGTTTGGCCAAGATATGTGTATTCTTGGACAACTTCAACTATCAGAAACTACGAGAGACTTTTTGGTCCCACAAACACCCAGACCCGAAACAAATACTTGTGGATTACACAAACATTTTGTCTCGGTGCGGGGATCGAACCCACGGCCTCTCGTTTCGCAAGCTGGTATCTAGCCAACTGCGCCACGGGGCTGTCTGTATATTAATTTTCAATTTAAGGAACATTGCAATAGGATACTATTTTTCAATAGTCTATGACAATAAAACTTACTTTAGAAGAAAACTTGTTTATGTGGCTGTTCTAGCGCTCATAGGTCATCTAAAACTCCAAAAATGATCATACTGCTACTCCTTTGGCGTCATGGACCTTCATGCGTAGTTATTTCTTAAAAAATATTGAATAAAATACGGTAGATTCATTTTTGCGGTTTTCTGTAAGACCGTAATATCATAGTTGTACAGGCAAAGCTGATTTCAACTTGGCTCTGCAACCTATTTTTTTATTTAACATTTCGAAGAATTTTTATTTATCTAATTATTTTAAACGTGTCTATTGTAACCGGATGTATAAAGGCAGTGTTAGCCTCGACCGCTAACATTGTACCTACGTAGGCTGTGACTTTGAACGATTGTATCAAATTAAATAATTAGATCACGAAACATAAAGTTCATAAAAGTCTTAGCAACACAATAATAGGTTAAAAAAGATACTTTTTTGAGACACAAAATACCTGGTGAGATTGAAGTCTGTAGTATTTCTATAGGTAACAAAAATAATAGGCTAAAAATTCAGATATGTTACAATAAAAGTTTATTTGTATCATCTTTGGAATATTTTCAAGAGAAAATGTGACAATGTTAGTGCATCATCATCTACATTTTGTACCACCGCCGTACGCCGGATAACACATTCATGACTGTAGGAAAGCTAAATTACGTGCTGAAAACTTTGTGTAGGAACGTCCTTTCATCATTAGCCCATATACGTCCCACTGCTGGGCACGGGTCTCCTCTACAACTAAGAGAGTTTAGGTCTCAGTCCACCACGCTGGCCGAGTGCGGGTTGGTGGACTACACACATAAGAAATTCCTATTAACTTTTAGGTGTGCAGGTGTCTTCACGATGTTTCCTTCACCTTTAAACTAAGTGATAATTAATTGAGAATACACACATAACTTGGAAAAGTCATAGGCGTGTGCCTGGGGTTTGAACCCGCGATCCCCGAGTTTCTCGACTGCGCGCCTAAACCTCGAGGCCTTCACTGCTCACGTAGGAACGCTCTATGGCTAGTTATTAATATTTACTATAAACTTTAGCTTCTTGAAAAAGTTTAGTATTTCTCTACAGAACCATGACACAAAAAAATACATAAAGATGTTACTAATCAGCATTATTTTTAATACACCCATTATCGACATAAATGGCATTCGCTCATTATGTTTGTATTAATGTCTAATATACTCGGTAATATTTTTGGACTTCTGAATAATTTGTCATGTAAACTAGTCTTCGATGTTATATGTCCAAGTTTCGTTTGAAATATAATATGTGTCATACCAGTTAATGAGCATATGTTATGAATATTATATCGATATATCGCCACGTATTAATCGATTATATTTGTTGATTTTGCCGTGTCCATTTTTGTATAGTATAGCGGAATATAAAATAAATCAAGCGTTAGGTGTGGTTATGTTGAAAGTATAGTTATGATCGATTTCATTGTTATCTATTGATTCATCATTATCGGCCCATATATGTCCCACTGCTGGGCACGAGCCTCCTCTACAACTGAGAGGGTTTAGGCCTTAGTCATTCACGCTGGCCTAGTGAGGGTTGGCGGACTACACACCTAAGAACTTTTATGTGTGCTGTTTTCGTCGCCATGTTTTTCTTCACCGTTGAAGTTTGAAGTGATAATTAATTGTGAATACACATATAACTTTGAAAAATTAGAGGTGTGTAGGTACCTGGGGTTTGAACTTGCTACCGCTTAGATTCTCGACAGCGGCCTCCATTATCCATCACTCCATATCCTAGTATCCCAATGGGTAAACAATTGACATGGACAACAAAGTCGCTGACTATGAATGACCCTGAGGGGTGTGCGGCTACTTAATGAAATATCGGGATGGGTACAATCGCTTTATGACTCGTGGATAAAAAATTTGGGACTTTTTGTTTCGAGCCGATGCTCGGGGCTGGACAGACGGACGTGGATAGAAGATTGTATCCCCAGATACAGCCCGGATTTAACATTTTCGTGCTTGCTCTACACAGTCCCTAAATTTCGCTTGGGAAGATGTCCCAATAAACCGACTCAGTCGCAACTCGCAATATTATCCATGTTTGCAGCATGCCTTTCTTAAAAAAAAGAGTGTGTGTGTACTTATGTACCTACACGCGTTAAAAGTTATACCACACGACTGAAGTAAAACTTATAAATACGCCCAACAGTCACATACATAGGTTCTTAGTTTACACAACATATTACATTTCTGAACGCATTCATAAATATTTGACAACTAATAAATATGTCAATCCCTTTTTATTACTGTCACTATTCTACATTTTTAAAATCTAAAACCTATAAACTTTTTTTGAATAACATCATGGTGTCGGTTTTTCGTGACGGTGTGCGCGCGCATCGTAAAAAATTACTTTCATCATTTTTCCTTAACGCGCTAAAAGAAGTATAACTTCAAAAATGGATTTATGAATTTTTCTCGTTATTTTTGGTATGTAATGTATAATTCCTGAATGATCGATATGCATCGCCCATCTCAATACAATGGGGCACCCCACACCCGCCGTTCGCCATGCTATTCATGATGCCCTACTGTTTCCGAACGATTTTAAATTCATTTAACTAATTACACTTTTTCCCCCACCGATACAAACCAGCGGGGTGCGGTCAGGTGAGCATATCGCGAATATTTCACTTGCAATTATAGTAAATATTTTAAATATTAATCGGCAAAAAGTGTGGTAGGCCTGAAGCGATTGGATTGCATCGTGTAGTGTTTTGTAGTATTATTATTTGTAAATAAAGTTAAAGGTAGGGTCCGTGGTATTTTTAATTAGAAGTTGCCTATGAAACGGAAGACCGATCTATCCCCGTATTGTTACCGAATACATAAACATATGTTGGACTGTTGAGTCAACGAAACATCTCATGAATTTGTGCTCAAAATTTTTATTTGGGTAAAAAAATAGTACTTTAGAAAAACGAAGAGTTTATTTCTTAGTATTTAAAAGTATTAATGATATACGTATAATTAGACATCAATAGCTACGAGATTTGTGACCATTGACACTTGATCTAGTAACAGTCTTTCCCTATGTCATCAATAGACTACAACTACTATTCAAACACGTTTCGTTTTGTATTTTTTATAAAACTATTCATCTGTACATTTATGTATCCTACAAACATCAATTCGACGTTGACTGGCGTCAAAGCAAGACAATTTGCGCGTATTGTTTACAAAGACATAATGCGCTCAACCATCGCTTAGACTTTGTTGTCATTCAGCTCAGTAACGAGTTAATAGGATGATGAGGCGGTGTAGGCGGGCGGGACCTGACTGCGTCCAACTAATGAGCCACGGGCACTGGCCGTGGTTAGAAAACACAGCAGCAGGAATCAATTAGCTTTGTAAAGCCGGGTCTATATTGGTGAGGGATTGCTAACGAACTCATGTTGCAGGCTGATGTTTGGTTTGTTGGTCGCGGCTTAATCAAGCCATTTTCGGCTGTAATATGTTGGTGCAATTGTGTAGTAAGTTTTGCGGGTTTTGATCAGTGGGGGTACTTCTATAGAAGCCCAAAGGCGTTACACCTTAATTGTGTAATGTCTAGTTTATAATTGTTTATTGGGGGTCATTATTCATGAGAATATAAATGATTATATGTCAAATTGCTTTTGTCAAATAAATATTTAAAGCTTAAAGGTTATTATTTGGCATTTTGTGCGGCAAGCTGGGTTTCTGGGAAGTACCGCCACTGGTGGTGATATTTGTTGGTTCTGAGTGTTTGTGAAACCAAAGTTTACTCAAGTCAAATGAATAAAGAAAATTAATCGTCTAATATATTTAAGTTTAGATTTAGATTTTGAAGAAATGTTGGAGTTATTATAGTTTTAAGTAACATATTGTCATTACAACAAACTGTATCCAAATAGACTGTTGTCCGCATGACACTTACAATAATGTGATACTAGATTTACTGTATTTATACACTATTGCGGTGTTGTCACTACCAGTACCTACTATAAAAGTGCCAATAGCATTTTGAGCCTTCGAATATTTCGGATAAAAATCGGTATAATGAATCAAGGATAGGATGTAAAATTTGAACCGTAACACTCGTCTTATTTCAGCTAAGCGATGTCGCAAAAATGTACCCATTGAACCGCAACCACCTTAAATCTGGAAATAAAAACATTCAACCAAAAGTGCCTGAAAAGCGTAAACAGCAAAACTAGATTTCAGCGCTCTCAAACTTTCAGAATAAATAGTGCGCAAACTTAATTAACACAGCTTCAGGAGCATCCATAGGACCCTCTAATTGGGGATTGCGCAACCACTTTCCCATCTTCATGCAAGTCGAATTTCACGGGTAATTATCACTTGGTATTTTTTTTTATTGGCAACACTATACGTGTCATCGCCATAACTCAGTGTTTTAATAACACGCCGGCGGAGAGGTAACATTATTTTTGCACGAAGATGCGCTCCGGTGCAATTTTTTATACGGTGGTGAAAGGTGTGAGAGGTAGAGGCAGCGGTTTCAAAAGCGGGCGCTTTTACGCTCCTTAGTGAACCATGAGTGTGAATTATTGCACTATTGGATATGCAGTAGTATGGTGTTCAGGGGTTTTATTCTACTCATTGACTTTATAAGAAAATTTGTGTATCCGTACTAGATTAGCATATTGATGGCAAAAATATTTCTTGTTTGTTTTGGTCTTTATATTGGGTTGTTAATTTTAGAATTATGTATGCAATTTTCAGTACAGAATGTGAAAAATTAAATGAGTAATGAGTTGGGTTTAGAAATTGAACGGTCTTAAAAAAAATCCAAAAAAAATTGATTCATTACACTTCATGTTTTTAAATGTCCATATTTTCTTAATTTGTGTCAAGTAAAGTGTTATTGAGATTTTCTATATGGATATTATTAATAGCAGCGCCATTACGTGGGTCTTAAAACAGATGTAAGAAAGTTGATGTAGATGTACATTTTTAACTACGTCGTCGCGAATAAGACGTGTGTGTACGTATAATTGGGTACTATACCCAGCCTCAAAAATATTCCGCTCAGCGGGCGTCACTCACACCGCAGCGTAACGGCGCAACCGTTCATTAACTTACGCATTTCGGATAATTACGTACTGATAAACCAAGCAAATTGTTCGCGAATTATCTGCGCCGGGCGTCTCCGTGATGAATATCATCTTTCCTCCCAAAAAATGCCTTCTTTTTTCCCCCTCACTGACAAACTGTCACCGTAATTGCCTCCTGTTAATTATACACGTATTTTGAAAGTTCTTTTGCCTTCGTCGAATTTAAAAGGTACTTTGATCAAAGGCGTTTAAATAGAGCGGCAATGAATTATTTATTTATCCTTATTAGTGAGGATCGGGGAATTTATGTTAAATAAATATGTTCGCGGTTTCGAATTCATTTGAAAATCTCGACGTCGCTCAACAAGTTGTTATATATATTTACTATAATCACTAAATATGGGTGCCGTATGGGTAATCTTATTGTTTCGCATTATATAGACTTAGGACAGTAACAGATGCGATTTTTACCATGAAGGAGTTTGTTGGTCCAATAATTAATTATTAAATATTTTCCCTCTACCTTCATTTTAAATGAAAATAACGCGGCTTTGGCCTCTAAGTGTTTATATGTGTTGCTTATTGCAACGAATTCTCATCAAAATTTTATAATGAATATATTTCAATAATAAAAATAAATAAATTCCAAATATTCTAATTCCTATTATAATGCTTCCTGTGATAAATCTTTATTTATCACTATTATTTACCTACAGTTTCGGAATAGGTTGAATTATATAATTTGATAACATATTGATTGAGCTTTATTACGAGTATGTATGAAATGATGCGTACGAATCGACTAATTAAATGACACATAAGTAAACGAAACTGAAATAAGAAACCAAGTTAAGGTAGTATTAAGTCGAAAACGATTTGAACAGCGAAGTTGAGAATAAATTGCACGCAAATTTTAAACTTAGAAATCAAGACTCGAGCCAACGTTCAAGCCAATTTGATTTCGAATTATTTCCTATACTTTAATTAATTAATTCCACGGAATTTCAGATTACTTTTAAAATGCAATCATAAGAAAATTTCACAATGGCGGTGTAATTTGTAAGCTATATGAAACGACATATAATATAATAATGTACGTAAATGGCAAGAAACCGCGAGACTGTGCCAAATTTACGCGTCAATCATCGATTACTCTTCATCCAATTATAGTGACACGTTAAAACCGGGTCGATATTTAACAATATATAAGCAAAAACACCGTTATTCCTGCACATTAAAGTATAAAATGCGATGTCGACGTTTACAAATAGCCGCAAGTTGTATGCCCAAAAATCACAGGGTATGAAATTCTTACAGGCCTCTGTTTACTTTAAAACAATCACTGCTAATTATCGCATCCAATTTAATATCGTACGACTGTCTCTCACTAACAAGATAGAGATGGAAAGAGACAGAAAATGAGGTGATACAAATAAATCGGCCTTATAAAATTTTACGACATAATTTGTTTTCGCGCGTGCAGCCGGTGTTCGGTGTGATATGAGGCGAGACTTACTTTCACGCTGGCACATAGCATCACATGGAAATTATTAGTTGCGGCTTCTAAGAAAACCGCCAGAGGGACCCAAAGATGTAATTTCGTTTGGGAAACGTTTATGAAGTTTATTTATTTACCAGAAATTTAAAGTCGGTAACTCGCTTTATTGGCTTTGCAAATTCGCGAAGTTTCGGTTTTAAACGAGTCGTGTACTTGGAATTGTTCCAATCAGAGCTTATTGTTGGTCTAGAGGACTGCTTGTTTTGCTTAACAGTAACGTGAGTTTACTTAGTGACTAGTAAACGATGTTCCATATTTTGTAACATTTTTACAATTTGAATGCGACTTGGTCTTTTTTGTTTGTGGTTGGAACGTAGCTTACTATATGTATATAGAATGAATGAATAAAACTACGTCTTACACCTTAGTTCATTATCTATGGAACCTAAGATGGTTAATTGTCCATCTGAAAGAACGACATTTAAGAAATCTTACGATGAACTCTTTCTTATGAATGAAATGTGGATGCAGAAATGCACCACAGCCAACACCTTCGGGGAATGCAGGCGTAAGTGCGTTTATATGTATGTATGAAATCTTTTTACTGGTAGTAATAACGCTTTGGTGCGACGAAAAGTAGCAACATTTTTTTGGCAAACTGACGCACTGTCTGCGAAACCCATTCATGTGAATGCTATAAGTTATATTTTCATGTCGTCCATTTTACACAAGCGATTTGTATTTTAGCATTCCCACCGCTTTCCATTGAGGTAGTCAGTAATAACTAAACTTGCATGAATCGAGGTATTTCCTAGAAGATGATTGTTTTCTGAAGAGATCACGTTACACGGCAGATAAAGCGGATGAACAAGCGGTAATATTTAGTGGATACAAATGGCCCCCGGTCCGGTCGGGGGTCATTGTGTGTCGTGTGTCGTGTGTTGCGCGGCCACATTGTCGCGCCTCTATGGGCCCGCTTATGATGATAAATGTGTGCGGACCGTATTGTGTCGCCCCTGTACCGTCCGCATGTTACTTGTGTCCGTTTTGTTAAGACCTTCAGATCTGCGCAAGGATTTAAAAAAAAATCATAGCGCTGTGGTATTTTGGAATAGATTTTTGCATTGGGAAAAATATTTTTGTGACTCTCAAATTATTTGTCTTAGGTCCAGAATTTGGAAATAACATGTCCTTTTTTAAAATTAAAATTTTACATTGTAACTTAAAGGGTATATACAAAGTAAAAGTGACTTAGGATGTATTGGAAGACATTCGTCATGACATTTGTAAATGTTCTCAAAAAGAAATGAACGGTTAACTGTTGCATTTTTCTGATTTTTTTGATAATCGACGAACGAATAAATTATCTAAAGAAAGGCGTGATAGTTTAGCCGGTGCGGTCGAGTCAAAAATCTCGGCAGTCGCGAGTTTAAACACCAACCACAAATCAGCTTGCGAAACGAGAGGCTGCGGGTTCGATACCGGGTCAAATGTTTCTGTGATCCACAAATCTTTGTTTCGGGTCTAGGTGTCACCGAAAGTCTCTCATAGTTTCTGATACCCACATCACAAGACTCGTATCTTAGTGTGGGGTCAGAATTATGTATGTGACTGTTGGTTTTTTTTTATTTATTTTTACTCTTATGGGCTTAATATACTACAGTGATAAAACAACTTGGTTTCTGCACTGAAAAGTATATGCTGATATAGTTTAAAAAACAGCTGGCCTGCGTCCAAAACACACCATAAAACTGTTGTGATTTTGTTGTCGGTACGCACGTGTGAATCGTTTTTTAAGGCCGAACACAATGTTTTCGGAGGTGACCACACTTTGTCCAACACGCGTCCATCACGTTTGCCCGGGGATGGCGTTGTGCAATCACATGCATTATACTTTATTAAATTACGTCACCTTGTCACTCAATTGTGTGCACTCCAAGCATTGTCGGAGTTGATGAGCGTCCCTTTAACAAATGGAAACCTTTCGTTGATTTTGACGCGTTTCGGGGATGAATTTTTGGGCATCCAGCTTCGAATATTCGATATAAATGAGCTGACTAATGAGAGATAATTATTATATTTTGTCTATATGAGTCGTGATGGCCTCGAGGTTTAGGCACGCGGTCGAGAATCTCGACGGTCGCGGGTTCAAACCCCAGTTTAACGGTGAAGGAAAACATCGTGATGAAACCTGCTCACCTAAAAATTCTTAGGAATTTCTTAGGTGTGTAGTCCGCCAACCCGCACTAGGTCAGGGTGGTGGACGAAGGCCTAAACCCTCTCAGTTGTAGAGGAGGCCCGTGCCCAGCAGTGGGACGTATATGGGCTGATGATGATGATACTCTATTTGGATCGCACTGCACGAATAACCAGGAATAAGTACAAATACTTTGCCGTACTTTTATGTTAAAAAAAAAACGTATGTATTTGCTGAATGCGTCAAAGAAAATAACGAAAATGTCGCAACCTATGATCCAACTGTACATGCACTGTATAGACTTTTAAACATGTCGACACAAGCGTGTCGACAAGTGAGATATCGCCTACTTCGACCATATTTTATCCATCATAAATGTCGTAGAAACGACACAGTTATTGTTCATTGTTTAATATAGATACAAATTAGAATATTTTAATAACCAAACGCACGCACACCTGTCTCATGCGGTAAACAAAACGCAGTTTTAATAAATATGCAGAATATTCAAATGCGCCGCAAATGAATTAGCCTGAATCTAATATGCGTATGTGGCCACGCCTTTTTAATAAACTGTACATCAGGTGCATTTACGAATGCAGGATTCAATATAAATTATTTTTTTATTGTATTGAATAGGTACTGAGAGTAGTAGTTGATCCACTAGACGGTCGCTAAAACCTACTTTTACTAAAATATAAGTCTAGTAACTTATGTATTAGAAACTGGGAAGTTTTTGGTATTATAAACTTTATTTTAATCTGATAGGAAGATACTCAATCGAGCCGAAACATTCGGATATTCTGACCACGGTGTGGTTTTACATGTTCATGAATAACTAAATTCAATAATAAAATGAGTGTCAATTAAATTGTTACACCACGGGATCTTAAGCACAGTGTTAAAATGACCTATTTCGACAGAATTATGCAGCACTGCTCATAACCCGTAAGGATCTTCTATTAAAAATACGTTTACGCTAAATACTTACCTACTATATTTATGTATGTTATTTATATATATTTTTCTTTTTTTTCTTTACAATTTTGAAGACAACTGCCAGAACTACAACCTTTCATTCCAGTCCCGTAGTTTGTCTGGAAGAGATCGCAGCTAGCGATAAGACCGCCTATTGTGCCTATATCTTATTGTCTTAGTTTTTTTTTCGATGATGTTGTATAGTGTACGTAAATAAGATCTCGCAAGCCGAATCTCAATCCCACAAGTGCGTGTAACATTCGAGAGCCACCGTGGTGGGTTTTAATACTACCAATAGCAAAACTTGACATAGTATTATTTTATCCTTTCCAACGTTTATGTGACGAAAGTTAGTAATGTTAAGCCTGCATACTTGTATTGTGTGCGTGCATTTTATGAATTTTATCTCGATGACGTAACATTACGCCATATATTTCGGAGTTGTATGAACTTTGAAGTGGAAAGTAGTATTGTATCTGAGGTTTTATTATGATACATATAATTTTCTGTTGTTATTCTAAAATTGAGTTCTTTTTTTAAACGTCGCAGGGATCTTATTATACACAATTTAGTAAGCAATTCAATTAATATTCCCTTCTATCACTTGTCTATGTCCATCTTATGGTTGTCTCTAAAAGATCGCCTTGAGCGATAAGACCGCCAATTGTACTTCATTCTATTTGTGTATTGTTTTTGTTCATTATTTCTTAGTGTATAATAAAGAGTTTATAAATAAATAAATAAATAATATTGATAAATGTTTAAGAACAGGAACTTCTGTATTTCTTATAGTCATTTACTTTTTTGCGTTTATGTTTTTCTGTGTTATTATATTTCCTGAAGTTACCTAATACTATATACTCTATGTATTCCTCAAGGAATTTCTTAGGTGTGTAGTCCGCACTAAGCCATCGTTGTCGGTTAGACCTTCTAACCGCTCTTTTTTCCGAGAAGACCTTTCTCGGGTTCGATTCCCGAGTTGGGCAAAATTGTTATTGGGTTTTTCCATTACGAAACTGTCAGTAGCAGCACGGAGTCAGGAAATGTGCCGAAAAACGGCAATATGCTCGCCCCTTATTACTTGGGACTGATACATACCTGGCGAAATGTGGGTGCAGAAGTGCACTTCTGTCTACCCCACCGAATAATTTAGGCGAGAAGTTATGTATTTATGTACCTTCCCCTGCAGAGGGATGTATAATATGTAGATACAATAGATAACATATCCGTAGCGAGCAACGTTATTAGCATCAAGTGCAGAGCAGGCAATTAAAGAATTTAAGTCCTGCGTAATAGACACACGCGTTGGCGAATGCCGTATATTTTTTTATAATTTACTATATTCTGTGACTTTGTCTATGTCATTGATTTAAAAAATTTAACAACCAATGGGAACAGCTAACTGTTAGCTAGCACTCTAAAGTGATAGCTAAGCTTAATGTAATCAAATTCAATATATATAGATAGATTTTTGATAGATTTTTATGAAGTTATTTTTAACTCAAAGCTCAAAATACTTCTCATAATTACTACAACAAAAATAAAGTTTAAAAAATGTGGGATTACAAGCCTTATAAAAATATATAACGTCTGATTTAAATAAATATTTGAATTTTTTTGGTAATCTACAGGAAATTTATTCGTTTATAAATAAACATTCCTTAAGTAAATTACCCTGAAAATAAAAAAAAAACCTTTATTTTGATTGTGATAAAATAGTAATTCCACAACAGAGACACACTTCAATTTTATTTATAACACGCTCTAATTAATGGCAAATATAAATATGTATGTTCTATAATGTCGTATGTTTATTTTCAGGTCAGTTTAGTGTGGCGGCGGTAAGGTCATGCATGCGTGTGTCGTGCTTTAATTGCATCCATTATGTAGTTCCATTTAATTGGCCAGGTCTTCTGGAGTGTGAGGGAATGATTTATATGTGTTTTTTATTGTTTTAATTGTGTTATGATACGGCTCGCCATATGTCACGTGTCGGAAATAGTGTTGGCGATCTTAATTGATTTTTGTGTGGTTTGCTTAGTTTGTGTTTGTTTGTTTGTGTTTCAAGTGTTTTTTAATTGGTGGTAGATTGTGAGTTCGTCTGGACGCAATCATCGTACATAGGGTGCCTGAGATAATTATGTTGATTGATGAAAAATATTTTTTTCGCTTCTTTTATTCATCATTAAGCTATTCCATATTGTTCTTTCTTTCGTAATGTTAAACCCAAGTGAACTAAGGCTGGACTCAATATAACAAAAATTTAAGTTTGTAAATTAATTAATTAAGCAAAAACTGCTAAACGGATCTGGGCCTTTATCCCTAAACATATCAACTTACGTCAAAAGTTGGCTGTTATAACACATTTTTTTTCATTTCTCTATGACACTGACTATGAAGAAAGTATTAAAAGTCGGTTGCAAGGTATCCTGTATGTTAAACTCATAGCACTTATCTACGCCTCATTACCATACATCGAAACTAAGGTATTATTATCCACTTTTTTCTAAGAAAGCAAATAAAATCGCGAACTAAAATTAGTGCGAACTATATGCCCTGGTTCATTATTGCCACAGACAACCTAACCTATAGACGACGCATTACTGGGGATATGCTTTCGCCGACGTTATGCACTGACACGATATAACCGCCGGCCCCGCCCCTTAACGTGACTCATTCCGCCGCCGAGTGTCGCAGTGACATATTGTCCCTGTTTTAAAAATATTAACTGTCATAATGCCGTATTGTTCAGTGAAATTTTGTGGAAAGAGCAGCACAACATCTAGTCTTGCAAAATATGGTATTACATTTCACAGGTAAGTTATTATTCTTTCATTAATCACTAAAATAACTATATACTAAAAATAAAATATTAAAAATTCTGGCGTTTAAGTCGTATTTGCATCTCTTTCTTTCTTATTTGAATTCATATAACATTATCTCGCTCTCTCTTTGACACGCAGACTAGTAATGAGACACAATATAATTATTGTTTTATCGACAAATAATATTGAGATCGATATTTTTATAGACTGTATATCGTTGTTTGTATGTTATTCAAAAGGTTTCCCAAGTGCCCTGAAGTGAAAAAAAAATGGATTGACGCTACCAAACGAGATGATAATTGGTTTCCTGGAAAAAATCACGTTATTTGTTCGCGACATTTTACTGGGGATTGTTTCCGAATTGTTGGTAGATCTCGACGTTTTCTAATTGAAACTGAATAAATAATAATAATTTGAAATTTAATAAACCAAAGAGCTATCCAATGTATCTTTCTTGTAAAACATTGAATTCTTTAGCAAACCTAGAATTATTCCCCGACTTACTGCACCATCAGTTTGACTTTGAAAACGTCAATCATTTGATTGATTTAATAAAATGCGTAATTAATAAATATATCGACATACGTTTGGCTTATTTAACAAAAAAAAAAACTGAATCAAAATCAATAAGGAGAGTTTATACAAAATTAATACATTTTAGAAGTCAATAGTTGATAAATAATATTTACTTTTAATTGATGAATATTTACTTTCGTAACGAATATTTATTTTCTCGTCTCCGGAAAGTTAATAACTCTTTTATGGGGAAATATATACGCTTCCATAACAAACTTCCGAAGGCTCTTAGGGAGCTTCCCTTGACAAAATTTAAGAAATCAATTAAAGACAAGCTTTATAAAAAAGCATACTATAAAATTTCAGAGTTTATTTAAGATAATAAGCCTTAGTCCGCCAACCCGCACTAGGCCAGCGTGGTGGACTAAGGCCTAAACCCTCTCAGTTGTAGAGGAGGCCCGTGCCCAGCAGTGGGACGTATTCGGGCTGATGATGATGAATAAGCCTTGGGAGTAAGTAAATTGATCGGAGTTTTGTTTTGTTGCTACAGTTTGTATCATTATGACATTTATAATGTAAAATTGAAATAATGTAATGAAAAAAACATATATTGCTATTTTTTAAAGAAAAAATTACATGTCGTGTTGCTGAGAGAGTTTCTTGCCGTTTCTTCTCCACAGCGATAACACGTTGCGAAGCGGCAATAGTTTAAAAAAAGTGTAAAATTGACGATTCTAAAGAACTTGTAAAAGTCTATTTGAATAAAGATAATTTGACTTTGACTTTGACTTTGATGATTGTTTAACTTATAAGTATTAAAAAATTATATGAAAATTAATATGTTTTTTTATTTTTCCTTTATACTATAAACTTCGTAGATTATCGATAATTATTAGTTTATCCCATCTCTAGTGCGCACTAGAATGTTATCAGTGTCATGAAGCGTCCAATGAAAACTAGCCGACTGCCCCCGTACCCCGCCACGATTTAGCGATTTTGTTTTCATATTAAAATTAATAGAAGCGGAGTCTATAGGTTAGGTTGTCTGTGATTATTGCATACACTCGTGGTTGACACAATTTCCCCGTTCAATTCACAGTCCTAGCGGCCCATCTGCCCACGTCGCGTTTTGTACCAACACGCGTATTGTGCCGTGTTTATGTATCGCCCTCGACAATTGTTTTCTTGTAATGCGCGCGCGAAGCTTTTATGAGGTTTCATGTGCTCGGTTTTCGAGATTTGAGACCTTCGGTAGGTATAACCTACTGTGTATTTAAAAAAAAGCCGTATTTAATCACAAAATAGTTATAGTGATAAAGTGCATAGTTTGACAGCGTCTAGCAGTACAACTTTCGAACTCTATGCATCATTGACATAATAAAGATGTGCGTATAATCATAATGAAATTTAATTTACTTGACCAGCTAGATAAGCTCAAACTTCTCGAATACACCACTATAGGACCGCCCTGGTCGAGACCTTACTCGGATTTCTAACTAAGGCAGTAATCAAAACAAATTTGTTATTATGTAATGGTCAAACTAAATATATTTCTAAATTATTGCAATAGAATATGGCATTGGATTATCTGCTACAACCACGATATAAAGTAAAAACGTTGTATTAAGCGGTTTAAAATTTAACTTCACTGTTTTATATGACTTGAAAGGCAATTCCGGAATGTGGAAAACATTTCGAATGTAAATTGTACCACGAATTTTCCTAATGTCTATCAGCCCCCCACGGTTTCCCCACCAATTAGGACCAAACCCGTCGGAGCTAGATGTTTAAAATGCGTTGCTAATGGCGGCGCCTGCGCACACCAAGGCCTGCAATTACCACGCTATCTGGGTCGAGCGGACTCTTGGTTTACGCATTGCGGTAGAAAAAATATAAACGTAGTGATGGCTATGGGATGCGATATGCCAAAGTGATTTTAAGGCGGAGAAAACTGACGAAATGTTACGATTGCTTATAGATTTTCAAGACGGATGTACGAATTGTTGCCGTGGGGTCCCGATTGTTTCATTTTCTGTTTAAACAGCACCGTACCATAAGTTGTGGTGTCGTTACTTTACAATTCCAAAATTTAGAAAGATCTATTGTTTAACTATCTTTACTGATCTAATATATAATTATCTACCTGACTCTTTAATGTTTAAATTTAAAATAAAATATAAATGTTTTACACCCAAGCTTTTGTCATATAACCGAAGAATTATACAACAAAAAAATTATACATACATAACATCACTCCTTTATTCTCCGAAGGGATAGGAAGGTGCATTTTGCACCCACATTTCTTCATGCACGTATTAGTCCCATCTAATACGGGGCGAGCTGTTACTGAAAATTTCGTAATAGATAAAATCAAAACGCTTTGCCCGACCCGGAATTCGAACACGGGATCTCAAGATCGCACGTCACGCACTTGTGCCGCGAGGCCACGAGGCTGTCTAAAGCATAATATACTTTAATTATTTTTTTAAATTACAACCTATAAAACGTTCTATTTAGCTCGATCTTCGGCAACCATAAGCCCATTCGCTTCATAAATTCAAGGCTATTTCATAAACAATATTAAATTGTATATCACATTTTGATGGCTTCGCTAATCGCGACAGATGACTCCACATTCCGAATAGTAGAAATGTCGGCGTCACTCGTGTTTTTCCTTTCACTAAGCTATTTAAGATGTGATCTTCCTCACGTTCGCTCGTACTTATATCTGATGGATGATTTACTCCATCGTTTATTTATACTGCATGTAATATACAGGGTGTATTCAGACCGTGATCGAAAACTAAGGCAGGTAATAGGTAAGGTGATTACAAACCCCCTGGCGTTATAGAAAATCCCGACAAAAAATAAAAATTTTGAAGTTTTCCTAACAACCATATAATAACCGTATAAAATGTATGTACCTACTCGTACTCACCTTACCTATTTACCTGTCTTAGTTTCCGATCACAGTCTGAATACACCCTGTATACAATACATAATCAAAGGGTATATCAAAGACTGACAGATATATGTCAAGATGTATGTATGTATTTAGAATACGAAAAAGGGTGTATTAAGATACCATTATCCTGCGGCACTCCGCCGTTTCTTCCCAGTCTTTTGAGATAAAAACTAAAGATCTTAAGTAATTTAGTATATTTATCTATGTGTAAACTGAATCGGCATTCTGTGATGCATAGTAGGTATGGGCCACCAGACATCGCATTGTTAAATAGAGTGCTAAGTTTGTTCTCTCTTCTCTTCTTCATCAGCCCATATACGTCCCACTGCTGAGCACCGGCCTCCTCTACAACTTAGAGGGTTTAGGCCTTAGTCCACCACGCTGGCCTAGTGCGGGTTGGCGGACTACACACTTAAGAAATTCCTAAGGACTCTTAGGTGTGCAGGTTGCATCACGATGTTTTCCTTCACCGTTAAAGTACGTGATAATTCTTTGTGAATACACACATAATTTCGTAAAGTCAGAGGTGTGTGCCTGGGGTTTGAACCTGCGACCGTCGAGATTCTTGACCGCATGTCCAAACCTCAAGGCCATCACGACTTCTATGTTTAGCTAGCTAAACTAAAAGCTAAGTTTGTTCATAAATTTAAAAAGTTGTAGGTAAAGTATATTAAGATTTGTATGTTATTTTCAAGCATTTTTGTATCATGATTTATTAAATTAATTAATTGTCATTTATCTGTATAATTTAGACTCAGAGCTATTTTGATGAATGAGAACCAAAAGCTGCGTTTTACATGACATGATGTAAACAAAACATGCTATGTAACTAATTATATTGTTGTAAGTTAACCTGCGATGGCATTGGTAGTGTTTAATGTAATAAATTTATTTAAGTTTCATCCTCTTTGTTTTATAGTTGTAAACACAAATATAATTAAATTAATAAAATTGTAATTGTATTTTTTCTAAACCAACAATAAATTTAAAAGCGTTGCTGAGATGTTAATGCTTACAAAAACATTCATGTATTTCATTGTAAAATGTTTTGTTGTTATTCTTCTTTCATGGATGGATTCCAAACTAATCCCCTCTTATTCTTTACTAATCTCTGCCTCATTACTAACAGAATGCTTTTTCTATTTGTCCCTTACAGAGACTGGAATCTTCGTTGCTATCCAAAAGGGCAAAGGTATGTGCTTTCTCTCTTCTATTAACTTTTCTTGTACCTACATCTTTTTAACCTTTACTTTTCTCCTCTTAAATCACACAGTAAATTTTTTTTTAATTTCTTTAATATTTGTTTCGTAGAAATTGGGTTTTTCCATTAGGAAATTCTCAGTAGCAGCACGGAGTCTGGAAATGTGCCCGAAAAACGGCAATAGGCTCGCCCTCTATTACGCCCACGTAATCAGTCCCAACTGATACATACCTGGCGAAATGTGGGTGCCGAAATGCATCTCTGCCTACCCCTCAGGGAATACAGGCGTGAGTTTATGAATGAATGAATATGAATGTTAATGTGATTTTGGTAAAAGTTGTAATATTTTATTAAACTCATGGATAATTATTCGTTCTAAAGTTCGACTGACGATATTTTTAACCTTGAAGTAAACCTGGCCATTGTAACCTTGCATTTCTACAAGAGATTTTCAAGTATGTACCTATGTGATAGTTACTGAGAGGGCTGAAAAGGCAAACATAGGGATCAAAGGCAAAAATTTAAACAAAAAAAAATTGTCGCGGTGTAGAACCATAAGGGTTACAAATCCCAGATTGTTCTTTTTTTAGCCTGATTACTAATTGCCTAATTAAATACAACTGTTTCGCAGTAGAACAAATACATCAATTCTTTTACTTCTGGGGGCTGGCCTAATTTGCGGACCTGAAAGGCTCAATACTATTTATTCCATTAAGATTTACGATTAGGCGCATTACATACTTAAGAAATTAATTCAGATGTTTCATATTATGAATTGACATTCACATTACGAATTATTATGATAATGACGGCCTCCAAAAATAAACGATATTAATTTTTATTTTGAACGAATGCAGAAATATCATTTCAATATTTTCCTCCTAACATTACGAACCGTAGAGAATTAAGCATTAATGACGTCGGCAAACCCGCCGGTCGCAGTTAATGTGTCTATGATTTATGCACGGGCGCGCTGTCGGCCATTTAATTATCACTGTTATTATGATATTATGTGCTGTTACACGGGTAGCGACGCCGCGCTCGCGTAATAACTCCTGTTTGATTTACTTTTGTTGCGATGTATTTAATTACGCTGTGAAGGTGCTTCGTAGTTGTCAATTGATATCAGATCTGATCTATGTTGGTACGTTTGTATCAGGTCATAAGCGTAAGGCTTGGTAAGAGCCTCAGCGTAATATGAAGGATGGACAAGCAGAGCAAGGCCAAAAAAGAGATAGATGGAGTTCGCATGGGAAGATATTGTGAAAGAAACTGGGGAAAGACTGAGATATGGCGGCAGATGGGCATGTTGGAAAGGAAAAAACATATTAACAAGACAAGAGAATGAATGCAGGGGGGCCTCAGTGCTTTTGCCACTAAATTCTAGTTCTATTTTCATAGGTTAGTGTCATTTGATGAACTCTCACATCTGATGGTTTTCTTCATCGATGACATGCGATAGTCCATAATGATTAGACAAATAATTTCGAAGGTCGCAAGGTTTTGAGTTTATTACTGCTGAGAGACCAAGATCTCTTTATACTGTTGCCTCTGCAATATATTACGGAAACTTTTTTTACCTCCCGAATATGTATATGTGTAACACATTTCATTTTAATCAATGATCGAAGTCACGGAGTCTTTTTTCCCTTCTGGCGTCAACTACGCTCATTTTGTTCGTGGTCAGTTTAAGGCAAATTAGCAGACAAATCGAATGTCATATGTTAGTCTTAGTTATAGTCATCATCATCATCATTCTTTATAAATGATTTAATATCGTTATCACCCTCATTATTCCTGCAGAATATTATTAGGTAATAGGAGGTACCTTCGGCGGTCGCAGGTTCAACCCCCAGGCACACACCTCTGACTTTTCGAAGTTTTGTGTGTATTCACAATGAATTATCACTTGCTTTAACGGTGAAGGAAAACATCGTGATAAAACCTGCACACCTAAAAGTTCTTAGGAATTTCTTAGGTGTGTAGTCCGCCAACCCGCACTAGGTCAGCGTGGGGGACTAAGGCCTAAACCCTCTCAGTTGTAGAGGAGGCCCGTGCCCAGCAGTGGGACGTATATGGGCTGATGATGATGATAATGATGAATAGGAGGTAACCACCCTCAAACTCAGACCTCATGCTTTAAGTAACGGAGCGTATTAATTTACATTTTTAATTAAATGAAGTGATATGCTCAAAGAAGCCACGCGCGCTCTTTCTGGCAGCTTTTCATGTGTGGATGTACAGTAGGCATGTTTTTAATTAATTACTCAAGCCTCTGCGGTGCTATTTTTGTAATTTTCTAAATAGTGTCTTCTATTGATTCTTTTAGCCCCACAAAGTTCCATCTCATAAAGAAGTAAAATATCTAAATGGAAGATGGAATTTCTAAGTTAATAATTCATTGGTATAGATTTGACAGCCCCTGTTGAGGAGTTCGTTCAACACAACTTTGTAACCAAGAGGCCGCGGGTTCAATGCTCACATCGACACGAATTCGACACGTCATCACTCATCAGGCAGACTTGTTTCTTAGTATGGGGTTTCAACTATATATGTATTGGGTCACTGGGTGTATTTATTTATCTACTAACATGATTATATCAAAGTCGCTAGGACTCCACTCAGAAACGCTGTTAATGTGGCCTCGCAACAATTTCTCCTTAATCGTCAAGCGTGGCGGTGTTCTGACGTTACATCATTTGGACAATTTATGAGTGCGTTAACGTTGTTTATGAGAGTTGCGCGACATTCGCGGGAAATCGCCCAACACGCACCATGTGCCGCTTCTTAAACCTGCCAATAGATCAGCGTTTCTACAAAACATTTTAGCCTTCATTACAAAGAGACATTTCATAGTTATATCAGGGTAGGGAATTTAATATAAGAATGTTATTTGAGAAGCCTCAGTTGTAGAGGAGGCCCGTGCCCAGCAGTGGGAATATATTCCTATATTCCCCGAAAGGGCATGCAAAGGTGCATTTCTGCACCCACATTTCATATATGTAGATATGTATGAGTCCCACGTAATAGGGAACGACGCTATAGTTGTATTTTTTTGGCACATTTCCAGACTCTGTGCTGTTACCGAGAATTTCCTAATGGAAAAACCTAATTAGACTTTAACCGATCCGGGAAATAAACCTGGGATCTATAGATCGCACGGCACATAATTGCGCCGCTTGACTACGAGTTAGTAAAAATTTAAAATTTCTACACATTTAACACACTAACTAGAACCATAGGAGAAATCACAGAATGCCATGCAAATATTTCCCAACTCAACAAAAGTTAGGTTCCACAATTTAGGAAACTAGTGCTCATGGGTCACGATATGAACCTTGTCCGTGTCACGAGAATGTTTAGTTGCTATCTGAAGCATGTACGATCAGATAGTGCGAGGTCCCCCGGTCCCTGTGATCTCCTGTGCATCTTCCGCGACGATCTAAACTGGTTCGGATTCATTCATCTCACACCGCCTTGTGTTATGAGTGATTATGCATTATCAGCTTGCTTGCAGCTCAGTCTCGTTGGGTGTAGGGTTATTATTACCGATTTTTGTCGGACCCGGTTCAAAGACCAAAAGTTGAATACTTTAAAATGTTTGAAGCGGTGGCGGTACTTCCATAGACGCACAAAAGCCCAGCTTGCCTTACAAAATTCCGAATAATTATCATTAAGCTTTAAAACTTTATTTAACAAAAGCAATTTGACATATAAATGAGAATATCCTGACCCCACAATAAACAATTATAAACTAGACATTACAAATTAATGTGTAACGCTTTTGGGCTTCTATGTAGGTACCGTCACTGGTTTGAAGTATGTACAAATTGTGTTGTAATAGGTTGTATGTTTTAAGTATAACTTCCTTTCATCGAATTAAGTAATTATGTGTAGTTACAGTAAAGTAAATGATCAAGATGCCTAAGATAGTATCAAATTTAGGTCATGGGTGCGCTTATGCATTAAGAGATTTCTAAGCAAGTTTAAAGTTTTACCACTCATGATCATTAAACATTACAAAACCACAAAAGTTGACCCACATCACGCAGCGTGCAAGAGTTCATAGAATAAAATTAATTAGATTTAAACAAAATTTCTTTGCAAAAAGCATTTATTTTATTGCATGTGTCCACCGCGACCGTTACGCGCAACCTGTCTGTCAACACTCTAGATGCATCTATATAATTAATCCAAGCGTTATCATTTAAAAACCAGAATAACAAAGAATTATGTTCCCCAAAACCAAGTGAAAACCAACTCTACCCACCAAGGAATAAGGACTGAACAAAATCAAAATTTTATCATGTCGCCAAAAACAAGGTTTTACTTCCAAGTTTTTTAAGGTTTAAATCTGCTTTTAATTTTTATACGCTTTCATAGATTATAAAGATAGGGTGTCATAATTTAAATTGTATTCGTTTGATAAATATTATTTAGTTTAGCGACGCGAACCGCCAAAGATGTGCGGATTTCTTTAAAATGATGCCTATCTGCATGTTCTTTTTCTTGTGATGGTAAACATGCAGGAGATAAAGAGAAAATATGGTGTCCTGTTGGCAGACGCTGTCGTCGAGTCGCTCGCGTGCTTTTTTTCGTGTAAACAATATACTTCTATAAATATCGGTAGTAATAGCAGTTTCCTAGAAGAATTCTGTTTGTATTCCCACGTATATAATTAATAAATTTCCCTTGAGTTTTGAGGATGACCTGATTGTGAATCAGGTTTGCTAGTTCAAATTAAGTGGAGAACTTAATAGTTGTTATAGTGAGATTGTTAGCTGATGTATATGTTAGGAAAACGTCAATTATATATTATTTTGTCTGTATCTTTTTTAACGCCAGGGGGTTAGCTATTACCTCTCTTAGTTTCCGATCACGGTCTGAATACACCCTGTACCTACATGTTTAGTTCAGCAAATGCGGAGCAAAAGCAAAGCAAACATTGTACATAAAATAGACGGTCTTGAAATAATAAGCAATGAACTATTATGAACCAACTATAATGGAACTATAATCGTACGAAGTATTTATACTTAGGATGCACAGGTGTTGAGAAGATAGATAGTTAAGAACTTATCTCTTATATGTAGAGAAGGCACGTGTCCATAAATAACTCTGTTCCATAATCAATTTATTTCACAGCATTTTTATTGTTCTTAAATGTGTTTTGGTACAATCAGTGTCGTTTTATTTGTAGGGGAGACCCGTGCACATTAGTGAGACGTATAAAGGCTAAGGTAGATAGAATTATAGTATTTTCTTTAAACAAATATGTAAATGTATGTAATGTAATATGTAAATATTTTTGTAATGTACAACATTTGTATCGGAGTCATGACTATTGGATATATCTTTTTGTCACAATTCACACTTAATTACTCCGAATTGAGCCTCCTAATGAGATCATGAACTAATGTAACGTTTTTCTAAATAACAGACAGAACAATATAGTCATTTAATGTCATATTAATTTAGCAAGGAAACCATCTGGTGTACGTGTTATCACCACCTTTATATTGTGTACTAATTAATACTCAAATATTAACTACCTTCATCTATTACGTTGTTGAAATTTAATTACACGCTAGTATAATATCCCACTAATAAATTGATCAGCGTATGATTATAACCATAATTAGCTTAATTGCATTACGTTTTTGTATGATCTATCGACAGGTATTGGTTGAAATAATTGACATTTGTAAAAGCCATAGTAATTATGTGGGAACAATAAAATGGGCAGTAAAGCTGGTAAAGAACTTGCCAGTGCGACCGTCTGCTAACTCTTCTTCAAGCAGGCGTGATGGTATGGACTATTTATACTTTTTCTGACATGTCCAACTGTGCGGTCGATTCTTAGGTCCGTGCGAGTTGCTTAATATGACGCATGTCGTTTTTTTACGAGGATTTTCAATAAAGCACAATATTAAAATTAAAAGTAATCAAATGCCTTGTATCAATTTAAGAATAACTGGAAAACACGAAATATACATCCTGGACTGGTGGTTTACAGATTGCTCCCTCTGTTCAAACTGTAATACGGGAAATGACAATGTCTAAAAGTGGACGTTTCTTATAATATCAATTCAATTTTCTCACATACATATATCATTAAAGATCGTATTTGTAAATGAGTCATCAGAGGTGGTTTATAGGTTCAACATAGTATTTTGCCAGATGTTTTAAGCCCCTTGTAGTATGCCAGGCTTAAGTCAATTTAAGCCACGCGACTAATGACGCAATATTCTCTTTTTAACTATCAAAATATTAGTAAGTTTAGTAACTGGATGTTAGAAGTGCAACAATGTATGAGGTGAGCGAAATGTCAGGTGCACTGAGAATACAGGCCCGGGGGGATGCGTGCGCGTACTAATTTGCGTCTATATCGTAAAGTATATCGTTTAACTTGCGCCTGCGCCTTTGCTTAGATCGTAAGTGCGGCGACAGAAATGTCGACACATTATAGCGGCGCTAACGAGCCCACTGGCCGGTAGTGATGCGCACAACATCGATAACTCGCGAATGTTTGTTTGTCATTCTTAATTGATTTTATTGGTTTAGTATGGGGTTTGGTGTTTAAAATATATTATTTGGAATTTTATCACCGCAAATTTTACTGAGTTCTTCATAAAATTTTCGATAGAAAGCTTACTATTATTTCTGTGAGCATTTAAACACATGATGTATGTTTATTTTTAAGTAATATTGTGATAACTGAGTTATTTTGCTCTTCACAAGTTTTTAACTATGATGACAATGTAAAACAAAATCCTTGTATAAAATCATACGATATTTCAGACTATCAAGTTTGTTATCTTATTAGATTAAAATAAAAATTAATATTTTATTCATATATGTCAGATATGTCTGGTATTTAAAGGTGTGGCTAATTTATGATTTCGTTCATTCCGCAGAAAACGGATGCATCTTGTTCGACCACTACAGATTAACGATAAATACCTGTTTGTGCTTTTTTATCCTGTCAAGTATAAATTTACGTGAGCGTTTGTTGAAAAGTTTTATTTATTCAATAACTTATCAGATACATGTGAGTGGTACTCGTCTTCATATTATCATATATTGTAATTTAATACAGCTAGGGTGTAAAAAATAAATCGATCCAACAGTGAATCAAAAAATTCACACTTGCACCGTGCAATCACCGATTAAAAAAGATATAAAAATAAACAAAGGCCGTGCTCCCGGCCGGCTACAAATTGGCTCGTTATCAACCGATCGGCGGCAATAAGTCGCCGCGTCACGTCGATAAATATCGTCATATTTATCGACATCGCTACCGTGGACACGCGAGCCGCCCTAACCCACGTGACAACCACTTGTGACCGATCGCTCGGTTATTCTTGATTTAGTGCTGAGCGTACTTACGTTTGCTTAAGTGGTATAATCAATTTTTAGATGCAGAAAAAAATGTTTTATGCGCTGTTTTAGTGCGGAGCTTACAGTGAATTAGAATGACTGCCTCCGGTTCTTAATATATCAGGCTTTAGACGCGTAACGTAAACGGCGATGTATATAGATTCACTCTTGAATGTGACCTTTTTTATATTTTCGTTGTCATCATTAGCTACGAAATCTGTTGGACAATGGTCAGAGTAATTTGTTGGAAATAACCAACACCGACTTCATCCTTATCAGGCAACATTCTTCATAATTTGGGAGAATTTCCTAAATGTATGTACATACATACATAAACTCACGCCTGTATTCCCTTAAGGGGTAGGCAGAGGTGCATCTCTGCACCCACATTTCGCCAAGTATGTATCAGTCCCGCGTAATAGGTGGCGAAGCCTATTGCCGTTTTTCGGGCACATTTCCAGACTCCGTGCTGTTATGTATGTGTGATTTTATCTGATCTCTGTTGCACTTTCTGCCATCGATAGTTCAGGCTAAGTGTCTGATTATATATTAATAAAATATTGCAGGTGTGAGACATATTACCCTAAATAGCCCTATAGCCAATGTTTTTGTTTTTGTCACAATAATTGAAATCAATTTATTTATCTAGAGTATTTAGCTCAGGTTTTATATCAACCTAGATTTTGATTTGTTCTAAGAACATGAAGTTGTAAGTTTATTATGATATTTCATAGTCTCCACCAAATCGTGGATATTTCAATCAATTGTCATGCACTTAACACAAAGGGAGGGCAGGGAGGGTATTTTTCTATAAGGAATTTCTTGGATATGTGGAAAAATAGCTGCTGCAGCAGTGATGGTATGACATATCGAGATACGTCCTTAATAGATGTAACATGAGATCGGGTAAAGTGTAAGTATGCTCACTGCCTACAGTCGAGATGGCCTCGAGGTTTAGGCGCGCGGTCGAGAATCTCGACGGTCGCGGGTTCAAACCCCAGGCACACCTCTGACTTTTCGAAGTTATGTGTGTATTCGCAATGAATTATCACGTAATTTAACGGTGAAGGAAAACATCGTGATGAAACCTGCACACCTAAAAGTTCTTAGGAATTTCTTAGGTGCGTAGTCCGCCAACCCGCACTAGGCCAGCGTGGTGGACTAAAGCCTAAACCCTCTCACTTGTAGAGGAAGCCCGTGCCCACCAGTGGGACGTATATGGGCTGGAGCGAGTCGTGAAGGAGCCAACATCAGACGCTCGCCTTGGCATGTTGAAGTATGTAGGGAATGTCCTCATTTAAATGTCGTAAAACAAGCGCAGTCCTCAGCGGACGCATCAAACGGAATATCTGATACCGTCTGCTATTTCACTACGGCCATTTAATTTGATAATCTGAGATGACACTGATGTCATATTTCTAAGTATTTATTTCTGTGTTTCTTTGTATCTGTAGCAAGAGAGGGCAAAAATCCTCGTTTTGCATTGCTGTTAATGTAAAAATGTTTTTAGGGTATATTTCCGGAGTGCTAATACTGAAAAAATTCTAATGGAACCCAATAGCATTTGACCTAATCTGAGAATCGGACTCAGGAACTCCCGACGACACGCTGCTCATACTATATGTTATTAATTTACGAAACGCAATCCACTGGTAGTTTTTACTACAAAATGAGGTACAACATCATAATTCTTGCTGTTTATAACATATATAATTTCTATTTTTATACCCTACAACTTCGAAAAAATTCACAAAAATATCGAATTGGTGCCAACATAATTTTATTTTTTATTATTAACATAATGCAACCCGAATGCAACTTAAAGTCCCCATAAAATTAAACCAAATAAATCATACGAATCCGTAGAAACTTAAACTAGTCTGCGGGCCACAATTACCGGCTTACGTCACCGACAAGGACGGGTATACCCGCACATAGCAGGCGAGAAAGGGACGGAGCACTGTGAAAAACAAGATGCCAAATACGGCGATCACATGTGTCTAAATATCGATATAGAATGCGATTTGTTGAAGGTATAGGGACGAAAATTATCGTATACTGTGATTTTTCTAGTAGGTTTTCTTCGGGATTGTTTTCTTTGCGCGTTTTTGTCGCGGGGTGGACAGTATCGATACTTTTGGCCACATATGGTGCACGCGACGTACTCACACCGGCCGGCCCGTTAGTTCGCTTCGTGTAGTGAAACTACGGGGATCGTTTCTAGCGGGTTTTCGAATTGACATATTGTTTCGGCTTTTTGTATTGCTTCTGGTGTTGTGGAGATTGAAAGTTATGGATGAGGATGATAATGGCTGTTTAGTGTAAATACTGTTCTGTTTATTTATTTTAATGAGCCAATAAAATTTCAATTTAAAGGTTCAATTGCAGGATCAGACATGTTTTTGGTCTTTTTCATTAGGAAATTCTCAGTAGTAGCCCGGAGTCTGGAAATGCGCCCGAAAAACGGCAATAGACTGGCCCTCTATTACGTGACTGCTTCGCGGTCTCGCGGTACAAGTATGTGCCGTGCGATCTAGAGGTCCTGGGTTCGATTCCCGGGTCGGGCAAAGTGTTAATGGGTTTTTCCATTAGTAAATTCTCAGTAACAGCACGGAGTCTGGAAATGTCCCCGAAAAACGGCAATAGGTTCGCCCCCTATTACGTGGGACTGATACTACATACTTGGCGAAATGTGGGTGCAGAAATGCACCTTTGCCTACCTCTTCGGGGAATATAGGCGTGAGTTTATGTATGTATGTCTATTACGTGAGACTGGCCTGTGAAATCATTGGCCACAGGTTCTATCACCGCACATTGACAAACATTCGCGTAATCTTTAAATTTTTTGTTCGGGTGCTGAGATATTGTGAGACAGAAAAGTCTCATAGTTTCCGAAACGCACGACTAAAAACCTTGAGAATTCATGAGGTCAAAACTATGTATTTGATTGTTGGGTGTATTTATAACAAAATTAATTTTTATTAATCACGTAGACATATAAAAGTGCATGCTTTTAAAAAAATTGGGGATATTTTCGATGCCAGTAAATAGTTTAAAAATAATTAGGAACAGAGATCCTAGACCACATGCAAGGAATAGTGGTGGTTAAGATAAAAAAGCGCTTAGATCGAAAAGTTTACATCTAACAAGTCCGAATAATACTTATAATACTAAAGGCAACACGCAATGTGTTCTATTTAACTGATAATGACCAGTGGCGGTACTTCCATAGAAGTCCAAAAGCCCAAATTGCCCTTCAAAATTCCGGTTAATAATTTTTAAGCTTTAAATCTTTATTTAACAAAAGCAATTTGACACATAAATGAGAATATCCTGACGCCACAATAAACAATTATAAACTAGACATTAGAAATTAACGTGTACCGCTTTTGGGCTTCTATGGAAGTACCGCCACTGATAATGACCATTATAAAAAGCAGATCCACATGTTATTAACGTTAGAAGAGGAGCGCACCTCATCGCGCGCCGCAACCGCGGCTACCAGGCGTCACTTATCTCAAACTATTATCTCATTTATACTAATAAATTGAGATTTAAACTGTAGGTTGGTGGTGTAGTCAGCTACGATGTGACGTCGAAATTTGATTAGTATTTTACTGCTAACGAAGTTAAATCTTTTCTAGGTTAATGTTAGGAGATTTGGAAATACACAGGCAAATGAGAAGTCTCTCAAAATTTTGAAATCACTTGTCTATTCATACATTGAAGAAAGACTGATAAAAGATCTACAAGTAATATTTGAGCGAAAATATTATTTATGAATAGTTTAAACACCTTAAATGGTTTATAAATTTGATAAGCTTAATTTGCATTCATAAATTCTCCAAAAAAGTCTCAAGCTACTAATTATATCAACATCATCATTATCAGCCCATAAATTCCCCACTGCTGGGCACGGGCCTCTGTAACTTTAGGCCTTACGCTGTCCACTACGCTGGCCTAGTGCGGTGTGCCGGATTACACACCGAAGAAATTTCTAGGTACTTTTAGGTTTCCTCACGATGTTTCCTTCACTGTTGACAGCCCCGTGGCGCAGTTGGCTAGACACCAGCTAGCGAAACGAGAGGCCGCGGGTTCGATCCCCGCATCGAGACAAATGTTTGTGTAATCCACAAATATTTGTTTCGGGTCTGGGTGTTTCTGAGACTGAAAAATCTCTTGTAGTTTCTGATATCCACGACACAAGTTTTGTATTTTAGAGTGGGATCAGAACTATGTATGTGACTGTTAGGTGTTTATTATTACCGTTAAATACAAACATAATAAAATTACTAATAGAGATACATAATACAAAAATGATCGACAATTTCTAAAATGATACTTTTTTTAAATATCCATCTTATGGTTGTCTTGAAAAGATCGCCATGTGCGATAAGGCCGCCTTTTGTACCTTTCTCTATGTTATATATGTATTTATATTTTTTGTATGATTTTGAACGTGTACAATAAAGAGTTAAATAAATAAATAAATTTCTAAACAGACATTTAGTTAGAAGTCCCAGTGTGCCTCCAACATGGAACCCACACACGTAAGCGCGCCGTATCTCAAAATCAACGCGTATGCGTTGCGCTGTTTATTATTTAGCCTGCAGATAACGCGCTTAGATTTCGCTTTACACTTATTTTATTGGAATTATACGGGATTTGTGTAAATTGTGCGCCTTAAGTGCGTGCCTTTAAATGTTTAACATTTGATATTAAATAGGTTTCAAGTTGTTTAAACTTTATTTTATGTATAAATTATGTGTTGTTAACACGAAAAGGCTATTTGTTCAAAGATCATATTATATAATTTTCACTTTCATATTTCACCTTTTTTCCTTGTATATTATCAGCGAGAGATTCGGGATCAGTTGAAAAAAAAACATGGATATTTGGTGTAAACTTTTAGGTTTAGTTTTCAAGTAATAACTAAGAAATGTTTGTGAAGTATCTAAATAAATACTTTTCTTTTACAATAATTTGTAGACTTTTACAATTATTATGTCATAGATGCTGTAATTAAAAGCCCATAGGTACTATACAGAATGTATTCAGACCGTGATCGGAAACTAAGGCAGATAATAGCTGCGGTGATTACTAACGCCGTGACATTAAAAAAAAACCCGACAAAAAATTAAATAAAATACGTTTTCATTACATCCACATGCATTTAATATCTAAGATTGTTAGGAAAACGTCAATATTTTTATTTTTGGTCGGGATTTTTTTTAACGCCAATGGGTTTGTAATCACCGTCGCTATTACCTGCCATAGATTCCGATCACTGTCTGAATACATCCTGTATGTATTTGTTGGGTGACTTAGTGTACTAAACCAATCTGTAAGCCATAAATCCCAACCTCACCACATAATCCAAAGGCGTGAACATATGTGCCAAGGATAGAAGTATCGCAACCTGCCGGTTATCGCTCAATCTGTCCAACACCGGGCCAGTATTAACATGTAATGGAACGAATTCTGAGCTAAATGTCCGCAGATACGCCATCTATTTGAGCACGCGCCGATTTGTTTGTTACACTAATTTGTATAAATGTATTGAGGGAACAGATAGCTGTGAACGCCAAGTTACTTTATTGGTGTGATTTATGTTCGATGAAAATGTTACGTTTGTAGAAGCAATATAGTTATTTGTTGTATGTTTTTGTAAATCACCGATAATTGAGGTTGCGGTTACAGATAAAGGTCGAAAATTTTGAGTAATATATATTTTTGAATACTTTTTGATGAGTTCCAAAAGTGAAAAAAGTACTTAGTTCGAAATCCTACTGTGTCTGTGTGGAAGGGACCTTTTTCCGTATACACCAACAGCAATGACAGGGACTAGACCCTTAATAAACAAGACTTAATCTACTACGTGAAGTGTTATGAACTTCATAGATATAATGTTAAGTATGAAGATATAACATACAAGGAACAATACTCGTATATGAATAAATAACTCATATAACATAAGCCATGCACTCTAACGAATTTGCTATTATTTCTAATATCAATACAAGCGATCCGAATGTCTCGGTCAAGTAGAATAAGTGTCTCGCGAGTTCGCCGACTCGCGGCCGGGGTCGGGCGGAAACACGACAATAAATGGAGCAAGCGCGCGGCCGAGATAACGCGCGGGCGGACGGACGGACGGGCGGACGGGCGCGCCGTGATGTCACTTCCTTGTCGGCGCGTGCGCCGCTCTACTAACAGCGGTACGAGACACTAACGACTAGTTCGACACCCTATACCTCTTTATTCTCGCGCCCCTAGGGCCTAGGTATACGGTTTTTGAAAGGTGGTAAAGATTACAATTGGTTCGGTGTTTCACTTTTTAATGAGCAGGTTATGAGTCATTTAAAACTGTTCATTTACAAACCAAATGTATATATGACTATTTTACTATTTAGACGCTGTCTTTTTTTAATTGAGCTAAGCAATGTATTAAGATTTATTTCTAAAGTATAGTAATATTCGCTTGTAAACATTATCATAAGTTTTATCTATTAAACTAACCCAAGAAATGTGACCTACAGCTATTACTTAATTAAAAAACATTAAGTTATATAAAAAATAATAAAATCGAAATGTTTCTCTTATAACTTGTACCACTTTACAACTCTAGGCCGCGCCGCTTCCGTCATACTCCTAATTTATTTGCAGTCGTGTTGAACTCTATTCTCAATTGATAAGGTTCATTTTGCAACGTCTGAGAATCTGAGATTATATTGTAACTTTTTCACCGGGCGGCGTTCAAAAGAGTTCAACGGGGTGCTCTTTGATATGCCCTCGTTTGTTTTTTGAGTATTGCGATATTATTTAATTTAAACTATTTGAGCTAGAACATTTGCTTCAAAAATGCTGGTTTGACACTAGACTGAGGTACGAGAGGTCGTGGGTTTGTTTCCCAGACGGGGTGAAATATTTATGATCATAAATGGCGTGTCTCTGTTCTGAGTGTTTATGAAACCAAACAATTTTTCATATGACATAAAATTTGGATCCTAATCTGGATAGAGTTATATCTATGATAATTGTATATATGTAATTATATCAAAATGAATGTACTGGCATCTAATATTTTAATATGGAATTCTTGGAATACGACAAAAAATCAAATGTATGAGTACCTACAAACATATGTATATAGTAGATTTTAAATTTCAATACATCTTATTTTTAAATAATTTTCACGTATAGGTACTTATATAATACGATCATTAAACAATTCTGAATGGTTGGTTTTTAAGCCGCTTTGGTATGCATCCTTATACGTATAGGAAATACGAAGGTCTTGTCCTAATTGTGGCCATAGGTACAATACGTATAGCAAACGAACACGTGTAAGTCCAACGAGAGCGCGCACAACACGGGACATCACGCGGCGATCGGATCACGATTTCTCAGAACCTTGATGACAGTTCAGATCGCCCTGATATATCATCGCGATGAGGTTCGCAACCTTCTTTGTTGCTAACTGTTTTTTTATGCCAGCTATTAAAAAAAAAGTGAATTATATATAGTTTTTACGACTGCCTCATGATCTCAAGTATGTGCCGTTCGATCTAGAGATCCCCGGGTCATGAAAAGTGTTATTGTGATTTTCTATTAGGAAATTCTCAGTAGCAGCATGGAGTCTGGAAATGTGCCCGAAAAACGGCAATAGGCTCGCCCCTTATTACGGGGTATTATACATCATCATCATCATCAGCCTAAATACGTCCCACTGCTGGGCACGGGCCTCCTCTACAACTGAGAGGGTTTAGGCCTTAGTCCACCACGCTGGCCTAGTGCGGGTTGGCGGACTACACACCTAAGAAATTCTAAGAATACATATTTAACGTTAAATTGTATTTCGGAAATTAAAATCATTTTATTTACTACTGTAGTAAGCATAGTATACATGTTACCTTAGCACTCAGAAAAATCTTTCTTAGAAAAATACCTTTATGTAAAATCTGAGATATTACCTACTATACATGTAGTCAAGCTTGGGTTGCCAAATTATTTTTAAGGTTTGTTTGCATTGTGTTAAGTTCCACGAAATAGGGGACGAGCATATTGCATTTTTTTAATATTTCCAGAATTCCCGCTGTTTCTAAAAAAATTCAATTGGAAAATCCCAATAGACAATACTGCCTGACCCGGGTAATGAACCTGTAAGCTCCATAACACGCTGCACTCATAACCTCGCGGAACCGACGGGATAGTCTTATATACATATATATTTAGTTTCTATGAGTAAACAGTCTGGTTGAAACAAGATGCACCTGTTTAGCGTGCGTGGGATATGTTTGGCGCGATAGAAGACAGATAGACGGATGAAAGATACCTCGGAATCAAAGTGAACGTAATTCTAATTATTTTTGAATACGATTGCGATATTTCCGTGTGTGTTTATTATAAAAAGTCCAATGCATTGCATAATTTTACCAAAAACATCTGTTTTTATTAGTTGCACATACATATTATGTATATGTATGTATATCGTTGAGTTTCATAATCAAAAGTCTCTGTATGTATCGTTTTTATTATTTTATACGCGAATATATTTTTAGTTATATTTCAACATGTATAAAGTAGAAAGGAATTTGTATTTTTTTGTATAGATGTATTTTTTAGATACTTTGGAGATGCCTATCAAAAAATGTTAGGATTTTTTCTTTATGATATTATAGGACAAAATCAATAATTAAACTTGCAGAGCTGTTCGCAAACATCACTGCTTTGCTCAATATTGAAAAGCTTTATAAATCTAAAGTACAAATCGTGCCAAATGTTGTGAACCGTGGCGTGGATGTGAGTGAATCGCGGCCGTATCGGATTGCATTACAATCAGCGATCATTATTTTAAATATTTGCTCTCACTGCTCAAAGTACGAATGTTCAAATCATTTGCACTCTTAATAACTCGGAATTGAAGGAGTCATTTTATTAACTTTCAAGAAATCACATACTTACGCACTCACCTGTATTCCCCGAAGGGGTAGACAGAGGTGCATTTCTGCATCCACATTTAGCTAAATATTATTTATCGACCTCCATAATAGGGGGCGAGCCTGTTGTCGTTTTTTTGTCATATTTCCGAACTCCGAACTGCAACTAAAAATTCCCTAATGGAAAAACCAAATTTCCCGACCCGGGAATCGAACCCCGAACCTCTAGATTGCACGGGTCCATGGGGCATTCAACTCTCAAGTAAAAGCTATGAATTATGAATATATTCTTATGCTTTCCAATGATTTACAATACAATCGTCATATTGAAAGTTATTACACCCAATAGTCATCCCCAAATTGACTTTTCATTCTGACAAACGCACAGAGCAGAATTTATTTACTAATTGTACATATATCTTCAAAAAAAATGACTTCTTGTAGGGTCGAATTAACAGCCTCTCGTTGAACTAGGTGTGGTAGATTAAACAAATCACTTATATTGCTAACCGAATGTTTTAGATTTCATAGCTAAATATATTTTTGATTGCTTCGAGTATAAAAGCAAAGTTTTCTACATTCTATATGCACATGAAAACAAAATTTTACTGTTATATCTACATTTATCCTGTATACTTTACTGCCTCGTGGTCTCGCGGCACAAGTATGTGCCGTGCGATCTGGAGGTCCTGGGTTCGATTCCCGGGTCGGGCAAAGTGTTATTGGGTTTTTCCATTAGGAAATTCTCAGTAGCAGCACGGAGTCTGGAATTGTGCCCGAAAAACGGCAATAGGCTCGCCCCCTATTACGTGGGACTGATACATACCTGGCGAAATGTGGGTGCAGAAATGCACCTCTGCCTACCCCTTCGGGAAATACAGGCGTGAGGTATGTATGTATGTACTTTATATCTTCCCCTTTGGAGGAGTGATTTACAGTTAATACAAAACACAGTTACGCGTACACATGACATTTCTTCACAACGACCCCAACGACCCGAGGTTTTTGCGCCGCCAATAATTGTGCGGAGTTTAATTAAAAGTGAATTAACAATTCATGAGTCGACGGGGCATCGGTGACGTGCTGTGTGCGTTTGTAGCACTGTGCAAGTACTGTTAGAATTGTGAACTGGCAAAAACATCGAGTCACCTGTGGCTTCGGGAGTGACAAATGACTCACCCAGCAACGCTTGTCAAGTTATGGTTTTGCCTATTTTGGGAAAGGTATTGAAAGAATGGTTTTATGTTTTAATAATGATGCTTTGGACATCGCTCCAGGATAAAAATAGGGCGATCGTCGCTGTGTATGGATCTGAGATGAGTTGTGTATTGTGAATAGTTGCATAGAATTGTATAAGTCTATATCTTGTAGAAGATTGCTACAGACCAATGATGTTTATACGTGGAATTAAAAAATAGACGATACGTTATGAATCATGTTTTGTGAACAGATTTTTAGATTGTCTTAATAGGAAATGTAAGTATCTAGTTGAAATATCTCTATTTTTCGGTAAAATAATTTTAATTGCTGTGTATGAACCTTGTCATTGATGAAGGAAGATCATAATGTAGAAAAGATGGTACTTGTTTTTATAATTGCTTCCAGAATCTGATTTTATTCTATTGATTAATTATCATTTTCATTAATTTATATCAATTATATTGTAATTAAATTACGTCCTCTTCTCTCCACAGAACATATGTTTGTGTTCAAACTTAATCCCGGTCTTAAACACGAGTATTACTTGAGTCACATCACCTTTGACCTTTTACCAACGTTGTTTATTGTGGCTTCATGTGCTCTGTCACATTAGCAACAATGATATGTATCTCGACGTGTTAACCCGTGTTTAATAATTTATGCGGCGTTATGACATCTTAATCGTAGTTTCAAATAGCTGAGGTGTTGGCCCTTTGTACAACATATAATCACATTAGCATTTTCATAAGGATACCGTGGATCTATCATATTTAAAATGATTTATTTAATATTATTATTATTTGCTTCCAAAACAATCATTAGTACATAATATAAAAAAAATGCAAATTAATCTTCGTTTAAATTATATGTAAATGTTAATTAGTTGCTTTTAGTGTTGCCGTTGCATGTAAGTTCTATTTTATAAGTTGATCTATGTATTCATTTTAAAATTTAGTCTTTTAAGAGAAATTGAATTGTATGTTTCCCAAAGATAATAAAATAAAAAATAAAATAAAATTACATTTTCTCACACTGCTATCTTCGAGAGGAGTGATCGGCAACCTTTTGGCAGGCACGGGCCGCAATGTGGCAAAATAAACTAAAGGCGGGCCCGCATTTGTGATATTTACCCTAGATTCTACGTAATACCTATGTATAATTGGTTATATCACATAGAAAAAATGAAAGTGCTAATTAATGCTAAGATTCACAGGCCACAAGTGTGGCCCGCGGGCCGCGGGTTGCCGACCACTGTTCTAGAGGGTAGGCAAAGATTTATTTCTCAGCATACATTTTACTAAAAGTTTGTTTATGTCCCACATCACAGTTCTATTTAAATCGTATTTCGATTACCATAGGATGTTCTAGTCTAGTAGATGTTGATTAGACCTTGGAAAACAAGTTGTCTATAAATTTCGCAATGCAGATTGCTTAAATAATATTTTTATCAACTGAAAATACGAAGGAGGTTCGAAATTCGACGACTTTTTTCACCCATTTTCCCGATCAAAAAACTAAACCGACTCTCAAAGGTTTTCACGCCAATTGATGGATTAATCCATCAATATTCATAGAGCGATTGCGGATAACGAAGTGCAATTTAAGGTTTTCCGCGCTTTTTCGGCGAATGTTTAGATTAATTTGAAAAACTCGACGTTCCGGCCAGTAGCCGTGTAGTTTTGTGAATCGAGTTGGGAGCTTTGATGGTTTTAACGTCTAGCTAGCGACTTTATTTATTTATTTATTTATTTATTATTATTTATTATTTATTTATTTATGGGAATTAATGTTGTTTTAGTAGCAAGAGTCTTTTAGTATCCGCCCTGTGGTTTGGGGGCGTAAGAATACCGCCAAGGGATCCCCCTACCTGTCGTAAGAGGTGACTAACAGGGGTCAAGGGAGTGCTGGGCGTACTGCGGGGGCGGTACGCCATGGCTAAAAGCAGTCCCAAGATGTGCGGCAGAGAGCGTGGCCTCGTGACTGTCGCGGACGTTTCCAATAAGTAAGCGTCCAAAATAGGGTGAGTGGAGGGCATCTCAAGCCCTCCCAATTTTGTGGAGTCCATGATTGGACGAAGCGCCGGGTGGCAGCGGAAATTAATGCAGTGTTTCTCGCCCTGCGATGCCGTAGACCGCCCCAACTCAGGTAAACGGACAATTGTTCCGCGCGCCGAGTTGGAAGGCCAGAGACCCTGACATACCCCTTCCGCCCTCCCCCAAGGTACCGAAAGGGGAGCTTAAGGCGCATTCCTCTCGTTGAAAAAAAAAGGGTCTTTTAGTATATGTATGTACGAAAGCACTTAAAATCTATAAGAACTAATTGGTAACATTATTGCCCTTTCAGAAAAGTGGTCGCTAAGATGTAGTGAATCTGCCTTTTTTTAGAAAATTGATTAAGTAATAGTTTTACGGTCACATTTGTTATGAGTAAGGGTTCTGTTTTCCCAAAATGCTCGAGTCCTTATCTCTACCTACTATACAACAAAATCGTTTTCAATTGCGTACCCTTGCATATTTAGAACTGGTATATTTATATTTCGCGAGCTTTGTAACTAAACGCTATTGAATGTGCTAAAATCAATAGTCATCGTTATTAGAGGATCGTGGGACGCAGATGGGCTTGTTCCTCAATCCCACTACTGGGAACGGTCCTACCCTACGGTTGAGAGGAATTATGCCTTAATCTACATTGGCCTAAAGCAATTGCTGCTGAAAATGTCAAATGTCAGTGTTCTAGGTTGTATTAATGAAAGATAACTCAATATATCTTTAGTAAAGTACATCTCTGGTGTTTCATAAATATGAGAGTATTTTTCGTACACTCAACTTCGCAACAAATATTCGTCAAACCTTAATTAAGTGTAAAGTTTCTCACGCCTCACGACCAACCATCAATCTCGATAAAAAATATTTTCACAAATTGCCAATAATGATGGTCAAACATTTGGCCCAACTGTTAATGCGTCCCTTGACAAGTGGCCACATAAACTGCGCATGACATTGCTCGTGTATAATTTGCGCGCGGTGACGATTGGTCGCTAATAAAAATAAACTTTAAATTGCACCTGTGGCTTTTTATATTTCTTTAGGGTTCAGTAAAAATGTATAAACTCTTATTTTAACATTTTCGTGCCAAAAATCTGCTATTTGATCGTTGGGAAACGAGCTAAAGAAAAGCTTATATTACTTATAAATGTGAAATTTTGTAAGTAAAGTTGTTTTGATTTTGTTTGTTAATAACGAAAAGACGACATATTTTTGACACAGAAATAGTAAATCAACAAATATTAAAAGAATCTTAGGTTTTTTTCTCAATCGTTTATTCCGTGGATTTAATCTGAAATTAAGGTACGCAGAGGCTAGTAAATTATGATTTGGAGATCGAAAGTCCTTCGTTATGCAACAACCTGACCAAATATTGTCGATATACAAACATAATCTCGACTAACAATAACGAAGTACAGCATAAAGCTTGCCAATTTTTTATAATACATGCAAATCTCATGAGACTTTTTATTTTTACCGTAATCAGCTTACCTTTCTAGCGATCTTCGCCACGTTGCAAATCCTGCCGTCTAGCCTTAAGGCTACCTCCTCTTTATGATTATAGAAAAGTTATCATTATTCATCGTGTTTACGTTAACACTATTCAATTAACAGATATTTTAAAGGCACATTGTTCTATCCATGTTTGATATTAGTTTCCGAAATAGGCGGGTGCGAATTCCAAATTAAGCTTTCATGTTTGGGCAATTATATGTGTAAATTAATGACCAAATTGTCTAATTAAATGAATGTTGGATTTAATGCTTTTGCCAGTTTATTGCGTTACTACTATACTTAAACATAATACCAGCATTAAAACCGCCAAATATGTATAGGTACAGATTAAGAGGGTTTTACATTTTTTAGAACACCGCTTTGGCCATTTCGACGTTCTAATCAAAGTAAAATACCCATAGAGTTATTTACAACATCTCGTAAATTATCACATTGTACTACAGGTTGGTTGGTGGACTAAGGCTTAAACCCTCTCAGTTGTAGAGGAGGCACGTGCCCAGCAGTGGGACGTCTATGGGCTGATGATGATGATGATGACTACAGGTTGTCTCTGTATTCAATATCTATTCAAAATTATTTTTTCATTTCTGTCAAACTTTACAAAAAAACCGTATTATTTTAATACCGGGTACGACTAGAACATTGTACGGAATACTGCGTCGGTCATAAATTCGCGCTTGATAAGTTTTTGCATAGGACAATTTGCGTTGATGTAAGTAATTCAAAAAGACCATTAAATTTGATGAACACTATTTATAACACATTAGTTCAAATATATGTGACGATTTTGCTATATTGTTCGATTTAGTATTTTAACTGACTGCCTCGTGGTTTCGCGGTACAAGTATGTGCCGTGCGATATAGAGGTCCTGGGTTCGATTCCCGGGTCGGGCAAGGTGTTATTGTGTTTTTCCATTAGGAAATTCTCAATGGCAGCACGGAGTCTGGAATTGTGCCCGAAAGGCGGCAATAGGCTCGCCCCCTATTACGTGGGACTGATACATAACTGGCGAAATGTGGGTGTAGAAATGCACCTCTGCCTACCCCATCAGGGAATACAGGCGTGAGTTTATGTATGTATGTTAGTATTTTAAAATAGACTTTTATATGCAAGTACGAGGTAACAATTTCAGTTAAAAGGTTTTATTCCGTGGATCATTTCCTGACTTAAGTTGCTATACGAGTATATGTATTATACATTGAATAACGACCTGTGTTTCTTTATTCATACTATATAGGGTGTATTCAGACCGTGATCGGATACTAAGGCAGGTAATAGCTAAGGTGATTACGAATCCATTAGCTTTAAAAAAAAACGACAAAAAATAAAAAAAAAATGACGTAGGTATACCATACAACCATAGGTATTAAATGTATGTGTTTGTTAGGAAAACGTCAACATTTTTATTTTGTATTCCCGAAGGGGTAGGCAGAGGTGCATTTCTGCACCCACATTGCGTCAGGTATGTATCAGTCCCGCGTAATAGGGGGACGAGCCTATTGCCGTTTTTCGGGCACATTTTCAGACTCCGTGCTGTTACTGCGAATTTCCTAATGGAAAAACCCAATAACACTTTGCCCGACCCGGGAATCGAACCCAGGACCTCTAAGTCGCACGGCACATACTTGTACCGCGAGACCACGAGGCAGTCAATGTGGTTTTTTACATCAATGTGTTTGTAACCATCGTAACTATTACCTGTCTTAGTTTTCGAATACGGTCTGTTTAGACACTGTAGATAATGTTATCACCAAAATGCACGCCCGTTATTTCATACTCAAAGGTGACTTCGGCGTGGTTCTACTAAATTTAATGTAGGTATGAAAAAAGCAGTCAAAACCTTTGAATTATTACGCCCTCCACAAAACTGGTCCAAGTAACGTTACGTGGTGCAGTATCGGGGATCTGGACACGAATGACACTCGTTTCGCAATCTTATCGATTAATTTTCAGGACAATGCGCAGTGTGACCACACGTCTCTGTTATCGCTGGACGCTTTTAATGGTAACAGTTCATGCTCCAGTGGTATAAAAAATCCACTTAAATATATACTGTACAAGTATGTGCCATACGATCTAGAGGTCCTGGGTTCGATTCCCGGGTCGGGCAAAGTGTTATTCGGTTTTTCCATTAGGAAATTCTCGGTAACAGCACGGAGTCTGGAAATGTGCCCGAAAAACGGCAATAGGCTCGCCCCCTATTACGTGGGACTGATACATACTTGGCGAAATGTGGGTGCAGAAATGCACCTCTGCTTACCCCTTCGGGGAATACAGGCGTGAGTTTGTGTATGTATGCCACATAAATATATGTACTAGTGTTAATCTGCAAGGTCGTGTACCGGCAAGCGCAGCGTTGGACGTTTACCCACAAGGTGGACTGACGATATAATAAAAATCGCGGGAAGCCACTGGATGCAGGCCGCTTCCGATAGAGTACTTTTTAAGTCTTTGGGGGAGGCATATGTCCAGCAGTCGACGTCTTGCGGCTGATGATGATGATGCAATGCAGATTTTGATTCCCGGGTCGGGCAAAGTGTTATTGGGTTTTTTCATTAGAAAATTCTCAGTAGCAGCATGGAGTTTGGAAATGTACGCGAAAAACGGCAATAGGCTCGCCCCCTTACGTGGGACTAATACATGCCTGGCGAAATGTGAGTGCAGAAATGCACCTCTGCCTACCCCTATGCCTAAATTTAAGAGACCTGCTACACTGATATCTTCATGGACTGTGTGTCAAGGCGTTAATAAACGAATCTGTCGCCGGGAGAAAGTTCGCAGATTTATCCACTGATGCGCCGCGAGTTGCAACCTGCTTTATGTAACATGGCGACATTCGCTTATTTTGCTTCATAATAGCTTTCCGTATTAAATTGATAACAATCACTGCATTTTTTTCGTATAAGGCGTCAGGTTAGGGTACGCAGCTGTGTGTTAGGAAAATGAATAAACCCGACTTGGGTTAAATTAATTTGTTTTTTTAATTTCCTTAATGTACCGAGAAAGCTTTCCGAGTGATCGGAGCCTTGTTGTTGTGAGAACGTAAATTTTCTGCCTGATTTTGAAGCCTACAAAAGAAATACAGTTTCTTAATGTGGGTTTAAAACAATGGATGTGAAAAAGCCTGAATTTATTTGTTATAAATTATTATTTTAGTGTTTCATTCATTTGTATTAAACGCAATACATTCTGCTGACCCCTCCTGAGTCATTGTGATAGTATTACAGCATCGTCAACCGTTACGTGATCTGTACGTAAATAATGCATGATTCAGAACATTCCAGAATATGGACGGTGTCACGTTGCCGACTGTTATTGTTAATTTGGACTGAATTTATTTAAAATCATTGCTATAATAAGATTGTGGTATGAGCATGTCTTGTTCCGTTATGGGCTGTGACCTCTTGTTGCTGTATAGAATTTGTCATAATTCTATAAAATTGACTGAAATTGTCGCGTGATTTTACGGTTTCTTGTGTCAGTTCCATAGATTTTATAAGTTTTTATAAAGATTTCGCCAGAGCACATTTTTAAAATACGTGTGACTGCTGAGAATTTCTTTAAGGAAAATCGCAATATATTTTCCCAAATCGAAACCCAATCCGGAAATCGAACTCGAGACTTCTTGGTCGCACTACATACATTTGTAGCGCGAGACCACCAGGCGGTCCTAGGAAATTGTTATCTAAGCAAATAAACTGCTATTATTAAGCGAAGGTTATTAAAAGCTCGAAGTATTAAAGGTTGTAAGTTAAGATAATGCAAGTACAGTCGTGTTGCGGGGTCTCTGTGCGCAGTGATTCACGGGTCAGCGGTCAAGGGTACTCTTGTATTGTGGACTTTGTAACATAGGTATATCGTAAAAGTATATATAATCGTATGTATTACATTATTATACTGGCGTTAAATCGTACGCAGTAGATGTTTTCAACGCAAGCTTTTTTTGGAGAAAATAAAATTTAATTTAACTAATATTTTAAAATCAATGAACTTGTTTTGTAAATATATAAAAATATTAATATAATATGCCCGAAAAACGGCAATAGGCTCGCCCCCTATTACGTGGGACTGATACATACTTGGCGAAATGTGGGTGCAGAAATGCACCTCTGCCTACCCCTTCGGGAATACAGGCGTGAGTTTATGTATGTATGTATAAAAATATTTTGTATAGCGTACTAATTACATTATTATATACCCATTAGGCGCTTATGAAGATAGGTCGAAACTGAAGCATTCTTGTCGAACTAGTCACAAAATAAATATGTGCCTTGTATGTCGCGTTCAACACTACATATTTATTATTCTTAGGAACTTAACCGACTAGGTGATATATGAAATAATATTCTCTTTAATTATGAAAACGTCGAAGTTTTCTTACAAGAGCAGTTAACCCCTTGCGATGACTGAAAGGAGCTAATCGCAACAGTGTGTGAACGAGCGATGCGGGTCGCGAGGCGGCGCACTGCGGAGGCGCTAACTCGTAAGGCAATCATTTTAAAAGGCAAACAGCTCTCGTTGTGTGTTCATGTGTAAAACAATTACTCCTCTCGTTTGGCACTTAGCTCGATTTATCCTTCAATTAGCGTATAACTCGCTCGCCAGTGGTGGCGGTTATAAGCGAAGGCGATCGGATTCTTTTTTATTTTCTTGGAAGTGATTTGGGTGTCTAGCTGTTGATCACCAATAGTATGATCAAAGCGTAAAAAGTGTACTCATAAATTGTCGATTTTTGAGTATGTACAAAAGAGGAAAGAGAGTGAAGTGGATTATTGAGCCTTCGGTAATCTTATCCTAAAAACCACAGTGGACATGCGTCGGTTTTATATGAGGCGACTGTGTAGTCTCGGCTACGCCCAATGCTTGGTATCTACATACTATTCTGGCGAACTATACCACAATTTGACTATATTTAATGTTTTTTAAATTGCACATTCCATTGCTTGTTCTAAAATTTAAAATTACTTTCTCAAAATGGTTTTAACTTTGACGAAACTTATCTCCTAAAAAAATAAGTCCATCAATGTTAGTTTTCGTTCTGTTGATCCAAAATCCTCTTTTTCCTTCCTTATTTAAAAAAATCTTGTTGTTCAACCAGTGTCCGCTGTCGCCCATCTCTCGGCGTGATGGTGGCGTCAGCAGTGAGTTCAAACAGTGCGCGTGACGTTCCCATGCCCCGCCCACCGGCGAGTTACGTCGGCGGGCTTAATTAGCGTTAACTGTGTGCCGGCCAATCGGTTACTCTTGCTAATCACTTATTGTTTCATTCACTCGACTTGCATTGTTCTCCTCGTTGGTAAAAAATTGTGTTTGTTGAAAATTTCAATTATTGACTATATTTCTTACTACCCTACCTTGAAGATGATGGCATTGTCTGCCTGGCGTCTATTTATTGAAGTCTTTCATATTGACTTTTCGAAATCAACAAGGATTAAGCGACAGCCTATGACATTCTTTACCAGGTCTTATATTCGAATGAACATTCAATTATATTTGTACACCTTTTTTTTTTTTTTTTTTTTTTTTTACGAGAGGAAAGCGCTTTAAGCTCCCCTGTTCGGTACCTCGGGGGAGGCCGAAAAGGGGTATGTCGGGGTCTCTGGCCTTCCAACTCGGCGCGCAGAACAATAATTGTCCGCTTAGCTGAGTTGGGTCCCTAACCAAAATCCTACGCCAGCATACCGACTAAAACCTCTCGGTGACCATCTCGCGCATTTAGCGCGGTTTTGTGGCATCTCAGGGCGAGAAGCGCCCCAAATTGTCCGCCTCCGCCTAGCGCACCATCCGATTATGGACTCCTCCAAATTGGGAGGGCTTGAGATGCCCTCCACTTACGCTTTTTGGACGTTCACCTCTTGTGAACGTCCGCGACAGTCAAGCGGTCACGCCCTCTGCCGCAAATCTCAGGGTTGCTGCCACCGTTGTGTACCGCCCCCGCAGTACGCCCAGCCTCCCCAGTGGCCCCTGTTAGTCGCCTCTTACGACAGGTAGGGGATACCGTGGCGGAATTCTTACGCCCCCGATCCACAGGGCGGTTATTTTGTACACCTTGTTAGGGTTTCCACCATCTCCTTTCTTAAAGGAATGAAATGGCGGCACATCTTCGTGACGGCGCAATTTGCAAATGTTTATTATTAATCAAGTTGTGGCACGGTCTACATGGTCTAAGACTAATAAATCTACGTATTTACTTCTTACTATTATCGTAATTGTCCTAAGTAGTTTAGTTTTGTAGTGATGTGAAGTCCTATTTTTAAAATAAAATCTTAATTTATTAATAAAGTTACAACTGCAGCATTACATATTGGGACGTTTTAAAAATTAATACAAGATCTACGCGTATTATTCGAAAATGCATGCCTATTATAGGCTTATAAAATTTTCGCAATACGGTGTAAAATAATTAACCTTAGTAGATAGGACCACTTTTAACTGAACTAGAATTCATAATGATTATTAAAATAAATACACCCAACAATCACATTCATGTCTCGTGAGTCAGAATCAGAAACTACGAGAGACATGTCGTTCTCACAAACTCCTAGACCCGAAACAAATATTTGTGGATTAAATATTTGTCTTGGTGCAGGGATCGAACCCGCAGCCTCTCGTTTCGCAAACTGGTGTCTAGCCAACTGCGCCACGGGGCTGTCAAATTAGATATTAGATGTTGTTTACACTCTTCTGATGCACAGGATAGTTACGACAGCTGATGGTTACTGACTACAACAATGCACAACACCCACAAAGCAGATAGCATCGACAGTGAAATTAATAAGTCGGTATCGGCTGCTGTGTCACACGCGCCCCGTTGAAACGTAGGCAACTTACTAAACCAAAATTATTTTATTACAGTTATCATATAATGTTAGAAAAATACGTCAAAATACTTCTTAGGTGTGTAGTCCGCCAACCCGAATTAGGCCAGCGTAGTGGTCTAAGGCCTAAACCTTCTCAGTTGTAGAGGAGGCCCGATGGCTGATGATGATGATTATGATGACTCTTAAATAAATGCCATAGAAAAAAATACATGTTAGTAGAAACAATGTATAAAATTGACACGATTCATAACCTTCTTTATCTAAGTATCCTATTTTACGATTGCGAGAGGTAAAGTCTTAACTTATTAAATTAGATACAAGTTGAAAGTTTACAAAAAATTCCAGCTTCTGGACTTAAAGAAGCGATGCTATGAAAATTCAATAGATTTTCTGCATTGAATTTTCTTTTTAAATAGTTAAAAAAAATCTAACAAGAAAAAAGAAATATCATTAAACTCAAAGTCAGATTAGTAGTCTGTTATGTCTTTTTGCTTAAGAACGAGAAGAACAAGTAATACGCCACTAAACACTTTAATTACAATTTAATTCTCAAGTAAAATGGCAGTAATGTTTGTTTGTGCGTAGAGTGGGCCGCCTACACACTCGCGGTTAATGCCGCCTCTAATATGACGTTATTTATTAACGCGCAGTGTGCGCCGGCCTTATCTGGGTTAAGCTTTTGTTGGCGCACTTCGCTACGAATAAATAACAAGTTGAATTAGTTAATATGAAAGCTCGGAAAGACGGATTGGACCATTTTGAATGGGTCAATTGTTTGGACACCAGAATGGTTATGTCGAGATGAATAATAAGTAGTGATGTTACACCGCGACCATTCCGATTCGAAAATTGAAAGTATTTTTTATTGATGACTTTTGCCTAAGAACATGATTCACAGTCTATTTTTAGATGGAGTGATCGCAGTATTATAACATTTCTATGAGCAAACATTGCCTGGATATATGGCTTAGCTAAGTCAGTATTTGCTGACACGCTAACACCTATCAGATTTCTATTGAAATTGAGTAAACTTTTTGCTGAAGCACCGTGGCGCAGTTGGCTAGACACCAGCTTGCGAAACGAAAGGCCGTGGGTTCGATCCCCACACCTAGACAAATGTTTGTGTGTTCCACACATACATATTTGTTTCGGGTCTGGGTGTTTGTGAGACCGAAAAAGTCTCTCGTAGTCTCTGATACCCACGATATAGGACTTGTATCCTAGTGTGGGGTTAGAACATGTATGTGACCGTTGGGTGAATTAATAAAAAAAAAATAGCTTATTTATCATAACTCCGATTTATTTGTTACTTCCGTAGTCAATGCATTGAAACTAAAAGAATCTTTCCAATCCTATAATATCCTCATTAGGAACAAACACACGGTACGAATTAACAATCATTTCATTATTTGTTAATACCTTTTGAATCCGAGACCTTTGCAGTCTTCAGGCACTTTTATTAAATAGTTTCTTATTTCATCAAATAATCATCAAAACTGCACTTAAAATAATATTTAAACTAATTCCAGCACTAGGATCGCGTCGCTGCTCCACCTATAATACAATGACATTGTCCGGTGTATGTTAGCGCTTTGTTACCGAGGGAGCAGGCAGACAATGTTGAATGCCAACCTGTTTGTTGTTTACCTCTCGGTCCGTTAGCGACGTCCTTAGCTACCTTCGCCTACAGACTAGGTAGAGCAGTATATTCATTTTTTTTTTTTTTTTTTTTTTTATTCTGGCGCGGCAAAGTGACTCCACTGTACCTGATGGTAAGCACAGTGGAGTCCAAAAAATAATATCGACCAGCGAGAAACGATATGGTCACCCGCTGGTCGACACAATCATGCCGGCCCGCACAAATGCTTCTTCACGCTTCGCTTAAAGGATCCAGGATCATAGGAAGGAGGGAACACGTGAGCCGGCAAACCATTCCACAGCTTGATGGTGCTTGATGGTGCATTTCTATTTAATATTAGTGTATTTCAAATTGACGCTAATTGGATTGTCTACCGTTTAGAATTGAGCTGACATTTACGAAAAGTGTCTCCTATGCTATTTATTCAATGAAATAAGCAAACTAAATTTTAGGTGAGTCTAAGGCATTCTCGAAAAAATCATGATGTTTAATATATACTGTATACATATGTAAACATACCCTTTACCAGGTATGTTAGAGACTCAAGGAAAAGAAAAGTTTTTGTTTCAACTGTGTAGGTACATAGAAATATGAAGTATCGGGAATTTCCGTCCGGATAAATCCAATAACATTATGCCAGACTATGTAACCAAACAAGAACTTGAGGACCATTCTCGCCAATTTATACTGTGGGTCCAACAAGGAAGTTTATAATTTATATATTACATTTGGTTACGTCATGTTTCAAATCAATAAAAAAAATACTTAAATGCAGCAAAAAAATGCATCTCATTTCGAAATAGAACAATATTTAACGGTAGCAAAGCAAAATAAATATTATTTGTGAATCAACTTTCGTCTTATCTAAAACCGTATAATCTCCATAAAATTAAAAAATAAACACGCAAATTAAACGCGAACCGCGAAACCAGTTCTTTCTTGTTTTGTTAATATTGAGATTGTCAAGTGGCGTGGGTGTGGCGTGGGAGTGGCGCGCAAAAGGAACAACTTTTAAATTACTGTTTTTGTTATAAATCAAAATCTTGTGACCCGTGCGTCTTGTTTTGTTTGAAACGTTCGTTTGTGCATGAATCAGAACACGAAAACGACATCACTTTGTGTATTTTATGGTTATTTTTACCACGTGTCCGCGTTAAATGTGGGTTTTATTACAGTTAAGAAAAATTACATTATCCTCATCATAATACAATTTTTGTTCATTCATTTGTTGTTTCATCAACGCGAGTCTTATATCACGGTCATCAGAAGTTAGTTCGTTTAGGGCTTCTCCGTCTAGAAAATCAGATCTTGATTCGTTTGGTCTAATCTGGGCTCCATTAGCATAAATTCGGTGTTTTACAGAAAAGCTTCCTTGTTCCTAGGACTGCTGTTAGTCCTGTGGTATAAATGTGTTACTTGTGATCGAGAGGTCTTGGGTCAAAGTGTTATTTGGCTGTAGGCTCGCCCAATAATTTGTGAATCTTCAAAAACATAGCTGTGAAATGTGAGCGTAGAATGTGCGTCTACCTACCCTTTTCGGGGAGTGTGAGTAAAATAGATAAGACTTATGACTGATTAACGTCATTTTCATAATTTTCACTAAGGCCTAACCCCAGTTGTAGATGAGGCCCGTGCCCAGCAGTGGGACATATATGGGCTGATGATGATGAATGTCATTTTCTTTATAAAACCGTGCCACGAATGTAAGTTACGAGATATTTAGGATTGGTGCTGATCATTTGACACCTCAAGCAGATTCCAGTCACTAGGCATCAAGTCCATAGATTAGGTAAAGTATACGATAAATAAACAATTGAACAACGAGCGTTCTAGTCGCAGAACTGATTTCACTACAATCCTCATAAATCAAAACAAAAACAAGCTAACAAACAGACAATAAGCGAGATTGGCCGATACAAGCGTGCCCTGTGCCTCATCTGCGATGCTATCGGATTGTCTCAGCTCACTCGTTACACGCAAACAGCTGTCGCCGACTCCGCCCGCCATTGTGCTGTCATAATAATTATGTATCGCGAAGCGTTAAATACCAGCGAGATTATTCAGTTGCCACTTTGTCCGGCGGGAGCGCGCTTATCGCCGGCGCTCAAGTTAGTTCGCCATCCTTGGTCGCGATGTGTTTTTACTTTTGCCATTTATATTTAATTACATCATCATCATCATCATCAGCCCATATACGTCCCACTGCTGGGCAAGGACCTCCTCTACCATTGAGAGGGTTTAGGCCTTAGTCCACCACGCTGGCCTAGTGCGGGTTGGCAGACTACACACCTAAGAAATTCCTAAGAAGTTTTAGGTGTGCAGGTTTCATCACGATGTTTTCCTTCACCGTTAAAGTACGTGATAATTCATTGTGAATACACACATAACTTGGAAAAGTCAGAGGTGTGTGCCTGGGGTTTGAACCCGCGACCGTCGAGATTCTCGACCGCGTGCCCAAACCTCGAGGCTATCACGACTATATTTAATTACGCTGATGTTTATACATATTCACAAGTGTTAGAGTGGCGCCCGCGTTGAGGCTGACGTTTAGGACGTCCTGCCACGCGATGGTCCGACGACTTGAGAAAGGTGGCGGGTAGCGGATCAATGAGGCTGCTCAAGACCGGGATGGTTGGCGCTTACTTGGGGAGGCCTATGTTCAGCAGTGGACGGCAATAGGCTGAATATGTATTTACATTTTCGGTTTGATGGTGGAGGAAACCATGGAGATTGAGACTCAGTGCCTGATTTTGAGGGTGTATAAAATCAGTCTAGTCGTATTAGGTTAATGTTTGGTAATGATAGTCGTTCTGTAGAAATCACAAGATGTGATTATAATGCATATTATAGCTGGAAGACATATGATTATGTATATCTTGTGCTCGTATATACGTCAGAGATATGTTGAAGTATATCACATTTACAAACTATCACTACTAGGTAAAAAACACCGCCTCACAGAAATTTCTTGAACCTTTTCACTTCTGAGGCTACCTGAGTCTAACTTTACCTTCGGTCTCCTTCCTCGTTCTTCGAAAATAATTACAGGATACGCATTTTCTGTTATTTTTGTATGGATACAGGTGACAGTAATGTTAATGACTATTACTCAATTCCCGGACTGCAATAAAACAAAGCAAAAAACTTGTCTTGCAACAATCTTTTTCTAATCTGGTTCATTTTCGTTATAGTAGCAGGCTCTTTACCTCGATTTTGATAGCATTGGTATAGACAAATTAAATAGTAATTAATGCAAAGCGAAACTATGTATATTTTTACCAATTTTACACCTGCAGAATTGCTGTTAGAGCAAAAGATTTTTTTCCAGCAAAACATTTCCATGACGTGTTTATCCTTTACTCATGGAGTATTACAAACGATTTCGTTGAATCGTGGTAAAACACGGCATTATCTGTATGTGCGGACGTACGGCGATGTCGCATCGCTGGGCAAATATTTGACATCCGCGCTCTCTTCCCGCCGAGTTTCCTTTGTCGCTCTGTAATAACATTAAGTGCTTCATTTTGCTATGACTGTTGGATGTTGTACATTATTAAGTACACTTACTTCGGCAGACGGTAAATTTTGTAATACAAATGGTAAATACGACCCTGGGTAATATTTTATTACTATTTTTATGAAGAAATGGAAAACCAAGTTGAAAAGATTTCGAATACCTTTTAGATGTAGTCGGGATTGCGGGTAGGTAATGTACTCGTAGCTTTGAATATTTAAATGTGAAAGAAACTACTTAACCTTTAAATATTTTATATTTTCTCCTGCTAAGACTTATCCTCTCTAGTGTGGGTCAAAAGATTTAATTTACTTAACAAAGTCTTTGTGGAGAATGTAATGCGGATTCCCATAGGATTATGTCTTAGTATTTTAACTTCGTCTATTCCGACCTCAATTAAGCTAGACTTATATCTTATGTATCGTCGTCGTATTTTTCGTCGTATTTCTTACTTGACTATATTTACCTCAATATGGTTGACTTTGGTTGACATTATATCCAACATTGGTCCGACTTGGTCGTCGACTCGTCAGCACGCGCAAATTTAAGAACTAAACAGAATGAAATAGTTACTGTAATGTTCTGAAGGGTACTGACCGAAATAGTCCCATGGGCCCATAGAACTCCCCGTAGTTAGTTGAAAAATGCACCTCACATAGGCAGATAACTGCACCCGGCCATGGTTGCTGTTATCTGCGTCGTGTCGGCCGATCGGACGATTGTTGTCCAAAGGCGCCGCTTTCGGCCAACGCTTTGAGCCCGCCGCGCACGCTTAGTTTTGATGGTTCTACGTCGGAATTTTTAATGTTAGATTTTTGCTGCTGAGGTTGGGTTTTTTAGAGAAATATGAAATTAAATAATTATTTTTAATATATACATAGTTTTATATGCATAGCTGGCATTGTATTTAACATCAATGGGTGAGTGTTTCTTGACGCTTTGCCGCAAAAACCCGTCATATTTTGCTGCAAAACGTAATAAGAAGTCTAGCACAGTCTCTTTGTCTCTTAAGTAGCCAAAATAATCTCAATAAACGAAACAAAAATTATTTTACAGTTTGGCAGATTTAAGTCATTGTTGCTACTCAAAACAATACAATCATTCAATAAGGATACAGTTTGCTCAACAACTTGACTACGAAACGTATTACCCGCGAGCTACAATATCAATATTAATTAATCCAATAAACACACAGACATACCACACACAAAGTCCCTGCACATGGTCACAGGCCATTCGCCACCCCGGCTGGCTACCGCGTGGCCCATTTATAAGGCGCGCCGTGGCATCGCCCACCCATTCGCCGAGAATCGAACCCGTGCTCGCAATTAAATGACGCCCGGGGACCTCGCGGCCGATACTATCTGTTTGACCTCAAGCCGCCTGCGGTGATGCGCTTAAAGCACCATTCACACTGGCACTAAACAAACATTGGAAATAATATTTTGTTAGGATATTTCGCAGATTGTAGTCAACTAGATGTTAAATAAATGCACTCAACAATTATTGTCTCGTCCCTCCCCCTGGGTTGGCGGGAAGTAGAGCCATAAATAGCTTTCCCCTCGAAAATAAAAGGTATCAGAAACTACGAGAAGCTTTTCCGTCTCACCAACATCCAGAGCCATATGAAAATATTTGCAATGTCTATTTATATCGGTAATAAGTAGTGATGGCCTAAGAATTCCTAAGAATAGGATTTAGGTCTCACGATGCTTTCCTTCACCGTAAAGTAAGCGATGATTCATTGTAAATTCACACATAACTTGGAAAAGTCAGAAGTCAGAAGATTCTCGACCGCGCGCCTAAACCCCGACGCCATCACTAATTAATTTAATTAAGAAGAGTATACCCAACTAAACAAATTGTGACTCTCGATACAAAGTAAAGACACACATACATAAACTCACGCCTGTATTCCCCGAAGGGGTAGGCAGAGGTGCATTTCTGCACCCACATTTCGCCAGGTGTGTATGTATCAGTCCCACGTAATAGGGGGCGAGCCTATTGCCGCTTTTCGGGCACATTTCCAGACTCCGTGCTGTTACTGAGATTTTACAAAGTAAGGAATATATTGACAACAGTGCGAAGTGTTTTGCATTCCATATTTTACTCAAGTGTTTGTCGATTTTGCATAATTTTATCTCGCAGTAACCAGATACGCTCTTACCGCGATATAACTCGAATAACGGAGTTTAAATAGAAAATCACATTTTCGCGACATCCAACGGGCTACTGTATTGTTACATTGTATGTTAGGGCTGGTATAAAATATATAATAAACTAGCTTTTGCCCGCGACTCCGTCCGCGTAGACTACAGGGTTGGGTTTAGAAAGAAAATAAGTTGTAGTCTATTTTACTCGACAGAGTCCCATTTATGTCCATATCAAACATCATTTATATTTAATCAACAGCCTAAAAAGTAAGTTTCAAGCTTCCATACAACCTTTAATCCCCCCTTTCAGCCCCTTAAAACCCCTTTTCCGGGATAAAATGTAGCCTATGTCCTTTCTCAGGGTCTAAACTATCTGTGTACCAAATTTCATTTAAATTGGTTCAGTAGTTTTAGCAGGAAAGCCAGACAGACAGAGTTACTTTCGCATTTATAATATTAAGTAAGGATAAAATGTATACTGCCATACGTAAGTATTTTCAGGTGGAAACATTAGGTCCTTTTTGAAAGACATTGCGAGGATGGAAGTGTTGGAAGCGTGATTGGAGTTTGAGTAATGAAGAATTTTTTATTGCTTACAAAGTATTGGAGAAAAATCAACCAAAACGCTTTTTGATCATACATTTTGTATTTTACATGCAGTATTCATTTTTTTAACATTTATTGTTTTGAGACAGAATACTCAGAAACAAATCCAGGGCTGCTACAAAGAGTTACTGGCAATTATCAAGCAGATACCAAGAGATTTAAATGATACAGCCCTAAAGTTATAAGTGGAGCTATCTAGTGACCCCCCTGACCACGGCTAACTTAGCTCTGAAATATGGAGCCAAAGAAATTGGTTCTGTACGCGACGGATAATTCCCGATGCTCGCCCTTTGTGACTCACGCCCTTTACTTGTTTGTGTTCCTCTATAACCGAGGAATTTGGATTTGGATGTTGTTCCAATAGCTTGAGTATCCTAGTAGGGTGTAAAAACAGTTTATAGTCTGCTACTTACGCAAAATAAAATTAATTTATAATATCTAAAAGGAAATATAATAAAAAAATTAAGTGTTTTTTTCTGCCTCGTGGTCTCGCGGTACAAGTATGTGCCGTCGGATCTAGAGGTCCTGGGTTCGATTCCCGGGTCGGGCAAAGTGTTATTGGGTTTTTCCATTAGGAAATTCTCAGTAACAGCACGGAGAAATGCACCTCTGACTACCCATTCGGGGAATACAGGCGTGAGTTTATGTATGTATGTTATTTTCGATTTATGAAAAATTCTCTTTTAAATACAATGTCAGTTAGCTAGTCATAATTGAGTCCATTTAGACTCTTCACAAATTTTCGTGAGGAAGTTGTCTCTAGCCAATTGATACTCAAGCACAATTAAGTCTTTTTCGTTCAATGACATAATGTAATTAATAAAAACGTAGCTTGGAAGTCGCAAGCTAAGATTTTAACATACAAATAAACCAACTAAAATATTATCCACTTAGAATCTCATCCCATTATGAAACATGCGCTAAACGATACAGAGAACCGCTGCATAATAAAGTAATTCGAAGAGCCATAATCATATTCAACAATATTAATTTACAATAACACAAGCACGCGAGCTAATCACATTAATTATTAAACAATAGATATGTTTTCATATGCATCCCATTTCTTAAACCAAATGACTCATCTGCTGAGCAGGCTTTAACTGAAAACACGAAGTATTGAGCTTTACCACATTCACATTCGTCAAACAAAAATCAACCTTAACGTATCGCTTATAAATAACAAATTTGTTAGGTTAAAATTCTACGCATAAGACTTTTTGCTTGGTTGGTTGTATTCGAGCAAGTAATCTCGTATACTTCTCAAAATTACAATGTAATTTGGACTCTGAACGGCTAGACTAAGGTTGAAAGTCGCGTGTATCAGTGAGTTGGTTTGGTTAATGCACTGATACAAACAGCTAGTTTTGACTCCCGGGGTGGCTTGTACAATGTACGCGCGCGTGACACCGCTCTATTTACGACGGAGAACGACGCACGGACCCATAAACGTGTGATGGGGCACCAGGAATAAGGAATAAACAGGATTTTCTTATAGGTTATATACCTGAAAGAGATTTGTTGCCAAATGCATAAACTCAATATACAAAGCCCTGAAACTATGTTGTTTATTAAAGCTGTTGTAAAATAGTCACTCTGACTATTCGGAATATTATTTTTATGGCCTAAGCGATAGGTATCGTGTGCAAACTCTTGTAACTTATTATTATGAATTTTACATTTTAATTACGATGGTCTCTATTTGCGTGGACACGAATATTTTCCAACTAACTCGTTTAAATGCTATGAAAATAAATCAGTCTTTAATAAATATAATTAATTATTTAATGATATAAAAGTCACAATCATTAACTCTACGAAAGCCTTCTCAAAAATCTGTTTTGAATTCCCCTATTCCTGTACCGCGTCACACTTGCATTTGACTCATAACACGGGCACACAGTGGTATTGTATGCCATGTCGATACTATTAACGGCCCGATTTATATGCCCTTATAGTGGGCACTGGGCGCCCACAGCTGGATTTTGAATAATTATAAAAGGATGCGCCTGCGCACCGATTTATTCAGTCGCCGCACACTTGCTTTATTGGCGGATTTGAATGTCACATACTGTTTGTATTTCGTATTGTTTGCGGTGTGAGTGATTCGTGGTGAGGTTTGTAAGCTTAAGTTACAACAAGTTTGATGTCTTTTGGACCTATAGCCATAAATAAAAAATAACAGTTCAATATGGTTAAACTAAATTTATGTACCCGAAGTATATCGGCAGCAATAAATAAGTTAATTATGTAGAAAAAATAACACATGATCAAACTATACTACTGTGTTGGACTACACTACGTTGGAGGAGTAAACTTCTTTTAGCTGATGACGATGATGATGATGATAATGATGATGATGAACTGAGCCCTAAACTTAGATGTTTATTGATACTGTTTTCGTATACAGTCTTTAGAGACTACCTTACCTACTGGAATAAGTTTTCTTTTTATATTCAGTGTTAAAAGTTATTTATGACGTAATTAATCAGATAGATTTGATACATTTACCATCATCAGCCCATATACGTCCCACTGCTGAGCACGAGCTTTCCTCACGATGTTTTCCCTCACCGTTAAAGTACGAGATAATTTATTGTGAATACACACATAACTTCGAAAAGTTTGAGGCGTAGTCCCTGGGGTTTGAAACCGCGACCTCGAACCCCATAAACCTCGAGGCCATCATTAGTTTTGATTCATTAGTATTGCTTTTATTGAAAATTTGCATCGATACAATATTTTCTTCAAACTCGGGTCTCAGGCTTTTCCTACTATTTCGCACTAAACCAATGAAGCGTAAACTTAAAAATTATTCAACTTTCACAGTAAATTTTACAATTATGGACAAAAGCACATAAATGTGATCGTAAATTGTTGAGAAAAAAAATCAATTTTATCAATTACAAGTTGCAACGTACATTGCGTTATAATACGTTTATAATTTCATCCCGAAACACAAATTAAATACACATTAATTTTGTGACTTTTCATATATTCATTTACCTATAGGGCCGGGTATTATAAAAATGAATTTAAACCTTATTACAACGTGTTAAGATTTAATTTATGAAGTTGATATGTTTTTTTTTTATTTAAGAAATTTCGCCGGTGGTCCTTGCTTGTAGCAAATGAGAAAGACGGTAGGGAAACTAAACAAAACAATCTTTATGCAAAGGCGACAATAAAAATTCCAGTCTACAAGCAAAAATAATGTTCTTCTTAATTTTTGAAAATCGAATTTGAAACTCGTTATTATTAGTAAGTTACCTCCTCCCTCCCTACTCCTCGGTCTTACAAAATTTGCTTAGTTCTAGTTGAAGTGCAGTAGAATTGTATAATTGATACAGCTACCTGTCACATACATAATTCTGACCCCATAATTAGATACAATTAAGTAGTAAATGCCAAAAACGACGAAATCCGCAAAACCCAGACCTGAGACAAATATTTATAGAACATACAAACATTTGTCTAGGTGCAGGTACAAACCCGCAATTTCTCAATTCACAGCCGGCTAACCTAACCGACTGCTCCACCGTAACTGTCCATTTAAGTCAATAAGATTTATGCTACTGTATAGTGTTACGCTGTGGAAAGCACTTCATTTATTACGTAACATGTAAATCGCGTGGCATTTAAGGGCCCTGGCAATTTTTCTTTGCGAATAAACGATTTATTGTTAAATAAATGCTAGAGATATATAAAAGTGTACAGTGTTTGTAATTGTTTTAATAATGATCGTATCTTTAAAAACAGTGATTGAAATTAAGTACCTAAACATACATACGTATATTAAGTATTTCCTATTTTATTTTCTTGCCTATTGAAATACAATTACATTTGACTTCAATTGGACTCCAAAAAGGTTGTTTTTCATAAATTGAAATTAATTAAAATTATTTATTTATTGAATCTGTAAAATGTCAAATACATCACTTAGATTCAGTCATTTCAAAATTTGGTTTACCACCCTGTTCGGAAGGCAGTCATCACTAGAGAAGAACGGGCAAGAAACTCTAGTGTTGCTCTTTTCCAATCAAGAGATAGTTTACAATATTGATACAAAAAATGAATTTCTCAAATTAGAGCAGCTCATTAATACTATCCCAGATTATTGTATTGAATATGAGAATAACATAGTCATCTTGAATGGAGAAACTGACATTTAACTAGGTTAAATTATAAATTTAAGTTTAAGTTAGGATAAGGTTAAGTTCATAAATACAAATAAGCAAAAATAGGCAGACCAGTCCACACAAACAGCACCCGTTCACGAGTATGACGCATGTGCCAGCCATCGGTCTCCTCAACCATTTCATAGGGAAGTGACCGACCCGACACACGACGCCGCCGTAAGCACAGACATTTCAGCGAGCATGACATACCTAATTGCTTACAAAGTACTAAACTAATAAGTAAATATGTATAAACAGCTATGTCCATTGAAGAAGACTCAGTCAGACTTGGGATTACAATAATTATTAATTAAACCCAAGCTTCGTTATCCTCCATATATTCTGAAATTGTATAATAGGCTTTGTTACATAACTGTCTCTTAGTAATTTCTTTAAATTTATTGTAGTTTAAGGCCTTAATATGAATAGGGATTTTATTGTAAAAGTGTATACAGTAACCCTTAAAAGATTTGCTGATCTTGTGGAGCCTGGTCTTATAAATAACTAACTTATTTTTATTGCGTGTATTTCTATCATGTATGTCAGAAACCTTTTTAAATTTATCAATATTCTTATGAACATACATAAGATTTGCGTGTATATATTGAGATGCCACTGTCATAATATCAATTTCCTTGAACTTTTCTCTTAAAGAATATCTAGAGCCAAGCGAATATATAGATCTGATGGCTCGCTTTTGTAGTAAAAATATGGTATTTATGTCAGCAGCACCACCCCACAGTAGAATTCCATAACTCATCAAACTATGAAAGTAAGCAAAATACACTAACCTAGCTGTATCAATGTTGGTCAGCTGACGTATTTTGCTCACCGCAAAGACTGCTGCACTCAGTTTTTGAGCTAATGTTGTTATGTGAGGACCCCACTGAAGTTTGGGGTCTAATGTAATTCCCAAAAACTTAGTATTATCCACAAGGCTCAGCTTATCCCCATTCATTAAAATGTTAGCATTGGCGTATTTTACATTAGGTGTTATAAACCTAATACATTTAGTTTTTTGACTATTTAATAAAAGGTTATTAATGTTAAACCAATGCACGATTTTAGTGAGAGTGCAGTTTACATCGTCAAGAGTTGGTTGATTACGCTTTACCTTAAATACTAAAGAAGTGTCATCAGCAAACAGCACTACATCACAGTCGTCCCTTATAAAATAAGGCAAGTCATTTATGTATATCAAAAAAAGAAAGGGTCCAAGAATTGAACCCTGTGGAACTCCCATAGTAACAACAGACCCAGGAGATCTTTTTCCATTTACATCAACTACTTGAATTCTATTACTTAAATATGATTTAAACAATTCAAGTGCAATACCTTTAACTCCATAATGGCTTAATTTCCTGATAAGAATATCATGGTGAACACAATCAAATGCCTTGGATAGATCACAAAATACTCCTAAAGCATCCTGTGAAACCTCCCAAGCTTCAAAAATATTATGAATAAGCTCCACGCCGGCATCGGTAGTGGAGCGACCCCGAGTAAAACCAAACTGTTTACTATGAAGCAATTTGTTTTTTAAAAAGTAATTTTCAATTTGTATCAACATAAGTTTTTCAAATATTTTACTTATTGAAGGTAAAACCGATATAGGTCTAAAGTTAGTTGGGTCATCTTTGCTACCTGATTTATAGAGAGGAATTATTTTACTTAATTTCATTCTATCAGGAAATATACCACTATTGACACACGAGTTAAAAATTACAGCAAGCTGGGGTGCTAATACATGTATTACTGAGTGTAATATTTTTGTCGAAATTCCCCAGAGGTCACATGTATTTTTTATGTTTATCAGCCTAAATGTTTTAATAACATCTATACTATTAACACAATGGAATCTAAATGAATCTTCACTCCCAGGGACAATTTTCTGCAATAACTCACTTGCAATAGATGGGGAAGAATTTAAGCTTCTAGTTATAGAGACTGGTATATCAGTAAAAAATGTTTCAAAGGCCCTAGCTACCTCTAAGTTAGATTTAATAATATTATTATTAATGTTTAAACTAAACTCGGTGTCTCGAGGTTTAGTCTTACCAGTTTCTTTATTTATTACACTCCAAGTCATTTTAATGGTATTTTTAGCCTTTTTTATTTTATTACCTAAGTATAATGACTTGGCTTTTATGCAAACTAGCTTGAATATTCTAGAATAATTTTTCACATATTTTTTAAATTCTGAACTGTGATTGTATGTTTTTTCATAGTATAGGTCATACAATCTCTTTCTACTTATGTGAATACCTAATGTTGCCCAACTTTTAAATGGAGTCTTATTACCAATTGAAACCAATCTGGGTGTGAAAATTGATTCAAATTCCTCACAAAATGTGTCAAACATGGAGTTATACAATATATTCGGATCACTTCCAGTTACAATATTACTGAATTTTTTATTTAATTTAATTTTAATTTTCTCTAACCGAGCCTTTGTTACCGGGACAACAGTCAGTTTCTCATTTGATGAGATCTCATAGAGGCATGATTAAAAATGGTTATTTCTGCGATTCGACATTTTATGTACTATATGCATTTGTCATGGATCTCCTTGAAGGATTTTTCGTTGTGTGTACATTAATGCGTTTCTATTTTCTGAACTGTAATTAAAAATCAGAATTTTTTTCAATACTTCCTAGAAAAATAACACTATAATGATCTCTTCAACCACCAAAAAAGCTCTGCATTAACTTTTTGTTGAAGCTAAATGTATCTGAAATAACATGACAGGAAGGTCTAATAGTTTAATCCTTTACGAATGCTTAGCTAATCCAAGTAGCAACAACGGACAGCGCATCACAAAGTTTTACAGCCGCCGCCCGCTCTCCGACAAAGCGTCTATGTAATTCGAATTTATCGCGCGCCAATCCGCCATTTTCAGTTGACAGCTTCCGCCATTTTGTTTTACGGCACGCGTGAGAATGTTAATTTGAATATTTATGGATTACCAGCGAGTGTGGCATTCCGCCTCCTGTTTTACGCTTTATCTGGAGGTTAAGCATTTGTCAGCTAGCTTCGTTTGATAAATGTTAAAATATATTGAATAAAATCGAGTCATTATGCATTGTATCGTCTTTTAATAACATCAACATAGTCAGCCTGTAGCGAGAGGTCCACTGCTGGACATAGGCTTCTCAAAATACACGTTACTAAAAGCATATATACATCCAATAATTATCAGGTTAATATTTTGTATCTTAATTTGTGGCTTGCCAGTAGAAACTAACGCTGTACGTAATCAGAATTAATTTTCTCCTGGTGATTTGTTGCCAGGACAGGGACTCCGTTTTATTTATAACCTTTACCGTGTAATTTCTCCCACCTTTATATTCAAAGGCTGATGCTACCTATAGGTGAGTCGATTAATAAACAAATAAATTGTTCGACAATAGCTTCTGCTTATGATTTCATTTGCATGCATTTTCCAATTAATCCAGAGAGGAATCATAAATATTTGAATGATAAGAACTGCGCTTATTATCCATATTTAATTTTGTTAGATAACAATATCTCATGTTTTTCCTAGGATAAAATGTTTTCTAGCTACAAACTTCAACTCTTTACAGATCTCTCCTATATTTTAAGTAGTAGCACTGTTGCGATATCAAAAATTACGAAATTTGCTCATTCACATTCTATTCCAAGCTCAGAAGAACCAAAAAGCAGTGCAACAGAGCCGCCAAAAAACATCAGCAGTCCAAACGATTAGCCGGCCGATATAAATCTGTGCCGTTCACACAAAAACGTCTTTAAATTCACACCTGAAGCGTCGGGCACAGAGGGTGAAATTCGAGAAATTTTACGGCCTATTGATTCCGATGAAGATGTTGTCGAAAAACCATCGGTAAGTGGCCGGCGTCACTATTGTGGCCGCCACAATGGGCTCTTAGCGTTAACGGCTACCGCCAACTTGGACTTTAATTGGAAACTTGCAGTTATGTAAAAACTTGATACTTGAGGCGTGCGGAATGGGTTGCGTCTGGGTGACGACCGCGGTACTGATAATGTGCCTTATAGACTTCTTACGTTGTTACGATTTATACGCAGTTTATGAGCGAAATTGTTGAATGTAATCCATTGTTATGATTTATTTATAGACCACAGAAAATCAACTCAAATGTATCTAAAAAAAGTTTGTATCTAAGTCGACATTTAAGACTTTGCCTTTTAATAATTGAATGTAGCGAAAAAATGCAGCATAACTTAACAATGTAGTATAACTATCATGCATACATATATGATACAGACCAATAGCGACAATGATTCGATGGCATTTAGTTTTTGCATTACGTGGTCGTTACTTCGATATGTTTGCTCCTGCAAAACGATAATCTGTAAAATGCTTAACAATCGAGTAGGTACACTAAATCAAAACTTTACTGGTGAAGGCAACTTAAGAAATACGTAAAGATGGCCACCGCCATTAGTCTATTGTATCAAATCAAAATCAAATCAAATCAAAATCGTTTATTTTGCGAATATGGGTTACAAATAGTTCTTATATTATAATACAATAAGGTGCATTAACATATCCTGCCCACAAAGCATGCAAAGTAAAAGTAAATGAATTATAAAAAAAAAGGCTTAACTTCTCTTTGTGGTAGAGAAGTACCATACTATGGGCTGATTTAAATACAAATAGAGCCAAAACTTTATAGAAAATTATCTAATAAACATGAAGTAATGAATACTCTTGTTAAAAATAAGCAGTTATATTAATGCTAGTCATAGAATTATCCTGGCTACGTCATGATGCTGATCATGAATAATACTGCCCTTACGATATCCTTTATATCCATAGCGAAACAATGGGTTTGTAATTGAAGTGGTAAAAAGCAGTGGATCCGTCTCGCGCGGTCCAGTCTATGTGACAAAAGACAAAAACGTACTTCAACACCTCACATTCACACACTTTTGAAAAAGAAGTGAGAATTGGCAAAGAATTATTGACTCGTGCCGATGTTCGCTTTTAGACGAGTTTTTTTAAGATGTTCTTCAACTTACAGCTTTATTTATTTATTTATGCTTTTTATACAAAATAACGTTTAAAACGGACTTAATGCCTAATCTACCAGTTAACCTTAGGGTTGTGCAGAGATACATGATAAGGTGCATAAATATTGATGATACAGAAGATATATTCTTATATATCTCTTAAATATACTCTTATATTTAGTTGTAGCCAAAAGGGTTAAAACCATAGATAGCATTAATATCTAAGCCACTAGAAATTATTATAGGCAACTTTCTGTTCATAACACTGAAGCTGCGGCGGTATAGTTTTAAATACTCATCTATGAATCCTCTAATAAAAACTATTGAGTAATTTCTGAAAAATACTTGCAAAAATTAAACCAAACCTTTATAAACCTTTCAGTTGTCTTCCTTCCTCAATTTTCGAAACATTTCCTTAAAATAAAAAGTTAATGGAATCCACTGGATAATAAAAATAATTGAAGAACAACCAAATATCAATGCTAATTTAGGAGCAATTTACACTTACAATGACGTTTGTGTTTCCTAGTTGAAATAGCAAATTGATAAGAGACAAAAAGCTATGTCGCGCAGTAACGAATCGTCCACGCGTCGCGATATCGATCACATGGCCGCGGCGGTCCCACGCTGTCGCGCGACAAAAACCCGCCCTTATTAGAATGCAGCGCGCGACACGTTGCGCCCGCGCCCCACCCGCGCCCGCGCCGCCTCGCCACAATTACTTTTCGACCGGCTGCTGTTTTTCAGATTTTTATGTGCTTGCCATTGGGAGCCAAGGTTTGAGCCAATATTGGTAATTGTCTGTTTGTGGAGTCCTTGCACTACGCCTTTATTGTAGTGTACTGTAATGTTTACAATCGACCTGTCTAGTTTTATCATGGTATGACTCAATTTTTCTGATGGACTTTACTAATCAAGTAACGTCATTATGGTAACTTTTCCGTGCTCCATCTTGAAGATTTCAAAAGTCAGGACTGTATTAAATAAATATTCATAGCTCAGACCCTACACTAAGATACAAGTCTTGTGTCGAGGATATCAGAAACTATGAGAGACTTCGGTTTCACAGACACCCGGACCCGAAACAAATATTTGCGCCTAGCCAATAGTACGATGGGGCTGCCCCTTAATTGACTACTTCGCGATAATTCCATCAAATCTATTGACCGAAATTTTATCACCAATAAAGTTCGTAAGATTCATCTTGAGCAGCAAATTTTAACGATCTATTTGTTAGAAGTTAGCCGACGTTATCAAGTTGGTTTGATACGTCAGCGATAGAGGATATTTATGTGCTTTTTTGTAGAATTCACGTAAGGTGAGGCGAGTCGTGTTTATGTGGCAGCCGTAATATTAAATAAGCTTTTCTTAATATTTCCTATAGACTTACTATTAGCTTAGTTTCATGGTAATCATATAATTTAATACAATATTTGATATTTAATTAATTGATATTTTAGGGTATGTGGGTAAGTTTCACTATAGATGTTTTTTGAGGCTCGTCACATTATACCAAACTGGTATCTTAAAAAAAATCGTGATCTGTTTCTCTAATAGAGAAAATTCGAGCTCAGCAGAGGAACATTCTTTGCTGATGGGGCATTTTATGGGATTTGTATTGCACAGTGTTATTATAACGTTGATTCATCATTGAATTTAATTTTGCAACAGCTGTATATAGAATGCTATTTCTTCTCTATATGGCTTTCTTTTTCTTTTGTCACCCTGTATAAATTCGTAAATTTTTGTAGCCATAAGAGCAATTTATTAAGAATAGTTAATTGACAGCTCTCCAACCAACCAAATGATTTGTTGCTAAAACAATACAATAATATATTACATTCTTTCTTTTTGTACACACGACAAATAACAGAGAGTCCACCTAAAAACCACCTAAAAAATGTGTAATAAGGCCGCCATTTATACCCTTTTTCTAGTTTTTTTTTTTATAATTTACACCTGTTACTGAGTGTACAAAAAGTTCCGTTAGAATTTTTTATTTAATTTAATTCAGCCATTTGCCAAATAGATAATTATGCACACGACTGCAGCAGGCGGTATGGCGTGTCAGTGGTCCACGTCCGGCAGTGGTAATGAAGCCAGACCTCAGGGCGCCGCGCTTCGCGGAACCCGCACCGACACATCCTATTACATATTTTTATGGGAACAAAGTTTATGGGGCGCGGGAAACGGAGCTTTTACAGTAGTCGCGAGCTTAAAGTTCATTCGACTTGATTAATTTCATATTTCTTCTCACATACAATTAGTTCAATTTAATTAACTGAAAGTTTAAAATTTTGAGTGATCATGCTACCGTTAAAACCATCAAAGACGTAGATAAAACGAACATCGATTGATAACAGCTTTTGGTCTTTTATTTTTTAGCTGATCATCGTCATTTCCTTGCCCTGTTCCTAATTTCATTTGGGGTCGGCGCAGCATGTTTTATCCTTCCACACATCCCTATCAGCCGTCATGTCTTCATTCACCCTTTTTTTTTCATATCTTCAGTCACGCACTCCATCCATCTTTTCTATGGCCTTCCTCTGCTTGTCCATCCTTCAACTATTTCCTAGCTGATATTATTTAAAATAATCTTTTTTCTATCAATTCATAATTAATTCTTTGCAACGCTGTAGATTGGTATACAATACGTAAATGGAAAAATAAATATGGCTAAAGCTAAAAAGGAGTCGTGATGACTATCTACTTAAAGCTAAGATAACCTAAGATATGCTAAGCTAAAAGATGTAAATAATTATGTTACACTTATCACATTAGGAACTTATGATGTTCTTGATTATAGCAGGGAAAATTATACATCGAAATTAATAAAGGAAACTCAGTTAACAAAGCAGTAAACAGAATAAATTAAGTCGTAATTAAAAAGATCTCACGAGTGTACTACGAGCCTTCTAATACGAGACTTTTAAACGTTCCATTTCACGAAATTTCTCTGAAATAAATCCTTTAATAGTTTATTTGCCACCGTTTGGTTTATAGACGCCTTGACGATATTTACTATCGTACTGCGTCAAAGAAATACGTCGATCCAGCAATAAGGCTTGCTGACAAATGGCAAAAAATATACACAAATAAATTACGTCATGTCCCTTTAATTGGTGTCCTTCCAGAAATCCGTACGAACAGCTATAAGATTTAATTAGTGAAATCAAAAACCAATAATTTCAAATGTCCACTTTAATGTGAGAAATCGTATGGGACTTTTCCAAGTATGTCATAGAACTGTTGCGCACAGGTGAGAAAATCTATTCATGTTTACAAAATAATCGTCATCTAACATCAATAGCCCAAAAGTTTCTTTAATAAACATATCAAGTAAACGTAATTCATAATAAATTACCATTTTTTATTTATACACGTTGAAAATAAATAATTTCGATACTCCAGTTAAACCGCATTCGTAACAGCCAGAGGCTTTAGGCTAAACATGTTTCTAGTTTTTTACTCCCATAAGGCGCTTCTTTCTTTACATATACATATTTATGTAGTATTTTAGTCATTTTGAGCACCATCTTTACGCAATTGGCTGATACCTTATCATATTGCGAAATTTCTTTCTGTACACTAATCGCAGAATTGGGCACTAGGTGTCTCTCAGAGACACACCAGAATTATCCATAATATCCTTCGAAATTAATGTAAACATCTACGCATATTGATTCATTGGTCCAAACCCGACAACTCGTGCATACCCGCGCGTGCAACTTTTTGCGGCGACCGCGAACCGCAGCGATGAGTCAAATCTTTCGTTTACCATTATCCACCTACTCGGTACGAATCCGCAGAATTTATTGGGTTTTAATGACAGTAATCATTGCCCTATTCTAATACTTTGACGCGTGATTGATAGGTGTTTAAACGGTGGTCAAATAATAATAAATAACCTAGATAGAATTAAGTAGGTTGACATAAGTGAGAAGATGTCATATATAGTGATGAATGAAATGAAATGACGTCTTTTTGTCGTTTCTTGTTAGATTGAGTGACACTTATCATACGAAAAAGTGATAACATTCTGGTATGCTCTTAAATGTATTATGTATTATTGTCATCTAAGAGATAACATATTTGGTAGTATGTTACCAGTCTTTGAGTTCTTATTTACATACATTCTGAGTTAGTACATAATCAGAATCAAAACGGATGGGCCGTTTGGTATTATATTGAAATAGATTGATTTTTGGAATACGTGCTGACTATGGTAATGGTAGAGCCATTTGAACTATAAAAAAGGCAGGATCTATCCGCTATATAATTACTATAATTTTATTATTTAAGTAGCTGTACTGTGATGGTCTTTTTCGTGCTTATATCAAAAGCGTAGACACTTATTGTAATCTTTCTTAACTCTGTTTTATTTCTCCATAATACATTCAAAAATTGTATCTCAATCAGCATAACACGAATTACAGGTCTCTCCATTCCAAAATATTGAATCGGTGAGTTGAACAATTCTTTCGGCGGGTCAAACACGCGTATAATCAAAATTCAACAAATGTATCAAAAAGAACGACACAAGAGTATGATGTTGGACAATAATGTAATAAGGGGAGACAGCGATAGCGGACGCTGAGGCGGGAGCGGGAGCGTGCGCGGGCCGCGATCGTGCGCATTGTTATGATGTTGATTTTTTGTTCGGCTACATCTTTTTATTATCTCTGCCGGTGAACTTACTGTGTAATGATTATGTACTGTGTAACGTCGGTATGTTAATTTTTATGGGTGCATAAAGTGTTCTTCTGATAATGTGTTTTCTCCAACTTCTGCTATTAGGTTCAGATTCGATTGTTTAAGATTAAACATACATTTTAATTAACAAATTATAAATTGCTATTAGAAAATTTAAAACCCCTACTTCATCAATAATTTTAGTGTCTGTTTCAGTTTAAAACATAAATTCGAAGGAATTAATGATGAATTCACAGTTTCACATACAAATACTCTACGTAGCTCGCAGAACAGTGCGTCTGACTGACAGCTCCTTGGTGAAAGAAGTCTTAAGATTTTTTCATCCTATCTTCATCTTAAATACCGTGTCTTTTTGTCTGTCCGTACAAATTAATTAATACAGTACTTACGTGAGTCCGTTCTGTCGTGTTTAAAGATCCCGACCCGCCCCGCTGATCCTGCGCCCGCGCACGCCTTAAGGCCAATCTTTTAAGTTTCATATTTATACTGCTGACAATCAGGCCATCTAAATGATATGTAACTCACATAAATTGCAAGGGGTCCTTAACTGACTATTTTCATTACTGTCTGTACGCTTTAATAAAGCTATCTATTAATCTATCAATAACTTAGAAAGTAGTTGAATAAAATGACAATTTTTAATGACTAATTTGTTACATTTGTAAGATGGCAGAAAAGCCAAACAAAAGTAAATTAATTGCAGCGTATTCCTCACAATAATTATCGCTAAGCAACGACTATGAGACAGCTGAACGTGTTTTACAAGTCGCATGGTATTTAGAGAATTTCGCCATTAACGTTCGTCCGTTCAATGATCGATCCGAATATTTCTCTAAGGGTTATTACACATCGGTAATTTAGCTCTAGTAGTAGATGGTACAATGGGCATTCCAGAAATGTGCTATAAAAAAAAACGATTTCCTTAGGGAGAGTAATCGTGGTTTGTGTGTATCAATTATTAGATTCTCCATACTTTGAGGACCATTTGCGTAAATCACGTCAAACTAAATAATATTTACAACAGAAATATGTTGACGATTGTGGAGGGAGTGAGGTTCGGTAATGTTTTTGTTGCACAGCTAGTTGCATCTGTGTGATGTAGGCTTGTCGTCTATCTCAGGATACTTACCATAGTGCAAGACTCGAATCACTTCGCCAAGTCGAAATATTTTAGGTGTTTCGTTATTAAAAGTAGCAACTATGCTCCCACGTTTTGTCTTACTCTATTGTTGTATTTTACTTTTGTGGATGCGAGACAAAATATAACTTAGTTGAGTAGAGCGTAATGAATGAACGTAATGTATACATAAGTGTTTTTTGTAAGATAAAAATGTAACGAGAAGATGAAGGACTTTATTTTTAAGTCACTACAGTGTTGCTGGTGTTTAAGGGAGTAGAGACGTTTTGCTCAAAGGTATTTTTGAATATTTTTTTTATAATGCACTTCCCCTTAACAAATATCAAAGCTATTGAGGCGGTGCTCGTACACAGATGTTGAATATTAATAAAAAGATCGTGATCAGTATTATCTGCGCTCAGCACACAATGCTCTCTCGCTCCTATTGACAATACCTTAATTTTTGAATATTGGATGCCGATAATATTCATGTATTCTGTATGAAATAAATCTATTATGTTCTTACGTAACTGCAGAGAACATTATATCGGTAGAAAGTTTATCGCGCGAATCTTTGTGAAGTATTGCTTGAAGTTTGATGTAATGGCGTATCAATGTTAAATATCCTTTTAATATTATTGATTTTTGATACTTCCTTTATTAAGAATAATATATTTATCTAAAAATATGTGTAACTGAACCATGAAAGTATTCTACATATCATTTTTTTTTTTTATAATAAGTCAAAATAAAAATTACACATCAACTACATTTTCTTCTTAAAACTAGTACAAGCTTTTACGGAGTACACATATTTGTTTTAATTTTATCGCTATATTAAATCAAACAGAAAAAAACAGATCGGGAAATAAAATAACGATCATAAATTCTAATCTATTTCACCAACATAGCCAACTCACATTGCATACAAAAGACTTCAACGCGCACTACGACTTGACCTGACCAAATCCAAACATCGTGAAACCAGTGATCCCTTCCCGTTTGCATAAATCACATGTAAATGATCACATAATCAACGATAAACATACAAACTGTCTGTCTGTGCGTTGTGCTGTTGGACAACTGATGTAACATGCAATCGGGTACACGTCATTTTGTTAACAAACATCAATTACACAACTTAATATTGTTGTTTGCTGTACTGACAGTTTGTGGTGCAAGTTATTCGAGTATGGAGTATTGTTGACATAAATTTATTTTGTTCAAACTTTATAGAGTGCCTTTTGCTCGGGGTTTCTTTCGTAAAATAGATTTTTTAACCTAAAATTGGTATAAAAAAAGTTAAGGTTTTTACATTTTTTATAATATCAAGCAGCCTTTAATTGCTTTTAAGATCCATAGTACCTTTTAAAATTTTGTGGTTTATGTAACAATACAAACAATAATGTTAATTTTAAAATTCGTAAATTTTTATGAGATACAACGAACTATCAACTTGTCTGTCTGTGCCCTGTTGTTAGACTCGCTTCAAATTTGATTTTCCGAGATAATTGGTTTCCTTTATGCAACTCCAGACTAATCTACGTGCCTAATTTACTCAGATTCGTCGAGTCGCGAAAGCGTGATTGAATAGCAACCATAGAAACTCACTCATTTATAACATTAATTGAGTTAAATGTTTTAACAACAGACAACAGTATATTTCCTGTCGTCTCTTTTTAAATTAGCAATTTAACTATTTCTCGCTGAATCTCGTAACATGGTCCGAGCGCTGTCGGTGAAATGTCAGTTCAAAAGCAAAGTTTTGTTACAATTAATGGCGTTTAATTAAAGAAAAAGTAAACGGGAAATGTACCAAAATGCCGGCTAATTAATGCGCAGCTGACTGACACGTCACTCGTGACAGTCGGTAGTGACACGGGACTTGTAAATGGTCATTATTGGAGAAATTATTTACGTTTACAATGTTACTTACAGTTCTGCCCGACTTTGATGAGCTGAAATTGTTGTACCGTTAAACATTTACCCAGAATGATTTTAAACCGTCAATCTTACTACTGTTTCACCAAGGGTGTGTCATAAACCTTCATGTGAGTTTAAATGACTGTCAATCAGCGTCAGCCCATATCGTCTCACTCATGGGCACGGGCCTTCTCTACAACTGAGAGCCTTAGTCCACCACGCTGGCCTATTGCGGGATAGCGGACTACACACTTAAGAAATTTCTAAGAACTTTTAGGTGTGCAGGTTTCTTCACGATGTTTCCTTCACCGTTAAAGTAAGTGATAATTTATCGTGAAAACATACATAACTTAGAAAAGTTTATAACTTAAAAAAAAACTTGATAATATTTAATACGACACAGGATTCGAATCCAGGACCTCTCGGTTATACGCGCCCAATGTCCAGGCTGAACGAGACAGTAATATAAATAATTTCATTACTCGTATAATTCGCAAACAAAAGTCAACGAAAATGTGACATTGGAATCGATGCATTGTCGAGATAAATGGATCGTGACAATTATATTGATAACCTTTTGATATTAAGGGATGGCGTAACACAACATGCGCGCACTCTGAATATTATATTCAGGTATTTAGGGCGCCAGTGGAGGGTAAATTTAAGGTATGTGTATGTAATTACAATAATAAAAAGTTCGCCAACTCCTACTTTTGCCGCACCATCAAGCTGTGGAATAGTTTGCCGGCTCACGTGTTCCCTCCTTCCTATGATCCTGGATCCTTTAAGCGAAGCGTGAAGAAGCATTTGTGCGGGCCGGCATGATTGTGTCGACCAGCGGGTGACCATCGTTTCTCGCTGGACGGTATTATTTTTCTGGACTCCACTGTGCTTACCATCAGGTACAGTGGAGTCACTTTGCCGTGCCAGATAAAAAAAAAATATCACACTACACCTACCAAGATTTATCTCTGCACTCTCCAAAGGTAGACTGTCAGAGAATGACTATAGCATTAAGTCTGCCTTTATACTACCATGTATATAAAGCTATAAATAAATAAATAACATACATATCTGACATATATAATAAAAGTGGACCGTCGATTTGGTAAAAATCGCGGGAAGCCACTGGATGCAAGGTCTTTGGGGGAGGCTTATGTCCAGCAGTGGACGTCTTTAGGCTGATGATGATGATGATGAATAAAGGGTTTTCCAAGTTTTGAAACTATAAAGGCTGTTGTAGTAATTAACGTCTTTAAAAATATCTGTAGTGAAGACGGATGACTTAGGAATTTCTTTCTTATAATTCTAAGATTTTACATACATAACTTTTCGAAGTTATGTGTGTATTCACAATGAATTATCACGTACTTTAACGGTGAAGGAAAACATTGTGATGAAACCTGCACACCTAAAAGTTCTTAGGAGGTTCTTAGTGTAGTCGGCCAACCCACAGTAGGCCAGTGTGGTGGACTAAGGCCTAAACCCTCTCAGTTGTAGAGGAGGCCCGTGCCCAGTAGTGGGACGTATATGGGCTGATCATGAATACTAAGATTAAGAGCAGATTTTTGTTAGTCACACAAATACTTGTCTTGGCACGGAATCGAATCTACAGCTTCTATTTCATATCCGACTACGACTCTTTCGAGATACATAAATTGTAAGGACCACAAAAGTACAAGCAAAAATCAGACTCAAAAACATTAATCCTTTGTAACAAACAAAGGTTATTAACAATACAAATAGATGTAACAGATGCAATCGTAACTTCATCTCGACTGTGTAGCGGGAATCGAACCCGCTATCTGTGAGTTAGCACCGAGAATAATTCGGTTAGTGTCGGGGGTCACGGTGGATTTTTAGCGGACCGATAACGCGCGTGGTTGCCACAGGCGGCTTAGTGTTGCCACTTGAGTCGATAAATTGTTTATCGATACTTGCAATTTAGTTATTAAATCTACATATATACATTACCAAGTACAAATGGTAATAATGTAGGACATTTGGCGAAAAAAAAACTGATAATTGTTAGAGCAAGAACTACAGAGGATTGATGACCACGGAGAGGCTTGAGAGTAGGTATAAGTCCGACCGCTATTCTACGTAGTTTTTTGCGGGTTGCCGAGTTTTTGGGGGAGTCACAAAAATTACCCATAGCTGAAAATCTATTTTGACGCGAGCGATGCTAAAGGAAAGAACTTGTTTATAATAAATTCATAGATTTATGTTCGTTTCTATGCGTTGAACCCCAATATGCTTTTGTAGTCTTGCGCTTGCGTCTTAATATGTGGTTTGGAGGAAACGTGACAAATGTATTTTTCTCTTGACTATTCATTTGTACATATGTATATAGATTTTTAAATCGCAATTCTCAAATGATAAACCTTTAAAAATGAAAATGTTTGTATTTGCATCTCGATAGGGATGAATCTCGTCACTAGGATTAGAGCGCGCGTAAATCGGTGCGCGTGCGCGCCGTGGGGCGACGCGGCCGATCGTAATTTGAGCCGGCCCTCCCCTACCCACTCTTTTTACTAATGTCTGTACACGATTACCTCTACATGCTTTCGTGGTAGCTTAATGAGTCATTCACGGATTACCACGCGCCAAAATAACTACAAATCATTAAAATATTTTCTAAGCAACTAAGCACAAATGGTTGGTGAGGATTTTTACATATTTTATCGAATATTTTTAGTTTTTTATCCACTACTATGACACATTCGTAGCGGAAGTGATGAGTATAAGTAATATTCATAAATTAATTTAACCGTTAAACAAATATTTATTGCATTGCGTTGGTAAATTATAGGTTTAACAAATATTTATGAGAAAATGCAAATACATATATTAGGTTCAGGTTGTGTGTGTTTTAGTATGGGAATAGTACTTTTTATTTAAATCGACTCTAAGTGTTTATTACACTGATTCAGTAAATATTGACATACCCATCGCCGTCAATAAAGCGAACCAAACTTTGTAATAAGTAATAGACAATCACGAGCTCGCCAAATTACAGCGGCGCATTTATTTACTCGAAATAAATTCTTATAAATATTAATAAGGAATGTAACTTTTAACTTAGTATAAGAGTATTATTTCGCGAGGCTCATTGTCCGGCGGTGCTTCGCTCAGGACGAAAAGAATAAAAAAAACCCGCATATGATTATAGCGAGCAATATCCGAAAAGATAGGGATCTTATCCCGCGATCGGACATGAGGTGCATCTTGGCGCCTTTTGACTCCACGACTTTTGTCCACGACCTTTTGTAAAGTTCACGTCTTTAAATGTGTTGCCAATTTATGTAACTACTTGAAGTGCAGTGTCGAAATTGATAGTTTAGGGAGTAGATTGTTGTCGGTGAACCGAGATGCAGAGGAGTTAGGTAAAGAAGTACAACCTCGTTCGTTAGGTTTTGTTTTGTCTTTGTAGGGTATTTTTGTATGGGGTGATATAGATACCGTTTTAATATTTATGCTTTTATTTTATGAAAACATGATTTTAAGTTATTGTTTTACAAAAAAGGCATATTTAACTGTCTCCCAGGCTCACTATCTGGTCAAGAAAATGAGTTTAGAATTGTCTGTGTATCATAACATTTGTTTTTACTATTTACTAATTAAGATAACTGTACAGTTTCAACTAAAATATTATCTCCTCACAAGTTTTAGAAAATATACATAGAAATTATTGCGCATTTCCCATTTATCCTTTTCGTATTTATACGTACTTACTTATAAGTACTTTAGCAATTTATTTATCTAAATAAAATTCAACGCATACTACTTGAAATTTATTTCAATTCATTTTTACGGTACCTATATAATTACTTATAAGACTCTCTTCTTCCACCAGTATAAATCCATATAATACATATTACAATACGTTATTTCTTAAACTTTAAGATCTTTGCAGTTTATCGGTAAACTCGTGATTCGGGCGCGCTCGTGTCGTCACCGCGCCTTGTAAAGAGCCCCTTATTAATGCGGCCCGCTGTAATCTGTCTTGTGAAATCCCGCATTGTGTCCACTTTCTTCTGAACGTTTGCGAAACGACCCTTTCGGCGGGAATTGTTCTGTATTTAACGAAAAAATAAAAAGTCCTCACGAAATCTTCGGGTAATGTCCCTTTGACGTTTCGAATTTTAATTGTCAAACGAAAGTTAAGGACGGTAATGCTTTCGCAGCGCTTTTTCTTTAAATGGGTTCTTGATACAATGAAACCGTTTGATTGTTTGTTAAATGTATTTTTTAAGGTTTTATTTAAAGTAAAATCGAATATTTTATGAGGTTTAAATCTACAATCATTTTATATATACTGACTAAATGTATTGCAATTTTGTCTCATTGGGTTGTGTATGTTTGCAATACTAAGAGTAATGAGGATAAACACGTTACTGGAACTTTTCATCATTGTTTACATGGTTTAATAAGCCTGAAAGCTGTACAAACTGGTTGAAATTGGTTTGGATAATAGGCAGTAGTCTTATTATACGTGTTTCCTTTTTATTTTTGTAAGCCTCCTATGAAGATGGCTTGATTGTTGGCTGTTGGGATAAATCTCTTTAAATTAAAAAAGGATTAAAAAAAACACTTTTCCTTAACACATATTGCTCTAGGCTTTTTGCGCCATTATACTAATGAATTGTAGACACCAGTCTCTCTACTTTTTCATTTAGTTACTTACATTGTTCAAAAAGATTACATTTTTGCATTTTATTTGATGCATTAAAAACATGACTGTTATAATAGCCAGTAAAATAACAAAAATAATTTTAAACTAAACTTCAGGCTTGACAATTGCCACCCATTAAAAGTGCTACCCATAAAAAGTGATTGCTGAGTCCTCAAACTCCTAGAATATCTTAGGAACTTAGGTGTAATTAATTTCTTTGACGATTTAATATGCTTAGATCGATTAAAAAATTATAAAATAATTCCTTGTACTTAACTTTTGAGCTATAATTTACAAGTTTTCTTATAAATAATGGTTTTAGTATTTGGTTAATAGTTGCTATTTCCTTTAATCTGAAAGTCTTATTATATTTAAATGAGTGTCTGTCTGTGTCTACCTTTTAAAACTAAGCACGCGTTATCCGTCTGTAATTTATCTAGTCCACGCCCCATAACAAAGCTTTAGATATTGAATTTTCAAGAAAGTCCCGTCCATTATCGGCAGCGGTGAGCGACGCAAAAACTTTAACAATATTGTCGCCGCTCAATTAAGGTGCATCCGAGAGAGATATTCAACGAGGGAATTTCGCGCGAGTCGCGGACTCTCGTCTTGTCAATAAGTCCCTTATAAATTGCCTTAACCACGTTGAATTTGAATATAATAGGGCCTATCCTATGGGTCGTTTTACCCCCTCGCCGCGCGGTCGGCGCACAATCTTTGCAGAATTATATTGTAAGCAAATTATCTGCTTGGATCTGGCAAGGCGATTGAAGGCCTTTGCTTTGTTTGATATATTATTTTATATTTGTTTGCGTGTCGGCTCCAGAGGCACTGTCGGACTTTCTAACAAATTTTATGCGATTGTTTTTGTCGCATGAACCTGACCAATTATTGCGGAATTTACTGCGGGATGTTTGCCTTTTGGCTTTGAAGAATCAGTTACATTTTGGATTTTTCATATAAAATTAACAGAGAAATGATATATTATTTAGTAGATTTAAAAATAGTTTATATCAAGGAATGTTCTAAGGTTTATTTTTTAAATGTAATATTTCTCAAGTGCGCCTTTCTTATCATCATCGTATGAATCCATTACAACATTAACGTAAAAAGTGTTTGCTCTCACATCAGCTCAGTTATATCATTTATTTTAGCACATCCTTCGATCCCTTTGTGTTCTATGGATCCAATATATTTTAAGCACCTTTTTAAAACTATTCTAGAACACTAGAATAATACTGTTCTAATTACGTCGCGTCACTATCACAAAAAAAATCACACATTCATTTCCTATTGTGAAGTGTTTTTTGTCCGCATGGAAGTGCTAATATCAGTCGCGGGTTCCATTGTCCAGCCAAGATGCGATATAAGCAAGGAATTTAAATTATCCAGTAAAAAGTTATACCTGACGAAATTTAGGTAGGAATACACCTATGACTACCCTTTTAATTTGTCTTCGGACATACAAAGTGCATTAACGCGGTATTAAAAAATGTGCGGTATTAACAAATTTCACTAGTGCAGGGAATATATCCGACGTAGTGGCGGTGCGGTTCGCCTCATCTGCATTCAATCATCAACGTAGCTTCTAAATAACCCGCCGTACAGTTTAACCCAATCATAAATATTAACATAACATACACTGCGTGTGCTCTGAATTGGCGTTTGTTGATCATTTCATATGTGCTTGCGTTGTATAAGGATCCAATTTCACAAATATTTATCAATGTGAAAATCTGGATAAATGGATGCGTGTTATTTGATCACGTCTGAATGGTGGAACGGATTTGGTTAAAATTTGTTAGGTTTTTGCCAATTGGAGGAGGCTTTACGTACATAAGAAGTTCTTTGTTGCTGAACTTATTGGCGTACCGTTGTCGCCAAGTCGGTTTATGTGCGGGATTTAATCTAAAATAATCACATAGTTTCGAAACTTAAATGTATATGTGTGCCTCAGATGAAACACAGGTCTTCCGTGGTAGTAGGAGGTAAATTAGTTTTCGTTTCTATGCCATTAATACAAATATCTGTTGCGCTTCTAATCTTAACTGCAGATGCAATTCTAATTAATATTATTTGCCATCAGTATATTCATATTTTTATTATCGGCCATTAATAGTGATGGCCTTGAGGCTTAGACACGCGGTCGCGAATCTCAGTGGTCGCGGGTTCAAACCCCAGGCACACACCTCTAACTTTTCGAAGTTATCATCGGTCAAGGAAAACATCATGAGGAAACCTGCACACTTAAAAGTTCTTAGGAATCTCTTAGGTGTTTAGTTCGCCAACCGGCACTAGGCCAGCGTGGTGGACTAAGGCCTAAACTCTCTCAGGTATAGGGGAGGCCCGTGCGTAGAGGTGGGACGTATGGGTTTATAATGATTTGCTATCATTTATATATTACTAGCTTTTGCCCGCGACTCCGTCTGCGTAGACTTCAGGGTTGGGTGCAGAAACTAACTAAGTGAATCTATAAATCAAAAATTACGCTAATTGTTGCAGTAGTTCACCACCGGAGGTCATTTCTATTTTTGAGAATCGTCTCAAGTGACATTATGACATTTTTCATAACCTCAGATCGTCTCATAAATTTATCGCGAAAATGTATCTAATGTCATCTAGGTGCGTATAATGGCACTTAACATCGCATAATGACACCGAGCCCCATAAAAATGCACATGATAACATTTTACTGTACCGGTACCAATCACCACTACTCCACAGTGCTAAATGGCATTTAACGTGAATTCAAGTCATCCAAGATACTGACTTCAAATAATGGTGCCTTTCGCAATTTCAGTTCCAAAAATGGCACCTAAATTCATAAAACGGAAAAATAGCTCTTCTATTCCTTAAGTTCCACTAAAATTCTTCTAAAATTGCCATAAGTGCCAATTATGGCACCTGTCGTCGCGTGATTTCCAATAATGGCACTTGTAGGCTTATGGATTCGACTAATGGAATCTGATTCATCCGATAATGGCACCTGACGTCACTCACCATCCACTAATAGCACCTAACGTCACTTAACATACACCAATAAAACTTATCGTCACTTAATTGTACATAACCGCACATAATCTTCCTTAAAGTTACTTATGGGTAAACTCTTCAAAATCACATATCACATAAGAGAACTTAAAACCACCCAGTAGCAATACCAATCTAATAATGGCAAGTAAGTAACCTAAGTGCGTTTAACGTCACCTAAGTAAACTTAAGACCACCTTATGACACTTAACCGCACTTAACTATATTCAACGTAACTTAATGAATCCTTAGAATCTTAAATGGTCTAATGTCACCTATCGTCTTCTAAGTGCCCGAAATGGCACTTATTGAATTATTTAAAAAAATAGCCTATGTCCCTTAAAGGTCTCATTTATGTCCATACCAAAATTCATTCAAATCGGACAAATGGTTTAGGCGTGAAAGCATAACACAGGCAGTGTTACTTTCGCGTTACAATATATGCTCATCCCACGGGAACCCTACATATTCCCGGGATAAAATGTAGCTTATGTTACTTCATAGTGTCCCATTTGTATTCAAACCAAAAATCATATAAATCGGGCGAATAGTATAGGCGTGATAGCCCATTCTCACGGGAATACTACATTTTCCGGGATAAATAATATTCTACGTTGCGTCGGTGGGTCCTATCTAGTCCCATACTAAAAATCATCTAAATTAGTCAAATGGTTTAGGCCAGAAAGTATAACACAGGCAGCGTTACATTCGCATTACAATATATGCTTATCCCACGGGAACTCTACATATTCCCGGGATAAAATGTAGCTTATGTTACTTTATAGTGTCCCATTTGTATACAAACCAAAAATCATATAAATCGGGTGAATAGTATAGGCGTGAAAGCCCATTCCCACGGGAATACTACATTTTCCGGGATAAAAAATATCCTATGTTGCGTCGGTGGGTCCTATCTAGCCCCATATTAAAAATCATCTAAATCAGTCCAATGGTTTAGGCCAGAAAGTATAACACAGGCAGCGTTACATTCGCATTACAATATATGCGCATCCCACGGGAACCGTACATACTCCCGGGATAAAATATAGTCTATGTTACTTCGTAGGGTTCCATTTATATCCATACCAAAATTCATTCACGTCGGTCAAACGGTTTAGGCGTAAAAGCAGAATATTGACAGAGCTACTTATACCCATTCCCACGGGAATACTACATTTTCCGGGATAAAAAGTATCCTATGTTGCTTTGGTGAGTTCCATCTACTCCCATACTAAAAATCATCGAAATCGGTCAAATGATTTAGGCGAGAAAGCATAACACAGGCAGTTACTTTCGCATTACATTATATGCTCATCCCTCGGGAACCCTACATATTCCCGGGATAAAATGTATTTTATGTTACTTTATAGGATCACATTTATGTCTGTAAAAGAATTCATTCATATCGGTCAAATGGTTTAGGCGTAAAAGCAGAATATTGACAGAGCTACTTATTCCCATTCCCACGGGAATACTACATTTTCCGGGATAAAAAGTATCCTATGTTTTTTCCCAGGCTCCAACCTATCTGTGTACCAAATTTCATTTAAATCGGTTCAGTAGTTTTAGCAGGAAAGCGAGACAGACAGACAGACAGACAGACAGACAGACAGACAGACAGAGTTACAATCGCATTTATAATATTAGTAAGGAAGTAAGGATTGTATTCCTTGTTACTATAAAATTAAGCTAGTACACAACAAACCGACTACGCAAATGAACCTGTCGGGACGTGGCGAGAGGCCGCGTCGAGCCACGCGTCGCGTCAACGGCGACACCAGTTTTCGAAATCGCATAAAATTATTCGCATGCGAAATTACGAGAGAATTAAATTGGACGCAACGACAGCCGAGACACGCGAGTGTCGTGCGTGAATTACACGCGGACGACGCGCGTAAACGTTACCTTTGAACGAGCCATTTCACTTTTATATTCCGTGTCAACTGTCACGGGCCAATTCAATTTGAGCGTGCTGTTTGTTTTTTTTTTAATTTTCGATTTCAATTTGTTGCGAATTGTGTTGATGGAATTTTAATTTTTTCGCAAAAGCTTTTTATTGACAGTTTTTTTTTCGTTGCTGTAAATCGATGTTTTTATGAGTTTATAGAAAAATTCTTATTATTATGGCACCATTGTTAAATAAATAAACAATGTGTATACAAATTGGAAACCTAAAATTTCCTGCCCAAAAGTTCAGTCACACTTCCTGGGCATTTAAATAAATAAATAAATACACCCGACAGTCACATACATAGTTCTGACCCCACACTAGGATATAACTCCTGTGTCGTGGGTATCAGAGACTACGAGAGACTTTTCGGTCTCACAAACACCCAGACCCGAAACAAATATTTGTGGATCACACAAACATTTGTCTCGGTGCGGGGATCGAACCCGCGGCCTCTCGTTTCGCAAGCTGGTGTCTAGCCATCTGCGCCACGGGGCTTTGCTATTTTAACATTTTATAATATTTTTTATTAATATAACATTAAAAAAACATATCGTATTTAATTTTAATTACGACTGCCTTCGATATAAAATGATATCCGGAACAGTCATGTTTGCACAAATATAAAATTGTCACTATAATTTAAATCTTTATGTTTTTATTACTATTAAATTCGGCAATTTTGTTACTTACATTTATTGAAAATCTGGCATTTTTATGAACATAACCAATGGATATTGTATTCGACCTGCAAATAACGTTGAAAAATCTAATGACGCAATAATAAATTATGTACATATTTAATTTTCTTGTTACGTTTTAAATTGACAAAGCTACCGGTCGGTTATCCTTGTATTTGACTGAATAGAAGTTAGCTACAAGTCATAACTTATCCTTTAAAAAAAATATTTGAGGAGTATCCACCGCTCTGTTATGTGCCCTTAGTATTTTACGTTAATGAGAGTGAGATGAGACCTACTATGAGCGCCCAGCAATAACTTGGTATTACTTTGATGTGGAAAAAATAAAACTTATCTTAATCAAAGACCGAAGAGTTCGGCACATTAATCAATGTGTAAGGTTTAAGAACGTTAAGGACGGTTAAGAGATTTTTTGGAAGTAATTGTGTCTCGATTAAAATCAAATTTCGGAGAAAAATAGGGAAGTAATTCCACCTTTGTACTCCCAACGTAATAATTTTATTTATCTCATTACTGATAAGCAATAAAATCGACAGTTTACGATAATCGAAAGTAACTATCGGTTGATTTAAGTGTTCCGAGAGAAAAATTTTATTCGCGCGGCCAATTAATGTTTTTTTTAATGTTCAATTAAAACGGTAGCATTTTTTGGAGGTTTCGCGAGAGTTCGTGTAATTAACGGACAAATTTACGCAATACGATCGCGTCTGATAACGGCGTGTGTCGGTGGCGTGAGTAATAAGCGACGGAGATTTTGTAGTTACCCTTTATAATAAAATTCCGGATCTTTCTGTTGTGGGTCTATCTGCGTTTTTTTCCTATAAGCAATTTCCTCAAAATGGTAACCTTACTACTTCAGTATAATATAAGGAATAAATAATTAACTGTACCAATATTTGCAAACTCAGAAAATTAAATATTCATGTTAAGTAAAACAATTTCGGTCATTGTGAGAATCCAGCATTTTGCCAATAAAACCGTGTGAAGAACTATTAAGATTTTTTTTCTAAAATAATCGAAATTTTGATTTCGAGAGTTAGATGTGATGCATAAAATCGTTAGTTATTTTTGTGCATCGTCGCTGTCGCTTGTCAATTACCCCATGTCCGTAACTCGTATCAAAAACATGATTTTCGTTATTTACTACCGTCTTCAGTTCGACCGTTTAATTAGTTATATGTCGTAATATAAATATTTTGCGGAAATTATCCGTGAAGGTGCGGTTTCGCAGGCCGGTGTTATTGAGGCGAGAGACGGTCGTCTCCAGTAATCGCTTCTCTATCACTAAGTTATTCAAATTGCTGTTTTTAAAAGGTACATTGAAATATTTTAAATTGTTTCGTTATTCTTTCTGTTTTTGAGGCGGTCGGACATATATGCCTATGTACATACATTTAAAAAATGGTTGATACAGATGTAAACCGATATTAACTGTAGCATAATCTTTCGTGGTTTGTGATGCTCAAGACATGGTCTTTTTTATTACATTTCTGTTTCTTTTCAATTTGGGTTTATTTACAAAGTCAAAGACAAAATAATCTTTATTAAATTAGGCTTTTACAAGTACTTTTCAATCATCATCAGCCCAAATACGTCCCACTGCAAGGCACGGGTCTCCTTTACAACTGAGAGGGTTTAGGCCTTAGTCCACCACGCTGGCCTAATACGGGTTGGCGGACTACACACCTCAGAAATTCCTAAAAACTTTTAGGAGTGTAGGTTTTATCACGATATTTTCCTTCACCGTTAAAGCAAGTGATAATTCATTGTGAATACACACATAACTTCGAAAAGTCAGAGGTGTGTGCCTGGTGTTTGAACCTGCGACCGCCGAGATTCTCGACCGCGCGTCTAAACCTCGAGGCCAGCACTGCTTCAGTCAATTTAAATAAGCTACCGCCGCTTTCGAACTTATTATCGCTGCGGAGAAGAAACGGCAAGAAACTCCCTCATTACACCAAATGTCATTTTTTTACAATTAACATCATTCACTTGAATTTTAGTCTTCATATCAAACTCAAAAGGCGACTACTTACATATTGGTACACTTCTGATACATACCACTAGTTCTGAGCCTATACAGGTTCCCGTAGGATGAATGGTCGCCATGGGGCGCGGACCACACAGCTCGGCGCTTGGCCCGGGACGCCGGGACGCTGGCCGCCCCACCACCCTGCCTATAAATTAACTCGATGATCACAACAATACTTTACTCGCCATTAACAATATTGTATTGCGATTTATTGTTTTGAAACATGGAGTTTGTTCACGATTTGTTCGCGCTGTTCCGCCTCTTAAGATGATTGCAATGTAACGTCTTCATAAAACTGTGATCGTTTATTTATTGATTTATTATGGAGGCAATGTTATTGCACCTATGACACGTCAATACATGTTTATAAAAAATAAATATTAAACGAAATAAATTGAAATATAACTGTGAAATACACTGGTCAATAGGTTTTAATATGCATACATCATACATAACCTCACGCCTGTATTCCCCGAAGGGGTAGGCTGAGGTGCATTTCTGCATCCACATTTCGCCAGGTATGTTAATACCTGGGCAAAGTGTTACTGGGTTTTCGCATTAGGAAATTCTCAGCAGCAACTCGGGATCTGGAAATATGCACGAAAAATGGCAATGGGCTCGCCCCCTATTACGTGGGACATAAACAAAAATTGGTGAAATGTGGGCAAAGTAATAAACATCTGCTTACCCCTTCAGGGAATGCAGGCGTGAGGCATGTACAATGTACATATGTATGTATGTATTAAAAAATATAACTACAGCGAAGGGGTCTACAGTTCGCTTCAGGCGTTTGACAGTCTTTTTTAGGGATTATTGTTGTTTTTTATGTCACATAAAGTTGTTGGCACACATCACGACACGTTGAGTTACCTCAAAAAGTGAGAACCGTACGTTTATCTGGTTGAATAAACAAATATTTTTAATAACTTCCGAGTACTCGATTGGCGTGATTTTCGCGTGTTACATAAACAAATAAATCCCGCTGTGGCACGGAGCAGGTTCAAATTTAAATAACCAATTACTCAGTACATTGAGTTTGTTGATTTATCGATCAATTTCACTTTGCCGCTGATTGTGGTGGCATATTAAAAAGTTGCGCGCGCTTTATTTTCGCCGCCTTTCATCGCCCACGCGATCATCTTCAAGGATGTCGTCATGGGGTGGACAGACTTGTGAAAGATGAAACCAGTTATTTATTTTCTTTTTTGGTAATAACAGTACCTGGTAGTTCAATTCATAAAGAATATAATAAAAAACGGTTTCTTCTTTATTTTAGCATGAAAAGTAGAATAACAAGTAACGCTAGTTCATCATCATCAGCCCATACACGTCCCACTGCTGGGCACGAGCCTCCTCTACAACTGAAAGGGTTTAGGCCTTAGTCCGCCACGCTGGCCTAGTACGGGTTGGCTGACTACATGCCTAAGACATTCCTCAGAGCTTTTAAGGTGCAGGTTTCATCACGATGTTTTCCTTCACCGTTAAGGTAGGTACGTGATAATTCTTCGTGAATACACACATAACTTCGAAAAGTCAGAGGTGTGCGCCTGGGGTTTGAACCCGCGACCTACGCGACGCTAGTTCATACGTAATTACATTAACAAAAGAATTTACTGCAATTTTATAATTTTACAACATTTTATAACAATATACTGCTTATCCTACAGTCGATGATGAGTTAATGATGGAACTCTAAGGTCTAATCAATGGTTTATTGATGATGTCACCCACATTATTTAAAATTGCATTTAATTGGTATCCCTTCACACCTTCCCCGTTAGAAAGAATGTTGAGTGCGATGAGAAAAATAACTTTTATATTGAATAACTGGATGACGCACATTGATTTATAGAGGAATAAACGTCCATGATGTATGCGTGGTATGGAACATAGCCATAGGGCTATGCTAGAGCTCGCTTAGTTTAGTTTTAATAAAATCCCATAATAAGAGGCGATGTCTCAGCCGTGTCTCTTTATCGCATAAAAAGGTTGTGTGTAGGATAAAGGATTTTGTTTAAGGTAGGGGATTTATTATTAAACGGAAGTTGTAAATAATGGTAGAACCAAAAGTGATTGGCATTGAATCAAAAGTTTCGCAATGTAGACCACATATTAGCAATTTTTGAAGGAAAAACACTATAACAGTTTATACTGAAAAAAATTGACCTATCGTCAGCTACACAAGATGGTAGTAGACGTCCTAGGAAAGATGATAATGCTTATGTAAATCAAGGAGGCAATCAATAGACTAAAAACAGTAACAACCACTCCCCATGTAAACTACATGCTATGCTGTGCTTACCATCAGGTACAGTGGAGTCACTTTGCCGTGCCAGTTTAAAAAAAAAAAAATAATAATAATTAACTATCGTCGTAAAATAAAATAAGGAATAACCAATAAACACTTCGGTTAAAGCTGAGGATATTAACAATTTCACAGCATATATCTTTTTAAAATGTCGCAAAAATGAACCACGTCTTTTCGATTTAAACCGACCACATGTTTACCTTCGGCCACAAAGCTATCGAAAAACCGAATCGAATAATCCTCCAATTAGAATGATCGACGGACAGACGTTGAAATGTATACGCAATTAGCTAGATTATAGATAGTGATTCGTAATAACAGTGGTCGAGTGCAATCTACATTGGTTTTAGCATGATGTCACCGACGCAACGGTACCCGTGTGTCACGAGCCACTTTTCAAACGCCCTTACTCATGTGAATGTTGTTGTCGACCGATGCAACAAGACCTGCAGTGCAACATCTTCTGATTTTATCCAAATCACTTCATTAATTCAGTAGAGACCCGGTGTAATATAAATAGATTGGCTGGGGTGTGTAAAGCACAGTCTTTCAGGATATTGACTAATGGTTATTTTGTTGTTGCACGCTTGGTGACTGAGTTTTTTAGGCCCGCAAACAGTATTTCGTAATCGAATATCGCTTATACAAAGTGATTTTAAATTATGTCAAACATGTTTTTAACACAAAGGAGGTTAGAAAAAACAAAGAAAGCTGACGTAAGTAGGTAAATCTTGTTTTCTGAATTCTATGTACGACCTCGTGCCTCGTGGTCTCGCGGTACAAGTATGTGCCGTGCGATCTAGAGGTCCTGGGTTCGATTCCCGGGTCGGGAAAAGTGCCATTAGCAAATCCTTAGTAACAGCACGGAGTCTGGAGATGTGCCCGAAAAACGGCAATAGGCTCGCCCCCTATTACGTGGGATTGATACATACCTGGCGAAATGTGGGTGCAGAAATGCACCTCTGCCTACCCCTTCGGGGAATACAGGCGTGAGTTTATGTATGTATGTATGTACGACCTTCGAGTACGTAAAGTTATGCAAATAAAATGTGAAGGATGTTGTCGTCCTCTAAAAGTATTTTTACCATTCGTAAAATATGTTGAACTGCATTAAAAATGTTGTAAAAACTACTATCAATGATTAAAATATACCAAAATCGGCAAAAAGCATCCTGTTATTATCAATTATTAAAGTCTAATTGTAATCGTTAGTACTTTTTGAGGCACTAGTTTTTCAACTGTAGCCATGAGTAGTTTAATCATTATAGATGGCTATCCCGTTGTCTTACAAGTTCAACAAGACGTATTTCTACGTGTTTAAACATCACCTGAATTCCTTGTATGTTTTTCTGACGTATTCATGTGAAATAATTGCAAATATGAGGACATTGGTTAGGGAAATAATGTGTGATGTATCTTTTATTCCGCCTGCGTACGATTTAAGTCCTGCTTGTAGACCACCAAGCGAGACGGCGGATTATTCTGGGAAATCTGCAGAGAGAAAAGTCGAAGGATCTTGCGTATGTTGGTTACTACATACGCTATAATAATTACGGAATTTAATGCATATATTGAATGTGGTAGGTATATTAGGTACGAATTATTTTAAATTTTAAAATGACATTAACTGTACTGGTCTATAAGTTTTAATGATTGCCTGAATCTGGCATTGATCTGTGGATATTTGAGCATAGGAAATCTATCTTCACAGATCCTAGAAAGGCAACGATTAAAAAATTGAAATACGTCACAACTCTGTCTGTAGTATTAGTATTAATTAGAAAAATATCATAATGTCATAATTATTCATTGGAACCGAAACATAAGCAGATTAGGCTACTGGCTAATTCTGTCTGGCTACTGGCACAACATTGTCACAGAAAATTATTGAATATATGAAGCAAAATCATTGCTGCTTTCTCGTTAGGTTAGAACCTACCAGAGCTCCAATCATCCATACCTTTTCTCTCTTCTTCATTTTTTCCACCTATTTGGATAAGCTATCAACACATCTAGACAGCAGTAAGCACTTACTAGCAGTAACCGATCCCCGATAGCTTGCCAATCGGATCTATGAATTAAAAAAGTTCAATATTAATTTCGCATCAACATCGAAGCGACGTCGCGGAATATCGCCCGCCGCACTCACAGCGGGAGTTTGAACATGCTATGTGTAATTCATTTTAGATTTTTTGCAAGGAAATATAGCAGAAACACACGGCCGCGCTGTTTTTTACGTAAATTTCATTAGTTAAACATTACATGTGTACTGATTATATTTATATGATACACGAGTTTTTAAGCGCGGCTCCTTTCGCATTCCTATCTCTGTGATCTGGTTTAGCATTTTTAAATTATTGTTTTAATATGTACAATTAACATATAGAGCTAGATGCGCTTAAGGGGCCTTCCTCTCGTAGATTATTGTGACTAAACTTTACATTTTGAAACGTCTTGGATTTGTGGAAGTTTGGATTCATAAACGATAGGATCAAGAGAGGTTTTAAAAAGTGTCATTTTCAGCTGCTTTTTCTATTTAATGGCCATTTTTTATTAGAGAATTTTGGAACAAAACCATGGTAAATATTTTCTCTATTGCCGCATTATCGACACACCTTCTAAAATATTTTTTTTAAGTTTTTTTAAACTGGCACGGCAAAATTGACTCCACTGTATCTGATGGTAAGCACAGTGGAGTCCAAAAAAATAATACCGACCAGCGAGAAACGATATGGTCACCCGCTGGTCGACACAATCATGTCGGCCTGCACAAATCTTCACGCATCGCTTAAAGAATCCAGGATCATAGGAAGGAGGTATCGATACAATCGGGTCACATCGATGCCGATTGCTCGCTAATCGCACCCAATTAATCTAAACGTCCCTCACTTCTCGCCCGAGTGGTGATAATGGTATTATAATTAATAAATTTAACACACCGCGGCGGCCGGTGGATTTCTCGATAATTGAAAATTTAATTGTTTCATCCTGAACTAGTAGCTATCTATTAGGGAACATACGATGTTATTTGATTTGAATTTTGATCGCATTGCTAACATTAGCTAAGATGATATGGCAATGAGTGTGACTGCCAACGAGAAGTTTTTGTTTAGTAGCGTAGGATTTTTGAATTAAATACACCCAACAGGCAACTCTTGCGTGTGGCTATCAGAAATTACGCGAGACTTTTTGGTCTAACGAAAACTCAGATCCGAAACAAATATTTGTGGATCACAAAAAAAAAATCTCGGTGTGGGCCTCTCGTTTCTCAAGCTAGTGTCTGTCGGGGCTATCTAGGCTCATAGAGGCGCAGGTTGGTCTCAAAAGCGTAACCGATACACCCCTCCTAATCACTTCCGTAGAAACGAAACAAGATATGGTCAACACAGCATAGAACATCTATGGAAAGTGAGTAAGTCCCGATATAAAAAAATATTTTTACAGCATGGCCTCCTACCAACTGATTCAGTGGGGCTGAATAATAATGTGGTTGCATAACAACTAAAATGGCTCACAACTCAATTCTTGAAAAACCAACTTTTATTTTATTAAAACTAGAATGTATGTATGTATATAAACCAACAGTACATAAAGACGAAAAAATATTGGAATTTTAAACAAATCCCTAGAAAATATGTTAAGCATGATTTTGCAGTCATTTTAACAGTCAACTTGAATGATTTATTCATTCATTATCTCGTCAAAATGCAAGATAGCGACGTGAAAATGACACAATTTACGAGCTTTAACACGCCACCATGACAAAAACTCAATTGCATCAACACAAAGTGCTCTTGTTTAAAATGAAGCAACTTGACACCCCACCGCGCCACGTCCATCAGCATATAAATTGTTTTCAATTTCGAACAGAGATGGCGCTGTATGTAAATGCGTTTTTAAATACCCTCATAATCAATAAATTATTTGTAATTAAACAATTATAAATTAATTATGGGATGGTTGGCGCTTTCTTGGGGAGGCCTACGTTCAGCAGTGGACGGCAATAGGCTGAGTATATATACCTATATATAAACAATTATAATTATTTGTCCCCTTTTCGCTCGCATTTGAGGACAAAATAAAAGCAGAAAAGGTAGGGGGAAACAGTTTTTATGTTTCTACATTAGCTTAACAATTGATAAAAAATTAACGTACGATAACATGCTAAGATCACGAAGGAAAACATCGATACAAAAACAGCATAGCTAGAAGTTTCCACATATTATTCCTAGTTAGCATGTCTGGATAACTAACGCGTTCTGGGCCAATACGAAGAATAAGAGAGAAGAGATAATACTCAATACAAGCGGAAGACCGTTGTTCACTAACAGGACGATAAAAGCTTAGATAAGTGTATTATTGGAAAAAAACTATTGGTAATCTAATTTAATACCACGCAGAAATCGAACCCCGTATACTGAAAAATTATAAGAGCGAGTTTCGCCCGCCGCGATGTTAAATATTTCCTCACCGTTCTTTAAACAACGTGAAAATATACGAAACACTTTACTTGAATTATTAATGCTCCATTCCTCCCTTGATGTTCCCTTGGTGGCTGTTACTTAAAAGGGTGAATTTTGTACATCTCTCATTCATAATTATGTAGATGTTTTGTAGCAGAGTGAACCGCGCGGTCTACTGAGGCCAAATCGTGGCCGCCGCGGTTTCGAATCCCAGTACTTTTGACTCTCCAAATTACACTTAACGGTGAAGGATAACATCGCTGGGAACCTGAATACCTATGTGTTTTCATAAGAATTGTTATACGTATGTAAAGTTTATTATTGAATGAACACCACCCATATAATATAATCTTCAAAAATATTGTAAGACATGTATATTGCCTCCTTTTTCCATAAATGAAAATGTTTTTATTCACTTCAAAAGGCATAAGCTTACAGTTATCTATAGATTAAAATGTTTTTTTTACGAGAAAGTTCTGAGCAAGCTAAGCTTAATCCTCCTCTGCATTTAATTTTGTAATCTATGTACACGAGGAAATGATAATACAAAAACTATATCAATAAGAGTGTATTAATGAGATAGGTGTTAAGTGACGAGCGGCGGCGAGGAGTGGGCAGGGAGAGGGGGTGTATCACAAAACGCGTCGGTAAGCGAAGTGGATAATTATCAACGATACAGATTGAATCAGAGGCGATACGATCTATAGTTCTCTACAACCAATTACACTCTAATGATCGCTGGGTGTGCAATCATCGATTCTTATTTGTCATTCATTGAAATTGTTTGTGGAGTACAAGGGATGAAAAGTAGCGGTGTGATAGCGGTACACATTTGATTTCTTAAGACTTTATGTAGTATTATTTTATTGAAATACATGAAAATGATATATACATAATATATATGTTATATAACCTCACGCTTGTATTTCCCTGCTGTTACTAAGAATTTCGTAATGGAAAAATCCAATTACACTTTGTCCGACCCGAGAATCGAACTCAAGACCTCGCAAGGCACATACTTGGGTCGCGAGACCATTAGGTAGTCGATGAATACTGCTACCCCAATTGAGAGGGTGCACTCACACCGCAAGGCTCGTGTAACTACAGCATGGCTCTACAAATTTAAGAATATTATGATATAAGAAGTCAAAAAGCAAGCGTAGTTGATTTTCTTAATTTTTTTAAATGTAGTTTTTCTCCTAATGGCATTTCAGTAGCATCGCTAGCCTCTTGAGTGCCTTTAATGACCGTGTTGCCAAAAATGAAAATCCTTTTTTAATAGTTACTTTCGTAACGATGACACAGTTTCTTCCCAACACAAACTCGTATGACTTTTTAGTACCAATTTATTAATCTCACTACTCCCCCGTGAATTGCTCCAAGCGCTAACTGTATCCGTGGATCGGAATCATAATAGATTTAAACAAACATTGGAGTTAAGCGCGAGGCTGTTACTGTTGTCGGTCGCGGGCCGAGTGCCGGCTGGGGGCACAAAAAACACCATTATACAGATAAAGCGGTTACAGGCGATAATTTGTCTAATGACGGTGTTTAGGTACGATGATAGGTGCTCCTATTGAATGAGTTTAGGGGCCGGCTGAGGTATAAATTGCTTCATTTGCCCTGGAAAATTTGTCTTTGTTGTAGTGTGGTGGACATTTCGCCCCTTACGTGAAACAACTAGGAGAACCCATGAGAGCGGGTCACGTTCCGGAATCAGTTGTTAAGACGACTTTAGTGTTTAGACGTAACGGTTACTTGCTAGTATTTATTTTGGAAAAATGTTTTTTCTGCAGTTACAGCATAGGACCTAAAAAATAATGTAAAAGTGAAAGCCACCTAACTGTCAATGTACTCACCTAACTCTCAATGGGATCCTATATTTTTTATGAGATATAATAGAGGGATAAGACCATGGATACTGGTATGGAGTCCTTTTTATCTCGTAAAAATGCTCAATTATGTTGATTAATAAACAATTTAGATGCAAGCGAGATTGTAGGAATACACTAGTAAAAGGCCCCTATATAAATAAAGTTGTGCGAAAAAATGTGTTTTAAAACTCTACACTTTGTTTGCGTGGAAGCAACATGGTTACGTCACTTGTCAGGCCTGCAAAACAATTGGACAGACAAGATGGATGATTCGAATGGACGGTGAATGTGGCCGCCGCTTTACGTAATAATATGCACGTGCGGTATGATTTACAACTTGAAGGTATCATTAATGTATTGGATAGTCAATTCAGTTATGAGATAATTTATTTAAGAATCGAATAATTTCATTTAAAATTTACATCGAACAATTATATACTACTAGAAGTCGTGATGGCCTTGAGGTTTGGGCATGCGGTCGAGAATCTCGACGGTCGCGGGTTCAAACCCCAGGCACACACCTCTGACTTTACGAAGTTATGTGAGTATTCACAATGAATTATCACGTACTTTAACGGTGAAGGATAACATCGTGATGAAACCTGCACACCTAAAAAAGTCTTAGGAATTTCTTAGGTGTGTAGTCCGCCAACCCGCACTAGGCCAGCGTGGTGGACTAAGGCCTAAACCCTCTCAGTTGTAGAGGAGGCCCGTGCTCAGCAGTGGGACGTATATGGGCTGATGATGATGAATTATATACTTACTTCCGACTCTTTACTTGTGCCTTTAATATACATCCTTGGAAGAGAAAGGCCGAAGCCTATTGGTGGGCAATAGGATAGGCCTATGACCAGCAGTAGACGACAGGAAGGCTGTTGATGATGACTTGTGCCTAAATCTTGTGTGACAGATCACATAGTAAAAGAAACTTGCCTCTTATTACTCCTAAACCTTGGCTGCCTCATCATCCCACGATCTTTTAGTAGTTAATAGACATTACATACCCTAGAAATTGTTTTACAAGGCTTCCTTACTACATTCTCATTCGTCCATTACTCGTACCTTCTAAAAGTAGGGAGTCAATTCTCTGAACTCAAATGCCCACCATTACGATTCGCTTTCAAGTGAGCTATTAAGCAAATTAAATCCAAGAAACTAGTCTAAGAACTGCTAATGCTTCATTAACATATTATAATCAACGTGTTTATGTACTGAACCCTGTGCAGCAGCGACGCGACAAGGCTAACCCAATTTTTTACCGGCCCCCGCGACCGTACTTTCACGGAGACGCTCCCAAAAGAAAGTCCAACATTGAAAAAAAAGTAGAATTACGGTTTACGCCCGCCGGGCACTGGATGCGTCTCGGAAACAAAATGTACAATTCATAATTATCGACCTGTGTAATAATAGGGATGCGCTTACATCGATAAGAACGTGATAACAATGACTTCCGACGTGGCAGTGTTGAAAATTACGCTTACATTTCAATTTAGCTTGGCGATGTGATGGTTATAATGGTGCACTTTGAGCTCAATTTGAATTGTATTTCGTGTCGAGTCGAATGCTAGATAATATTTATAATGTTTTAAGGACGTCTTATACACTTTTTTCTTTAAAAAGTGTTTGGATTTGTCTGCTTATTCTTCTCCTTGTTGAGGATATATGAATAAAATTGAGCTCAAGGCTTTTTTTTATCGGAGTTGGTAAATTGATGGTACTTATTTATATACGAGTAGGTAGGAATAGTGAAAGTAGACTGATGCTAGTTAACTGCAAGACTAGATCAAGTGTGTCTTACTAATCTTATCACGTACATACATACATAACCTCAGGCCTATATTCCCCGAAGGGGTGGGTGCACCCAAGTTTCACCAGGTCTGTACGTGGGACTGATCCACGTATTGGGGGTGAGCCTATTGCCGTTTCTCGAGCATATTTCCAGAATCCATGCTGCTACTGAGAATTTCCTAATGGAAGAACCGAATAACACTTTGACCGACCCTACACATAAGTATGTGTGTCGCGAGACCAATTGTTATGGATTTTTTTGACGCACATTTCATCTTGTCTATTGTCCCATGCCTGAAAAAATATGTGATTTTTTTTATCGATACCAATAAGTATCGTATCGGGCCGCCCTAGCGGTCGCAATTACCGTCGCGATGGGCATCGCGTTTACTTTGCGCGCGGACATCAAACGCGCCGCCGCGCCTCCGCGATATTCGCGCCCAAATTTCCCTTAATCGATCGCCATGCCGTTCCGCTCCGCAGCACAAATCTTCATTCATCACATTGTTTGTTTGTAATTGTCAATTACTCATTAAAAATGACACTTAGAACACCCAGTTTAAAAATATTTATTTTATCTTTCTTAACTTCATTAAGTCAAATTTTGTCCATTTAGTTCTCAATATATTCACCTTTCGTCCCATATTACCATAATCAAGGGTTGTACAGTGCCTACTTATTGAAATTAACGAAAAATGGGTCATTCATTTAGTATAAGTAAAATTGATGGATTTATTTTATTTAATTTGCTCAACGAGTTTTGTTTGTTTCGTTAATTATTATGTAGATATAAATGAGTGAAGCAGTGATGGCCTCGAGGTTTAGGCGCGCGGTCGAGAATTTCGGCGGTCGCAGGTTCAAACCCCAGGCACACACCTCTGACTTTTCGAAGTTATGTGTGTATTCACAATGAATTATCACTTGCTTTAACGGTGAAGGAAAACATCGTGATAAAACCTGCACACCTAAAAGTTCTTAGGAATTTCTTAGGTGTGTAGTCCGCCAACCCGCACTAGGCCAGCGTGGTGGACTAAGGCCTAAACCCTCTTAGTTGTAGAGGAGGCCCGTGCCCAGCGGTGGGACGTATATGGGCTGATGATGATGATGAAATGAGTAGTGTTGCCAATCAGTGTTGTAAAAAATTCAATAGGACTGATTAATAAATTCTTTATATATTAACTCAGCTCATAGATGCTTCTGTTTCAGAATATCATGCAGCATTGCAGCGAAATCAGTGTATTGAATTTCCTCAATAACATGGAAATACTTCAAAAATTGTAGTAAATTTTGTTTTAAAGTTGTTTTGAATGTAGAAAAAGGGTTAACTCAGTCAGATCCTTATAAATTCATATTAAAATGATTAATTTCTGTAATACAATCTATGTTGCATGCATTAACGAACACCTGACTCATGCATCTTACATGAGGAAACATTATACAGTAATTGCATGTGTAAAAAATAAATAATTTTATAATATACATAAGTGAAGCGTTAAGTATCGATAAAATTTAACATCGAAAAATTTAACACATCACTATCCTTTTTTTTGCTAGATAATTGCGCTTCAGAACACCGTTCGAGCGTTTTAATTTCGCACCCACTTTTATGTTCATACTAGTTAACAAAAAAGTTTGTAAAATCTAACCACGCGTTTTTGTTTCAGGTAAGTCAAGTTTACACCGAAGTTGCAACTTGCAGGTAAGCCAAATTGCTTCCCTTAACAATTAAAAGTTGTTTGTAAAGTCATTAATACACGCGCGATATTAAAACAGAACGGTACAATAGAGGCGTTCACGGGGGCGAGCGGGGTGCGGGCGGGCTGCGGGCGCGATCTCACAAGTTCGTTAGCTCCGCGGCACGCATGCGCGGTGTCGACACGCCGCGATTTATCGCCACCACGCCGCGCCGCGACAAAGTAATCGACATCGACACGTTATCACCGCTGTATGGTGCGCATCACTACCGTGCGCTTCACGCCCGGAATGTACACTTCATAGTGACTACGAACTTGTGTTATAGAGTATCGTTTTGCACATTTTGAATACTTCTATGACATAGAAGCTTGTAATGGGGCGTGATTTATGGATTGTAAGAATGCCTTATTTGTTGTTTGTTTTGAATATTATACCTTAAGAAACAGCTTAATACAATGATTTTCTTATTTCTTTCTAGATTTTTTATAGTACATTTTTTTTACCTAAGAAATAATTAATGTTGCAGCTTATTCCTCGATTTATTAATGATTTTAGCGTACTTGTTTTATCCACCCGAGGCCAACACCACAGGACGGATCCAAAAAGTCATTTTTCTTCTATCCATACACAAATCTTTATGGGTCAGTCATATATAGGCGCCATGCGCAGACGGCCTTTCTTTTTATCATAACATTATAGGTAATAAAGGACCTTATGACCTTAGGGTAAGGTTTCAGTTTAAATGCAACTTTTATATTCCGTGACTGCAAAGAATAATGCCGGCATTATTTTGCACTGCAATGACACGTATTAAAAATTGGCGAATACGTCCTTATACCAAAAACAATAAAGGCTAATTTTAATTTGAATGTAAAGATAAAAGCTCATTTTAACACACTTCCAATATTTATGCAAAGTTTTTTTTCCACGACTCCTCAGAAGACAGTGTTGAAGGTAATTCCGATTAACTTATGTTTAAAAGATATTATGTTTACAATAACAAGTGATTATGTGAAATCAATACATTGCGTCGCACCTTGACCGAGTGTCCGGTTCGAAGGATCAAAATACTCAGAATTAATGGTGTTTGGTTAATACCAACGATAATAATTCGTCACTTCGAATTACAAAACATAACAAAACCTCAAGCATTCCCGCATCCTCGTTTCGCCAATTGTATTAAGCCCACGTTATATTGTGCAAAAGTATTATATTGTGTACAAGTCGTGATGGCCTCGAGGTTTAGGCACGCGGTCGAGAATCTCGACGGTCGCGGGTTCAAACCCCAGGCACACACCTCTGACTTTTCGAAGTTATGTGTGTATTCACAAATAATTATCACGTACTTTGACGGTGAAGGAAAACATCGTGATAAAACCTGCACACCTAAAAGTTCTTAGGAATTTCTCAGGTGGGTAGTCCGCCAACCCGCACTAGGCCAGCGTGGTGGACTAAGGCCTAAACCCTCTCAGCTGTAGAGGAGGCCCGTGCCCAGCAGTGGGACGTATATGGGCTGATGGTGATGATGATATATTGTGCGAGCCTATTGCCGTTCTTCGGATACATTTCCATACTCCGTGTTGTTAGAAATTCTCTATTGGAATTTCCAATAAAACTTGGCCCGACCCGGGAATCGAACACAGGACCTCTAGATCGCGCGGGACACACTAGTAACAGCACGGAGTCTGGAAATTTTCCCTGGAAAATGTAGGTAGATTACACAAATATTTATATTAATTCGTGGATTTAATCTGCGTTGTTAGACCCTCAACTTAGGGCTATGGAGGCTTTTATAATGAAAATATTGTCACGCAATCGCAAACTCCTATACCAGGGCAAACTGTAACACGCACACAAATATCACCCAACATCAAAACTCGGCGATCTCTAAAGGACCTTGTCTTTTACACGCAAAGAAATGAACCAGACAGAAAACAATTTGTTATGACATTCAGCTATTGGAAACAACACGAAACAACAAGCCCCCAGCAAACATTTCACAAAACAATATTCACGGAAACAATTAACAACGGAGCACAATTAACGCACCGCCCTTATCACTGTGATAATAAGAATGGAAAGCAAACAGAAATATTGTCTTTAGCGGCGATCAGTGGTCCGGGCGGCGGCCGTGTGCATCGCTTCGCAAAGCCGCCGCGAGATAACGCCACCGCCGATTAGATCCGCACCACGAAGATTTACAGCCGAGCCAGCTCTATCGCACACTATAAATTAGAAATTCGTTAGATACAGACGTTTGTGCGTACGGATTCCAATTATTCTATCTCGGGGACAATGGATTGCTTTTGGTATGTCGCTAGATCTGTCCGCAGGGGCTTTAGGCTACCCTCACATAGTAACTCGGAATTGTCCTCGTAGCAATATTTTGTATTTAAAATCTTCTATGTAAATTACTGTATAAATGTGGGTGTCAATAAAGAGTTATCTATCTATATATCTATCTATCTATCTTCCAAAGTTAGTATTATAATATACATACATACATAACCTCACGCCTGTATTCCCCGAAGGGGTATGCAGAGGTGCATTTCTACACCCACATTTCGCCAGGTAGGTATGTATGTAAGTCCTACGTAATAGGGAGCAAGTCTATTATCATAATATGAGGTAAATTATGACTTGTCAACTCCGACGAAAAACTACGACTAAACTAAATAATAAACGACTGTAGTTGTATTAGTATATGTAAAAAATATATATATTCTTATAAATGAGAATGTTAATTGATTTTAACATAAATATTTATTCGACCAGTGATCGTAACAAACATAAATTGACATGACGTTTAACATGAAATTGAAATAACAAAATGTTAACATTAATGAGGGTGAATTGAAAAATATGAAAACTATCAACGCACATTTGACTAGCGGGATGGACCCCTTACAGTCATAAAAAACTGTAAGCATGTCCTATGACAAGGAATACAAAATCGCAATATTTCTAAGTTGGAGATTATTGTTATCAAAGAGGCAACTTGTTGCATGTTTTTATTTGTAAAACATACAGTATCTACTTCTTATTAGTTCTTGGATCCATAAAAAAATGGCTTTTAATGGCTCTCTTAGTTCTGTCAGAAGGGTAAGACAAAGATATTATTTGTAAGTCCGCATTATACCTGATGTTAAACTCGCGTAGAAGATAAGCCTATTTTAAGGCTCCATGTCACTACTGAAAATGTCCTAAGGCAAATCTTCCGATCTTTTATTAAAGGGAGAATAACTTGGAATGTGTTATTTTGTGGACTAAGACCTAAACCCTCTGAGGTGTAGAGGAGGTCCGTGCTCAGCGGTGAGACGTATATGGACTGTTGATGATGATGATGAAAATATTAATATCTCCATACATGTGATAGAAGATTTTGTAACAATAACATAATCGTAGAATATTAAGTAGAAGAGTATCTACAGCACCCCCCAAAATTTCGCCCAACCGTCATAATTGCAAAAAATCAGAGTTAAACGACGAACCAACGATCCCGCCTTGCTTGAAGCTCTAGATCTTCACTTTCTCTAGATTCTACTAAGCCATTACTAATCACTGTAAAATCCTTACTAATATAAATATATATCAACGTATGTATATGGCGAAATCCTAAACACTTTTTAGTGATTTTAATTATGTTTTATATACAATATACAACGTTGATTAGTTTTCTTAGTCCCTCGTGCAAACTGATCTCATATAAAACTTTCCGACTCCTTTGACACAGCAGATTGTGAACTATCCAATTGGAATAATCAATAAAAAAGACGTTAAGTTAATAGCGTAGAAGTAACAGTAACGACAAAAAACTAGCTATCGTTCGCGTCGGGATTCGAATCCGAGACAATCGCGGCGCGCTCGCTCAAAAACACATCTCTCATTATCACTAATTGACGTCCCGAACAATGTAGGCAGGACTAGTTGGAAAAAACTCGGAGCGAGTCGCTATGATATACAACGGTGTTCCGTACTTCATAGATTTGTTTGAGAGTTTTTTTCATTTGTGGGGATTAAAACTTTCATATGTGGTAGTAGCAGACGCTTAAATTGTGGCAACTCCATTAAAAAATATGTAATATTCACACGCCAATATACCCGAAATAAGTCGTGATGGCCTTGAGGTTTAGATACGCGGTCGAGAATTTCGACGGTCGCGGGTTCAAACCCCAGGCACACACCTCTGACTTTTCGAAGTTATGTGTGTGTGTTACAAAGAATTATCACGTACTATAATGGTGAAGGAAAACATCGTGATGAAACCTGCACATCTAAAAGATCTTAGGAATTTCTTAGGTGTGTTGTCCGCCAACCTGCACTAGGCCAGCGTGGTGGACTAAGGCCTAAACCCTCTCAATGGTAGAGGAGGCCCGTGCCCAGCAGTGGGACGTATATGGGCTGATCATGATGATGATGATGAATATACCCGAAGGGGTGTGCAGAAGATTCCTTTAAATTCCAAATGTTGCCAATTGCACATTACAACGAAGCTAAACTTTTTTTATTAAATATTACTACACTATGTATTCTTAGTGTTACCTAACCGGTAATTGAACCGGGGATCGAGAGGATCAGACGCTGTAGACTTATGCCGTTGAACCAAATAGTTTTGTAAGTCAATTATTATTTAAAGGTTTCTAATCGTGTACTGCATACCCCTAAAAAGTAATCTATTGATCGTCTCAAAACCAGTGTTAGTTTTTGTCCGCTAACGTACAGCACTCGCGATTATCAAATCAACAAGTTAACATACGTTTTAAATTGTAATAGTCCCGTTAATATGTATGGAGTCTAACTTAATTATGCCCTATATAAATATACACAAACATAACAATGAATTATCACTTACTTTAACGGTGAAGGAAAACATTGCTGCTCACCTAAAAGTTCTTAGGAATATCTTAGGTGTGTAGTCCGCCAACCCGCACTAGGCCAGCGTCACCACGGCCCACTGGCTAAGGTCTAAACCCTCTCAATGGTGGAGGAGGCCCGTGCCCAGCAGTGTGACGTATATGGGCTGATGATGATGTGGATGAAATATATCACAATTGCAAATGAATTGGTGAATTGCAGCCATGGCTCTTTTTCACGTTGGTAATTATTTTTCTAAGTATTATTTCCTATGCCTCGTGGTCTCGCGGCACAAGTATGTGCCGTGCGATCTAGAGAGATCTTCCTGGGTCGGGAAAAGTGTTATTGTGTATTTTCAACTATAAAATTCGCAGTAGCAGCAAGTTGGTAATGTGCCCGAACAACTGCAAAAGTCTAGCCCCCTGTTACGTGAAACTGATACGTCCTGGCAAAATGTGGGCGCAAAAATGCATCTCTGCCTACCCCTTCGGAGAATACAGGCGTAATGTTATGCAAATGATTTGTTTAATAAGTTGATGCGTTGTCTCTTTTACACGTTGAAAAATTATTTTTATAACTACCTAAGTTTAGGAACTTAATATAAAACTAATTTTATCATCATTTTAATTTTATTTTTTCTATTAATTAATACATTTGTTACTAAGAATTTGCAATTTAATATTTCTTTTAGATTTTTTTGTCTCATTAGTAATAATTCTTTGTGAATACACATAACTTCGTAAAGTCAGAGGTGTGTGTATGTGTTTTGAACCCGCGGCCGTCGAGATTCTCGACCGCGTGCCTAAACCTTACCTTACTTTACTACTTTAGAATTGTATATATAATATGTACATCAAAATATTTATGTAGCTTTTGTCATATCTCATCATCATCATCATCAGCTAATATGCGTCCCACTGCTGGACACGGGCCTCCTCTACAACTTCAGGCCTTCGTCCACAATATTTTCATAATAATTTTTCAAACAGTGGGTAAATTTTCTTCGTTAGACAATAATACTCTTAATACTTTTTTATTCGATATGCGTTCATATTATACTGAAAGAAATAAACTTTGTTATCATACTCATTGACAGCCCCGTGCCGCAGTTGGTTACCAGCTTGCGAAATGAGAGGCCGCGGATTCGATCCCCGCACTGAGACAAATGTTTGTGTGATCCACAAATATTTGTTTCGGGTCTGGGTGTTTGTGTTACCGAAAAGTCTCTCGTAGTTTCTGATACCCATGAATCAGGACTTGTAGGATACAAGTTACAAGTGTGGGGTCAGAACTATGTATATGACTGTTGGGTGTATTTATTTATATTTTCCACGATTATTGTTACAATGTAATATAGTAACCTAGCAACTACGGTTGTAATACAATCATTTCATAATTACAATTGATGTTTGCCTGCTTTTTCCACATTTCAGCAAAGTTTTTATTATCTGTGCGGAGGCAATGATCCGGCGCGAAAGCCTTTATTTTTATACGCATTTCACTCCGTAAATACTGGCTCTTGAATTAATCATGAAAGACGAATAGTGCAAGGAGAGGTCGTTCGCCTCAACTAGCTGCTTACTTGCAGTTTTTTAACAGAAAAACCTGCATGTTTAAATTTAATGATAGTCACAGATTGGGTAAATCATAGAGTATTCAGTGTCTTTTTGTTTTTTAATGGCTTTTAAATCGTTTTCTAAACAGGTTGCATGTTTATTATCAACAAAGCCTGACTGCAAAAAAAAAATAACAATGTAAATTGTTTTCGTATTTTTGTGGTGAAGTATGTGAAAATCAATTTGTTTCTCTACATAGTTAGCGAGTTAAATTGCCATTATAGCCTTGGATTGGTGATAACATCGTCAATTTTCAATGGAAATTTAACATGCTAATTGTGACGTATTCAATCGGTTTTTTTCGTTGATGCCATTGCATAGTAATAACATAGTTTTTCCATTGTACAATCCATGTTTTTATTTACGTAGCACATTAAATACTGGCAACTAACAATAATAAGAAATTTCGTAATGTCAACTTACAAAAATATTGTATTCTAAATTCAAATTGAACGAACATCGCGGGCGCCTTACGCGGCGCAGAGTGACGCGAGAGCTCACTTGAAGCGGCGGTGTGCCGCACTGAGCCGTCACACCCCGCCCCGCCCCCGGCCCGCCCACCGGCATCACCATGTGGCCAACTTCACGCCAGTCCGGGAAAGTGGGAAACTCACTAGTGGGGCTAACGTGCGATGGTGGACGTCCGTGGTGGGGAATGGCGAGCGGACGTCATTTGTCATACATCGAACCGCCGTGAGCACGTGATTTTTTTATAACGCTTTCAGGTGACAAATTGTATTCGCCGATGTACACATGTTCCAACTGTTTATCATGCAACTACGGAATGGCATCCGCAGGCATTATTAAATTACTGAAATTATTAGCAAAAAATTGCCTAGCCACTCCCTTAAAGGCAGGTCGAAAAAATTAACACATGTCGCGATGTTTTATCACTGATGAATTCCTCATATTTGTTGAGTATTAATGTTTTAATGAAAAATACAGTTGCAATTTCATTCTTACTTTAAAAATTAAATTAATTTGTAGGTATGTTGGAAAGGTTTTTCGAATAACTTCAAAAGCTCAAGAGCATACCTTAATTGAATGAAGCATTCTGGCTTACATACAAAAATTTACAAAATAGGAATGTTCGTATTTTAAATAATTAAAATGTATAGACTTTCGTCTGCAATAAATCATTTACTGAAATGGAAAATGAACATAAAACTTTACGATCATTTCAACACACGTATCAAACAAATCATTAACGGACTTTAATGGAAGTTACAGTGAGCACGAACCTAAGGACGGTATAAATCATTCGGTCTCTAACTATTAAATATATGAAATACTAATTTATAACTAATGCAGGCAAGTTTTTCGACTCGAAAATTTTCTTGGTGCAAATTTGGACGACAGTTACAAAATTCGCGTATTGTAAAGGCTAAACGTAAAAAAGTCTTACTATTTGTTATTGAATAATTTCTTTATGTTTTTAAGATACATTCAAATCGATGTAGTGGAAAGAGAATATTTCAAAAGATCAATCTATACTGATGTTATAAAGAGGTAGAATTTGGATTTTTGTGGTTATAACTTAAAAAATTAAAAGATTTGTCACACGGATTAAAATTCGTGACCGTCTAATGATGACTCGTAAGCCTGCCCGCCAAACTACTTCAGCCAGTACCTACTTATTTTAAACACAACTAAATTGAGTATTCACCAGTAGATTACTTTTTATAATTATATATTATTAAATAACATTTAAAAATAAAACCAAAAGTGTAAATCGGTTTGTCGAAAACATATTAATTTTCCATCCTTCCAACTTGGTATCTTCCTTTACCTACAATTCGTTGTTAGAGTGCGACCCGGGATGCGCTGAGATATATCAGCCATCGGGAGAAAAATACAGTGTGCCAGAGTGCACAGCGTGTGCACTCAAAGATTTCCCCCGGGCGTTCAGTGAAGCAGGAACAACTTTTTGCACTACAATCGAATAGAATATAACGTGCATCTTTTTATTCTTAGGATAGAATTATGGTAATACGAGTAGGTAAGATTTATATATGAATGAAGCAGTGATGGCCTCGAGGTTTAGGCGCGCGGTCGAGTATTTCGGCGGTCGCAGGTTCAAACCCCAGGCACACACCTCTGACTTTTCGAAGTTATGTGTGTATTCACAATGAATTATCACTTGCTTTAACGGTGAAGGAAAACATCGTGATAAAACCTGCACACCTAAAAGTTCTTAGGAATTTCTTAGGTGTGTTGTCCGCCAACCCGCACTAGGCCAGCGTGGTGGACTAAGGCCTTAACCCTCTCAGTTGTAGAGGAGGCCCGTGCCCAGCAGTGGGACGTATTTGGGCTGATGATGATGAAGATTTATATAACGTTTCCTCTGTATCTACGAAGGAGTTAGCAGAAATGTATTATACACAAATTTCGTCAATGTCATCAATCAATGTTCTATGAAAACAGGATTGTTTAGCAGACACATTTGCAGACTGCGTTAAATGAGAATTTATGAATGAAAAACTTATTAATACTTTCCGTGACTCGGGATTAGAGTCTATTAATCGCCCATCGCAAACTTAAGCCGCGGAAATGACAAGTTTATGTACCACTACGGCCAATAGTTGTCTTTAGGGGCATATAAAAGTGATAACTGATAACTGGTTTATCGTCGATACATCTACACGGACGGTAAAACTAACACAATTTTGTCTACAAACATAAGTAGCCCGAAATATGCAACACAGTCCAAAATAAGGCTATTATTTATTTCTTAGGACTTCTATTTATTTATTTATTGCTTTCTTAACACATATTAAAGGCGGACTTAATGCCTGTCCTAGAGACATAGTGAGAGAGATAAAATAGTACTTTTACCCCTAAAAAAAACCACAGCTTGCAAAGTTTACGCGCGGACAAGTCGGCAATAACAAATCAATAAGAACCAGAGTACTTGAGCTAGTTGTGAGTAGTGCCGAGTGTTGCCGGTCCACGTTCCCGGATTTCCTTGCAGATGGCCAGATAATGTGATCATGCGGGTGGCCGGCTCACATTGTCCAGCGCCGTTCACCTGCTATAGTTAAACATTGTCCCTTTGTGCCACACGACTGCCATTTACATGCCCTGTGTGACGTATGCCTCGGAGCTATTGTTCTGACCAGTTGCTATGATTCTGGCTGTTTTTTTTTATAGTTTTAATGAAGAAATTAAAGAGAATATGCATTTAAGGCCTTTATGGTTTCGATTTGAGCTGGTTATATTTGCTGATGGAAACTATTCTTAGGTACATTTATCGCCTGATGTAGAGAGACATTTCCTTGCATTAAAAAAACTTCTTAGTCAGCTGTTGCATTGATAAAAAATTAAAACACCACACCCTACATTCACACCATTACTTCTTTTTCTAGCACTCTTTTAAGATACGAGTATTCTATCGTAAGCTTAAAAAACTACAGAAGATACCTATTTCTACATTACAAACAGCCTAGTATAAAACACCTGTATTCTCGCCACGCCTGTATGCCCTGGAGGGGTAGGTAGAGGTGTAGTTCTGCACCCGCCTTTCACCAATCGTGTTTTCGTTCCACATTTACAGACTCTGTACTGACACTAACAATTTCCTAATGCAAAAACCCGATAACACTTTTTCCGACCCGGGAATCGAATCTCTAGATAGTACGACACATATGTACTTGCACCGCAATAACACGAGGCAGTCCAATACATTTTTTAAATCATACAAGATATCAGAGCGGGAATCTGCGTTTTGTGTCTCAGAGTGACCAACAAAGGCTTTCAAATACAACTTGTGACCTGTATGCTTTTCCACCGATAACCGTTTTCACACCACGCGTGTCGGATGTCATTGCCCCGCGCTGTAAACAAAACAAGTCCACTTCTCTGTTTATGGCGACGCGGTGGTGCGTTTGATCGGAACTGGTGTTAAAATCGGTGGAGTGCGCGTGGGCGGCTGACTCAACGCGCCCTATTTGGCCATTTTGTCTCCTAGCCCAGCGGTTTTACAACTTTTTTACCAAATAATAAAATAAAAAAAACCGCCAGCCCGTATTATGCCAGCCTAAGGCCTAAACAGTAAAGTTGTAAGAGGAGGCCCGTGCACAGCAGTAGGACGTATATGGTAGTAACGGTACTTCCATAGAAGCCCAAAAGCACAGTTTGTCTTTCAAAATTCCGAATAATAATCTTTATGTTTTAAATCTTCATTTAACCGAAGCAATTTGGCAAGCAAATTAAGTTCAGCGGCATATGCAGTTAAAAAGATCAGACGTCTGACTGACGAGGAAACGGCAAGAATGGTTTATTTTAGCTATTTCCATAGCCTTATGTCGTATGGTATTCTTTTGTGGGGAGCTGCTGCGGATATTAACACTATTTTTGTTTTGCAAAAAAGAGCCATTAGGGCTATTTATAATTTAGGTCCCAGGGCTTCACTTAGAGAAAAATTTAAGGAAATAAATATTCTTACCGTCACTTGTCAGTTTATATACGAAAACTTAATGTACGTCCAAAAGAATCTTGATAAATTTAATAAAATTTGTAATGTACACAATAAAAATACTAGGAACAAATGTAATCTTGTACAACACGTAACTCGTCTCCGGAAAGTTAGTAACTCTTTTATGGGGCAATGTATACGCTTCTATAACAAACTTCCGAAGGCTATTAGGGAGCTTCCCCTGAATAAGTTTAAGGAATCAATTAAAGATAAACTTTGCAAAAATGCATACTATAAAATTTCAGATTTTATTGAAGATAAGCCTTGGGAGTAAGTAAATTGATCGGAGTTGTATCGTGTTGCTACAGTTTGTATCGCTATGACATGTATCTCTATGACATGTATAGTTATGACATTTATTATGTAAAAATGAAACAATGTGAATTAAAAAATAATAATAATATTGCTGTTTTTAAGAAAAAAAAATGACAAGTCGTGTTGCTGAGGGAGTTTCTTGCCGTTTCTTCTCCACAGCTATAACACGTTTCGAAGCGGCAATAGTTTAAAAAAATAAGAAGTGTAAAATTGACGATTCAAAAGAGCTTGTAAAAGTCTATTTGAATAAAGATAATTTGATTTGATTTGATTTGATTTGATATAAATGAGAACATTCTGACCTCACAAAAAACAATTATAAACAAGACATTACAAATTAACGTGTAAAACTTTTGGGCTGATGGGCTGATGGTATATGGGCTGATGGTGAAGAAGAAATATATTTTAATAAACAACTATTTTATATGTACGCGTAAAATATAATATTATATTTAACATATTATTAATTAAAGTGTCTAATGAGGCACTAATTAATTAGACTGCTTCGTGGTATAAGCGATCTACATGGTCATAGGTTCGATTCCCGGCTTGGGCAGTGTTATTGGGATTTTCCATTAGGAAATTCTCAATAGCAGCGCGGAGTTTAAAATGTGTTCGAAAAACAGCAATTGGCTCGCCCTCTATTACGTGGGACTGATACATACCTGGCAAAATTTGAGTGAAGAAATACACCTCTGCCTACCCCTTCGGGGAATACAGTTGTAAGGTTATGTATGCATTAATTTAACCCGACTTGGTTAGCTTCGTAATAGTATCGGTACGGTCGTAAATGTAAAGATCCTTAAAAAAGATAAGAATCCAAATTGGCACTTCGTTTTAGAACCCATATGGTTGTTCCTTTTATTACGTTGGATAGTATCTCATGCATTTGATTGTTACTGATAAATTTAGACGAAATATAAAAAAATGCGCGCACAATATAAATGTTAGTGCTTTTCGTAGTCATAATAAACGTTAAAACGTCACAAACAGTCACTATTGGCCCATATTTTTTATAATAATAATAATGTATTTTTTATTATCGAAAACATATTAATAGTCATCATCATCAGCCCATATACGTCCCACTGCTGGGCACGGGCCTCCTCTACCATTGAGAGGGTTTAGGCCTTAGTCCACCACGCTGGCCTAGTGCGGGTTGGCGGACTACACACCTAAGAAATTCCTAAGAAGTTTTAGGTGTGCAGGTTTCATCACGATGTTTTCCTTCACCGTTAAAGTACGTGATTATTCATTGTGAATACACACATAACTTCGAAAAGTCAGAGGTGTGTGCCTGGGGTTTGAACCCGCGACCGTCGAGATTCTCGTCCGCGTGCCCAAACTTCGAGGCCATCACGACTTCAATAGTAAAAAAACTAATAACTAAATAGTATGTACATATTATATAGAACCAATAAGCGTACTTACCATCTGTTGTCATACTAAGCTCAGAGTTTGTTTCACAGCACCAAACACATTGCTTCCGTCCCCTTTGAATTTCCCTTCTATTCTACATTAACATCATCTACTGTACTGTATCGTAGTTTAAATGAAATCAATTAAGCTTTATTTACAAGCGGGTTCAAAGTTTAACAGCCGCTGGCGGTCGCATCCAAATTTGGACGTCGACAATTAAACGAGCCTTTTTCTCCAAATCTTACACGACGTTACCATTTTTGGTGAGCGCTACCGTGTCCCAATGGGCCAGTTAGCCGCACAAAACTCATTTCAATTCTGCCGTGACTAGATGGATCTGTCGTGATGATGACTGCCATTGTTCGTCGCGTTGATTTTTAACTCTAGTGTCATTAAAAATGGTAAATAATGTGCCTTAAATCTGGGTAAATAGTCGTGATGGCCTCGAGGCTTAGGCACGCGGTTGAGAATCTCGACGGTTGCGGCTTCAAACCCCAGGCACACACACCTCTGACTTTTCGAAGTTATGTGTGTATTCACAAGGAATTATCACGGTGAAGGAAAACATCGTGATGAAACTTGCACACCTAAAATTACTTAGGAATTTCTTAGGTGTGTAGTCCGCCAACCCGCAATAGGCCAGTGTGGTGGACTAAGGCCTAAGCCCTCTCAGTTGTAGAGGAGGCCCGTACCCAGCAGTGGGACGCATATGGGCTGATGATGACGATGATGATGAAATCTGGGTAAATGCATAATATCTTACCTACGATTGTGAATCATTAAATATGACATCAGGTGACAGACTAAATTAAGATTTCTTGCGGAGAAAACTCAGATGACTGGTGATGGTGATGATGATATCATTTGCCCTCATACTTTAAAATGTAAGTTTGAGAATCAAATATATTATGTTTTGATTTCAAACTCAAGATAACAATCTTTGATAAAAATTTAGGGAAAATATGAATAAATATTAGATAAAAATTTACGCGTCGAATGGTAATTGCATACTTTGTTATTATTATTTAGCATTAAAATTTTAAAGGCCAATTTAATTTGATCTATCGTGTTTGAATGTTATCATACCTGTTCAAGGCGACACAGAGGCCTGTAGGCGGCTAAAAGTCGCCTCTACTCCGGCTACTTCTCATAAAATAATGAATGGACACATCCATAAATATAAATATTCATTCAACACCTACTTAATAACATCGAAAAATAGTAAAACTTGTATCAATCACGGAGAGATCGATTTTATTGTTCATTTACATATTATATTAATGTTAATGATTATCCCATCAAAAACATAGATGTGAACTGAGAGCCAAGTTGGATATAATGATATATGCCTTCATTGATGATTTCAACGACAAAAGAAGTGAGATCTGAATGGGTGCCAAGTTAAACAGTCAGTCCTGAAATTTGGTAATAACAACATACAACATTTCACAACAACTTATATCATATCTTTTTTAACCCAGGATAACATATTGAAGCCTAAAGTCTGAAATGAAATGAAATGAAATTGCTTTATTTGGTCACGTAGGCAATCAAATAGCACTTATGACAAGTCAAACCAGAAAATAAAAATCTTTTATTATTACATTATAATTCAACTATTGTTCATTTTATATAATTTGTACAAAAATATTTACGGTTTTTTTATAATTTGTTTTTAGTTTTCATCAGGAAATACATAATATCTTATTATTATTATTTTAAAGTAAATAACGAGATGGACCTTGTGTATTTCCGAAACGTCACGTATTATTTTAATGCTACCACCGGATCCAAACGCGACCCTGACTGAGAAGACCCGGCGAAACAAACTCAGCGGGCTCACTTTACTACTGACTGACTGACTAAGTTAGTTATAATATACGAATTGTATCAAAGCCTTTGCAAATCTGAAAGCTTTAATTTATTTTAGTGTTCCGAAATTTGGCTAGCTGGTGGAAACTAGCCATCGAACATAGGGCTCTTTCATGATTGTTTTAGTAGGTACTTAATAATATTTCGTATGTTAGGCAAGTTTGCGGCCAACATACCATTCCTGTGTCTGCTTACAGTGCCAGGATTAAGCAGTTTAATTAAAGTTATAGAAAAAGAAACATAAATGAAAAATATCGTGGTTTCTTTTTCTTTTTCAAAATGACTAATGTTTAGTGAATATAAAAACATTTTCGTTATCTAAGGTTAAAGAAACAATAATAATGAAATGATGACTGAATTATTTTTTTTGCTCGAATGCATGATGCTTAAAATGGACATGTACATAAATAATTTATATTATATATTTTCACTAATATCATTGTATTTGTTAACGATACATTTTCGATATTAATATTCATTTTCAACCGTGATAGTGCAATTCTTCAGGGTTTGCAATATAAACTGCATTTTGTCCTACAAATATATTTGCACTGAATTGGTTGTACAAATGAAATAAATCTTCGCTTGTCGTCATTAAGTAAAACATTGAATAACAAACCTATAAAAATTTAAATTGCTACTAAAATTCACTTATAAGGCATGCGAGTCCTTGTTTACGTCATCGGCGCCTGCGCATCCTACACACTGAGCCTCATTTAACTTGGTGAAAACAAAATCTGTATATGTATTTCAAAAAGGATAGCGTTGTAAGCCTACTTTTTTAAATTATATACAGTACTAAGCGATGTAGAAAAACACCTAAAGAAACCTACTTACCGGAAAATTATCCACGAAGAATTTCTTGAGTTAAGACTTGAAACAGTCCACATAGGCCAACACCGTGAACAAAATATGCCTCATCCATTTCAACCGTAGATTCCCATGCCCAGCAGTGGGATGTATATGGGCTGGACGGTCGAGTTGTAGTGTAGTGTGACAGGAGTTGTAGTGGTGAGAGAGAAATCCTATAGTCTTTCCATCAGGTACAACTACTTACCACTATATTATTATCGAGGAAGGTTGTCCTTAATGACGTCCTCATTGATCTTAGAATATACTACTATATTATTCTACGATATATACTATATTATTATATGATATTCTACTCGTACAATAGTCTCCATTCACTTTTCCATACAGAAGACTCATTCACGAGGAAATTTGATAATCAAGTTTGCACTGAATAGAATTCTTTTAATCTATTAATTGGGTTATTGGGTTTCGGTTTTGTGTTCACGGCCATGTCTATTTTTGGTGATCTATGATTTGCTGTTTGGACATATAGCTGTAAATCATAGACAAGGTCAATTGATGTAGAGTTGAATGTTTTGATTGAAGATTTCAACATGGAAACGTTTTAATGCGCTGCCAAAGTGCTTTAGTGTTGTCCACCAAAAAAAAAAGCATTCCTTACATTAAAAGTGTAGTATTTGGCTTTGTATATAATATGAAACGACGCTGCAAGAATGGATATTTTTGGTTTCGTGACAAGATCGTTCTTTTGTGAGAGTCCTAACTCCTAAAAACTCATCTTGGGGGAAAGACTGACCACTCAGCCTAAATGTTTACTAAAATCTTAACCTATTCTAAACCCTATACGATAACAGTCAAAACATATTACTCAAAGAAGAAACGTTGTTGATTATCTAAGGACCTGTAAGTAACGTAGTCACGACAGAAACTTTTCATTTCGCTCTTGAACAGACACATACCGGGATTGGCCTGTCTTTTAAGATAACCAGGTGCCATAGTTGTGGCGACCTGTAGGAGAAATTCTCTATTCGCCCCAGAAAATTCTGACAGTGCTGAACAGATCCTAGTACGGTCGTTATCATGCCAGTATTAAAAAAATCATATTAATAATGAAGAGAGCAATGGCGCCGAAAGATTTACAGCCCCCGTAGTGACAGCGGCTAGTTCAGTCAAAAGCCAAGCGGAAGAGTCAACGACCCACTCGTAAAACGCAACATCCTGGCGAAAGGTACCGAAATAGATATTAAAAAAAATGCACAGTGTTCACTTCCCGGTTTCCGCGCAGACGCACCTTCCTGCTTCGTAAAGTTCGCTGACACCGCCCAAAATATATTACAAATGCACGACAATGCCCAATTATTTTTGATATGATTTTATCTTTTGGTGTGACTATGGCTCTAGTGCTATCGGGGATAATTCGTGATTGTCATATTTGTTCTGTTGTTACTCGTATAGCATAGTATTTTTTTTACAAGACAAGTAGATGTGGGTGCCTACATATTTATTTCGATTTATTTTGTTTATTTCATGATTTGATTAATTGTGATATAAGTTTAGATATTACTTCCTGTTAAATTATGACAATGATTTGATTAACTTCCGATAAAATATTTATAAATAGGTACCGCAGTATTTGTAAAGCAAAGATCAGTCTGTTGTGAATCGCAATAGAATATGTTGTCACTATTAAGTCCTTCCTGGTATTACCTTTATCTTAAGAATGCGTTACAGAACTACTTTGCTATGACATTTTTATATTTAAGGACTTTTGAACAAAAAGTATTTTTTCCAAAAGAGTTTTTCTAAGTAAATTTTGCCGGCGTTTATTAATTTGAATTTGAATTTTTGCGAACCATAGGCGCCGCCATATTGGCCTCGGTTGCTCTGTCGAGCGCCTTTCACTTTACCCCTACTCCGCGACCGACCGTCACGCGACATGCAATAGATGGACGAAAAAGTTTGAGGTGATGTAATAAAAGTTTCATTTTAAAAACATTACCACAACAACTCAGATATTCCTTAAAAAATTAATGTATACTAGAGACACCTAAAGCGTCCAAATCTAAGCGGATACGGCCGAACGTGCTCCGAACACTTCCGAGTGTTGGCGACGTCACACGCCCTGCGAGACATATTCATGAGCCTCTTAATATTGGAGTCACATCACTTTATATGTTTTGTTTTTAATCGCCGATTACGTCTTGGATATTGATTAGCTTTATTCTATGATTTGTGTTTGGATCGCGTCATAAATATAATAATTGCTTGACGGCGTGTAAATAAATATTCCAGCAGGCCGCTTTAGAAGACTTTAGGGGAGGTCTTTGTCTAGTAGTGGACTTCTTATGGCTGATAATTATCATTCATCATCAGCCCATATACATCCCACTGCTTGGCACGGGCCTCCTCTATAACTGAGAGGAGTGTGTGCTTGGGGTTTGAACCCGCGACCGTCGAGATTCTCGACCGCGTGCCTAAACCTCGAGGCCATCACGACTTATCATTAATTTAATGATAAAAATGAAACCATTGCTAATCAAGAAATAGGTACATACAATAACTATTCATATGAGTTGACATCAATATCCTTTAAAAAAAATATATTGTATAATGATAAAATGTGTAAATAGGATTTTGTAATCAGCCAGCCCCGTGGCGCAGTTGGATAGACACTAGCTTGCCAACGAGAGGGCTCGAATTCGATCCTTCAACCATAAATATTTGTTTCGAGTCTGGGTGTTTGTGAGACCGAAAAGTCTTTCCTAGTTTCTGATACCCACATAGTCTTCATAATAGAGAAATACTCTTATTCCATAATGGACTCTTGATTTATTTCCAAGTATATTGGCACAACACACATCATCATCTTTACAATAAAACACTTTTCAAAACAATGGAATGAAAGTTCACATCTCGTGGGCAGAAGATTATTTTTCTCTCTTCGATATTGAGTCCCTATCTTATAAACACAATATAAACAGCGAAAGCAATAACTCTTATTCTCTATTGATATAACCTGTCTGCAGTGAATCTAATACGTCGTAGTGTTAAATTGGCTTTTAATCGATTTTCACTTTAACAACTTCAGTACTATATTCATATTGACAGCCCCGTGGCGCAGTTGGCTAGACACCAGCTTGCTAAACGGAGGCCGCGGGTTCGATCCCCGCACCGAGACAAATGTTTGTGTGAACCACAAATATTTGTTTCGGGTCTGGGTGTTTGTGAGACCGAAAAGTCTCGCGTAGTTTCCGATACTCACGACACAGGACTTGTATCCTAGTGTGGGGTCAGAACTATGTATGTGACTGTTGGGTGTATTTATTTATTTATATCCTTTTATTGCCTACGTTTATAAGTTGGGTCTATATACGCCTGTATTCGCGAAGGGGTAAACAAAATAAAATTGCACGCACATTTGGTCAGCTCTGTTTAATTTCCCACGTTACAGTGGTTCGCCTATGGCTTCGTGCTTGTACTGAGAATATCCTTATGGAAAAACCCCATAATATTGTCCGAGCCTGGAATCAAATTCGTGACCTAAAGCAAGGAAAAATCAATTTAAAGTGGCAGCCCCGTGGCGCAGTTGGCTAGACACCAGCATGCGAAACGAGAGGCCGCGGGTTCGATCCCCGCACCGAGACAAATGTTTGTGTGATCCACAAATATTTGTTTCGGGTCTGGGTGTTTGTGAGAGCGAAAAGTCTCTCGTAGTTTCTGATACCCACGACACAGGACTTGTATCCTAGTGTGGGGTCAGAACTATGTATGTGACTGTTGGGTGTATTTATTTATTTATTATTTTATTTAAAGTAAGAAATGTAACAAATCCAACTGCAATTCTAGTTTCCTACCCACTTCTGCTAGGAGTGACACAGGTCTCAGCACTAGTTTCGTGTCCAGCATATAACACTCGTCACGTGCCCAACGTGCTCCTAATCGCCCCGCTGCATTGTGAATGGTAAATGCACACGAAAATGCCGCTTCCTGGCGCCACCGATCGGTGCCAGATGAGTTATTGTCAAACGCTTTACCGGAGTATTAACGACATCTAATCGTCATCCTGTTTCATAAACATAGTCATGTGTAGTCATTTTGATGGATCGACGGATGGGTAGATGGATGAAAGTCTTTTCGGGGATGTGTTGAGCAAGTTATTTTATTTCTTTACAAAATTAATTATAAATAAAAATAAATAAATAAATTTATTTATTCACTTACTATGGTTACAATAGTAATAACATACAAAAACTGCTTCATCCTATAAAATTATATCATTATTTCAATTCTTACAACGTTTAAATACAAACCACAATAGGTTTTTGTTTTGCGTATTACTTCGGACGTATTTAAAATTTTTGTAATTTAGGAATAATTATGCGGTGACGCTGAGTCCTGTGTGTTGACTAAGAAATATCACATTCAGGATAACTAGGTGGGAGAGTTTACCGACCCAAAACATAAAAACTATAAATTAGCATTGTATAGACCATTTGCAGTATATCCTAGATCAACACATTAACTACCTCATTTCAATCATTGGCAGAATTGTGCCAGTCAGCTGACTTCGTTTTTGGACATAGCGTAAGTATATATGATTTATGTAATGTATTTAAGTCTACACTTTTATGCATACATTCGGTTTTTTCCATCAAGTAAGCGCATAAATAAGAAGGCCACTTATAGTTCTTAAAATTTCTAATCGAATAAAGTATAAAACATACTAATCTGCTTTAAAAAAAACAACATATATTGGTTTCATGAATTCTATAATTTCATATAAGACGTAAGTAGATTTGATAGTAGTGAGGCTAGATACTAAATTAATAAAACCTAGCTTATTGTCAAGGAAGTAACTTAACAACTTTTTTGTTTCTAGACACGGCCATCCGTCTATTGGTGCAGACAATTGGTTCATAGCGACACCAATTGCTATTCCAGCTACGTTCCTACCAATATTTCCTATACGCTATCGACATGTGCATTCGAATTTGGTAAATTCACGAGACGCAGCGTCATCTGTTTATTATTCAGCCAATCGTTTTCCTAACAATGTCCCGTCTGGGTTGAAACGGGCCGCGCTCGTAAAAAAAATTTAGTCATTGTCAGACGCCTGCCTTTGCAATTTCGGCCATTGGCGTACCTTTGAATTTGTCTGGAACGATTTCTAACATTCTGTTTTCCTGCTCATTGACTCTCTTCTATAGCATTGAGCTATGGTATATTATTATTGAAGAATATATAGGTGTCTGCTAATACAAAAAAAAATTTTGGGTGAAGAGAAACAAAGCCCAAATAATGTACTCTTTCGTGTTACAATTTCATTAGAAAATTATACTAACCTAATAATAATTCTTATGATTAGATCTTCTACTTGTGCAATAAACATTGAGAGAAACGAGAGATCGGAGTATTCAACGAAGCTGCCCGTTTGAATAATATCTTACCAAATTATTTTTTTCTAACCTGTCCCAAAAGTGATCCTACTGGCACCTGAATTTTGAGTGAAGCGTGTTATCACTACTATTAGAGTGATGATGTCGCGGGTTCAAACCCCAGGCACACATCTCTGACTTTTCGAAGTTATGTGTGTATTCACAGTGAATTGTCACGGATTTTCACGGTGAAGGAAAATATCGTGAAGAAATCTGCACACCTAAAAGTTCTTAGATATTTCTTAGGTGTGTAGTCCGCCAACCCGCACTAGGCCAGCATGGTGGACAAAGGCCTAACCCAGCAGTGTGACGTATATGGGTTTAAATGCAATGCTTTAATTATCCCTCGCTAGTCGCCACGACAATGCTAGCTTATTCCTAAGCAAATATGCACCAACACTATGTATACTAGAGCTTGCTCATACGACCTGCAGTCTAAGCGCTAGCGGGCCTTTACATTTACAAACTGCTCAATAAGTACTTGAACAGTAAATATATGTTTTTCCTCTGCGTTTAGTTTATAAGCAATATTTTCGGAAATATGATTATTATTCCATAAAAGTACATACAAACATCCGTATATCGAATAAAGATTTACTTTGTAATTTCGGACACGTCGTGTGATTAGTATGTCATTGATGCATCGTCTTCTTCCCATACTTAAATTTAATTTTCCATTCTACCATGACCCTCCCGAAAAGATATAGCTCCTTACTGTCATTGCAATAAGGGTGAAAATCGAACGAATTTTGTCTTTTCGGAGTGGCGAATAGTCGGCCGCGTAGAAAGTTCACACGAAACATCCGGATCATTTCGTATGCGCCGATGATTGGCAATCAGGAAATAAGTTTGTCAGTTCCGAATAATAGACTTATAAATTTAAGGTCGATGACTTATAGATACGGTTTGTTGCCGAAATTTAATGGAAAAAAATGGTGGAACCACGTCCTGCGATTGTCAGAGTTGATAAAAATACAAAATTTACAGAAGTAATTGAAGATATCATATTATCTTAAAGAGAGGAATACAGATTATATTATTATTTTGTAAGGAAAGATATTTACGTGACCTAAACAATAGATATTATAATAATGAGAAAACCGAGAAAAATATCACAGTAATTCATTATGACTTGTGAAGATTTAAAGTGTTAGCTTTGTGTAGGTAAATTTCGCTTTCTGAAAGTCAAATTTGAAAGAGATCCAATTACTTAAAATAATATAATAATATACCTACACGAACGTTAAATATAACGCGTAAACGCCTCATTTCTTCTACAAGAAGATAAAAAAAAATTAAAGGCGACCTGCATACACCGGCATCCTGTACCTGTCCCTGTTTATTTTTTATGAATGTATAGCCTATATTAGCCCATATCAGTACCAACTGCTGAGCATGGGCTTCTTCTACTGAGAGGCTTTCGTCCACCACGCTGGTCTAATGTAAGCTGTCTGACTACGTATATACCCAACATTAAAAAAAACATTCTTCACAAAGTCTTCTTTCACATTTTCAAGTGCGTTAAGATTTACAATGAAACTAGCTTTTGCTCGCGACTCCGTCTGCGTAGACTACAGGGTTGGGTAAACAGAGTTGGCCTACGTCATAGTAGCTTTATGCATGCAAAGTCTCAGCCCGATCGGGTTAAAATTGACAAAGTTTCATACAAACTTTCATCCCCTATTTTATCCCCTTGGGGGTAGAATTAATCAAAATCCTTTTTTAGCGGATGCTTACGTCATAACATCTACCTGCATGCCAAATTTCAGCCCGATCTGTCCAGTGGTTTGGGCTGTGCGTTGATAGATCACTATGTCAGTCACCTTTGAGTTATATATATTAAGATACATAATTTCTATAAGTCATACATGTAAGTCTGTTATTGTTTATCGTCTCGCACATATTATCACGCCTTATATTGCTTAGATTATTTTAAGTTTTAATATGTAGAATCATTTTTTTGAACGAAATATTTATAGAAAAAGAAAATCATTTACAAAAGAAAATGGCTGCGGTTTTATAGTGAAAATTGCTCGTTGAAAAATTCATCATCATCAACAACCTTTGTCACGTCCACGGCTGGACATAGGCCTCTCCTATGGCACGCCACTGGGCTCGATCTTCGGGTCTTCTCATCCAACTGCCGCCAGCACGTAGCGGATATCGCCACCCTACCTAGCCAGAGGTCGTTCTACACTACCTTTATCGAGTCGTGGTCTCTACTCCAGAACATTTTTGAAAAAATAACTAAAATTATTCGGCACATGGCCCGCCATGGCTTCCGGTGCTAACGTCCCCGTCGGAAGTGGGATTATCGTCCGCCAAAACCTCTGCAGGTCACTCACACCCGAAACATGGTGTATATGTGCAATTTGAATTCATTGTTGGCGCATCGTGAATGGATAATTTTGGGGACTTGTTGCATCCAAAAAAGTTTCATTAGGAAAAACCCAATAACACACACCAATAATACACTTTGCCCGACCCGGGAATCGGACACAGTACCTCTATATCGCACGGCACATCGGTAGGTACTTGTAATTTTATTAATCTGCACCACAAAAGCTAATAGTACTTTGGTCATTGTTGTGTTTGTTATCATGCGTAGGGTAACTTTTGAAAGAAAGCAAAATCGTTAATTGTCATCACAAAAAACATACAAAACATCAAAATGAAAAGTAAAATTAAAAATGCCAAACAATGGAATAATAAATTTGGCGATAAAATAAGCATTTTCAGTCCGATAGGTAGATCAATATTTTTAACAATGTATGTCTTACAAACATTTGACAGTCTATTTGCTTATAGATATGGGTAAATTTGTCTTGGTAAAAATATTAACTATACCTACATGAGGATAGAGGACTTAGTAATGATGTAATTTTAAGTGTCTTTTCTGCAGTCGCTGTTTAATTCACTTTTATAAAACTTATGTCGGCTCGATGAGGCTATTATAGGCAAGAAACATTATTAAATAACGTATAAGTATATAATTTAGGACTCCGCTAACTTTTCAAACTGGCAAAAACTAAATATGTAGCGGTATACAATATATATAAATATCTTAAAATGAGGCTTTTCGTTCGAATCCTAGGTGCTTCAGACTACTTAGACTTTAAAAAACAATTTAAAATATTATTAATACTTTTAAAACTGGAACAATACAACTGTAAAATACCGTTATTTTCAAATATATATAGGTATGCTTAAGGATGAAACAAAAATAGAAACATAAATATGTTTATATTCTTTTTTTGGAAAAAACCACATAACTTTCAACTGTCAACGTCAGTGTGAATATTAACATACAAATTTGACGTGTTGTCATAACCGAAAAGGATATACAAGTGTAAGAAACTCCAGTGTTCACAATTTGTATTATACAGACATAACTCGCGAGTTTACATATAGAGTGAGTAGAATCGTTTGCACCAAAAGGAGATCATTTATAATTTTAAATGAACGCATAATTAATTTCATATTACCTACTCGGGCCATCCCGGTGGCGAGTTCTCTTTGGTCTGACTAATTAGATTTATAAATATTTACAGTTTTATGTACGATGTAATGTATCGCGTTTTTTATAAATTATCTTTGTAATTAAGACAAAAAATTGAAATTTATGTTGTAAACAAGTGTTTCATGTAGGCATCGTTGTTGTAGTAATAAAAAGTATAAAAGTTACACATGTTTATGGCAAGTGGTGAACAAGAAAGTCCGATATAAAACAATTTAGACTTGGACGGAGTGAATATAAATACTTTACAACCGTTTTTAATGTAAGTCATTAAAAACGTATAGACATAAGATACGGTGATATGTTCATTCCATCTGACGTTTATATAAGGTAGATCCTGCCATATCTCCGTGATATTTTTATAGGAGTTTTATAGAAACAAAAGACGATCGATATCTCGTCACTCGACACAATCATGTTAGCTTGCCTAGAAGCTTTGCCAAGCAACGCATGTAAGCCCAAATTTATAAAGAACTTAGATTTGGGTAGTAGTATGATTTAAATTGAAAGTTAAATAAATATGAATATACTATTTTAGTATACCTATTCTACAAATCACATACTATTCCATTAAGTCTGAGTTAAGTCTCATAAGAACATCTATCCGTGATTAAAAACCTAGTCAAATCGGTCTAGTTGTTCCTAAGATTAGTTGAATTAAACTGATGAACGGACAATCTGCTTTTGTTTTAATACCCTCTAAATTATTATAATTTATGCATTTACTGAAAAGGTACTATTGAACAAACAAACTCGCCATTTTATTTTAATTTCAGTAAGTATAGCTGCTCGACTCATGGTCTCGGAAGCACAACTGTTTGTCTTGAGATCTAGAGGTCCCGGCCTCAATTACCGGGTCAGGCAGTGTATTATCAGGTTTTATCATTAAGAAATTCTCAATAGGCGCATCTAGAAACGTGCTCGAAAAACGGACATAGACTCACTCAATATTATGTGGAACTTAAAGCACCATTGCGGAAACATGGGTGAAACAATCATCTTTGCCGAGCCATTCAGGAATACAGGCTCGAGTGTTTGTGTGTAGCTGTACATAACAACCTATTATTCAAGGTATTCAACTGCCTCGTGGTCTCGCGGTACAAGTATGTGCCGTGCGATCTAGAGGTCCTGGGTTCGATTCCCGGGTCGGGCAAAGTGTTATTGGGTTTTTCCATTAGGAAATTCTCGGTAACAGCACGGAGTCTGGAAATGTGCCCGGAAAACGGCAATAGGCTCGCCACCTATTACGTGGGACTGATACATACTTGGCGAAATGTGGGTGCAGAAATGCACCTCTGCCTACCCCTTAAGGGAATACAGGCGTGAGTTTATGTATGTATGTATGTATTCAAGGTATTTAACACACAGAATGAACAAGTAAACCATCTGGAGGCCCACTTACACGCGTTTACGAGCGTATCTCATTATGACGGCCATTAAACGCGATGATAATTATTTCGCGGATTTATTAAAGCCGTCACTTTTGTGCCGGTTAGCAACGGAATAAATTAACACCTCTTCAATTATTCGGAAATCGACAGTTAATGAAAAAGGCCCGTGACGCAACTTTAAATAATTGGGTTTTGCAGTATAGTTAGCCAAATATTTCGATCAGATCGGTGTTATTTTAAACAATTTTAGACCTTGCAGCTTTAGTTGTTTCATGTATTTTGACGCGCTAATTGTATCCGCTTTGTACATATCATGCTCATATAAAAACTTCACTCCTCTTTTACCGCATACCCATTAATCGAAAAATCTCATTAATAAGCGACTTACACCGTAACAATTTCACCTCAAATAAGTTTGGAATACCCCGCCTCTGCCCATATAACTCATAATTATTATTATAACTAGTTACATAAACTTTTTTCAATAAATGACCACATACCCCAGTTGTGGAAACACTGGCGCAAGAAGACATACTAGTGTCACAAAACGTTTGCTTAAGCCAAAAGTAGAACGCCCAATAATGCCGAATTTTCCCATATCCATTTCATTCTTTACCTCTCAATTGTAGAAAAGGCCCGTGCCCAGTAGTGGGACGTATATGGGCTGATGATGATTTCATTCTTATGATTTATCATTGGCATAAAAATTTGAGGTGGACAAGAGTAGTTGTAACATTAGTTAACATTAGTTAACACGACTGCCTCGTGGTCTCGCGGTACAAGTATGTGCCGTGCGATCTAGAGGTCCTGGGTTCGATTCCCGGGTCGGGCAAAGTGTTATTGGGTTTTTCCATTAAGAAATTTTCAGTAACAGCCCGGAGTCTGTAAATGTGCCCGAAAAAACGGCAATAGGCTCGCCCCCTATTACGTGGGACTGATACATACCTGGCGAAATGTGGGTGCAGAAATGCACCTCTGCCTACCCCTTCGGGGAATACAGGCGTGAGTTTTTGTATGTATGTATGTAGTTTTTAACGTCTAAAAGTTTTTGGCAAAGACCTTTTTATTTTCATAAACTTTAATTTAAAAACTATACCAGACTTGCATACTACGAATAAATCGTTGACATTAAATCCAAATAAATAAATAATTTATACTGCCATAGTTCCACAGTTATTCGACGTAAAATTTAAGTTTCAAGCTATTTCCCTAAATTAAAAGCTTGAAACATCCGTGTCACGCGACTGTCGGAATACCATCGCATCATTAAAATCATTTCACGCGGGATCAGGTGTGTAAACCGCCATTGTTTGAGCCAGCCCGAGATTATTTATTACACTGATTAAGCAATTAAACCAACGGGTGACTTTAAACACAGCTTTAACGACTGCAGTCGGACTGCAGGTTGGAAGTATACCGTCAGTTTTGCTTGAAGTGGGTCTTGATGTGATTTTGAGATTTTAATAATAGTAGAATAAGTAAAAAGTGATGATCTGAAGGTTTAGGAGCGGGTTCTGTAATCTCGACGGTCGCGACTGTTGGTTATCATCATCATCAGCCCATATAAGTCCCACTGCTGGGCACGGGCATCCTGTACAACTTAGAAAAGCCTTAAGCTTTAAGCCTTAATCCATCACGCTGGCCTAGTGCGGGACTACACACCTAAGAAATTCCTAATAACTTTTAGGTGTGCAGGTTTCATCACGATGTTTTCCTTCACCTTCATTTTTATCGTCAATGTGTTTGTAATCTCTGTATCTATCACCTGTCTTAGTTTTCTTTCACGTTCTGTTTACACGCTGTATGAATGTACATCTGCCTTTATACGGGCGTCTAAGTATAAATACGTACGTATGTTCTAAGACTCTTGAGGTTTCGGCTGCGTCTGTGTATTAAGTGCAGAAGCGCTTAATCTACAATATCCTCGAGATCTGGGGCTTGGTTGTCTGTTTGTCATGTAGTCCATTTCCCCTGGGAGATGTAGGATGTGCGGGATTTACTGGGACGTGATGTTTGATAATAATTGCTGTGTACCAAATATTTGCATAGTAACCACATATCTGTCTTGTAGGATTTCGACACATAGTTTCGAAGCAACTGTATTCACTACCTCGGATGTATAATCCATACATATATGTCTATATATAATATACAACTGTACATACTGCCTGTTACTCTTTCACGGCTAAAACCACTGGAGCGATTTGAATTATTTTTGGTATGAGATAGGATAGGACCTTAGAAAGGTTACTTAATTTTATAAAAATGCGCTCACAGACAGAAGAATAAATGACTGTGAAATATACGCCAGGTCGACTTTCTAATATATTATAATTCCTGGATTTCATAAATAAAGTAATTCTGATGAAATATACTACTGTAATAATAAATGAAATCATCAAGAGGTTACACTACGTAGGTAAATTAGTACCGAGTGAATAATATACCTATAGTGAAGTATAATTACAGCACCTACAGTTCAACTCCGACTATCATGTTCAGTCGCGCATATTATGTTTCAAAATATTGACAAAATGACGTACTCAGCATTATCTACAGTCAAAAATTCCAATTGACTCACTGCGTGACTTTAGTCATGTATGTAATACATTGCGTACATCCATTATATAATATTAAAACAAATGTTGACTCACTCCAAATATATTTCACTGGCGGCCGAGCAATTCAACTATTGAGAGATTAAAGGTACCCTTGAACAAAGAAACTCTCTGAGGAATTTTTGTTCGCCTGATGAGGGAGGGGAAGGAAAAAGAAGAGACGTAGGTCATAAACTTTATTGAATGAAGTGCGTTTTCCGTTAGACAATCATCATCTCATGATTATTCATCATCTTAGTATCTGTTAGGTACTGCCCAATTATACATGCTTTTACATTACTATAGCAAAGTAACTGCACTTTCATCTTAAGTTTATTGCAATGCGATCTAAAAAGTGTAGAAGGTGAAACAATATTACGTCTTTAAGTCTATCCTAATTGAATAGAATACCTGAGAAGCGTCATGTAAAATTGTACTTTAAAGGCCAAACAAAATGCATTCTACAAAAAATGCACGCTACCTGTCTTTACGGGCATTAGTGTCAATAAAAGCTAATGACGTCACTAACCACTGACTGAACGTGCGAGGACAGCCGACGAATAGCAATAATTATTTACATGCGTACATTTTTCGAATTTCTTTTTTCATTGTCTGTTAAAATAACTCAACAAAAGCTCAACGTTTTGTGTCTTCATTAACTTTTAATTTGAATGTTTAAATGGCTCAATTCCGACGGTTAATGACTTTCCATCTAATTCTTTTCTTTTTTATACGAGTTGGGTTTTTTATTAGTTCTTTCGATCTATGCTCACTTCTTTCTTCACTTACTTGTTGTGAGGAAACCTGCACAACTAAAAAAAATTTTTTAGAAATTTCTTAGGTGCGTATTCCGCCAACCCGCACTAGGCCAGCGTGGTGGATTATGGCCTACACTCTCTCAGTTGTAGAGAAGGCCCGTGGCCAGAAGTGGGACGTATATGGGCTAAAGATGATTATGATGAAAACTGTAAATTTTTGGTTGAGTTTAGTTTAAAAGATATTTGAAAATATGACTAGACATATTGATCACGAAACTTTTAGTGTAGGAGCTATTGCAGTTGCAATACTAAACTTTATAAAAACCTCAAGATAATGAAAGAAGGATCGTCCCACTTTTTTATATAAAACGACGCAGTTAATTCAGCTGTTCGTTCGTTGGAAAAGTAAGATAGCCCATGAATAAAAATATCCTAATGTCTGTTTTCTGCATTCTACTTATGTGTCTTTTATTTGTAAATATCTGGATATTTTTAAGTGTCAGTGATCAATTTCACTTACTACCTTACTATATACCTTAACAACCTCACTTCGTTCATTCTATGAGATAAAAAGGAACATCCACATAATTGTAAGACAGTGACAATAAAGTTCTGATGAATGATACCAAAGCGACCTCGAAATTCGCAAACGATTTGCCATAGATTATTCTAATTTATCGGCACATTGTATGGCATAGACAATTGATTAAACATAATGCGTCGTATGCGGCTGTTTGTGTGTCGCGTCGCGTGCCAATATCGCCTGCCGGCGTACGTGACTATAATGCAGACATCCACACACGTTACTCACTCAACATAACCAAGGTTGAAGTCACTGGGCGGTGATTTCGAGGAGTAATTAGAGTAGGTTTTTAAGGGATTTCCCTAGTTAGCCATGAAAAATGACTGATTGGAGTCACCGAAATTGTGGTCGATGAATTCGGTGATTGTACACGTAGTGGTAAAAGTTGTAGTCAGGTCGGACCACAGCGTGACGCAGCCACATTGATCGTCATCATGCAGTATACCTACATGAAGCAAAGAACCAAAATGGGCAACAATATGACGAGTTCGGATCTATCGTCATAAAATTGCCTTACAACATACAGAACCTCTCGCCTGTATTCCCCGAAGGAGTAGGCAGAGGTGCATTTCTGCACCCACATTTCGCCAGGTATGTATCAGTCCCACGTAATAGGGGGCGAGCCTATTGCCGTTTTTTGGGCATAATTCCAGACTCCGTGCTACTACTGAGAATTTCCTAATAGAAAAACCCAATTACACTTTGCCCGACCCGAGAATCGAACCCAGGATTTTTAGATCGTTCGGAACATACTTGTGCCGCGAGACCACGAGGTTCAGCTGACGAGTTCAGTCAGAACCTTCATTAGTCAAAGGTGCAATACCCTTTGGGGAGCTCAGATACTGCAGAATGCTTCTAAGTTTCCCCTTCTATGTTCCCAAATGGCTTGAAATATGTTGTGGTAATCCAAGTGCGATCGTGATGGATTATCTTCAAGTAAACCGATTGTGCCTGGCGAAATGTGGGTGCAGAAATGCACCTCTGACTACTTCTTCGGGGAATACAGGCGTGAGGTTATGTATGTGTATGTATAATGTATATAAACCAATGACTCAGTCGCTTAGAAAAAATATGAAGAAAGAAAACAAACAACAGGTCACAATGATCACCAGGTCACTCATAGTATTTTTTAAATCTCCGTTGTTGATGAGCCGTAATTAATATTTATACCTTACTAGCTGTGCCCGCGACTTCGTCCGCGCGGAAAATTAATTTTTAATAAGAAAATTTATAAACTAAAAGTAGCCTAAGCTACACCTTATTACATCAGCTACCTGCCAGTGAAAGTCCCGTCAAAATCCATTTCAGAGATTAGCCGAAACAAACAGACTGACAAAAATTGTAAAAAAATGTTATTTTGTTGTCTACAGACAACAATGTATATACGGTACACCATATATACATATATATTCATATATATACATGTAGTAAAAAATGGTTATTTCAATATTACAAACAGACACTCCAATTTTATTTATATGTACGTAGCCTAAGTTATTCCTTATTACATCAGCTATCTACCAGTGAAAGTCCCGTTGAAATCGGTCCACCCGTTTCAGAGATTAGCGGGAACAAACAAACAGACAGACAGACAAAAATTGTAAATAACGTTATTTTGGTATATGTACCGTGTATACATCCATATACATTTATTAAAAAGCGGTTATTTCAATATCACAAACAGACACTCCAATTTTATTTATTTGTATAGATTAATTACTAATTGGTAAATGATCATTGTTGAGCTTTCCATTATCCCGCGGCCATACTTCAATCATTTTCATAAACACTAGCCGTAGTTCATACAACGCCCCTTAATGCAAAAGATTTATATCGACGCGTAAACATATAATATCTGCAGTGGAGCATGTGGAACGTATCATGTAATATCTTAAGCAATTTTAAAACCTTAAAAACACATTTTAACCATTTCAAACGGCTTCATTACTATAATTTACTTGTCATAATCAGCGTTGGCGGTTGCACACGGTACGATTATTATATCTACAAGTTAATTTGCACCTTATTCATTGATATTATAATTCAAATTTGTATGGCTATTACAATATAAAATCCTTTCTGCCCGCTCCTTTTAAGGACGCCACGAAATTGAGGTTACATTTACGTCTATAAATTTCGTTGTCTCTGTCTATCCATAGAATAGGATGTAGCTCCGTCCTTGTCTAACTTATCAATAAAATATTAATTTATTGATTATATTAAATTGTCGTTAATTACGTAGTTTTTTGTTTGCTGCTATGCCCATTTGCCTTGTAAGGTTTTCGGTGTGATGTAGAAACTTCTTGTAGTTTGATTGTTTTTTGACCCACTTTTATTTTCCGTGTGTTTGATGCAATATCATAAGGTGAATCCTTGCATCATTTAATATGGTACCTATATTTATATGCAGCCTTACTCTTCTTTGGTTCAGGTTGTTTGAAGAAGATCTTACGAGTTAAAATTGCATATTGAAATACGTAATGATAGCACGGTGAGTAATCGCTACTGAATTACTGCTGAGGCTGCGGTCACGGGTTCTAATACGGTCTACATACACTTTTCGTGATCATCAACATCACATAAGCGATAGATTATTCGAATATGTCTAAAAAGTGTGAGATTGTCGAGTTTGATTTCTGAGTCGGTATAAGTTGTTCCATTCGAATTTTTCCATCTTTCCCCCCACCGAAATGTGATTGTAGAAATATACTTTTACCTGCCTCTTCGGCTATACAGAGTTGAATGAATTAATAGTTTTGATAAACTGAAATTCGTATTTTGAATCCAAACTCGAAATCGTATTAGCAGTTTGATCTGCTTATAATTGGGGTTTCAATCACTTTTTTTATAATAAAGTTAATGTTTTTGTTTTTTACAATAATATACAGTACTCTATACAGGGTGTATTCAGACCGTAATCGAAAACGAGGGCAGGTAATAGCTACGGTGACTACAAACCCCCTGGCGTTAAAGAAAATCCCGACAAAAAATAAAAAAATTAAAGTTTTCCTAACAATTATAGGTATAAAATGTATGTGGTTGTTAGTAAAACGTAAAAAAAAAAATTGTTTGTCGGGATTTTCTTTAATGCCAATGGGTTTGTAATGACCTTAGCTATTACCTGCCTTAGTTTCCGATCACGGTCTGAATACAACCTGTATATAAGACATAATAAGTTGTTGAAAGATTATAATTCACCAATCTGGCAAATCCCATATATTTGGCAGTCATATTGTTACCTATCCTTTTTTGTGTACCCAGTAGGGTTTATCCAAATTTATACTCGTATGTCGTCGTAAACACGTAGAATGATTAATTCCATTCTAACCACTGTATGATTCTTGTATTACATTCCTCAACAAAACGTTTCAGGATTGTGTAAATTGTGACACATTGTAGTCCCTACCTATACCTACCTATATGATGCAGACGCGAGTGTACATATTAATATAAAATAAAATAAATAAACCCAAAAGTCACATACATAGTTCTGACCCCACACTAAGATACAAGTCTTGTGTCGTATAGAAACTATGAGAGACTTTTAGGTCGCACAAACAACCAGACCTGAAACAAATATTTGTGGATCACACAAACATTTGTCTCGGTGCTGGGATCGAATCCGTGAGCTCTCGTTTCACAACCTAGTGTCTACCCAACTGCGCTAGGGGTTATCTAAAATGTATGTATGCTTCAAAATAGATTTGAAAAACTCTGTTAGAACTTACTTACTAGACTGCCTCGTGGTCACGCGGTACAAGTATGTCCTGGGTTCGATTCCCGGGTCGGGCAAAGTGTTATTGGGTTTTTCCATTAGGAAATTCTCTGTAACAGCACGGAGTCTGGAAATGTGCCCGAGAAACGGCAATAGGCTCGCCCCCTATTACGTGGGACTTATACATACTTGGCGAAATGTGGGTGCAGAAATGCACCTCTGCCTACCCCTTCGGGGAATACAGGCGTGAGTTTATGTATGTGTTAGAACTTAGAAGAATATATATTCATACCCGCGGCTCTATACAATTTACTCCTATGATGTGCCCGTACCATTCGGGTCCATTACAGTAGACACGTAATTATGGGGGCGCGGCATATTATCACGCCACTTACGGGGGCAGAACGTGTTCAAAACTTAAGTATACCGTTCAATACTGTCTTTATTTACACATACTTATGACTTGAGGTGTAGACATATTGTAGTTTACATTGTTATAGTTCTGTTGATGTCTACAGTTCATTTGGTCATAGACAAACTTGTGAAACGAAAGGCAGCGGGTTCGGGTTCTCCTTCAAGGAAAATATTTGTGTGATCCATAAATGGATGTTTAAGAATGAGTTTTTGTGACAGTGAAAGTCAGTTGTAGTTTTAAAATCTTTGCTAAGAATTAGATTTTCATATCTATGTCTTTACTGTTGACTGTATTTATTTATTTATTAAATTTGTCACAGGCTCCAATCCCAATCACGCTTCCCTGTATGTTGTAATGCGTTTATATCTTAATGAATTATGACACGCTTTTGAGGGTGATGAAACATACCGTGAGGAAACATGCATAACTAAGAGTGCTCCACAAAGAATTTCTTACGTATGTGAACCCACACTTGTGTTACGGGGTACCTACCTAGATATTGGTCTAACATGCAACCCTACAGTAGGCTCTTATCTTAGTGATCTTATATTTTATCAACAATTCTGAATATTAAGATTCCTTCATTTTCATTAAAGTGATGTTGTAATAACTTCGCGTTCAGAACCACTAGTATCCGTACAGCCGAATAGTGTGAACACGACCTAACACAATTATAAAGCAGTGTGTGCTACCCGTAAAATTATTATAATGACCAGTTGCGCTCTCCACAGCTCGTTCATTCATTCACCCATTCGTTCATTAGTGAATGGTTAATGAACGGCCCGCTCGGATGTTGCAGCCTCTAGTTGTCTATTCGTGTAATATGGTAGTTTGTTTATTCTTTTATGAGTGAATGACTTGTTGTTTTCGAAATTGTTTTGGTTGTTCTATTGTTCAGCAACTTACTTGGAACATATATTTTATACTCCTAATAATGGCACAGTCTTGTGTCTTGGCTATTTCAAATTACCAAACAGTTTATATTGAAATTCCTTCCTTGTCTCGTATTAACGTCTCTATATAACACTTTTACCTCAATCGGGTATAGAACCTGCGGACACTCGTTTTATAGCCGGTCGATGACTAACTCCGCCATACACAATAGGTTGTTGAAGGGCAAAAATTCAGAGTACACCAATTAAACTTTCCACTGGCAATACTCGCGCATTGTGGCTATTCCCAGAATCTCATACATACATTACGGGAACTTTACCAGAATTGAAGGGCTTATCCATTATTCTTCAGTTTTTTACTCTTTCATTATGCTGAGAACGCATGGCCGATTTTAACGGGCATTAATACTGACATTGTCAGAGTGGACGCACAGATGCACGGACGGGCGGATGAACGGATAAAAAGGACATTTAGAACAATACATTATACAGGTTTGGGATACTCAAATGTCTCGACATCGGATGTTTTAAATTGTATTAATTTTGCATTAGACGGCTATGCGGGGCCGCTCGATATGACCGTTAGAGATATGCGGTGACATATTTCGGCTGTGGCGGGATGGTAGTACTTGCATGGTGACATCGGTTTGTTTAGTTGTGTTGATATTTCTTTGTTCAAGAGTGTTGTGTTGTTAAATGAAGAGTGTAATGTACAAAGGCTTCATGAATTTATAACATTATTTCAACAATCATATTACCAATCTCCGTTTATATTATAGTTAGTAGGGAAACTTTTTGAAATATACAAAAACACCAATAAACATAAGGGAGCTTTAATTTTAAATTTTTAATCTAGTTTTCATCATCAGCCCAAATACGTCCCACTGCTGGGCACGGGCCTCCTCTACAACTGAGAGGGTTTAGGCCTTAGTCCACCACGCTGGCCTAGTGCGGGTTGGCGGACTACACACCTAAGAAATTCCTAAGAACTTTTTAGGTGTGCAGGTTTTATCACGATGTTTTCCTTCACCGTTAAAGCAAGTGATAATTCATTGTGAATACACACATAACTTCGAAAAGTCAGAGGTGTGTGCCTGGGGTTTGAACCTGCGACCGCCGAAATTCTCGACCGCGCGCCTAAACCTCGAGGCCATCACTGCTTTTAATCTAGTTTTAGAGAGCATATTCCACTTCTTTGTCTCCTGATGTTTTAGCACCATAAAAAAATATTGTTACTATGCGTTTTTCCGTACAATCACTTTGCACCAGTATATTGTATCCATATGATAAATAATTATTACGTAGGTAATTTTTATAAAGGGACTGCTTAAGGTAAAAATAATCATGCAACTATTACTGACTATATTTGGCACATTAAGATATAAACAATTATTGACGACAGTCTATCAACATTACGCCAGCAATGCCGATGCACCAAATACAGAGATAATAAAACCTTAAGCAACAATTACTGGAGACGTTTAGCTTAAGAAAAAGGTGTTTCAGGAAGGTTTACAATTACTTTTATTAATTATTATAGCGCGACAGTGTAATTACAATGATGTTATGTTAAGTTTAATGTTCGAATAAACGCATTAGAGATTAGATTATTTATCTGACATATACATTACTATGCCTGTGTACATGAAGGGATAGGGGAAGTTGCATTTCTGCACATACGATTAGCTAATTGTGCTTTAAGTCACACGTAAAAACTGTACTGCTACTGAGGATTTCTAAATAGAAGAATCCGATTACAATTTACCTAATATAAGAATCGACTCGGGACCATTAGATCGCATCATATACACGTATGCTAGAAGACCACGAGGCAGTCTAATCGCACAAAACTAAAACAATAGTTGGTTCAAATCGTTTGCCCAACCTTTACTCTATAGTAGCCTTCGTATATGTATCGTACTATGAAATTGTGAAAAAATCGTGGGTAATCATAATGGCTCTTTATATAGCCTATATTTATATAGCCTTCGACAGCTTGCGAAACGAGAGGCCGCGGGTTCGATCCCCGCACCGAGACAAATGTTTGTGTGATCCACAAATATTTGTTTCGGGTCTGGGTGTATGTGAGACCGAAAAGTCTCTCGTAGTTTCTGATACTCACGACACAAGACTTGTATCTTAGTGTGGGATCAGAACTATGTATGTGACTGTTGGGTGTATTTATTTATTTATTATTTCCTTTATATAGCCTAGCATTCTAGGCAGGTGACTTTCAGACAACCGCGCATCGAAGACTATCAAATTTGTATTCATTTTTTTTTCTTTTACTGTCACGACAAAGCGACTACACTGTAGGTACCTTAAAAGCATCATCAATCATCAATAGCCCATATACGTCCCACTGCTGGGCACGGGCCTCCTCTACAACTGAGAGGGGTTAGGCCTTGATCCACCACGCTGCCCCGCCCTAGTGCGGGTTGGCGGACACCTTAAAAGCATGATGCTGCCAAAAGCATTAAGTAGCGAGTGATTCCTATCTTTTGTCATTTTATGCCCTCATACAGGCGTGTGAGAAACTTCACAAACGCTTATGCTTTGACCGTTAGACATACTTCAGTGCCAAAGTCGGGAGCGTCCAGAATCCGCGCATCACTTAAGATTCGTGCATAAGGAGACACGTTCGGGCACGTCAACAAAAAGCCACGAACATGGCCAGCGGCCGTGTTAGAACCGTGTTCGCTACGTTTCACAATGTACTTTTTGCACAACTTGTTCGACTTGTGTTTAGGATGTTCGGTACATATTTCGATGTTTGATTTGGACATTCCTGTTCTGAAGCTCTGGCATTTAGTGGGCAATGTGTCCAGCGTCTATGTGACGGTATTTTGCTGGTATTGTTTCATGGAATTTTGTTGGGCCAACTATGTTTACATCTATTTTACTGCTCGACCGCTCAAGAATCTACTGCAGTAGAAACGAATTTGCGTGTATATTTGTATGGGGTATTTACGTTTATGCTTCGGTGAACAGCAAATTGGTACCTCCGGTGGAAGAGCATCAATGGAAACGCAATAGTATAGCACGATGGAATTTTCCTTTATTTATGTGCTGATTTATTTACTTGAGAAATATAGTGATGCTCTCTATAATATTTGTGCATCATACAGTAAACAATGGTACAGGGTTTCTCAAAGTGGGTTTCGCGAATCCCTTCGCCATTCGACGGCAGGAGGCTCGCGACAAGATTTACGTAATGGTGACATGATGCCTAGCAGGCGCGTGCGGCACACATAGTGGCTACAACATACTTATGTGAGAGTGGGTTTTCACACCTGGTTATAAAAAAAGTAAATACAGAAACCGACTTGATACTGAGTCAGAATTAAGGTAAAAAAAATCCAAAATTACTTCTAAAATTGACTCCATTTGCGACAAGAAACAAGCTAACCCATGACATTCATATTAAAAAGATATTTCATTTGAAATATTTTTTTTATTTGCTTCAACGATTTTCTTTGGGGGGGGGGGGGGGGTAATTAGTTACTTAAGGCTTAAGGGGTTCACTGTCACCTGGAAACTTTAACAGGAGTTTGAGAAACCTTGTAATAGTAGATTAAGTGTAGGATAGCACGCTCAATCTCTCAGGCCAATTGAACGAGCAAGTAGAGGAGCTATTCTACACCTAAGTTTAGCGAGCTATCAAGACCCACGTAATAAGGCGGGAGCCCATCGCTGCTAACTGCACCCAATTCCAGATAATCAAGATAATTATTTCTACTACTGATAATATCGTAATGGAAAAACTCGCTTGCTGTTGTCAGGTTGTCTTGCCAGTATATAAAAAAATCTCAATTAATTTTATCCTACTAGGGAATGCCCGCAAGACTTTTTGCCATGTCACCAACTATACAGATGATAGTATATTCTCTAAATGACATACATACATAGATACATAACCTCACGCCTGTATTCCCCGAAGGGGTAGGCAGAAGTGCATTTCTGCACCCACATTTCGCCAAGTATGTATCAGTCCAACGTAATAGGGGGCGAGCCTATTGCCGTTTTTCGGGCACATTTCCAGACTCCGTGCTGTTACCGAGAATTTCCTAATTGAAAAACCCAATAACACTGCCCGACCCGGGAATTGAACCTCTAGATCGCACGGCACATACTTGTACCGCGAGACCACGAGGCAGTCTAAATGAATTAATAATTGATTTAATAATTCTCTAAATGAACAAGCAGAGCAAGGACAAAGAAGATATGGATGGAGTCTGTGAGAAGAGATGTGAAAGAAAAAGGGGTGAAAAAGTCATGACAGCTGATAGGGACGTTTGGAAGGATAAAATATACCGCGGTGACCCCAAATAAAATTGGAAACACAGCAAGATGGTGATAATGAGTAAATTCTCTAAAGATTACACGTTAATAATCATTCATGATGACAAAAAATATATTTAAAATACCGTATTTTGCATGTTCAAATTGTGTCACATAATGGCGCGGCACTTAATGACATTGACACGATTACTCACACCATGGGAATTGTTATTCTAGACATACGCGGTGTGTCACAGTATTTGTTGTCTCGTTTCTCATATTTATACGCAGGTGCTTGTATTTGTTGCATATCAATTAATACTAATTTTGTTTGATATTTTCCTTCTAATCGGGCGTACTTGGCTGTTAAAGAGAAACCAAGTGATGCCACTTTTTGTTAATCATCATCATTATCATCAGCCCATATACCACCACGCTGGCCGAGTACGGGTTGGCGAACTAAACACCTAAGAAATTCCTAAGAAATTTAGGTGTGCAGGTTTTATCACGATGTTTTCCTTCAACGTTAAAGTACGTGATAATTCTTTGTGAATACACACATAACTTCGAAAAGCCAGAGGGGTGTGCCTGTGGTTTGAACCCGCGACCGTCGAGATTCTCGACCGCGTGTCTAAACCTCGAGGCCATCACGTCTTTCGTTAATACCAGAGTGTTCAATTTGTAATGTTTTCTAATTATAATTGACGCATTACATTGAGATTTCTAGTTCTAAGTTCTTCTGACCAGATATTATATCGATTTGTGGACAACATTTAACATTATTCAGAATCGTACTACAGCTGGCCAATTCAACTGCGCTATGGAGAATGTCGAGAAATATAATTAGTCTCCTTACAATAACAACTAAAAACACTTGTAAATATATTAGCGTCATCTGACTACGGGAATCGAATCTATAACCGCATCACACTGCATGAAGCATGTTAAAACATGAGTGATGTAAATTATTGATAAGTTGCCCATAAAGAAGAATAACGATATCCATGCATTAAGACGACCACCATAGCAATTGCAAATGTTTGCAAATTAAATCATTAAGCAGCTAAAACAACGATATGTTTTAAAAAAACCGCACTGTCGTGGATCCGTTGCTCGCGTCACCCCCACTGCGTCGCGTCGGGGAGGTCCTGCCTATTTCGCGAAATTCGAAATGTATTTGTCCCCAGAACTCTTTTTTTACCACAACATCGATCAATTAATCGACCTATCGACGAAATCATTCCCGTTGACAGATCCAACGGCAATTATGTATGTTTTTTGCTAATGACATCACAAAGTTTTCAGTACTGGCGCATCGATGTATGCCGTAATGATTAAGGTCGATAATGTCGTGTCCGTGTTCGCGTGTAACTTGGTGTGGGATGCAAAAAGCGAATCAGTCTGTTTTTGTGACGGGCTGGGACCACACAGGTCGGTGTCCAGTGGGACTGTGGGCCTCATACTATGAGCGAGACACAACTTACAAGGTGCATTGTGTTTTAAGACCAACTTTTTTTTATTCTTCAAAAGCAACCAATATTGAGAAAGGGCTATTCGGCCGGTTGAAGAAGTATCCAGGTTGTGACTATTTTTCCGTAAGCAATATTAACGTCCACTCATAAGTACTTCTGAAGGTTAGTTGGATTATAAAGTGACGCTAATTGGAGATTCTACGATTTATCACGCACTGGAAACACTGAAATAAACCATAGTGTAAAAACATAGATACCTACATGAGAATTCTCACCAATTTATTAGGTGTCAAATTATTAGTGGTCCACGCCTCGTGTCGGACCTTTAAGTACTTACTTATATACTCAGCCTATCGCCGTCCACTGCTGAACGTAGGCCTCCCCAAGAAAGCGCCAACCATCCCGGTCTTGAGCAGCCCTCATCCATCCATTACCCACCACCTTTCTCAAGTCGTCGGACCATCGTGCTGCAGGTCGTCCTACACTACGTTTGCCTGAGCGCGGTCTCCACTCCAACACTTGTCTGCTCCAACGGCCGTCCGTCCGTCGGCACATATGGCCGGCCCACTTCCACTTTAGCGTGCTAATATAACGGACGATGTCAATGACTCTGGTTCTCTGGCGAATGACCTTATTACGAATTCTATCCACCAGAGAAACTCTAAGCATTGCCTGCTCCATAGCACGCTGAGCGACTTTGACTTTGTACTTACTTACTTACTATATTATATAGGTAGGTATATAGGATGTAATGACATTATTATTTATTTCTTAAAACATACATACATAAACTCACGCCTGTATTCCCCGAAGGGGTAGACAGAGGTGCATTTCTGCACCCACATTTCGCCAGGTATGTATCAGTCCCACGTAATAGGGGGCGAGCCTATTGCCGTTTTTCGGGCACATTTCCAGACTCCGTGCTGTTACTGAAAATTTCCTAATGGAAAAACCCAATAACACTTTGCCCGACCCGGGAATCGAACCCAGGACCTCTAGATCGCACGGCACATATTTGTACCGCGAGACCTCGAGGCAGTCTTCTTATAGGTTCTTAAAACCTATACGAAATAAATAAATAAGAAACATTGATATGTGTGCCGCGCTCACTCGCAGTGGGTACTCCTTGATGAAAAGTATAATTAAAAGTTTTTTATTCTCATCGGCGAGCATGAAAGGATGGAAATATGAAAATTCAAACAGACGTCAGTCTGTCTACGGAATAATATCACAGGCTCGTCGAAACACACATGATATTACTAAACGTAATTCACGGTACATCAGCGCTGCGGGAAACTTGTCATATTACATCCATTTATTAAAATCTAAGGATTTTGACATTTGTAATATCGTGAATAATTGTGGTGAGCTATTTAAGTATTTGTCAAGCAATGGACTCCTAAATGCTGATGTTAATTGTGATACACTTATTGCTCATATGTATACTCACACAATCCCCAAAGCGTAGGCAGATTTGTACTTCTTCTGTTATAAATTCCACTTAAAAGCCTTTGTTTTTTTTAGGTTATAATTTCAGACTCCGTGCTGCTACTAAGAATATAATAGTAACGCAAAAACCTGTACCACCTTATCCAATTCTGTGACTCCGACCCTCAATGTCCCAGGACCTAGGAGGTAGTAGGAGTACCTTTATTAATGTTTGATTAATTAATGCACATAAAAACTTATACATACATATTACATATACATACATAACCAGTAACCTAACGCCAGTGGTGCATTTCTGTACCCACATTTTACCAGGTATGTATCAGTCCCACGTAATAGGGGGCGAGCCTATTGCCGTTTTTCGGGCACATTTCCAAACTCCGTGCTGTTATGACAATTTCCTGATAAAGACCCAATAATACTTTGCCCGGACCGGGAATCGAACCCTATTTGGACGGTATAATGCTCGGGTATAATGTCGGTATAATCTCGGCGGGCGCGGGTTCAAATCCCAGGCTCTGACTGTTCGAAGTTATGTGTGTATTCACAATTATTTATCACTTACTTTAACGGTGAAGGAAAACATGAAAAAAGAAACAAACCTGCAAACCTAAAAAAAGTTCTTAGGAATTTCTTAGGTGTGTAGTCCGACGACCCTCACTAGGCCAGCGTGGTGGACTAACGTCTAAACTCTCTCAGTTGTAGATGAGGCCTGTGCCCAGCAATGGGACGTATATGGGCTGATGATGATGATGAATGTTCGGATATACACAGGCTGATCCCAGATCGCGACAGACTTGCGTGTGTTCACACTTTATATACGACTGTCGCCATTCCGGTAAATCCGGTAATAGATACCTCACTACCCGAGACGTGTAGGTATTGGAATACACATATGTTTATCCTTTCGGGAATTATTATTAAAGAAAAGTTTATAGACTGCCTCGTGGTCTCGCGACACAAGTGTGTGCCGTGCGATCTAGAGGTCCTGGGTTCGATTCCCGGGTCGGGCAAAGTGTTATTGGGTTTTTCCATTAGGAAATTCTCAGTAGAAGCACGGAGTCTGGAATTGTGCCCGAAAAACGGCAATAGGCTCGCCCCCTATTACGTGGGACTGATACATACCTGGCGAAATGTGGGTGCAGAAATGAACCTCTGCCTACCCCTTCGGGGAATACAGGCGTGAGGTTATGTATGTATGTATGTAGAAGTATATAGTGATAATTACCCCCGGGGCTAGTTGGCTAGCCACCAGCTTGCGAAATAAGGGTTCGATCCCCGCACCTAGAAATGTTTGTGCGATCCACAAATATTTGTTTCGGGTCTGGGTGTTTGTTATATCGAAAACTCTCTCTTAATTCGTGATACCCACGATTCAAGACTTGTATCTTGTGAGGGACCAGAATGTGATTGTTGGTTGAATTTATTTAAAACTCTCGGATAATACGATCGGCCCGAATGCCTTTTTTACCATCAAAAGTGTCGCGCACGAAGTGGCAAAAACCAAACCGCGCAAAACATCAGCATTAGCGCGACATTAAAACTTTAAACTATATCTACAATTATTACTTGTAAAACTTTATACAGGCCGTATTACAATTTATAAATGGACTTTGATTTATGGCGATATTTAAGCGGCTCGCGTGAATTTCAACAACGAAATATGACGATACAATACAATGATGTTTCCCCCATGTTTTTACATTTCCAAATAACGTCTTAATGAGACAGGATGATGTGTGATCGGTCCGCTGGGTTATGGACGAGCCAATACAAAATCTCGAGTGACGAAAAAACCCCCACATCTCTGCCTTTATATAAATCAATTTAAGTTTTTGACGTTGGTTATGAATCGGTCCGCTTGTGTATGCGCATGCGCAACGAGCTTTTTACTATTTCTCGTTATTTTATGTCGTTGCTATGTTTCAACCGCGGATTAACTTGCTTGACATTATTTTTATTGCCAAGATTTAAATATGACCCTATGTGGGTTAAAATTGTGGTAAAAGGCTATGTCCTTATTTGCCGTTTATAGGGCCCAGGACTCTAAACTGCACACTACACTACCTAAAAAAATTGAAACGGAAAAGCCCAATAGCACTTTGCCCGACCCGAAACTCAAACTCGGAATCTATTAGTCGCGTGCTGCAAACGCATCTCTAGGAACTATAGACGCTGCCGTAAGTGCTGCTCTAGGGCAGCATAATTCAAATAACTATTGCGACACATTGGTAACTTTTCAGCTTCACTTGTCATCTAAAAAACACGAATCATCTTAATGGTTCCATTAACTTAAGAAACAAAAAGTAGGTAAGAATTAAGATCAGTCTTTCTAAATGATGTATGACTTAACACATTTATACGACTTTCATAATGCTAAAAATACTCAAACCTTTCAAAAGGCTTAAAAACTCCATCTAACAAGTGCATTGCATGCTCCCGTTGACATAAGCTGCTACCTATGGATCGATAATATTATCGTTTCACTTCCATTGCGCGCTCGTTTTTGCCTTTACAATGTGGGTACTATATAAACTCATCGATGGAAATGTATTTATACGAAAGTGGTGATGAAATGTGTGCCGCTAAGTTTTATGGCTGCTAGGTTACGCCACAGGACACAATGGCATTCGAAAAACAAGAGCTACGTGTATAGTGACCATGCACAATGTTCTAAAATAGACAGATATCTGTAATGGATTTTATTATGTGTTTTATACCTAGCGTCAAAGTAATTTGCACCTATCGAAACTTTAGTTGGACTATGCGGTTAACATTATACATAATTGATTATGCGTTGGCCTAGATAGAAGTTAAATAATCAAAAAACGTGATCTCAAATTTGCAACTATAGTCAATGCTCACATGTTCTTTTTACAACATATCCTAAGTAAATTTTAAATCATCATCATCATCATCATCATCATCAGCCCAAATACGTCCCACTGCTGGGCACGGGCCTCCTCTACAACTGAGAGGGTTTAGGCCTTAGTTCAAATTTTAAATGTTGTACGCATTTTTGTAAGATATTTAACATGCATTTTGTTCGCTTACCTCTTGATAGCAAGAGTTATTCGCTAATAGTTATTCGCTTCCTAGAGACGAGTTTATTCATTTTCATGTAATATTTATTTAACATTACCCAGATGAGTGAAAACTTTAGTGTCTTTTAACTATTCTGATCTCTAGATATATTATGATAGTTACAAATTTGAGGCTTTTAGGTTATAGATTTCTTAAGTGTTTTCTTAAACATACGACACATTATTAATTTATTTTTCAAATAGCCAACCACCCTAATCAAACTGGACCAGTTTGGATGATTTATGGTAAAGATATAGATCGGACTTTTGGGAAGGACTTTGAGTATTTATTTAGGAATAAAAGCGCCCAGGCGATGCTGGGCTCTATTGCTAATTAATTAATTGAATATGATTTTTTTCAAAGACTTTCTTATTTAATAACACGATCATTACGATCCCATTTTTTTTTCATTGCTGGGTCTGACTTCTGGTGTCTTTCACAAACCTAGCATAATACAGAGACCAAGCCACCTATAGCTTCAAGGGCTAATATCAAAATATTCCTCAGATCTTCAAAATCCATGGTCCCCCCAAAGGTCTGGAGGTGAAGTCGGTAGCAGAGATGATTCGATCCGATAGCGGGCCGTGGTAAAGGTCGCAGCTCCCCGTATTGAGAACCATTGTCAAACGTGTACCACGGATTCCGCGCCACACACAATCCATACTCCGTCGTGTACCTTATGAAATAACGCGAGTAACTGCTATCAATCGCCGCTCTAGTAAAACTCTATTCATTTTTTCTAAAATAAATACACCCAACAGTCACGTACATAGGTCTGACTCCACACTATGATACGAGTCATGTGTCGTGGGTATCAGAAATTACGCGTCACTTTACGTTCTCACAAACACCCAGACCTAAAACAAATATTTTTGGATCAATTACTGCGCCACGGAGCTGTCAATCTGTATGATTAATAACTGTTAATTTTTATGTGAAAGAAAGAATCTGCCATCTAGATATACACGAGTGAGAGAGCTTGAGCTTAGCTTATTATGCAGAACTGATCTGAATCAACAACTTTTTTTATTGTTTTCGTGGTATTTATAATGATAAGAATTTCCACAGCCAAATAATTTCACCCTTATATTTCTCCTCTTTATTTCCTCATTTTCCTCCATGCCCCCACTCCACGTACAGCTGGTGGCTCCTCAAGGGGATCTAAAATATGAACAAGCATGTTTAATAAAAACCTTTATTATTTCTATCCAGACATAATATAACAAATATATTGTACCTATATTTAGAAATTAGAATATTAATTGATTTTTAAATAAAGATTTATTCAGCCAGGGGCCGTTACAAACATAGACGAAATTGAAATTACTAAATAATTAACATAACAATTTATTTCTAACAGTATTATCTATCTAAGATACTTGGACTGATGTATTTTTATTTACATATTATAAAAGCGTAGTTGTCCATGCACTGACTAACTTTACTGAATGTTCGTTCAAAGTTAAAAAAGAGTTGAAAGAAAATTTCTTTAACATAATGTAAAATAAAATTCATAATTCCGAAACAATTTCTAAAATGATTTTTATGTCGACAAAAACCCACTCGATTCCATTATACATACTGTATCATTAGGAAATATTTATATTAAAGATGGGACATCGGATGAATTCAAAATTTGATAAAATCGGAACCTCGAAAATTCAGCCCAGCGGAATGACGAAATGTTATGACATATGAAAGTTTTTGTTGGCGCTACAATAACTCTGAAATATGTTATATTTATGGGCAAACCTCGAGTCCGTTTGTTTATGAATTTGTGTCATAGTTTTTGTACCAAAATATTGTATTAAATCATACACTCACACGTGAAGACGCAATAACTGTAAATACATTTAGTCGTTGTTTTAAAGTAATTCATTCTAGATTTATACGTTTAAAATGAGGTCTTTATAACTTTTAATACTAATTCTATGATAATATGATATATCATATGAATTAACTAGTTATAGAATTTGTGTAATTGAAGGAGAAACTTCTTTTTAATATAACAACACTGTTTCTCTTTTTACATATATGTTTTTACATATAACGGACCTATACGACTAGTTCTATTCTAGAAATTTCAATTAATTAACATGTGATTCCTCTATCATCATCATCACCAGCCCATATACGTCCCACTGCTGGACTCAGGCCTCCTTTACAACTAACAGGGTTCCTCCATGCTCGTTGCTATTAATAAGTTACATCATGCAGCTTTATAATCCATTAAATCGGGTTAAACAAAGAGAGCATTTGAATAAATATTGAACCCTTAGAACCCTTAAAGCTGATTTGAAAAACGAATATTAAGTTGAGGTTTTGATCGTTTAAGAAAAGTTTATCGAGACATATGTAATCGAATTTCATGTTTGCTACTGACAAGCAATTCCAGTGAGTGGAACTAGTTCAAAACAATATTTAGTCGATATCAAACAAATGCACCACAAAAATAGCGAATCTCCGATCTGGACGATCGAAATCGTTTATTGCAAAACATGGCGGTTCTAACAAAAATAAATTATTTATAAATCAATGGATCGATTCACGTATTAATTCGAATTCTCGATATGTGTCATCAATCATAAAAGTTCTGATGCGGCCGATGTTATCTCGTATCGCGAATTTTCTTGTGCTACCACAATTTACTATTGTTAGGGGATCGCGAGGCTTAATAGCGGCGAACGTGTATGGGTCAAATAAATAACAACTTCTTTTTTATTGTCAAAATTACTGGCCATAATTTTCAATAGCTTTTGTTATTTTGTTTTTTTTTTTTATATATCGGTTCCCTCAAGAAATAGTAATTGACAAACTTTAAAAAAATCGTTTATATCTTAGTCAACTATAGTGGCATTTTAGTAGCAAGTTATACAAAGGCTGTCCTCATGTCTCGTGTGTTATACAACTGGCGTCACACAAATTTAACGATAACATAAGCTTATTACAGGATGCGTTATATTTGTATCACTATGGCGAATTTTACACTGTGAATTCGGAAATGATACATCGATGACATGTCGCTCATCCAATAGAATAAGGATGTTATTACCTTTTAGATATTTTTCAGTAGAACGTTTTTAAAGTTTGAGGTTGAAAGTATGTTATATTATATGTATGTTATATTGACAGCCCCGTGGAGCAGTTGGCTAGACACCAGCTTGCGAAACGAGAGGCTGCGGGTTCGATTCCCGCACCGAGACAAATGTTTGTGTGATCCACAAATATTTGTTTCGGGTCTGGGTGTTTGTGAGACCGAAAAGTCTCTCGTAGTTTCTGATACCCACGACACAGGACTTGTATCCTAGTGTGGGGTCAGAACTATGTATGTGACTGTTGGGTGTATTTATTTATTTATTTATTTTATTTCCTTACGACGGTCACTTACTCTATCGGAAACTACCGTAAAAATATTTTTTGTTTTTATCATCGTTCGAAAGTCGAAAAGTCATTTTCAACTTTTTGGTTATTACGTCGTTGTTCCATTGGATTGGCGATGTTTATGTTGATGCGAAAATCGAAACAACAATCTTTCATTTCACAACAAATAAGGCTTCCGCCAATCTTATTCAGTGACACACATGCAACATTGTTACTTCGTGGGTTGTTTTCGACACATTCTTCACGTCGGTTTTATGTAAGGTAGTGGTACCACCTTTGTCAAGATTGGCCTATCGTAATGCTGTGGAAACGTAGTAAACTTTGCTTCTAGCTCTCGCAACGGGATTTACAAAAGTATATTGCCCTTTTCCAGTAAACCTTTTTCCGCTGTAGTATGGCAGACTAAATTTTGCTTCAACTCAAAAATTATCATTTTTTTTTCAAAACCAAAATATTTGTTTTTAACAAATAAATCATAAATATCCGTTATTTATGAATAATTGCGTCAAGTTAAAGATATTTATGCCGCATCTGGAGCTACCGTCACGCCAATACGGGCATAGAAACCGCTGCATTAGGTCTGAACAATTGCGCTTAAAATATGTTTGCCTCTATAAATTTTGCCTCTATAAATACACCCAACAGTCACATACATAGTTCTGACCCCACACTAAGATACAAGTCTTGTGTCGTGGGTATCAGAAACTACGAGAGACTTTTCGCTCTCACAAACACCCAGACCCGACACAAATACTTGTGGATCACACAAACATTTGTCTCGGTGCGGGGATCGAACCCGCAGCCTCTCGTTTCACAAGCTGGTGTCTAGCCAACTGCGCCACGGGGCTGTCATCTAAGTATTACAAATAAAAACGTAGTGTAGGACGCCCTCTGGCTAGGTGTGGTGACGACATCTGCAGGGTGGCTGGCAGCGGTTGGATGAGGAGGGCCGAAGATCGAGCCCAGTGGCGTGCCATAGGAGAGGCCTATGTGTAGCAGTAGACGTGACCAAGGCTGTTGATGATGATGATGACAAATAAAAAATAGTTTACTAATTGCATATGTTTGTAACCAAAAATCAGCGGTCTATTGTAAGCTATGACACATAAATAAGGCACAATACATTTGAACTGTCACATTAGTGACCATAATGAACTTGCAGATATTCGGACAAGGGTAGCCGGGGCAAAACACGCGCGTACCACGGTGAATATGCGCGGCTCTGTATCACCATACAATTGTGCTATGCCGACAGATATATGGCCGTTTTTGTCGCCATTCCCTTACGATAGATTTTAGTATGTGACGGATCGCTTGCAGTATATGCGAAGGTTCTAGAAAACTTCTAGAAATCGTTCATTTGAGAATTTTTGAATGTAGTAAGTATGATTGCTGGTAGTAGGGTCTTTGTATCCGGTTAGCGACGATCATACATTTGAAGCCCAAAAAAAGGTGATGATAGAAAATAAAATATTAAAAATGTGATTGTGTTTTTTTTAGTGGCTTAGCGGTAGCTTTAAGTAGTATCTCTTTGTTTACTATAATTGCTCATTTTTTAAATTGCACACTTCTTTCTTTATTAGTCTGTATAAGTGAAGACTTGTTATTGGCTCTTTGTTACATGTTTTGTTTTGTACTCTAGTTAAGATATAGCTGTTAGTATTCCATAAATAAATAAATTAATAAATAAATATTTGAAATATTGGAAAATCAATCAGAGTAATAATCAATCTATCTGAACTATAACTTATATTAATAAAGATTTATGTGAAGAATTTAAGAGCCATAGACACGCCAATGATTCAAACCCACTACTACCGAGATGGTGTTTCACGCATTCTATTTCTCATTCCGTACAAATTTCATAAATTGTATAAGATCATCTGAAACTGCAGCATATACTTCTTGAGATTCCTAAGCCCATCGAATTTGAACCGCATTTATGATATGATTTTTTGCCAAAGTACACGGTCTCAGGCGCCGGCCGCTGCTGGAATGTGTCCGTTAATTTAATAACGATTTCATATCGCAGTTTTTGCCGTGCACCAACATCGAAACCACATAAATATGACATTATTCCCACTGGTCAATTAGGGAGAGTTTTTACGATGAATTTCATCTGCTTCAGCCAATATGTAGACTTTTAATGCTGGCCTAAAGTGTTGAAAATATTAGGAGGGCTTTTGACATTTGAAGTCAGGATCTAGGACTAGTCTATGACCGAGCTGAATACCTCGCCCGCTGCTTTTATCAGCTTTTGGTGATACAGCATCAGCTTGAACATACTCTCTAATGGCTGTTGTGTAATAATTTTGGACGGATTTATCGGAGATATTGTGGTATAACTCTTACGCCCCGTTACTATTATATGCACGTGGGATTGGTCATCATCGTTATAATCAGTCCATATGTGTCCCACTGCTGGGCACGGGCCTCCTCTACAACTGAGAGGATTTAGGCCTTAGTCCACCACGCTGGCTTGATGCGGCGTGGCGTATTACATACCTAATAAATTCCTAAAAACTTGATGTTTTCCTTCAGCGTAAAGTACGTAATAATTTATTGTGCATACGCATACAACTTCGATAAGTCAGAGGTGTTTGCATGGGGCTTAAACCCGCGACTGCTGAGATTGAAGACCGCGCGCCTAAACCACGAGGCCATCACTACTATTGGGGATGGGATTACGCATTTATAAAAACGAGGCGCACCGTCTATAGGTATAGACGCAAGAGTCGCAGGTTCAATATTAAGCACATACTTTTCGACGTCAGGTGTATCTATAGCGTCAGCACTATATAGAGTTGAGCACCTGGCCTATATTTTCTTAGTTTATGGTTAAAGCAAAATATCTTTACACTCGCCAGCGCAGTGAATTTTTCTAGCTGAAATCTTTCCGCCGCGTCATAAAATAGAGTGTTTTTTGGAGAAGGATAAAATGTATTTACACTCCGGTAAGCTTTGTGGCACATCCTTGACGACGTGGAAAAATAAAAGAGAATGTAGAACCTTTTAAATATTATTGTTTTCTTTAAAAAAAAAATTCAATAGCAGACGGACGGCTTAATATAAAGTATGGTGACCAGTAGTGCCATAAAAGTGAAAGCAAATATTAAATACAGAAGCAGACCGATATTTGTGAAGTGTAATAAAAGATCCTTTATCCAGACGTGACGTGGGCTGCATTAAATAAATAGATAGGTACAAAATAAATAAATACACCCAACAGTCACATACATAGTTCTGACCCTACATTTAGATACGAGTATTGTGTCGTGGGTTAGAAACTACGAGTGACACTTTGGTATCACAAATACCCAGAACCGGAGGAAATATTTATGGATCACAGAAAAAAATATCTCGATGCAGGGATCGAATCCGCGGCCTCCCGTTTCGTAAGCTCGTGTGTAGCCAACTGCGCCATGGGGCTATCAAATAAAACAAAACTTAATAGAATTATCAGTATTTGTAATTTTGGAGATTGTAATTGGATTCGAACTTACCTTCATTCGAATTTAAATTGAATGGTGCAAGAATTGATCCAAAATTATGAATTAGTAATAGCATATACTTGCAAGAAAAAAAAATACACCCAACAGCCACATACATACATAGTTCTGACCCCACACTAGGATACAAGTCCTGTGTTGTGAGTATCAGAAACTACGAGAGACTTTTCGGTCTCACAAACACCCAGACCCGAAACAAATATTTGTGGATCACACAAACATTTTTCTCGGTGCGGGGATCGAACCCGCGGCCTCTCATTTCGTAAGCTCGTGTGTAGCCAACTGCGCCATGGGGCTGTCAAAAAGTCTTAAGGAAAATAAATTTAAAAAATATATTAATTTATTTTATTTTTGTTTCAGGTAAGATGATCCAAGTTTCATACTTCTAAGATAGACAAAAGAACCAAAATTTAAAAGGTAATCTTCAACGTTATTGGCTGGTTTGATCGGCATTCTCATAGCAGTCAATAATAACAAGCACTTGATCTTTCATTTGTTTTCTTTCAAGAACGTTCACGCTAATTTTATTGAACCGTTTATTAAACCACACCGCTCACATCACTAAAGGTTACATTTAAAATTAATTCCTTTTATTTTTACATACACATAAACTCACGTCTGTATTCCCCGAAGGGGTAGGCAGGGGTGCATTTCTGCACCCACATTTCGCCAAGTATGTATCAGTCCCACGTAATAGGGTGCGAGCCTATTGCCGTTTTTCGGGCACATTTCCAGACTCCGTGCTGTTACCGAGAATTTCCTAATGGAAAAACCCAATAACACTTTGCCCGACCCGGGAATCGAACCCAGGACCTCTAGATCGCACGGCACATACTTGTACCGCGAGACCACGAGGCAGTCTTTTATTTTTAATACAGATTATTGCACTTTTTATAGATTCCTTCACAAATAGCAACAAATTGATACCTACCTCTTTCAAATTGTTCTTAGTCGAGATTGTATTTTATGCAATAATTAATTATATATATTGTAACTTAATCTGGCTTGTTAGTATCTTATAGTAAGACAATTAAAAGCTTTCCTACTCTCCTCTGTACTCCTCATTCTCTTTTTTACTTTGAAAAAAAAACTGCATTCATATTCATATTCGTACTTAAAAATATTATTATTTCGTCCATATTTCAAGCTATAAGTCGACACCTAGCTTCTGCACTCACCTATCAAAATATCCACCAGTCCATCCATTCTAAATCCTAAAATAATAAACTTTCCTAAATGGAAATCAAACCTATATGCTATCAGTCAAAGTGTGTGCAATGGAATCCACTCGGCACTGCCGCGAGTGTTCATTAAAGTGCGGTCACTTTGCGGGAATTATCATTGGGTGATAACTGATAACACGCGCGCACCACCGTTAATACGTGTAAGCCAAACTGGTATTTTTTAAACGCTTCACTTGGTTTGGCACTTGCGTCTTATTGTGCTGAAGCTATACTTTTTAAAAAGTTTTTCTCTTGTGAAAACTGTTTTTCGTACCGAGATAATTTTAATTGACAAATGGGGTGTGTGATGTGGGATGACAGGAGTGTATTTCTACACTTGCGTTGCCAGTTATGTCATAAGTCCCATGTAATAGCAAGCGAGACTATTGCTGTTTTATAGCAATTTTACAGACTTCGTGACTGTACTGTACTGTACTGAGTAACACTGCCCCACCCGGAATTACAACCCGTTATCTCCAGACCATCAAAGTAGTAGATTCAAATGATTACAGTTAAAAATAAAATATGTATCTCGGTAATAATTCAGTCGTGATGGCCTCGAGGTTTAGGCGCGCGGTCGAGAATCTCGACCGTCGCGGGTTCAAACCCCAGGCACACACCTCTGACTTTTCAAAGTTATGTGTGTATTCACAAATAATTATCACGTACTTTAACGGTGAAGGAAAACATCGTGATAAGACCTGCACACCTAAAAGTTCTTAGGAATTTCTAAGGTGTGTAGTCCGCCAACCCGCACTAGACCAGCGTGGTGGTCTAAGGCCTAAACCCTCTCAGCTGTAGAGGAGGCCCGTGCCCAGCAGTGGGACGTATATGGGCTGATGATGATGATGGTAATAATTGTACCACTATTGAAAACTCCTCTCGTATTACTTTGTATGATTTTACTTTGAAAGTGTAAAATTCTTTTATAAAGCATGGCATCGCATCTCTACAATCACATATCCATCGCAAAGGCTGGTACTCACTATGCGGGCGTTATTATTCGTCCGCTATCAGCGAATCTGCGCGAAAGTAACGTAACAAGAGTGATTAATACGCGCACTGATCTTTAACCGACGCATCTGCCCTCCGGCGTGTGATTTTAAAATTTACCGTTCGCCAACGCGTTTATTTGCAATTTTTATTTTATTTCACGCGCTGTTTTTTTGCACACATTGTGCAGTTTTAACTCACCGTCACCTTTTTTTAATATAAAAATACACAACAGTCGTGCTCCTAGCGATAACTTTTTTTATATAACCTCCTCACGCCTATATTCCCCGAAGGGGTAGGCAGAGATGCATTTCTGCACCTACATTTCGCCAGGTATGTATCAGTCCCACGTAATAGGGGGCGAGCCTATTGCTGTTTTTCGGGCACAATTCCAGACTCCGTGCTGCTACTGAGAATTTCCTAATGGAAAAACCCAATAACACTTTGCCCGACCCGGGAATCGAACCCAGGACCTCTAGATCGCACAGCACATACCTGTGCCGCGAGACCACGAGGAAGAACTTTTTTTTAGTAAAAATAAATGGTGTCTGATGTTACGTTACATCAGCACCTTTATTATACGAGTACTGTGTTTAAAGTAGAGAGACTCGTCAATCCATTAAATCAATTTAAGTTGGCCTTAAAATGTAATACTTACCCACTGTTACAAAACTACTATTACGTTTTCCTTCAAGAAAAGAGTCTATATTTTCCTCTAAGGCCGGCAACGCACCGATGATTCCTCTGGAATTGTGGGTGTCCATAGGCGGTGTTGACCACTTAACATCAGGTGGCTCACTAGCTCGTTTGCCTTCTTTCCCATAATTAATGAACACTTAATGAACACCACAATCAAACAAAAAACTAAAAGAAAACAGATAAAAATATGACCACGTGTATCAAACGTTGGTCTAATCGCTAAAACCGATCTCTTAGAGACAACCTTCACAATGTAATTAAAATATTTTTAGAGCTATTCTCTACCAGTCTACCTTGAGAATAAATAAGAGATAAATATTTGCTAAAGAAGATGTGCTAATAAAATAATAAGAACATCTCTTGATATAAAACTGATATAAAACCGTAATGTAAAATGTTGTATACATCATCATCATCAGCCCATATACGTCCCATTGCTGGACACGGGCCTCCCCCACAACTGAGAGGGGTTAGGCCTTAGTCCACCACGCTGGCCTAGTGCGGGTTGGCGGACTACACACCTAACAAAATTCTTAATAATTTTTATGTGTGCAGGTTTCATGACGATGTTTTCCTTCACCGTTAAAGTACGTGATAATTCTTTGTGGATACACACATAACTTCAAAAAGTCAGAGGTGAGTCCCTGGGGTTTGAACCCGCGACCGTCGAGATTCTCGACCGCGTGCCCAAACCTCGAGGCCATCACGCCTCTGCGGTCATAATTTGAATATTTATTTTGTTTAATGATTATACATACGCCTCAGAGTCAATTAATGCATGTGAAGCAAATTATGATTTTCTAGTGATGCTCCGTAAATTTTATTGTTTTGCTATTTCCCTAAATTTCTACCTACTGGTCTGAGAAAAGGCATCAAAAATGTTCAGTTTTCAGCCGATATTTTTCTTATGACTAATTTTGAGTTATATAAATAAATAAATAAATACACCCAACAGTCACATACATACTTCTGACCCCACACTAGGATACAAGTCCTGTGTCGTGGGTATCAGAAACTACGAGAAACTTTTCGGTCTCACAAACACCCAGACCCGAAACAAATATTTGTGGATCACACAAACATTTGTCTCGGTGCGGGGATCGAACCCGCAGCCTCTCGTTTCGCAAGCTGGTGTCTAGCCAACTGCGCCACGGGGCTGTCAATATATTATGATCATAATATATTCCTATAACCTTAAATCCTGACTACCAATAAAGTTACAAAATCAATTTGAGTTATAAAAAAACAGTAAATGATGAAAAGAATATAGTCAGCACCTGAATGCAACTTGAGACCATTTTATCAGTACCTACTGCCAATAATATAAAGTAAATAGTCAGCACTTGGATTGCAACTGAAAACACTTTATAATTGACATTGCTCTGCTTATTTATTATACATAGACCCTTTCTGTAATATTCAATTTAGCCCTGACCTTCTCGGACACAGGGCAACATTTCATAATAACGGACGCCTTGTGTACATAACTTATGTATGGAATAATAAAAATTCATGAAAACGAATTAACATATTTTTCGGTTATAACGCATTTGTACAGCGCTTTTAATGAAATATATTCTACTTTCATGTGAATAACAAAATAATTTGAATCTAAACCATCTTTTTTTAAGTAATTTATGTCTTTGAATCCCATTTTCTGCAAAGCCAAGGTGACCCAATCTTAAGTTGTAAGTAGACATTTAGGGAGCCTACTACGAACTCTGAAGTCGCAGTTTCCTACTCCGTCTCCTAACAATGGAATTCATTTAACAGTTATGATCGGTCATCGTCATATAATATTTAGTTTGTGTTAAAATCATTCTATATGTGAAATTTTAGTGTAAGCCTATTTTAACTGAAGATTCGAAAGTATTTTATTTTATTTTATTTTATTTTATTTGTTACAAGTGGTCAGTGATGATATGAAATGACAGTACCTACAAATATACTCAAAGTTTTGAAAAAATGATAGGCGACCTACATAGGTGATTAGTTGGCATCTTCGAGTAGTTCGAGTATACGAGTAGCAGTAGACATGGGCTTAATTACTTGCGTACATAATTAATAAGCATTTATTATGTTACATTTGAATGATACAATGTTTATTATTAAACACACACACACACACACACAAAGTCTTTTTATTTCTACGTACACTTTTAACATAATATGAACACTTCAAACTGGCGCAGAAAGCAATCGAAATACCAATTAAAACGAGCAATAATTTTGAATGCATCATCGATGCATTCGCTTGCGCCTTCATTACAATACAGGAGCGCGCAGCAAATCAACCGGACAGACAGACGGACATACGGACAGACGAGCGCACTACACAATGAGATATTTACAAGCGAGCCGGGAACCGAACGCGCTCCCATCTGAATTGTGTTGAATTGTAAGCAGATTGTTGCTTTTTGACGATAAGTTAATGTATCGGAGCCACAGATGGGTTTATGGTGTCGGTTCCTCGTGGCGCTCAGCTCCGCAGGCTTTTATTGCCTCGTGAACGCAAACCGTTAACTTTTACGTTTCAGTTGAGGATTTAAAAATCTCAGAGACAGACCTTTGTACATGGAAGCAATCATCATCATCATGATGGTGGTACATGGAAGCAATGCTTTCCATAATTCAAATCGTATCTATTTACGTAAAACCCAAGTGTCGTCAGCTATTAAGTACAATTTAATGAGGGTTAAGTGTATTACCCTTTGTTGAGCTCATTTTTGGTACGTGCTACTGCTGAGATTTAACTGACAGAAAATTGTTACACGACCTGAGATTTTTAATCGTGTTTATAAATAAATACAATACAAAATAATCGGCCTAAAACCAATTTTAGTTTAAAACATTATCATTGGTATTAAACTGAAAGATTTTGTAATCACTATCACGTGATTTAGAGTGTGACGTTCACAATGTACATTTAGCTAAATGTGGACTGTTAAGACAATCCCTGCCTTCTTAATCCTAAAGTTTTATTAATGTGTATTAACATCCCATTGTGTATTTTTTTGAGACAGTTGTATCGCCATCAAGTCATACTCCATTTAAGATCACCTCCAATGTTGTACTTACCATACTGCAGAGTCCTCAATAAATTCAGCATCATAGCAAGGTATAAGTAACATACAGCTTGCATTGAATTTCCATATAATTTGTACCGCCAAAAAGCAAGTGCTATATCGCTATGCGGTGTACGTCCCAAGCTACGTCACAACGTGGAATTGTTAATGATGCTCCACTTTAAACCGAATCGTGTTCGGGGAATGTAAGGAATCCATCGGGCACCGAGCCACCCGCTCGATCGCCACTCCTCGCCGTAATGGCATTGAAATTGATGTTTTAATAGCTTTTAACTCTATATTGTAGCCATCGTTAAAGCTTATTATTCCATGACCGATCGTTAATAGGTTGACAATGTAATTCCTCTGAGCTACAATTAAGTCTACTTCATCTACTGTTTTGTTCACATGTAAAATATCTTCTATTACTTAGGATTTGAGTTCAGAATTGGATGCAGCGTCGATTGCGTTTAAGACTTTACGGATTGCATCGCTGGTGGTAGGTAGCCGCGGTCTGATAGCGGGCCGATCCGAAGTGCTGCAGCCATTTATGGCGGTCGCGCGCCCAACGCGTGGCTACGTTACTTCTTCAAAGCTTTCAAAAGGTTAATTGCAACCGAAAAACTGCCTGCACCGCCCGAGGAATCCCACTTGGTAAGGCCACCTCCAAGGTTTTCTGAGTACGCCATGAATATTGATAGGAGCCAAAATAGTTTAGATACTCTTGCTTACAGACATTACAGCGTGTGGGTGTCCGTGCGCTTTTTACCCGCGCGTGCGTTTATTAGATTGAATTTGATTTGTTTCATACGCCTTTGTCCGTAATCCGGTTTCGATTGATCGTTTCGCATTTTTTTTAATGATGACCATAATAGAAACAAGGAAGGTTTCGATTCGAATACTTTACCTGTTTGCTATTTTTATTTTGTAAGCTTAGTTTTACATGTGGATACGTTCGTACAACGTTGTTGCTAAAGTAGACGTCAACGCCTTATACATTTTACAATAGTAATAATTGACTAATTCCATGGTTAAAAATCACCTAAAGTTCAGTGGATGTCAAAAACTATAAGAAACTTTTCGCCCTAACAATCTATATTCGTAATAAATATTCGTGGGTAATTAATTTATCTACGCCTTATAAATAAAACAAATCTTGGCTACAATTACTGTTGAGTTTCGACAGCTTTAAAATGTTTGAGTATCCTCCTCTTTTTGAGTACCTAGTATCGAAGTTTGCTTACAAATTTAAATAAAATCTCTTTAAATAATAAAACAAATATTCATAGACCACTTAAACTTTTACCCTCTCTGAAATGGAATTATAGCTTATACGCCCTATGTTAATCTATTCTTGACTTCTGGTTATACCTTTCTAAAAAACTCCGAGTCAAGACTTTTCTTATTATTGTCACAGACAAACTTATTTATATAGCGTGCTTGGTGTTAGATATTTACATAAGGCAATGAATATGTAAGCGATGTAAAAAATCACAACTATTATAGCGCTTAACCTTCCTGGATAACTGGTTAAGACGAGAAAACTCATTGCTGTTTTTATTGCATACTTCTGGTAAACAAACAAGATGCTACACTGACTTTGACAGTCTTTCATGAAGTGTGAGATATGAATTGAGAAAAGTAGACAGTGTAGCATCTTGTGCGTTTGCCATCTTGTTTGTTTCATCGAGTAGGATTATTGGGGTGCTCGATATGAAGCCAGAGTGATTTCAAAATGTTTGTTTGAAAATTAGGGGTTTTATATCTTCAAAGTTTATTTGCTCATTTGATATTTCACAAACTGAGTGGTTATTATATGGAAATTGGCATAGGAAGTCATTGGAAGGTTTGCAAAAGAAACAAATTTAACTAAATTAATACAGAATTATTTACCAAGTATGATTCTAACTGTATTATGTATTGGTTATGCTAATACAATAACAGAATGCCTCGTTGAGACACTGCAAACGCCTGTATATCCAAAAATGTCGACGAACAAGTGACCATTCTAAAAGTCAAGAAATAGAATTCCACTAATGGAACTAATTAAACGTACACATATTTTTGCGCTAAAAGAAATACGGGTTAATGACATGAGTATAATTAACAGTAAGTTGACTGTGGGCGTGGCGTACGGCAAAATAAACTCGATGGAAAGGGCCGGATTCGACAAGGTCGAGCTCACTGCACAACCTGACAACGCCCTACTAGAACGGAAATGCTGACATTGTAGCCACATAAAATAAACACACACTTAGTTTTCTTCAGAAGGAGGGTAGGCAGAGGTGCACTTTAAAAAAAAATAAAAAAATAAAAAAAACTTCAGATGTTCACAGCTCCACGTAACAGGGAGTCAGAGAATTGCCAATTTTCGGGCACCTAAAAGGTTCGATGCTGTTACTAAGAATTTCATTATATAAACAACCAATAACACTTTAGCCGATCAAGTAATCGATCCTTTCTATAGAACAGTTGCCTTTTTTATACTTGGTTAAATTAACAAATTCCCTTGGAAATTAGTCACCAATCTCCATAAAAAAGATATCGGTTAGATAGTACAAAAATTGTTTTACTGGTCAGATAAAGATAAATTAGGACTAAGGCGTAAATTTAGAATAGATTACGGCATTAATATCTACACCTTTGTCTATATAGGAATTCATCATCATCATCATCATCAGCCTCTTTTACGTCCACTGCTGGACATAGGCCTCTCCTATGGCACGCCACTGGGCTCGATCTTCGGCCTTCCTCATCCAACCGCTGCCAGCCATCTTGCGTATATCGTCACCCCACCTAGCCAGAGGGCTAATATAGGAATTATTCGAATATTATTGTCTACACCAAAGATATAGGAATTATCCTCATGCATTCTTTTAGTCTTGTCGCGGCTAATACGAGTGGTAATTTTGCCTAAACAAATAACACGTAAACAACCATCACGGTACCTACTCTATGGGATTATGGGGCTAATTTAATTATCAATTTATCAATTATTGATTTATTGATTTTTTAGATAGTTTATAATGTTGATTAATGTCAAGTTTCATTTTATTTCATTGTTTTGTTTTTATTGTTTTTTTGTTTTTCCTTCTTTTGTTTGTGCTCTTTATTTTTATGATTTTTTTGGATTGTTATTGATTAGTGTAAATGGTATAACTGTTCTAATTAATTAAATAAATGAATAAATCAAATTTCTTGCCTTAAAGAATCAAATGATAATATGATAATCAAATGATAATGATAAGATGCAGCAAACTCGAAGGCGGGTCATGTAGAAATGATTGATTTTTTTTACTTGTTTATAGGAGTATATTAAGTCCAAACCGTCCAATATATTAAGTTCAAACCCCAGGCACACACCTCTGACTTGTCGAAGTTATGTGTGTATCCACAAAGAATTATCACGTACTTTAACGGTGCAGGAAAACATCGTGATGAAACCTGCACACCTAAAAGTTCTTAGGAATTTCTTAGGTGTGTAGTCCGCCGAACCGCACTAGGCCAGCGTGGTGGACTAAGGCCTAAACCCTCTCATTTGTAGAGAAGGCCCGTGTCCAGCAGTGGGACATATATGGGCTGATGATGATGATGATGATCATCATCATGATGATGATAACACGATTTAAAAGAAAAGAAAACGAAGTACAAATGGCGGTCTTATTGCGCAAGGTTGTATCTTACAGGCAACCTTAGGATAGGTATAAAAAGAGAAGAAAGGGTAGTCACGGGTATTGTGGGTGGACATATTTTTTTTCTATAAGCCCAGAGCAGGGTCATCTTGTGTGTTCGTTAAGTAATTGTAAATGTTGAAGTAACTTTAACAGGTACCATAATTGCAATGTATAAATGACTTTTGTAATTTTCTGTCGCGGAAAACGGTGTTGGTTTGTTTTATGCATCTGAATTTTGTTTTTCTACATTGCTCAGGAAGGTGTTATAATAAATTTATTATTATAGTCTGGTCTTGATAAATAATGTTAATAAACGAATATTCATTTTACTTGGTAATTAATAAGTATTTATATTTAAGAGTAGTACAGTCGCGTTATATATAAATGTGACTGCTGTGTGTATTATTAAATAATATAAATAAATTATTGCTGAAAGGTATATTGTTTATCGTTTCTAGTCAGTTTTCACCGGCTTGAACCGGACTGAAAATATCATCATGTGCCAGTTTAGTCATTTTGCTGTCAGTCCAAAAATAATTGAGGAGGCTGAACGTAATTGTTTAAAAATAGTCTATGGTCTAAGGCCTAAAACTTCTCATTTGTAGACAAAGTACGCATCTGGTAGTAATACAATTTATTTTCACAATTTTTAAATTAAACATTAATTAGGTTTAAAAGAAAAATCGAAAAATACTCATGTAGTTTAAATTCATTATAACTCATGTTGTATGAAATAAATCTCCCGTATAAACTCGTCAATTATCGTGGATCTAAATTGACTGTATAATTTGAACACACAATCACCTTCAATATAACTGGAATAGAACATTAAGCCGTACAAATAGTTGCACAAAATATCCAATTATCAAACGCGCTAGGCGAGCAATTAGAGGCGAAATCAAATAACTGTATCGGTCGTATTAAATTTGACAATTCTAGCAATGTTCCAACGATTCTAGAAAACGGACAGGCTTGGATTGAGGAATTGAGGGAATACATAAATAAAGTTATGTTCGTGTTTAAATAATGAATCCAATGTATGCATTAAAAAGATCGATTGCTGTTAACTTCTACAACAACTAGGAAATTATAGGTGTAATTTTTAACAACTTATCCTGCCACAGGAACCTCACTAATTAATCAGTGCCTTACTCCGCGACAGTGTCTTCAAATATGCCTAAAAATTTTACTGCTTTGTGATCCCGAACCACAAGTGAACGCCGTCCGATCTAGATGTCCTGTGTTAGATTTCCGGTCCGTTAAATTGTTATTGTATTTTCCTGTTAATAAATTGTCAGTGACCTAGAAAAGTACTCAAAAAGCGACTATTTTTTTTTGTATTTTCGTGGATTGGCCAACGATAAAATCTTTTTTCTTTCTTTTACGTGGAAAATTTAAAACATAACTTGCCAAGCTTCGAGGATATAAGCGTGAGTACGGAATACAAACTTAGATCTTTTTATTAGTCAATTTTAATCGAGCATAATTCTATACATCTGTTACAAGGTTTAAAAGTACAAATAAAACCGGAGAGGGTAATACGACTGTCTTTAAAAAACATTGTAGCCAATAGCATTTTATAGATTTTAATCTACCGCAAAGTTTTCCGATTGTTCGCTCTTTTGAATCTAGATTCGTGTCTGAGCTCGTGTCCGGGCCACTGCTTTGACACAAATTCCCTGTAGAAATATTTCTAGCTCTTAGACAGAATGGAGATATTTTGCGTAGTTACATCATGGGCGTTTGAGGACATTCCTCAGAGACTGGTCTATATTAAATTATCAGATGGCTAAACTATTTTGAACCTGTATACACCCACATATCTGGAAAGGCCACCGCTGTGCTTTAGATGTATAAGAATTAGTTACGACACAATTGTTTGTCAGTCAGTCAAATCGACACGTTGGTTATTGAGATGATGTAGGTACATAGATATTATGTGAATTGAGAGTTAAGAAACGATTGCTTGTCACCAATTGAAATAAAGATGCTGGTCCATTCTAAATCGGAAACAGTCTGTTCCTCGAACACGAAATTCTTGCGATCACTATGAAAAGTTTTACTCTTTATGCTCGGTGTTTGCAATGCAAGCCGATTTTAATACTCAATCTTCAACTGATTGGGCCTACGGCAACCCCACTCAACGATCGAAAGGCAACAGACTTCATATCTGTGTTTTAAGACCGTGGTACCATCGCGGACTATTCTAATCGTACAGCAACACAGTCCGATAACACTCTGGCTACCGCTTAAAAAAACATCATACATAACCTCACGCCTGTATTCCTCGAAGGGGTAGGCAGGGTGCATTTCTGAACCCACATTTTGCCAGGTATTCATCAGTCCTACGTAATAGGGGCGAGTCTATTGCCGTTTTTCGGATACATTTCCAGACTCAGAGTTGCTACTGAGAATTTCCTAATGGAAAAAAAACAAAAACACTTTGCCCGACCCGGGAACCGAACCTGGGACCTCTAGATCGCACGGCGCATACTTGAGCCGCGAGACCACGAGGCAGTCTTTAAATAAGAGGGTAGTCGGTACAGTTGGTAACATAATTTTAAGTTATATTCGTAGTCATCCCTGAATGGTAGGTAAAGCTATTTGAAGAGTGTACCGCAAGCCCGCTTTTCGGGTCACCTCATCCAATTACGAACGAAGTTTGCGCCGCGGTCTCGGATTGATAAAATTAATGTGATTAAAACTCGCTGAATAATGCTTTAATGAACATTTTGAGGGAATTAAATAAACCAAAATGTAAATAAAATATTTTACCTTCGCTGAAACCACTTTTGGGTTTGAGCTTCACGATTGAACGAATATTCGATGGGTAGAATTAATTCTATCAGAATAAATAGTTGTTTTAGTAATGGAAAGCCTTATACAAGAGGAAATTTAACTCATCAAGAAATCGAATTTAAATAGGTACATAGGTACACTAAATTACAATGTTTTTAATAATATTATTTGATATTTTTTTTATAAGCATGTCTTAGAAATTAGATTCGCACTTGTAAGATCTTTAGCTATGAAAGAAAGTAGGTATCGGAGACATGGAAAATAGATCTATAGCTTCATGTTACAGCAAGTACACGGACTAGATAACTTATATTTACACAATGAGATGGTTGGAATTAAGTCTTTTTTAAATGAGCTTGTTTACAGTTACACCAGGCTTATCGCCCTTTAATTTTCTGTTGGAAAATAAGAAGAACTGTCGACAAAGATCCGTACCAAAGTACGAACCGTACCAACATATAATGGTTATTATTTCTTTTTCGAATATAGAAGTGACCCCGTATCATAGTACCGTTTTTGTGTTATGCGTATGAGACACTTAAAACTCTTAAAATGACATATGGCCGAATACTGAAACGCTACTTAATCTGAGGGCGACTTATATTTAAGTGGCTGTTATAATTTAAGCCGTATACTGAAACATTATTTATCGGTTTTAAGACTGTGATTAACTAATGCCCACTTAAATTTCCATAAATGGCAACATTACCACAAAAAATATTTTACATGACATTTATTAAGTATATACCGCTTAAATTATAACAGCCACTTAAATATAGGTCGCCCTCAGATTAAGTAGCGTTTCAGTATTCGGCCGATAGACCCTAAACATATCCCTGAAAGTAAATACGACACTAATAAGCAATAATCATTAAATCGATCATATTTCTATTTATAATCAATAATCTTTCATCATCATCAGCCCAATACGTCCCACTGCTGGGCACGGGCCTCCTCTACAACTGAGAGGGTTTAGGCCTTAGTCCACCACGCTGGCCTAGTGCGGGTTGGCGGACTACACACCTAAGAAATTCCTAAGAACTTTTAGGTGTGCAGGTTTTATCACGATGTTTTCCTTCACCGTTAAAGCAAGTGATAATTCATTGTGAATACACACATAACTTCGAAAAGTCAGAGGTGTGTGCCTGGGGTTTAAACCTGCGACCGCCGAAATTCTCGACCACGCGCCTAAACCTCGAGGCCATCACTGCTTATATATAATCTTTATTACCGATCAATTATTTTATTCAGAATCCGGAACTTGTAATAGAGGTTAAGCTTAGCCTATCTCTGGTCTGTACTATACCTAGTATAGTAAGTAGAAACGTGCCTCAGCTGCACCACGCGAAATTACTTTGCGCTTCATCGACTCGCTCGCACTACTCAGCGGAAAACGAGAAAACAATTTTCTATTTTCATAGATAGATATTCTACAGTATTTGTCCATGAATTGCGACGCTAGATCTCAAGGTTTCAGATTTGTGGAGGTGTGATACATTACATCTGTGTGCGTAACATACACACCGGTGCCTCCGAAGGGATAGACAGAGGTGCACTACTACGTTTGTATGCCCCGAGTTGGATGGGATATTGGGATAGGCAATGTGATTGCAATTTCCTCACATTTACGTGAGGTGTATAATATCGTCTACCTTTTTTGTGGTATGGGAACTCAACATTCACATAAGGTTTCACACATCAAAAGCTCGAAAGATACATCCCTATTACAATAGCACACCTTATACTTCCTATATGTGCTCTAAACCCGCAGCATTTGACAGTTGACTTCTAATTTCAAATCGATTCCACGCAGGCTGTCACTCGCAGTGCAGTCACGTTGCCAACATGAAAAAACTAATAGTAATTTATCCCGCAATGCTGGCAACCCTGGCGGCGCGTCCTCACGGCTGGCATCCCCGCGTACTCGTACGCACTCGTAGCGTAGTTTTTTGCCGCGCGCTCGCGACTGCCTGCGCATTTAAAGCGCCCGTGAGCTTCCCTCACCATATATGGCGGGCTCCTTACGCCAGGATTCCTACTGGGGACGTGTTCGCCTAGCAAAAACTCTTATATTTATTTATCGGGAATACGCTGTAGTGTATGGAGGAAGTGCTGTCTGTATGTTCGCTTTGAAGCGGCTGCAGCTTCTTTTAGTTTGTGTAAATATAGATAAATCATCATTTCCTTGCCCTGTTCCCAATTTCATTTGGGGTCGCCCAATATGTTTTATCCTTCCAAACATCCCTATCAGTCGTCATGTCTAAAAATATGAAAAATGTAAAAATATATGTATGTACTCGTATGTATCTATTTTTGTTCCTAAATTGCTGGAAGAAAGTTAATATTTGTATGAACATCATCATAATGATTACAGCTTACTTTCAGCAAAAAATACCTATATAGAACCTTCATCAACTGGAACGTGATTTTTAATAGATTTTTTTTACACATTTCCCAGACCAGCATCGTAGGTACCATCTCAAGATATAAGTTTTCTTACGGGTAACAAAACTGACTTATTAGAGGAATTACTTTAATACCGTCCTATTTAAACAACACGGGAAATTCAATTTCCGAAATCCCATCAAAGCATCCACAAGTGAAGTGAGGTCGGCACAACTAGTGTTATAAATAAAAGCGGCGTTGCGCCGTCCGTTCGGCGAACGCGTTTAATTTTAGCGTTTGTTCCGTACGCGAGTGTCGGTAGATTGGCGTTTTTCATACAACACATTATCTCGATGCCTCCTCGGAATACTTGAGTTTGTTATTAGATATTTTTCTCGGTTACACACGGGGAATTAAGGAGTGATACGGTCGATAACAATCTTATAATGCAGGCTCTTAGAAAGTATATGGAAAGGTATAATTCTAACTAGAAACCATGCTGCTCATGTTGATTTATGTAAAACATTGCAATGCAAGCTTAAAGAGATTGCAGATAAGGCTGTGCTATGTCTAAGTAATCATCATCAGCCCATATACGTCCCACTGCTGGGCACGGGCCTCCCCTACAACTGAGAGGGTTAAGGCCTTAGTCCACCACGCTGGCCTAGTGCGGGTTGGCGGACTACACACCTAAGAAATTCCTAAGATATTTTTTTAGGTGTGCAGGTTTTATCACGATGTTTTCCTTCACCGTTAAAGCAAGTGATAATTCATTGTGAATACACACATAACTCCGAAAAGTCAGAGGTGTGTGCCTGGGGTTTGAACCCGCGACCGCCGAGATTCTCGACTGCGCGCCTAAACCTCGAGGCCATTACTGTCTAAGTAATGAAAATGTTAATATAAAAAAATACATAAAAACATTAAGTTTCCACAAAAACGGGCAGTTTAATATTTATGTGCTTAGAATACCATGACAGTTGCTAAAAAGTTGGGAAACCTGTATTCCTATGTTGGCTACATATAAAGGCACACAGCAAAGAAGACCATGTGAACATTAGTTAATCCTTAATTAAATTCTTAACTATACAACTATGTAATTTAATTATTATACTATATTTTCATATTAGTTATTAAAGTTGCACACTTCTTTCTTTATTAATCTGCAGCTATAAGTAAAGTCGCGTACCGGCAAGCGCAGCGTTGACGTTCACCCACAAGGTGGACCAATGATCTAACAAAAATCGCGGGAAGCCGCTGGCTGCAGTCCGCTTCCGTCAGAGCGCTTTGGAAGTCTTAAGGGGAGGCCTAACTCCAGCAGTGGTCTTTCGGCTGACGATGATGAAGTGAAGTTATTGGCTATTTGGTAAATGGTTTGTTTTCTACTCCTGTTAAGATATAGCTGTTAGTCTTTCATAAATGAATAAGTAATATGTGCTCTTTTCGTTGTGTGAGGATGATTGGAATTATGTCGACCTTTTTGTAACAACAAAAGCTGAGCAGGAAACACAGCGAACATGCCTGTTGAACTATGGTGGTTTTACACCATGAACACCATGGCCCCAATCATGGTGAATAAGCATATCCGCTCACCAGCTCATGGGGCCTCCTTCGCATCCTCATCGGGTATAATATATGTGCTCATTAAATTGGTTAAACAGCGGTACTATCCCGGTCGAGCTGACTCATGAAGGTGACACCTCTTTATTTCTCAACAACCTCCTTTATATCTTTTTTCTGATTACTTTCGTTGTGGGATCATGAAAAATAAGGTTCCCTTAGATTCGCTGAGTTTCAGTTTCGGCGTCGATACTGTGCGTGCCGGTTTTGATCCTGGAGCACAGGAGTTACACCGGTGAGTGTGTGGTGGGACAGGGCAAAAAAAAATAACACTCAAAGCTGACTAACACTTTGTTCTTGAAATCATTATAAAAAAAAGTGTGTGTGTGTGTACTTATGTACACGCGTTAGAAGTTATACTTCATACATAAATATATATTTACTTAAATAATATAATAATATATTATAAAATAATATTTTAAATAAGTTGGTGTGGGTGGCAACACTGCATTGGCGAATATAGAGCAAGCGCGGGAAAACGACACAGATCGTATATTTTCTTGATCGGCCTGAAAGTTTTTACGCGTCTTATTATTTGGTTACTATAGTTACGGCATCAGGTCAAATCACAGTCATTTTAAAAGATTTGAATAATTAAATTTTAGTTTCTAACAATATAGATATACTAATAAATAAATAAAATAATCAAAACTACTTAAAAATATGTCAATCCCTTTTTATTACTGTCACTATTCTACATTCTTAAAATTTAAAACAAACTTTTTCTGAATTACTTTTTGGTGTCGGTGTGCGCGCGCATCGTAAAAAATTCACTCTCATCATTTTTCCCTAACGCGCCAAAAGAAGTATAACTTCAAAAATTTGACGCTGCACGATCCCTTGGCCAGGTACCACGATAAATAAAAGAACGCAATCATAAATAATAGTTCACTACAATTTTGTATCGTTGTACTACGCTGCGACCTGCTTTATATGTTTTTATGACTATTTCTACCTTCCGAAAATCTTCACTGTCGCCTAATATCGTCGCTTGAAGAAAGGAACAACTTATCAAAAGCTATCAACTTAAATTGGCGCCAAATTTTAGTCGCAGACCAAAATATGAATGCCATTGGCGGAAAATTACAAAAAAAATATTGTGATAAAAGTACCTACCTACTTGCATTACCAACTTACATTCTTTTGTGTTATACATACATAAATACATAACCTCACGCCTGTATTCCCAGAAGGGGTAGGCAGAGGTGCATTTCTGCACCCACATTTCGCCAATTATATATCAGTCCCACGTAATAGGGGGCGAGCCTATTGCCGTTTTTCGTGCACATTTCCAGACTCCGTGCTGCTACTGAGAATTTCCTAATGAAAAATCCCAATAACACTGCCCGACCCGGGAATCGAACCTAGGACCTCTAGATCGCACGGCACATACTTGTGCAGCGAGACCACGAGGCATTCGTCTTTTGTGTTATATGTAGATTGAAATAATCATCCTTATATAAACTCCTTAGGCTATAAGAATCTCAACTACGAGGTACATATGTTTGGACAATAGGACCGCTAGAAGAACACGTTTCTTCACGTCCCTAATATTTGCAAGACCGCGCGCTCAATCTCCGATATGCCGAATATGTTAATTGCTATTACCAGTTGTCTACCCTTCTAACAGCCACGCGCGATGTGTATCGCCTCTGTAATACGGAACCACGGGGAATTCAATGCCGTTCATACATTATTTAGATGATAACTTCAAATCTACAGTTGGCGATTGGTCGTGATTGGCGTTTTAATCGAATTGGCATCGCTTATGCGTTTATCATTATCTACATCGGGTTTCGCCTTAGCCTTAGCCGCGTCCAGAATTTGCGGAGACGTAGTAATGAAATCGAAGATCAGTAGTAAATTGATAGCAAAATTACCCTTAGTATGGTATTGATGGAGGAGTAAATAATACTTTGTTGATGTGTAAATTCTTGTAAGTTGTGGCTACAGATATAATACTACCAGTCAATGGCGGTACTTCCATAGAAGCCCAAAAGCGTTACATGTTAATTTTGTAATGTCTAGTTTATAATTTTTCATTGTGGGATCAGGATATTCTCATTTATATGTCGATTTGTTTTTGTTAAATAAAGATTTAAAGCTTAAAGATTATTGTTCTGAATTTTTAAGGGCTTTTGGGCTACTATGGGTGTACCGCCACTGCTACCAGTATAATTTTAAACTGTGTTGTGAAGCTAGCAATGGATACCACTTTCATACAAGTAGTATTACCATTCGAGATTATTATTAACTCCTGTTAACTAATAATGCAACGTCACCAGACATAGAACCAAACACCCAAGTACAAAAAGTATATTGTATAATCTGGACATGTATCACCAGCACTACAATCAATAGAAAAAGCAATTAACTTTACTGTATTTCACGCAAAATTGATTCTAGGTATTGTTTAATACTTATAAAGAACATTAATACCCAGTACTAATAAAATTATTAATATGAAACGTCTAATAAGTCTGTTACCGGTCTAGCCATTACTACGCGTTGGTATCGAGATAAACACAGATGCCCCATCCATAGACGGTAGAAAAAGCGCGTACGGTGCGCGTAGTGGTTGGGGCGGGCGCGCGGCGTGCGTATTGCGGTTCCCAGGACAGCTGTGTTCCGCGTTTTATTCCTGGTAACACGTGGGAAAATCGTGTCTATAAATCAACGCTTAATATTTTCTTAGCCACGTCTAGTTAGAAACGTGTCCCATTGGACGCTACTGGCTAGTTAGGAACCCTGTTAAAGCTTATGATGTTAGGTGGAATATTGAATAGATAACTTCATAGTATAATAATAGTTTAAATTATATTATGAAGTTAAATAAACAATAATAAAAAACTGAATGTTTTTAATCCTTAATGACATTAATATAAATATAGAATAATCATTTTATTATTTTGAATCTGCAAGTATGATTATATTTTGTATACTTTTTTAAAATATAATATTTGAATTATTAAATAAAAAATAAATTTAACAAAAATAGAATAAAAATGTCATATACTCGCGTATTGCGCCAGTCCCCTTACAATGATCGACTGGTCCCGGGAGTTATTAGTTGTTGTGATTTCTTTTGCCTCGTCCAGCTCCTGTGTATTGATTACTGCGTAACATTTAGCCGTCGGATGGTTCATGGTACGAATAGCTTCTTGTTTACTGCCCTGATGAAATGGATTCATAAATATTTATGTTTGTGCCATGCAATAAAGTTAATTGACATTTTTGTGGGCGTTGTGTTTTGGTCGATTTGTGGATTTATTTTTAGTAAGCCAGTGTTATATTATATTGATGCATTAAGAAATAGGCTAATCCTTGTTACTACTTTAAAATTACTCAACTTAAAGTAAATAAATTATACCTTGAAACGTAAAAATAAAATAACATTAATTTAATAAAACTAAATTATGATTTAATCCGAGATAATCTGAAACAAAATGAAGTGGTAATCTCATAATGCGATATTCACACTTCGGAAGCTATTTTAAATTGTTTCGTAAACACAATCAACCTTAGATAAGGACGGTGTAAATCAATAAAGGACCAGCCGCGGCGTGTTTGTTTAATGGATCGCATTATCCGATACGTCGAATCAGTTAGTACGCTGCGCCGCTGTTCTAAATTTAATATGCGTAGAGGCGTGGCGCTGACGTCGCAACTTACTGTGGACGAGTTTATGCAGTAGCCATTCGGAACTGCCCGTGGAGTAGGCTTCACATTTTAATTATTTATTTATAAAATTACATATTAAGAAAAAAATTTTTTTCGCGGTTATTGTATTTTTAATCAATTATTTTATTCATAGCATGAAAAATATGTTTGTGCTAAAAGAGCTTAGGTAATATACGAGTGGATTGTATAGCTAGCGCATAACTTTGTGCAAGTAGAACCCTCTAAATTATGGAATAGTAATTTATGTCGACAAAATAACGACAATTTTTTCATTAAATAGAAGAGTTTTACCAACGCATTTTATTTCATTCACAACATTACTTTTATAAATTTGGACGTCTATAAAGCAAAATATTTTTATTGCACGTCTAAACAGCCAATGCTATATTTGCGTACATGTTCATAAAACATGTTTTTTGTTAATAACATCTCTTTTTCTGATATTATCGTCTGTTTAAAAATATTTTAAACATGTTATAAAATTTCATGAGGCACTTGCGAGTTGGAAGCGGTTGCATTATTACGTTAGTGCGCGCGGGTGTTGCGGGTCGCTAATCTATATGCAAATGCTACTATAACCATCCAGGTACATACCATCAACTTTTTATACACCCACCGTACTGACATACCGCGGGTGTTATAAAGTGGGTTATTGACTCAGTTTTCCCTCCTAGTTTCGTTGATTGAAGATCGAGAAGACCTGCGAACTATTCCCGGGTACGGCTTTAAGGTAGTTATTGTTTATTTATTTATTTACACTTTTTATACATTAAATATAGAGGCGGACTTAATGCCAAAGGCATTCTCTGACAGTCATCCTCTGGGTGATGCAGAGATAAAAAGGTAGGTGCATAAATAGTTAATTTCATAAACAAATATATGTAGGCATATATATTTGTTTATGAAATATAAAAATATTTTACTTTGGTCTTTAACTGAAAAAATCATTGAAATTTTTGAGACTGATGAGACTTAGGTACTATATATAACTAAACTGTTCTTGATGTTATAAATTCGAAGCACGTGGATGGTAAAATTAGAAACGTTATTTTCAATGCCATTTACTAGATATATGAACATATTTGATTATGAACTGAAAAATCAAACAAAACGTGATTTTTTATGATATAACGTAGTTATAACATCATAATAGTTTAGTATGAAATAGCCTAAAATTGACGATTCAAAAGAACTTGAAAAAGTCTATTTGAATAGAGATAATTTGACTTTGACTTTAAAAGTAAGTACACCAGGTTCTAAACTGTTACCGAAAGCTCATTTTATTGAGAAAATTGGAACTATGAAGAAGCTATTTCACGTGACGTCACGCGCACGTCTTCCTATCTTGTTCACGTACTGGCTGTTTGAAAAGTTCCCAAACACAAGGGGAGGTGATAAGCCTAATAACTATTAAGATGCTGACGGCCTGTGGAATAATTGGCTAATTACAAATGTGAAATGGCCGCGAGTTCGAGGCCAAATAGTCTGCTACTTAATGAAAAATAAATGTGACCATTGATTGCAAATATTACAAAATTTTGAATTTTAACAAAATATTTTTCTTTATTATTGTGTGAATTGTAAGAGGATGATCAAAGCCCAGTCATTAGTCAGAATGCCTGGGTGTTGCCTATTATGTATGAATTTGATAATTGGTAAAAAAATATTTTATTTGGACGTGTCAAACAATATATAGCAAATAATAGTGGAGGCCGCGTACCGCCAAGCGCAGCGTTGGACGTCCACCCACAAGGTGGACTGACAATTTAAAGAAAATTGCGGGAAGCCACTGGATGCAGGCCGCTTCCGACAGGCCGCTTTGAAAGTCTTTGGAGGAGGCCTATGTCCAGCAGTGGACGTCTTTCGGCTGATGATAATGATGATATGGCAAACAAACATTGCCGCTACGTTAACTCACTCTCACAAATGTTCTCATGTCTTCTTTGACGGTATTTTGTACTTTATTCTTATGTATCTCAAAACACCCTGTACCCGCCCCAACCGTATCACGCACGTACAAACGGATCGTGTTAAACAATATCCACCGCACACTTCCTGCCAGCGCTGTCAGTCGCGCTCAAACGTCACGTCAAAAATAACGAGCCGAGTTATATCCGAACGGTGTGCGTTTAATGAAATCGACAATAATGTCGCCATTATTGGCCGTAAAGTGAGCTAATCACGATCGCTACCGGGAACCGTGAGATTAACGATTGGGCCACACACGACGCCCGAAACTTCGGCCGCGGGAAAATTCGGTCACGTATCTTGCAAACTGCGCTGCACTCGACGACCTCACTCTCAATTAATTTGTTTTATCCAGTGTTCATTAAAAAAAAAAACACTGCAACACTTGTTTGTGGGAAGGTTTGTCTCAGGATAGAAAAAAAATCAGGCGAAATATGAAACGCGTTATAGTATAGTCACACACGCACTTTAGACTCCTGAGTCATATAAAGGCTGTAAACAGACCGTAATCGAAAACATAGACATGTAATAGTTGTCTTACGGTAATTGCAAAAATTTAAGCCGCCCACCGCTACTGGCGGTACCGACATCCAGGACCAACCTCTTGGCCAAGACGCCTCTCACCCGAGCGATTAAAACTATTAATGAGGTGCATGTCAAAACAGATGTTTTTACAAGCAATCGGAGTGAGCTCGCAAAATGTTTGTTATTTGTTATACCTAATTTAATTGTGTTAGCTTAATTTATTAGTAGCAGTGTGATTGTTATTATGTTTTGTTTTGTTTTGTTTTATTTTGTATAAATTTGTGTTATAGTCCCGCCAGTTCGAATTGGGTACCTAAACCTGTAATGACTGTGTGTGTTGAATTAATAAATAAATAAATAAAAATAATAAAGTCTAAAAAAATCCCGAAAATAAATACAAAAATTGATGTTTTTCTAATCACCATAATTACTACTACCTGTTTAATTTTCAATCATGATCTGTACCCTGTATAATATAACAAAATATTAACATTAATTAAGGAGTAATCCTTAGGTTTTTTTTATGCAGGTAGTATTTTTAGGCCGTGATCGAAAACTGAGACAGTTAATAATTATGGTGATAAAGAAAACGTCAATTCTTTTTTCCGGGACATTGTTAGAGTTATTGTGTTTGTAATCATCGTACCTGTCTTAATTTTCGATCAGGGTATGTTTACACCCCATGTACTGTGCTACTGATAAAAGATAGCTGTAAGTTTACACTAATTTATAGGGCGTATTCTAATTAACCATATTTCGTTACACTAGCATGGCAAGTCAGTATGGGCACCATACTGACTCCTGATGTTTGGTTCTTGCATTGTGCTTGTTCTTGCAAAAGTATCTCTCATCTCTCAAGTATCTCTCGTAAACAATAATATATAAAAGTCTCTCTTTAAACTATATTTTTATATAGAAGATGTATTATTTCTGTCACATTTATGTCTCAGAAGACATTCGTTATGTAAAAGAAGTGTGCTGTACGAACATTCACGAAGCTAGATGTTGATTCAAGGCACCTGGGCCACCGCCCGCGGCCGCCAGGCCTATCACGAGCCTAGCGATCTGACAACAGTTACTACGCAAATTAATGTGATTTGTGCCCGCTATTTCTATTGTTTATCACTTGAATGTACGGGGTAGATAGAGGAGCATATCTGTGTTCTTTTCAAAGTTTTTGCTATCAGTTAAACACGTCTCTCCACAATCTTTATGAGGTAGAAAAGCATCACGATTTTGAACGTAATTTTTAAAAACTAAATCAAAGTACAAATTCATTGTTTAAAAAAAACTATTACTAGAACTTGTTTTCAAAAAAAACATAGCGATCGCAGGAGAGAGGTAGTAAAGCCGGCTTTATGGCTACTCTGGCTATATGATTTGAAAATATTTCGTTCTAAATGATTAAACATGATAAAAATAAATACACACAACAGTCCCATACTATGTAGGTACAATATGTAAATAGTTCTGATCCCACACTAAAATCAAGTCTTGTGTCGTGGTTATCAGAAACTACGAGAGACTTATCGGCCTCACAAACACCCAGACCCGAAACAAATATTTGTGGATCACACAAACATTTGTCTCGGTGCGAGGATCGAACCCGCGTCCTCTCGTTTCACAAGCTGGTGTCTAGCCAACTGCACCACGGGGCTGTCAATGATATGTATAACCAAAATCATATGATATCTTTATTTATTAAAAAAAAGCCTTACCAAAGAAATAGAACCAATATTTTTTTTCAAACCGCATTATTCGTACAAGGATACTTTAATGCTTACTTGACTGCCTCGTGGTCTCGCGGTACAAGTATGTGCCGAGCGATCTAGAGGTCCTAGGTTCGATTCCCGGGTCGGGCAAAGTGTTATTGGGTTTTTCCATTAGGAAATTCTCGGTAACAGCACGGAGTCTGGAAATGTGCCCGAAAAACGGCAATAGGCTCGCCCCCTATTACGTGGGACTGATACATACTTGGCGAAATGTGGGTGCAGAAATGCGCCTCTGCCTACCCCTTCGGGGAATACAGGCGTGAGTTTATATATGTATGTATGTATGGATACTTTAATTTTGGGGTCTCTGACCTCATTGGTGACAATATTTTTTCTAATACTCCGGTAACCCCCACGACGATGCCTTTCAATCACACCCCGTTTGAAGCGACACGTCACGATTGACACGAGCGTCCATTTTTGATTTATTGTGCTGTCAAAGCGATAGAAACTGTTTCTCACGTCCCCGCGCTGAGGTATCGGAAAAGGCCAGTGCGGACGATCTGTCATTCTGTTTGGACATCGTTTGGTGTGTTTGTTATAGTTTAGATTTGTTATACGTTATGTCAACTTGACCACAATGTGGAATTACGATTTGTGATATTTACTTTTTTTTTATTAAGAGAAGTATATGTATATGGTTGATCGGGAGCGAGTGTTGTCGATCATAGATTCTTGGGAAAGGATTGTCGTGTCTCGTATTTTTATAAGAAGTTTTCATAATAAGAATTTACTATGCTAAAGACTCATGATAATCATGATGTATATATAGGGTACCAAGTAGTCGTGATGGCCTCGAGATTTAGGCACGCGGTCGAGAATCTCGACCGTCGCGGGTTCAAACCCCAGACACTCACCTCTGACTTTTCGAAGTTATGTGTGTATTCACAAAGAATTATCACGTTCTTTAACGGTACAGGAAAACATCGTGTGAAACCTGCACACCTAAAAGTTCTTAGAAATTTCTTTGGTGTGAAGTCCGGCAACCCGCACTAGGCCAGCGTGGTAGACTAAGGCCTAAAACCCTCTCAGTTAGTAGAGGAGGCCCGTGCCCAGTAGTGGGACGTATATGGGCTGATGATGATGTTAACAAATGTTTTTGATAAGCGATAAAATCTTGTTTTGATAAATGATATTGACTTGAATACTGTAAGACGCATTTTTCTAATTGTGTAAGATAAAAAAGTCACTTATCATTTTTGTTCAGTGATTTCCATCTTGCGATTGTTATCTCTGCGTGTTGGTGTAATATCGTCGATACGATCGTACTCACCCCCGGAACATCGCGGCGTAATGTTAAACGTATGCAGATAGCGCGTAGCCGGAGGCTGCGCCTTGGACTCTCCCACGTGCCCGAACGCACTGGGGTATGTAGCTGTTGGGAATTTTCAACTGATCTAAATTTTTTTTGGAGCTGTGTGATAATGACCTTAGTCCATCTCAATTGTCTAAGTTATAAAAAATCTTCGCTCAGAAACTCCAATGATTAGAAATACTATTCAAGAAAGTAGGTACATGTGGTGCTTGGATCCTAAGCCCTGACAAAAATCAAGTTGGAAGCGCTGATGAAAGAAGCTGTAGGCTATATTGTCATCGTTTGAGACTTTTTTTGATACAAAATGTCAACTGAGAAACTTACTTTTTTAAATAATTTTACGGTGTTGAATAAAGTTTGGGTAATTTTTTTTTACACGTAAATATTAGAGAAAACAGTTTTTGGCCGTATTTTTGATGCAAAAATCTTACTCGTTTCTTTAAAGTTGGCAATGTTCCTAATATATATATTGTAGATATTCATGAGCAACTGTTAAAGCTTTCATCCAAGTAAGTGATCTTCATCAAAAGGAAATTGAGTTTAAACGTACCAACGTTTAATAATTCACTTTAATTTCTTTAAAAATTCCATTAATATTTTATTTAGTGTGAAATTAGAACCAATAGGGGATCTTGAACTGTCCATTATGCGCTTATTATGGAAGTAGAATTCCATTTAAATAAATAAATACACCCAACAGTCACATATGTACATAGTTCTGACTCCACACTAAGATACAAGTGTTGTGTCGTGAGTATCAAAAACTAGAAGAGACTTTTCGGTCTCACAAACACACAGACTCGAAACAAATATTTGTGGATCACACAATTTCGGCGGTCGCAGGTTCAAACCCCAGGCACACAACTCTGACTTTGCGAAGTTATGTGTGTATTCACAATGAATTATCACTTGCTTTAACGGTGAAGGAAAACATCGTGATAAAACCTGCACACCTAAAAGTTCTTAGGAATTTCTTAGGTGTGTAGTCCGCCAACCCGCACTAGGCCAGCGTGGTGGACTAAGGCCTAAACCCTTTCAGTTGTAGAGGAGGCCCGTGCCCAGCAGTGGGACGTATTTGGGCTGATGATGATGAACACAATTTGTCTCGGTGCGGGTATCAAAATCGCGGCCTCTCTTTTCGCAAGCTGGTATGTAGCCAACTACGCTACGGAGCTCTCAATAAATATAATGTGAGCTGATCTAGTAATATTGTAACTGATAGCTCCAAGCCTTTTTTTTCCGATTTTCATAGGCAGCAACATACCGCACGGCGTGCAAGTGTGAACCATTTATCCGGGGCGCGAGCGTGCGCGGCCGCGGCAACATTTAATTTGCGCCGGCTCGCCTCTCCGCTCTAACTCACTCTACATTGCTGCTTTTATATCAACCCGCGTATTTTTCGCCTATTCCCGAGAATTTAGCAGTTTATAACTTTTCGGGGAGTTTATTTATTGTTTTGTGTGTAGTTGAGGCTTGGTATATTGGCGATGTCGTCGTGAAGAGTTAAGACATTAGAGTAGAAAGTTAAGGTACGGTCCTATACTTATGAGATTTTACATATTTTTTTTTTCTGAGAATAGAACATCTGTATCGAAGAATAAAAAAAAGTGACTGAACAAACAGAAAAACGACGACAAGGGTTAACAACAAACGACTAATGCAAGAGTGTCGCTTTTCAGCATTAATTTACTCTTAATCTTGCGGAGGACCTTAATTTTGCCGACATAATAATCTCAACTAGCAGATAATCGTAGTTATTTTTCACCACTGAATACTCTATTTCGACCGCAATGCATTTGCAATGTTACAGTTTTGTCCAGTCCCTATAACAAGTCTCACTTCCTTCCAAACCTACTCTATATACAAAAAATCAAGATTATGCATCACCTATAATCATCATCAGCCCATATACGTCCCACTGCTGGGCACGGGCCTCCTCTACAACTAAGAGGCCTTAGTCTACCACGCTGGCCTAGTGCGGGTTGACGGACAACACACCTATGAAATTCCTAAAAACTTTTAGGTGTGCAGGTTTCATCACGATGTTTTCCTGCACCGTTACAGTACGTGATAATTCTTTATGAATACAGTACGTAATACGTATAGTAATATTCTTCGGTTATAAACAACGAGGTCCATGTACAGGGCACAACAGTACCGCGCCGTGGTGCGGAGGAGCCCGCGGGCCGCACGACGGAGCGATCGCCACCGACCGTGATTTGCGCGTTATTCGATGTTTGAGCTGGATCGATTCGGATTCGTCACGTTTTCTAGACGCAGCGTCGACGCCGCGCCGCAAATTTGCGAGGCGGTGCCGGGAACGAACCGGTGTGAATCCGCCGTGAAATGGTGAATGCGGCACTTTATTCCCTGTACAGAGTGTTCTGCTGTATGTGTGAAATTTACCAGATTTTATTTAGGTAAGTGTGGCTGGCTAGGTGGGGTGATAATATCCGCAAGGTGCTGGCACCGGTTGGATGGGAGGGCCGAAGATCGAGCCCAGTGGCGTGCCATAGGAGAGGCTTATATCCATCAGTGGACGTGACAGAGGCTGTTGATGACGATGAGGTGTGACAAGCTCACTTAGCCATGCTAACACGACTGACTGAAGCGGAAGGCCTCACTTCTCATAGAGGTGAGACAGCGAGCATCTCTGCCGAGAATTGAGCCGTAAATAAACGTATAGAATAGACAATAGTAAAAATAGCATTTATAAGGCTTCAAAACAATTATTTTCAATTCAAACCTTTGAAACTCAATAGTGACACACTTATCAAAAATATTTGAAAATGCTAAACCGTACTCTGTAAACAAACCACGCTCCTTATACGGCAAATTTTAAATTAATCGTACCTCACTCAAAGGAGACACACAATGTTGATAAAATGCTGAATAGGAAAAAAAAGCGCTCGCCAATAATCTTGCGAACTGGCAGATTTCAATTTGCTTGAAAAGTATAAAGGGCCTTATTTTCACAGATGTATTTATTTACCCGGGTTGAAGATACACCGGCTCCCCTCCTCCCTGCCAACCCCCGCCCCCCTCTAACCCCCTCACAAAGCCTACTCGGCTAAATGGATCCCTCGAAATCGTCTTAAACGTTTGCCCTGCTTTGTACAATATTGTAGAGAGCTTTTAAATGACTATTACTTACTCAGGGCTCCATCTATTTGAAAAGTTTTATGAAAACATTGAAGTATTAGATAGACACCCAGATTTGGAAGTGGGTTTAACGAGGCGTTTTGGGTTTTGGGATGTGCAAATTCAAACATAATTTAGTACTTACTATTGATGTTTGGTAGCCACATAAATGCTATTTGATCTCAATGAATTATCGAGGATTTAACATCGCGAAGGATATCACGAGAATAAACTAAATAAAAAAGTGTGTATTCATAAAAAAATCAAAAGTATTTATCAGAAATAGATAACTATAAATATGACGACCTAAATGCAAACCATAGTATTTACGTTTTTACCTCGGATTATTGATGTGTTTATAAAATATGTTCACAAATATAATCTAGACATATACTCTATTTATGGAATCAATAACATACATAACAGAAAACTTACTGCTAAGTATGCAAGTTATCCATCAACTAATTTAATTTTCCAACATGTAGCAAAATAATACTGCCATTTAAAAAAAAAATTGGGGTATAAAAAAATAAAACATATTAACCCTCCTTACGAAATTGATTGCCATTGTATAGTATGAAAATATACACTGCGCCACCCCTAATCTTCACATCTGATACGCGCCGAAGATAAACAAGATTACCAGTCATATTCGAATTCGGGAATATTCTGTTCAATATGAGTAATGTTTTATTTATGTAGCACTCTGTATCAGCGGGCAGCTCAGCCGCTGACCGAAAGGATAACCCCAGTATCACCCACGATATGGTTCTATAAATGTTGATATTTCTCGTTATTGTTACATAATGGGCCTATGTGAATAGGCAAAACGTAGTCTTTCATACACTACATATATGCAATCACGCTTGTGTAACCGACAACCCGCACTAGGCCAGCGTGGTGGACTAACCCCTGAATCCTCTTAGTTGTAGAGGAGGCTCGTGCCCAGCATTGGGACGTTTATGGGCTGATGATGATGATGATTGTGTAACCGCAGGGGTAGAAAGAAGGAGTAGCTGTACTTCCATAGCCCAAAAGCCCAGTTTGCCTTACAAAAATCTGAATAATAATGTTTAATCTTTAAATCTTTATATAAAAAAATCAATTTGACATATAAAGGAGAATATCCTGACCCCATAATAAACAATTAGAAATTACACAATTAACGTGTAACGCTTTTGGGCTTCTATGGAAGTACAATCTTATCTGTACTTCCACTGGGAAGAAGTACGTTTCTACACCTACGTTTTTAATTATTAAATAAAATATTTAACAACACTTTTTTTGCCACCATCACTGAAATTACAAAACAGAATAAAGTATGCATACTTTTATCTTATAATTTACGTTTCTACGTACTTACAACCCTATTTCCGTTTTTTGGGAACACTTTCTGCAGGTTTTTTTTTTTTTTGGAAAACCTACTAAAAGCTTCGAACCTGGAATTTTTAGATCCTACGACAGAAATGTGCCCCAGGACCAACGAGGTAGTAATTTCTTAATATAGTATGAAAAATATGCTGTGCCAAATCATATTATTTCTAACGGGTAATTAAGTAGATTAATAGCTGAATACTGAAACGCTAGTTAATCTGAGGGCTACTTATATTTAAGTGGTATACTGAAACATCATTTATCGGTTTTAAGACTGTGATTAACTAATGCCCACTTAAATTTCCATAAATGGCAACATTACCACAAAAAGTTCTTTTACATGACATTTTTTAAGTATATACCGCTTAAATGATAACAGCCACGTAAATATAAGTTGCCCTCAGATTAAGTAGCGTTTCAGTATTCGGCCATAAGTATGGCTTTTTAATCGCGTCTTTTAAAAAAGGTTAACCCTTGTTTTAGATGTTTGGCCGAAGTCAGGTAAAGTTGTAAAAAAAAGGTCAAACCACAAAAATATTTATAGATGAAATACTTATCCTATTACGCTAATCGAATCTACAACTTTCTCCACCTTAAAGGTACATTACCCAAACAAAGCGGTATTCTGTTCCCACAAAGGTTTTTTTCCAAACAATTAAAAAAGGATTGTCGTGGTCAATCCCTCATTATGGACCCGGCAAATATCAGTCCCCGCGGGACCCATGAATCCCACCGAATGTGGTGTGCGCAATAAATAAATCCCATAACAATGGCTATAGGGAAGCGCAGTCACGTACCCAGAAGTTAAATGGGAGTCATTTATAGAATTTATCATACATTTCAGTTATTCACATTGTTATTTTATTAGATCATAATGTTAAGTTTTGATTCAGCTGTTTCATTATAAATTTAAGAAAAAAATAAAAAATAAACAGTAATTGGAAACATAAAACATAGAAGAAAAAAGTCTTGAAAATTTTTTTGTATTCTGGACTTTTTAGATATCCTTTATTTTTTCAAAGATTATTCTGGAGTCAAGAGTGACAAGGAATTAGTACCTCAAGCTAGGTATGCGCAGGGTCTCTCGGCTTACAATAGTGTCAGGCATGCAAAATCCCTCTTTTAGAAGACTAAGTACATTGCTAAGATACTTTGCCACAAACAACGGCACAACGCAATTACAACTTTTTTTACATCTAGCCACCGTATGAACTTTCAATAAAACCATCAATAAAAAGATTTCGTCAACTCACTGTTGTAATCAATCTAACACTTACTATTTGCGCAATAAACTAACAATCTTTTAATGCCTTAATAATTCAACGATAAATCTATTAAAATAACGAAATTCATAAAATATTTAAAATTTTATCAAATGTTCATAATTCAGTCTTGTAGGGTCGCGACCCCACCCCAACATCCTGAGTTCGAATCTGCAGCGGGCCCACCATTAGCGGCTATTACGTCACGCATATTAAACGCGCTTTCATCTAGCCGCCTATTGTGCCCGACCGTCTCAGGACTTCCGTGTGCCTTGTACAAAAGACGTGAGGGAGGAGACTTGAATAACTCGATTTCTTTAAGTTTATATGGTATTTTTTAATAAAACACACATTTATTGAAAATCAACGACATTAAAACAAAAAGCTTTACCAGCCCATATACATATGTCCCAATGCTAGGCACGGGTACCCTCTACAATTAAGAGGGTTTAGGTCTTAGTCCACCACGCTGGCCTAGTGCGGGTTGGCGGACTACACACCTAAGAAATTTTAGGTGTGCAGGTTTCATCACGATGTTTCCCTTCACCGTTAAAGTACGTGATAATTCTTTGTGAATTACACATAACTTGATCACAGATAAATGTTCTCGGATAATCTTTTCTATCTATCTACAAAAGCAAGAAAAGCCAATAAGAAATAGAGTAATCAACATTTATTCGGTCCACTACAAATAAAACTGCAATTTGACAGCACACGGGACGCCACTCTATTGTTTAGTAGCACGTAGAACGATAGACCGGCGGGAGAACAAAGGGATTTTCAGCCGGCCGCTCCACCGCGCCGAAAATAACGCATGACCGGTCTTTTTGTCGTTATAAACTATATTTTTAAAATATTTTTTTTAAATTGCCTTTTTCAGTAGAGGCATTGAACGGTTGTTTTAAAACTCTGCTAGTGGAGTTTATGAAATTTTTGCACCTGTTAGGAAAATTGAAAATCGTGAGTGTTTTGTCGATTTTTTGTGGTGAAAAGATCGATAGGGAGTTAATTAAGCCCCTCTCACTGCGTTGAATTAAGTGAGTTTTTGAATGTTGCACGTTAATTTCTAATTTGTCTAATCTGGACTTTTTTAGCAGAGGTTTAACTCCAGCATTAAACCTAATGTTTTATAGTTATTTTTAAGATAAGAAGCTAAGATGCCTTAATGGCTGAAAAACTTTGATGTTTTTTATGCAGATAATTGTGAATCATGGTCTCACATTCACGTCGAACGATTTTTATACTAATATGACGTGCTAAATATGAGAAATATGTGCGTGACTGTTGCATATCAATATTCTTTAGAATGTTCTTTAATATTCTCGAAGGTCGTGGGTTTAAACCCCAGGCACGCCCCTCGGACTTTCGAAATTATCTGTGTATTCACAGTGAATTATCACGTACTTTAACGGTGAACAAAAATATCGTGAGGCAACTTCTTAGGAATTAAAAAAAAAATATCTTAGGAATTTCTTAGGTGTGTAGTTCGCCAACTCGCTCTAAACCAGCGAGGTGGACTAAGGCCTAACCCCTCCAGTTGCAGAGGAGGCCCGTGTCCAGCAGTGGGACGTATGTGAGCTGATGATGATTCTTTAATACCCAAAAACAGCCAAATGTCGTCTTACACCACTCCTCCATCGGCGTGCACAGAGCACTTGGTGGTCGAGTTTCGTACCAAATACGTTTCGCCTTGTTATTATGTTATTAACATCAGAAATTACGACATCTCATTGTGTTCTAATCGGTGCTCGTACGCTCTCAATGTACACCAACGTTATTGCGTTAAACCGGGCCATTATTTATTTGGCGGCTTTGTGCGGCGGCTGCTCGCTGCTCACTTTCAATATTATTACTTTGACGTGTATTAGTATTGTAATATCGGTATTTTAACGTCACTATGTCGAGAATGCAACATTAACTCGATTTGTCAACCCACGTGTTCCTTTGTAATGGTCTTTTAAACGTGGCGTCAAAGACTCTCTCAGAAAACAAACTCCATTATGTCGAGAGACAAAAAATGGTTGCTTTCAGGAAATTATTTGGATAAAATTGTATTTTTTTAATACTGCCACGACAGTGTGACAACACCGCAGTTGAAGGTAAAGCTAGGTGCTGTCTAGACAGAGCTTCTACTAGCGAGATCTTCCTACTGTTACCAATAGATCATCATCATCATCATCAGCCCATATACGTCCCACTGTTGAGCACGGGCCTCCTCTACAACTGAGAGGGTTTAGGCCTTAGTCCACCACGCTGGCTTAGTGCGGGTTGGCAGACTACACACCTAAGAAATTCATAAGAACTCTTAGGTGTGCAGGTTTCATCACGATGTTTTCCTTCACCGTTAAAGTACGTGATAATTCATTGTGAATACACACATAACTTCGCAAAGTCAGAGGTGTGTGCCTGGGGTTTGAACCCGCGACCGTCGAGATTCTCGACCGCATGCCCAAACCTCAAGGCCATCACGACTTATACTTATTACCAATAGATGCAGTGTTATTATTTTGCCGCGCTAGTGTAACACGAGTATGGTTGGTGGTCTCCACATGGCATCGATTTTATTGTATAGGTACCTCGCAGAAAAAAATAGCTTTCTTCTTAACTTTAGGTCATTTTGAATTTCGAAGGGTATGTATATCAACGATGTCTTTTATTTTTATTTTTATTGTTTATTTTACGTCTTATAATGCCCAAAATGTAGGACAATACTAGACGAAAAGACAAATGTCATCACATCAAAATATACAACATGCAGACTATCCAGCAAAAGTAAATCACTAACTGTTAGTAATAACCGACAATATATAAAAATTAATACATACATACATTGCATACTGGAAGGGGTAGGAAGATATGTAGATCTACTCATAAGTGTCACCGATTGTGTTTTGTTTCCCTCTAGGAGGCGAGCTTACGGCCGTTTTTCGGACATGTTTCTAGATTTCGTGCTGCTACAGATCTGTCGATCGCATACCGCATACTTATGCAGAGGGGCCACTTATTCATTTACTTATAACTTAGAAGCATAAAAATCCCCGTGTCCACAACTAGATTTTACATAGAACCACCAGTCGCGGTGAGCGCATTAAAAAGCAACGCCGTATCGTAAGTAATTGGCACCTCTCTCACCTAGTTTGAAATTCAGCTGTCGCGTCAGCGTTATCGGGAGTCGAACCCGCAGCACCGCGCCCGGTACAATGGACACGCGTCAACACGTCCCGCGGAACATCGACGCCTCGGCCATACGCGGGTCTGTACCTATGCATTCGTGATTTTATTTGATACTTTTAGTTAGGAAGAATATTTTAGTTTTTATTTAAAATTGGTTTGAATGTGTATATCAAGTGTAGGACAATGGAAGTCGACAACTCTGTGTTTCTAACTCCTCCTTTCTTTCATTTTTCTGATTAACATGCGGGATCATGACAAATTAGGTACCCTTTGATTCGCTGTTTCAGTGCTCGGCGTCAATATTTGCGAGCCGCTGTTGATCCTGTAGCATAGGAGTTACAGTGGCGGGAGTTTAGTGGGATAGGGCAAAAAATATGTATATACGTAACACTATTATAAAGACAGTGAACGTTAGTTTTACTTTTTGTTTAGTTTGTTAATTATTCAAGGTAAGCAGCTGGACCAATTTTGATGAGTTTTGTTGTGAATTATTTATCCCACAAATTTAAATTTAACGTGAAATATACTTTAAAGCACAGATAGTAAGGAAATTTAAATAAACATACATAACCTCACGCCTGTATTGCCCGAACTGGTAGGAAGGCAGATGTGCATTTCTGCACCCACATTTCACCGGGTTTGTTTCAATCCTACGTACTAGAGGGTGAGTTTTAAACAAAGTTTTTATTTCAGTAGACAGTCTGTGTGCCACGAAATGACATGATACGAGAAGCTGCATTTTGTACCGAACAGAAATATTTTTTAAGCTATCACCAACTTTTTAATTCAGATCTACACAGATCAAGAACACACATTTGTTAGCGAAAAGTCTATCCTAGATACTTATTCCCATGATATGAGACTGAGTGCGTGGTTAGAATTATACACGTGGGTTGTTGGGTGTGTTTATCTATGTGCTTCATATTCCTCATTGTTCAATTTCTACGAACAGAGCATTTTTTTTAATAAATAATAAAAAAGGAAATGATTACGGAAACTGGATCCCCATCAATTTGTCGTTTCAATTTCGCTCTGTGTTTTGAGAGCAAAATTTTCCTGTTGGCAATGTCGAATAGAGACTCTCATGTAACAGGACCCCTACCTTATCACGCCGATCGATATCTCCGACCCGCTCAGACCTCCACTCGGCATACAAAGTAATGCCACAGTTCCACATAATTATACCTAGTATACGATGCTGTCTTGTTAGAGTTTTTATACTCGACTATTTTACCCATCGTTTGTTTGATATAATGTGTGTAGAATCTGCTTCGTGGTCTCGCGGTACAAGTATGTGCCGTGCGATCTAGAGATCCTGGGTTCGATTCCCGGGTCGGGCAAAGTGTTATTGGGTTATTCCATTAGGAAATTCTCGGTAACAGCACGGAGTCTGGAAATTTGCCCGAAAAACGGCAATAGGCTCGCCCCCTATTACGTGGGACTGATACATACTTGACGAAATGTGGGTACAGAAATGCACCTCTGCCTACCCCTTCGGGGAATACAGGCGTGAGTTTATGTATGTATGTAGTTTACAAATCTGCAACTAGATGTCACTTTTTAAAACAACTTTTTAGCTTAGTTTGAAACACTAATAGGTATTATTAACTGGTTTTTTTATGAAAGTATAATAACAACTTCGATGTGAATTATTAAATTATATTAACATGAAAATTACTGATGTCCATCACATTCCATATCCTTGTTTTCGACACATTCGATTTTCGTATAATGGAATAGTAAAAATAAAAATATAAAAGGTAGGTTAAATATATAATAATATATAAATATAATAAATATTTTAGTAACAGTTTTTTTTAAGCAAGGTCGCTCTCTATCGCATATTATGTTCTAGAATACTGTAACAAGTTATCGTTATACAAATATTTAAACACTAACAGCTGGTATTTGTATTATTTCTTCATCTAAAGAATAATGTGACTGTTTGTTAACGCCGTATATTTTTCAAGCAGTTGCAGTAGCAAGCAATATGCATACAAAGTGATATTAAAATGTAATGAAAACTCGATATTTCCTGGCGACAGTTAATAACCGCCCACGCTTTATGTCCTGCTACCGATCAGCCTCGCAGTTAAGGCCCAGAATGTTACGCTCTTAAATTATTATGTTATGAAGGAATAATTGTACAACTAATTTTAAAAAATCATTAAAGAAACGTTGTATCTAATAATTGCTATAATAAATAATGACTCTAGCAAAAATAACTATACCGTTAGTGAATTTGGTATGTCTACTATTCAGTCATCTTGTTTTTTCATTAGTTGAATTGTGGCCGTTTCTTAGCAGTCTTTTCATGATTGAAATGTATTTATCAGTATTACAATTAGGTAAATGTGGAAATAGTATTGATTAACTGATGAACATGTATACTTCAGGCATCGGCGTTTTTGAAGCTTTATTATTGTATGTTGGTTTGAATGAACGATTTTCAAGGCTTAATTTTATGCCGTACATTTTATCGTCAGTATAGGCGATATATCAGTTATAAATATTTGCATTTACGAATGTGCATATGGTTACCGAGTAGGTACAGTTCAAGACACTAATGCAAATGTTCGAGATATTAATTTCCTAATAACTATGTTGCCAACTCTTCTGTTTTCCTTCTTCTGAAAAATTTCGTTGCGAGGTAAAATACAAATTAGGTCCCCATAGATACTTGCTGAGCTTCACCGCTCGGTGTTATTTCTGTGCAAGACACTGTCGATCCTGTACGTTTTGCAGTGGTGGGTGCGTGGTGGGAGAGTTGCTTTTAACAAATATTAATATCCTAGCGGTAAAACCCAAGTAATATTTTTCTCTCTCCGAAACCTCTCGATCACACGTCACACACTTATGCTGCGGGACCAACGAGGAAAATCAATCGTATATAAAAAATGATGGCTGAGAATCATATTGCCGACCTTTGAGCGAAGATATCACCATAAACTCATTTATTTAGTTAACGTACAAGTGCACTTGAGGCGGAGTACCTGAACAAGATAAAATTTGCTCGCTCGGAAATAGTGTAGGAACTGCACACTGTAAAGATAAATGGCTCACAATTCCACTAGAGTACATCTGCTGGTCTTTCTACACAACATTTTTCCATTTATACTGCACCTGATAGTAAAAATAGATACAAATATGCATGCCAATTAGTATAATGATCGTATTTGGTATAAAACAACTTAATACAATCTCGTTTATACCACCAGTTATGAAGAGCAAATAATTTTCGATCGTGCTGGGTCAGCAAATTCAATAAAACAGATTTTTATCGAAGTAAAATGTAAGATACTCACGCCTGTATTCCCCGAAGGGGTAGGCAGAGGCGCATTTCTGCACCCACATTTCGCCAAGTATGTATCAGTCCCACGTAATAGGGGGCGAGCCTATTGCCGTTTTGCGGGCACATTTCCAGACTCCGTGCTGTTACCGAGAATTTCCTAATGGAAAAACCCAATAACACTTTGCCCGACCCGGGAATCGAACCCAGGACCTCTAGATCGCTCGGCACATACTCGTACCGCGAGACCACGAGGCAGTAAGAAGAAAAAAAACAATTGTTTATTCAAAATTCATCAGTTCAATAGAAATTTCCTCTTATCAGCGATTCGTAGCAATATTTTCGATGCGGCCTTAATATAACCCGTACCGGTCCAATTGTAGGGGCGCTCAACATTAGCACGATTGACAGGAACATGGTCCTTGTTACCGCCGTACCGAGATGCGTATCGAACTCCTTTGGGCTACTGTTTTCGTATCTCCGCCAATGAAGCGTATCCAATTGATGCGGCAGGATATGCTTCGACAACTAATAATGTGTGATCTTTGACGCCGCCAAAGGTAAATCATTCTGTTTGAATATTTTATTCACTTTTCTGGCATGAAGTTACGTGTTTGGCTTTCTTCTAATCAGTGGACGACCTTTGCCTCTTTTGATTTGCTTCCTAGGCAAAACATGCCATGGCACATGATCTGCGTGATAAATATATATATTTTTTTGAATTGGATATTTTGGCTGCTGTCACTATGCACCCTTTTCCAAAAGTTTGTTGTGGGATTATTTATTGCTTGTTCAGTTGGTCTTAAATGCTGATTGCATTTAAGGTTGGACTAAAAAAGTCATGATTTGCATAACTAAAGCAACTTTTACATAAACATTGCTTATACGATTACGATTGATATGCGATCGAAAAGTCTCTCATGATAGTAGCAACAACGTAAAAACACATAAGATTGAATCTTAATTTACTATCAGTACCTTGATCTAATTAAATGCTCATGATGAACCACAGCATGCATTGTACAAGCGATTTTCAAATATTTGTATCAATGGTTGCGTCATTAGGATATAGACAAAAATTATACCAAATGATTGGTCATATCCAGCACTACTGTATCTTGAAGCGGCTCTCTCGGGTGTAAATGGGTGCATAATAAGCGACCATTCAAAATCAACCCGATGCATTCCGTACAGCGGTGTATAATAGGAATTCTTCACGGTACACGTGTTCGTTTGTATGTACGTGTGTGTCGACATTTGTATGGGCCGCGTTGAATAATGATTTACAATGTTCCGCGCTTTATATCCAACGATTCGGTGGTAAGTTTTGCGTTTGCTCCATTTTATTGAGTTGATTTATGGATTGTTTTCAGTTTTTCTCTTTGTCCGTTGTCTAATGCTACAAATTGTTTGCGATAGTTCGTGTCGATTCTGATATTATTTGTCGTAGTGTTGGTAGATAGATTGTCGTTTGTTTAGTAATAACTCCATCTCATTCTGAGAGCTAAATAATTGAGATATAGAACTAAAAGAGAATTTCACTCAGATAGTTCATTTGAAATATTAGTTTTGGATTTCAAAAGGACATATTAACTAAAATAATATTGTACACAGTTCACATGCTTTTGTCCATATTGACGAAATCTTGAAATACAATTAGCCTTTATCTAATAACGATTATCCTTATTGTTAGTTGACACAATAACATGTAAAAACCCCATTTCTTTTTTCTTTCGTGACATCTCAGAAACTTCAACAAAGGCTAGGTTGAAGTTGCAGCGCTGTTTGATTAGATTCTAAACTTTAAAACCTAACAAAAAAATAAATAGTTTTTATTGGTCACGAATATATAAAAGAATACAGACATCTTTTCGATTCCGCCCTTCCGCGAAAATTCACATATATATAAGGAAAGGCGATCCCCCAAGAGATCTACGGAAAAAAAAATACGAAAAAATACGAATATCGGTTTCTGTTTGATAAAAATGTAATATAGGAAAATCGGAACTCTTTATTACATGAATTTGTCCAATACAATCTAAGTTTATTCCAGGAAAGTGAAGTGTGTTGTGTTTAGGGAGCGCCATAATATACTCGTACATCCTTTTACTTATAAACTTGCAAAATTATGTCAATTACTGAGAGTTAATCGTATTGCATTTTTGTTTCGGTCGGGTATCAAGTGTGGCCAATATGCCGTTTCAGAAAAAAATGATACGTCTATTTTAAGATATTCTGGAGAAAAAAAGCAGGGCTTATATAATTTGATCCAATTATTATTTTTCCACAAATTTAACTCTTACAACTCCAAGTAATTAAGTAAGACCTATTCCATATCAACCTCGTAGAAGGCCTTTAACTAGAACTATGTATATACAGGTGTAGGTCGTGATGGCCTCGAGGTTTGGGCACGCGGTCGAGAATCTCGACGGTCGCGGGTTGAAACCCCAGGCACACACCTCTGACTTTTCGAAGTTATGTGTGTATTCACAATGAATTATCACGTACTTTAACGGTGAAGGAAAACATCGTGATGAAACCTGCACACCTAAAAGTTCTTAGAAATTTATTAGGTGTGTAGTCTGCCAACCCGCACTAGGCCAGCGTGGTGGACTAAGGCCTAAACCCTCTCAATGGTAGAGGAGGCCCGTGCCCAGCAGTGGAACGTATATGGGCTGATGATGATGATGATGATGTATATACAGGTGGTTACAATAAAGATACGAACATTACAAATCATTCCTCGCGTATGAAAAGAACCAAAACGTCCTATGTAAATAATAATAAATTGTGTATACGTCATTTTCATACTGGCCGCCGCCGTCCACAATAGTCGCACAACGAAATATGGTTTCATTTTGTTTGCTGATATTTATGGAGGAGCATTGTGTAACAGTTTTGTTGGGAGCTCGCCGGCCCTCGTTACCGCGACCCTTACTCCCTCAATACAATTGGTGCTGATCTCGAAACTTTAACTAACATTTGCTCCTTAAGAAGTCAGTTAATTCGCTTTTGTATGGGATACGTATGTACTTCATATACTTGATGTGTGTGGACTATAAATACATTTGTAATCTCTGCCTTCAATCTGAGAACGTAGGGTATATCTGTCATCCTTTTAACTTCACACACATCATAACATGTTCATCATCATCAGCCCATATATGTCGCACTGCTAAGCACGGGCCTCCTCTACTACTGAGAGGGTTTTGGTCTTAGTCCACCACGTTGGCCTAGTGCGGGTTGGCGGACTACACACCCAAGAAATTCCTAAGAATTTTTAGGTGCGCAGGTTTCCTCACGATGTTTTCCTTTACCGTTAAAATAAGTGATAATTAATTGAGCATACACTCATAACTTCAAAAAGTCAGGTGTGTACCTGGGGTTTGAACCCGCGACCGCCGAGATTCTCGACCGCGCTCCCAAACCTCGAGGCCATCACTATAACATGCTCAGTTTCCATCGAATTATTTATTTCACTCACTCATTTGTCAATTACTCTGTTCTATCATTAAACACAAACACGTCGCCAATCAGCTTGCCCGCTATTACGAGGAACATAATAACTTAGGAAACGTATATTTAGAAGTACACCTCACTGCTTACAATTTTAGGGATATTGTCGTGAATGTGTTCGTAAGGACTTGGCTTTTGAAACTCCTACACAGACTCACGGTTGAATATGTAAAATTTATTAAAACTCAAGCAAACAGATATAACAATATGCACGCACATAAGTGACGTGAAAAAATTAATTGACTCGTGTACGAGAGTTACCAGAGCTATTGATATACGATCGGGCTCGCCGCGACCGTCGATATCGCACACCATCTCACCAGATACCATCTGTACCGATTGTTCTACACGATACACTGCGCCGCAGCTCGTTCTACTTCTGGAGAATTTGTATCGTCATACCATATTTATATTCTGGTGTATTTGTGGTATTTAATGACCGGTGTGGAAGCCGTGGCCTGAAGGATCGAGCGCGACAGGACATAGGCTCGGTAGTCGCGGGTTCAAATCCTAAGCACACACTCGGGAACGTGTGGGTGTATTCACAATTAATGTTATCACATAATTTTACGGCGACGAGAAACCTCGTGAAAATATACAGGGTGTATTCAGACCGTGATCGGAAACTAAGGCAGGTAATAGCTAAGGTGATTACAAACCCCCTGGCGTTAAAGAAAATTCTGACAAAAAATAAAAATTTTGACGTTTTCCATACAAACCGCGTACATTTAATACCGATGGTTATGTATATGTGTATATATATGTATATGCACATCTAAAAGTTCTCCACAAGACAGTGGTATACGCCGAATTGTTATTATCACATTATTTATTTAATTAATCTCACTCTATTTACTATCTGAAAAAAACCGCATTACTTAATTTTTATAAAACTGTTGAAAGACAATTTCCCCCTAACACTTCGCCGAATAAAAACCACTTACAATGAAACAGGTTACAAATCTTTCAAATGGTATTTTGGTGGGCAAATAACGTACATCTTGTACATTTTAATCATGGCCACATAAAGGTCATAAGCGTATAAGCTTAAACTAAATAAACAGCCTGAAGCTAAAACCGTTCGCGTAAAAACTAACAAATTATTTTCAACTTTACTACAGTACTGTTTTAATTACCACAGAATTCCACAAAAGCCGATGTTGCCCAAATTAACGTCAGCCTTAACAAGACGGCGCTGCGCGTGCGCACCTGTGTCGTTCGGGTAATGCTGCGATGGTGACCATACACACTTACTCCTCTCCTCTCCCCCCCTCTTATCCCTATCCCTCTTCCAAAAATTCCACCAGTGATTTATGTCTTGTTTCCTGCTTTTGAATAAGAATGCTCGGCGTGCCTTCAATTCGGTGCTCAAGGGTTTAAATAATGTAAAAATTCGCAAGCCGCCTCGGCTTCGGCTGAAGAAGCATCTTTTAATTTACATTAAGAATGCATGGCCATTACGGATTATTTTCTTGCAGTGAAAGGGGTTTTCATTGGTATGGAATTTAGAATAAATTCTACTCGATATTAATACATCAGTTGAAATATATCAATTAGGATCTTGTACTGTTAAAAGGTTTTAAGACTTTGTCCACCCCACTAGTCAAGTGCAGTGAGACTTTATATCTATACATCTATACAAATAAATAAAATTGGAGTGTGTGTTTGTAATATTGAAATAACTGCTTTTTAATAAATGTATATGGGTGTATACATGGTACATATACCAAAATAACGCTTTTTACCATTTTTGTCTGTCTGTTTGTTCCGGCTAATATCTGAAACGGGTGGACCAATTTTAACGGGACTTTCACTGGCAGATAGCTGATTTAATAAGGAGTAACTTAGGCAAAACAAAAAAAAAAACTGTTGGGCAGAACGAAGTTCGCCGGATCAGCTAGTATTTTATAAAAAAACTGTAGGGGAATCATAGGTGTAGTTTACTTCAATATATTTTCTGATTCGCGTTAAAGAGATCCAATTTTTAATTACTTATTAACACACCGTTCTAAACTCTTTCACTGAGCCGTGGACTTAAATTTACGTCCACTGGTTGGGAAGTCTGATCTATATCCACTATAAATAGATACTTACCAATAGGTCATTCCAATGAAATTATTGTAGTAAGTAATATATACATGAAATATATTTTTTTTATCCTAATTTTGGACTTTATATTAACCAATGTACTCAATAAAAAAGGCACATTTTCTTTATATCCTGGTACAACAAAGTGACAATACCGCATGCTATGATAAGTCAGATGCTGTCCCAATAGAATATCAAATTATTATCTGAATATCCGTATAATATACGTCATCCACCCACATCGAATCTGACTCAGGGAGGAATTTTCCAAGACTTGTGTAGTTTTTTCACAACAATTGTACACAATACAATTACACATTAAACTAGTTAGCGGTAAACTGGGCCACTGACTAAAACGCTAAGCATAATGAGCGCTTATTGTGACGTCACTGCTCACAACAAACTGTGACTGCCAAAAAGGGGTTCGCCGCGATTGTTGACTTTGCGGCAACAGCGGTACCGTCGGCAAATAAAGCGCGGACTAATGAATTGTTCCCATGTTTTGTTAGGAATTTAGATTTCGCGTAAAAGTTTTTTTTTCGTGACGTGTATATTTGTCTTGGCTTTACTTATGTGTGCGACACCATTCGCGGCAATGCAATTTTCTTATGAATGTTATAAAAATTGATAACAAACACGCATTTTTCATGATAAAAAATATCTATAACGGCCTCTATAAATGCCATACATCTCTGTATGTGTATGTCTTTCTAAAGTGCATTTAAAAGCAAAATTAGCGATTAGGGGGTTACTTTAGCGATATAATGTTAATGTAGCATGGATTTCTCAAAATTATATTTTTTTGGTAAAATTATATGATTTGGCCAAGTCGTGATGGCCTCGACTTTTCAAAGCTATGTGTGTTATCACAATGAATTATCACGTCCTTTAACCGTGAAGGAAAACGTCGTGAGAAAACCTGCACACCTAAAATTTCTTAGGAATTTCTTAGGTGTGTAGTCCGCCAAGCCGCACTAATCCAGCGTGGTGGACTAAGGCCTAAGCCCTCACAGTTGTAGAGGAGGCCCGTGCCCAGCAGTGGGACGTATATAGGTTGATGATGTTGATACACCTTTTTTTTATTATTATTATTAACATGGGGAAAATCCTCTTGGATTCCCGCCTAACAAGATAGACGGGGTATGCCGGATTTCTACCGGCTAAAAACCCTATGTACGTCTTCATCTACACTAAGGAGATACTCCGGGACCTCAGAAATGAACACGCCAGATGATGTTGATACACCTGCACATGTGTTTTAGTTTGATCGATTTTGGTTCCTCATTCCACTACACCACACAGACGATTGTTGTCGCCTTAACTATTTAAGGGTAGATAAATAGTAATTGATAAAATGTTCGTCGGTAGTTTGAGATGTTATTGTCACGTTTGAAGGGTAACACTCGTTGAGAAACAAGTACGTCTTCAACTTTTATATTTCTAACAACTTTTATATTATTTTAAAATATCAATCCGTCTTGCAACTGACAATTCCAACGACTAAGCTCGAACTGCTCAGCGACACCATTTTTATACACATCAATTGACGGTCTTATTTTTAAATATTTTTACAAAGTCCAATAATGAATTTATATTAATCAAGATTATATTCTCATTAAAGTTATTGACAATTTTAATTATGCTTATAAGTAATAAAATAATCATTATGCAATTTTACTATTACTACATTATTAGTAAAAGGTCTGTACGCATAAGCTTATAATAATGTAAATATATAATATTGTAAGGTATTATAATGAAATACATTTATAATTACTAAATATTACTATTTAGGCTAACACGTTATAGTGGGGCGGTATCTATATAAGCACGTTCAGTGCTAGCAGGAGTCGATTGCTATATCAAGTCTTCGGTTGAACAGACCTAGATTATGTACCATAGTGTTATTGTATATATTATATTGTGTGACGTGTAATAGTTATGTGTTATATTGTGTAATTATATGAATATAAAGAGGTTGAGATAACACGATACGTCATGGCTAAAAACAACAAATTAACATCAAGTTTTACAAATGTCATGCTATAAATTGTTATGCAAATCAGTGTTGTGACGTAGTTGTTTTTGTATGCTCACCGTATTAGCGACCGCCTTATCAGATGCACAGAAGAAAGGCGAATGCGTTAAACGGTAGTTAGTTAAGCACAATTATTATTATTTAGTGCGTCGGCGAATAAAGGACACGCCCACGCGCGATTCATAGAAACCACAAATGAAACTTGTGGATATGCTCGTTAGTAACCAGTAGTATCAGCTCACATACGTCATATTGCTGGAAGCAACCTTTCTGTAACAAACAAAACAAAGGCAATAGTTACGGAGATAACAAACACATTGAGACTAAAAAAATCACATTTTTTTTTAATAAATAAAAAATAGTAAAAAAATAATAAAAACCACGCTTTTATAAATAAATAAATACACCCAACAGTCACATACATAGAGTTCTGACCCCGCACTAGGATACAAGCCCTGTGTCGTGGGTATCAGAAACTACGAGAGACTTTTCGGTCTCACAAGCATCCAGACCCGAAACAAATATTTAGCTTAAGGTGGTTTCCGAAAATGACATCACATGACTAGACACTGATAGGAGTAGGTAGCGATATTTTCGAAATATTTTTAGAAATCATTTTTTTAATATTTTTTTCAAGTTTTTTTTAACGTCCATGGGTTTGTAATCACCGTAGCTATTACCTGTATTAGTTTTCTATCACGGCTTTTTACACCCTGTATAATCAAGAGGCGATAGGCCTTAGTCCAACACGCCGGCCTAGTTGGGGCCAGTCAACACACCTAACAAGCTCCGTGTAATAACCTCTCCGATGTATGAGTTTCCTCAATATATTTTTAGCCACCGATAAAACGCTTGATTTTATTCATTAAGAGTAAAAACAACTTCGAGAAGTCAGAGGTGATTAATATTTAAATACGTGACTGCCAATAGTATCTTTTTTTTTAAATCAGGCACAGTAAAGTAACCCGGTTGGTAATTTCAGTGCGATCTAAAGATAATGTCGACTGGCTAGATTCCTTCATTAGTAGTATCAACAATCCCTTATAGTGTTGAAAAAAATTGTTTTCGTGGTCAATTGGTGGTACAAGTGTGTGCTGTGAGATCTAGAGGCCCTAGGTTCGATTCCCGGGTCGGACTTAGTTTTATTGGGTTTTACCATTAGGAAAATCTCAGCTACAGGACCCTATTACGTAGGACGAAACCACAATTGTCGAAATTCGGGTGAAGAAATGCACCTCTGCCTATCCCTTCGAGAACACAATCGTGAAGTTATGTATGTATGTTTCAACAATGAACAGTCCATGTCCACGCTAAGCCAACGCCACTCGACAGATATGATCAGCGCTCGGGCAACAATCGCTCGCCGCGAGATCATCCTCCAGTACTACGTAGGTATTTATTAACAATTGTGCCCCGAGATGTAGCCGATATCGCCTAATTACATCGCTTATTTATTATTTACATTGCAATGTTTTACTGACTCCCTTTGTTCCTGCAAACGCTCCGAGAATCGCATCTTTCTGGATGAATCAGATCATCGCGGACAATGCGTGGTGAAATCTTTGTCTCGGGGCGGGAAGCATTATATTTAATTCCATATTTAGTTATATATATGATTACGGCTGGTATAATTATGTTGATTTATGAGACATCATCTTAATCCTTTTAATCTAATCGATGCTCTGTTACGAACGCACTGTCAGAAGTCTGGAGGGTGACTTAAACTGCCCTCATAACTCTGTCCGTCAACCCGTACTAAGCCAGCATGGTGGACTAAGGCCTCAACCCTCTCAGTTGTAGACTGATAAATAATATATTTATAAATTATATTAATAATATTTGCGTCCTGAGGTTAAATTTGAGAATTTTCTTGTGTTGTCATTTACTTGGGTATCTGATCTAGAATAAAAACAAATAAGTCAATGAACCTAATCACATAAAATAGTGACGAATATTGAACTCGCGATATTTTCATTGTCAATTTTATCAACTGCGTCTTCCACAGAAAAAATAAATAAAGTACTAGAGACGTCTACTTTAAGCATTGTATGCGATTATTTTTTTCTAACATAGAATTTCTATGTTATAAAGAAATTTACTCTAAAAAAGACTTTAAGCACCCGTCCAGTATTAAAAAGACAAAAAGACTGACAAGAGAGTACAGACACATTTTTCACACTCCTATCCGCACGGATAAACATGAAAAATACACCGTCCACACACTCGCGTAGTTTTTAAAATGTCGCTTAGACATCGTAATTTATCCACGTAAAACCGTTTTATTTATAGAGCGTACTGTATATTCTATAAAACGCACCTGGTTAAGAGCGAGGTAAGTGGGTTGGATGTTGGGACGGTATTTTTTACCTTATAAGCTTTAAAACTTGGCGAGATCCGGCGGATTTCGGCGACACCTGCGCTCACTGAAACCCTATTTCTATCGACCGTGAAATTGTCGCGTGAAAGCCTCGGCTTCGGTAATAGCCTCGCGTTATTTACTATTTAAATTTATCTTGGTTATACGTGTGTATTCACAATGAATTATCACTTGCTTTAACGGTGAAGGAAAACATCGTGATAAAACCTGCACACCTAAAAAGTTCTTAGGAATTTCTTAGGTGTGTAGTCCGCCAACCCGCACTAGGGCAGCGTGGTGGACTAAGGCTTAAACCCTCTCAGTTGTAGAGGAGGCCCGTGCCCAGCAGTGGGACGTATTTGGGCTGATGATGATGATGATACGTTACAGCTTTTAAATAGATTTAAATTTTATATTAGTAGGGACTCGTCTCATCTTCACCTTTTTAGTTACCATACCTAAGTTCTGAGTAAAGGCTTTGATAAACTATGAATAAATAAAATAAATAAATAAATACACCCAACAGTCACATACATATTTAGTTCTGATCCCACACTAACTGGTGTCGTGGGTATTAGAAACTACGAGACTTTTCGGTCTCCCAAACATCTGTCTCGGTGCAGAGATCGAACCCGAGGCCACTCGATTCGGAAGCCTGTGTCTAGCTAACTGCACCACGAGGTTGTCATTGTTATTATTGAATAATAAAGTAAAAAATAAAATTCGACACTAGTAGCCTTAGACGTTTGGTATTCATGTTTCATAACATTCTATTTTACATAACGTTTTCCACTTCTCACGCTTGTAGAAAGAAATTTTCCGAATCCGTTTTCTATAATACTTCACTCTACCCGGGAAACAAACCCATGGACTCTGGATTCCTCATACTCTTAGGACCAATGATAAAAAACTATAAAACAAACCTTGTTCCAGGATGAACCTGCAACGTCAGGTGACAGCGGCGACGAGAGCGGTAGCGAGCCGGAGTCCCCCAGCGAGAAACTAATGCAAGTTCACAAACAGGAATGGGCCTGCAACGACGACAGGGAGCCTGTTAAGAGGTCAGTATATTTACAAATAAAACATAATGCCTTTATGAACCAGGAAGGAAGGAATACATCGTGACGAAACCTACAAAATACATAAATGTTTACAGGCAACAAGGCAAAAACAATAAGTTATAGAGACACGCCACGGTTAACTGAAATTGCGGTTCGAATAGGCCGGCTAGGCCGGAGTGGTAGGTAGTATTTTTTCACGGAAAATTGACGCGAATCAATACTGTCGCTTTGTTATTGGACAAGTTGCTCAGATGCACAATTTGCTGGAGGTGCATTATTCGGACAGGACAGCCCCGTGGCGCAGTTGGCTAGACACCAGCTTGCGAAACGAGAGGCCGCGGGTTCGATCCCCGCACCGAGACAAATGTTTGTGTGATCCACAAATATTTGTTTCGGGTCTGGGTGTTTGTGAGACCGAAAAGTCTCTCGTAGTTTCTGATACCCACGACACAAGACTTGTATCTTAGTGTGGGGTCAGAACTATGTATGTGACTGTTGGGTGTATTTATTTATTATTATTATTTATTCATATCCTGCGAAAAACAATCATCATAAAAGTGATATTACTGTAAGCATTTGTGTTTCGGGGACGGTCCATATAGTACTAAAATCAATAATAATTCAACATATAATATCCAAACATATGGATAAACTAAATCAATAAAAACGACCTTATCGCAAATCCTTGCTGATTTATTTAATTAACAATACATTATTCGTTTAATGGGAATAACAGTTGAGCCCGCGCAACAACCATTTCGATCACAATTACAGATTTTATTCCGAGCACGTTCGGCCGATCATTGATAAAAACGAAGGCCGAAGCAAAAAACTTGTAACCATTGCAAATATTTAAGTGGAAACAATTAGAACCATAACTGTTAATATGTGCATGCACCGCTTATTTTTATAGTCCTATATTTATGTTAACAACTTAAGCTAAGTTTTCCTGCGACTTTGCCTTTGTCGTCTGAATTAGAGCTAAAGATAAGAGAAAAACGTAATGTGTTTTAGATATGTATGTATTGGTTTTCATTTTTTTTAAATGCACTGTAATACTGACACTTTTCTGGACCATTTTTTTTTTCATCAAAATCATATGTCGTCTATCTTTCTGTAGCATCATAGCATGATCATTTGTCAAATATTCAAATATGATCTACATCCTAATTTCATATAAAACAATATGAATTTTTATACTCTAACATATTTATAATATAATAAATGCTTATGATAACTATACCAATAAGAATAAAAGAGATAAATAATAACTGCCTCGTGGTCTCGAGGTACAAGTATGTGCCGTGGGATCCAGAGGTCCTGGGTTCGATTCCCGGGTCGGGCAAAGTGTTATTGGGTTTTTCCATTAGGAAATTCTCAGTAACAGCCCGGAGTCTGGAAATGTGCCCGAAAAACGGCAATAGGCTCGCCCCCTATTACGTGGGACTGATACATACCTGGCGAAATGTGGGTGCAGAAATGCACCTCTGCCTACCCCTTCGGGGAATACAGGCGTGAGTTTATGTATGTAAATAATAACGAACCAATTAAAAAATGATTTCATGGTTAAACCGAAATTCAGTTTAATAAAAGTATGTTGTATCCTTAGCCAGTTATTTTTGCTTTTTATTAAGACTAGTATCTAAACAACCCTTCTCACAATTCCAGAGATTCCCAACCAGACCACTCGGCATCCACGTCGGCGACCACCCAAGAAGCAGACAGCAGTAAATCCAGCCAGCCGCCCATACCGAAGATCTTGCAGAAACTTGACCTGCCCGGCGGCGCGATGTTGTACCATTCGGGGGTTCTTGCCGGACTGGACGGCATCAGCAACAACCTTGGACTGGGGAACCTCGCCATGGGGTATCCACACAGCTTTATACTGGGACTCGCTAATCAAGGACAAGAAGGGGGTATGTAACTATTCTGCTAAAATTGTCTGTTATCAAAGAGAAAAAAATTAGACCTTTTTGGCCCTACGCGGCGACCATTCCTTGTGGTGCTCGTACAAACAAAATTTATTAATGCATAAACACCAAGATCAAAAGAAATACATATTTTAAGTCATGTTTATTATCATGACTTACAAATATGTATGTATATCAGTCATGTCATAAGCAGTGATGGCCTCGAGGTTTAGGCGCGCGGTCGAGAATTTCGGCGGTCGCAGGTTCAAACCCCAGGCACACACCTCTGACTTTTGGAAGTTATGTGTGTATTCACAATGAATTATCACTTGCTTTAACGGTGAAGGAAAACATGGTGATAAAACCTGCACACCTAAAAAGTTCTTAGGAATTTCTTGGGTGTGTAGTCCGCCAACCCGCACTAGGCCAGCGTGGTGGACTAAGGCCTAAACCCTCTCAGTTGTAGAGGAGGCCCGTGCCCAGCAGTTATCGAAACGCACCTTCTAACGTTTTCGTTCTAGGCCAATTTTTTTACTGGCATATTTTTTGTCGTGTGTGTCGTGTCGCCAGGGTGCAATTTTGTATGAAAAATCAGTCTATGTCAAAAATAATTAAAATTGTTGCAAATGCAATTTATTTTTATTTTTGTTATAATGTTGATATTTAGTTTTTATCATTGTCCGAACATTTTTTTAATATAAATAATCTAGCTTACTAAAAGCTAGACACTAGCCTTTGAAACGTGAGCTCGCTAGTTCTATAACCGTAAAGACAAATGTTTGTGTCATCCACATATATTCGTATTTGACAGGCTCAAAGTCTATCGTAGTTTCTATAACATAAAAGTTATATTTTAACATTGAGTCAGAACTATGCGTGTGAATGTTGGGTGTATTAATAATGTCTTTCCCAGGAGCATCGTCGTCAACCCAGCCGCAGTTCATAACGATCCCGCTGTCGATGGCTATGGCGGCGGCGGCGGGGGGGCCGGGCGCCGCCAACGGGTGTCCCGTCAGCGCCTCCAGCGACGACAGCAGCGAGCTGCAAGACCTCAGCACTGGGAGGAAGTGACCTTTCAGCTTATGGTATATATGTATAATTTTAACACTGGCATGACAAAATGACTACGCTTGATAGCACTATTTCCATAGCCTTATGTCCTATAGTATTATTTTGTGGAAAAGAACATTAACATTTAACACTACTTTTGTTTAACAGAAAAGAGCCATCCGGGCCATTTATAACTTAGGTCCCAGGGCTTCACTTAGAGATAAATTTAAGGAAATAATTATTCTTACCGTCACTAGTCAGTTCATATACGCAAACCTTATATATGTCCAAAAGAATCTTAATAGATGTAAAAAACTGTAATTTACACAATAAAAATATAAATAAAATATAGTTTAATATTGCCGATTCAAAAGAACTTGTAAAAGTCTATTTGAATAAAGATTATTTCGACTTTGACTTCAAGTGGCAAGATACCTACTCCAATTACTCGTCACTAGATATCCTCATGACAGCCTGCTGAAATGTTTGCTATTTTTGTAAGAATACCAGTTTCAAATATATTTACATCAAAAAAATCCTTTTGGAAATACGTTATCTAATAACATGTTTAATAATTACATTATTTTGTTAGTTGAGTTATAAACGGTAGCTGTGAATGGCACTGGACTAAATAAATAAAACTAGAAATTAAATGTCACTAAAATATTGAAGAGCTTAGTTTTTCTTTTACTATTCCCGAAATACTGATGTTTTTTATCGTAAACATTGTAAGTATAATTTTCCCATAGGTACACATTGAACTTTTAAAACTAATTCTATTAATAATTAATTATATTTCCTTTGTTCCAGAAACTGTGTGAAGGCTGCAAAAATTATTAATCATATCTTATGATCATTTATAACTCTTAAAATGTTTACGTACCAAAGTTACTCTGAATTGATAATGCGTACTTTAATATTAAACGGAGGTACAATGTAGATATGGAATAACGCAATTATGGACGTAAAGTCGGGGTCATGTTACGGGCGAGTAGCGAGTGATTTGCGCTCAACTATTTTAGTACTTAATAGGACTAAAAGGCCGATTAGTAATATTTTAAATGACTAATTGTTAACGTAACATCTAGTAAATTGTTGCATTATGAATACTGTCATTAAAATTATGTATTCATAGCTTGCACACTAATTATTAAAAATACGGTCAATTAATATATTTTCACTTAGTTCACTGTTTTCACTTATACATGCACCAAATGATCAGTTACCAATCTTTGTCAATTCTGTAAGGATTACGCATAAGATATTTTACTGACTCGGAATAAAAAAGGTACAAAGACAAGACAATAATTATGAATTGACTTTGTTAGTAGTTTTCTTTGTTCAAACTTTAGAAAAGTGTAGAAATCACTCGCTACTGATGAGATTTTCCTAATGAATCAGCACATTGTTATCACATCACATTGTTAGAATCAGTATAGTTCATACAACATTTATATGCTTATGCTTGCCGAGTATCGTAAGAGTTTGTAATTCTTTAAAAAAATTACATTTCATTATGTACTAGCGGAAAAAATATGCTAAAATTGTAAAAAGCGGTATTCTTATTTATTGTATATGTAAGTAGACGTTTAATATTCCTTGTATCAAAAATAACAATAAATAGCGTATTTTTGTACGAAAAAAATTAATAAATATTCACCTTCAAGCTGTTATCGCTTAGTTTGTCTAGATTTAATTTCATTAAACACTTGTTTTAAGTGCATTTTATGTTACAGGTACCCTTTTGTGTAGTTTAATTTCTTTTTTTCCTAAGATTAAAGTATTTCTTCATTTTTAGTTTTAATTATCTTTACCTTTATCATGTGTGGTGTAAAGTTGAAAGAGCGACGAGCTGTGTTGGCAAACATAAATTAATTCGCGAAATTGGTAACAATTAAGAAGACTTATTGTTAAAAACCTCTTTGTATCATTTTGTCATGCGAGTAGAAGTTGAAAATCAAGAGGACATTCACTTCCAGAGAAGTGACGTCATAAGATTATTCTACGAACGCCACAGATAAAAGTAGCGTTAACTTCCGCGCCTCGCTGCTAAGTTGACCGCAGCTCTACACCATATTCGGACGTTACGACAACGCATTTATTGTCTCTATTGTCAGTATTTCGTATACTTAGTACATTTGTTAGCGTTCGAACAATTGTATCATTATTTTTTTGTCTTACTATAATAAAATGTTCCTTTTTCGTTTTAATTTCTTTTTCGTAATAAAATTATAATAAACATTTATTGTTATTTATTTATATCCTTATAATGACCGTGTCATCAGTCATCATTGTGGCAATTTTATTAATGATATTGTTGTTTTTATTTTTCTATTTCGACTGCCTCGTGGACTCGCGGTACAAGTATGCGCCGTGCGATCTAGAGGTCCTGGGTTCGATTCCCAGGTCGGGCAGTGTTATTCGGTTTTTCGTTTAGAAAATTCTCAGTAGCAGCCCGGAGTCTGGAAATGTGCCCGAGAAACGGCAATAGGCTCGCCCCCTATTACGTGGGACTGATACATACGTGGCGAAATGTGGGTGCAGAAATGCACCTCTGCCTACCCTTTCGGGGAATACAGGCGTAAGTGTATATATGTATGTGTATTTTTCTATTTACAATATTGAACATGGGTATTCTTTACGATTCAGAAGGGTTAGGAATAAGATAAAACATTTGATTAATTTTACGTATTTTTTATGCCGCCACGGCAGTCAACAGTCGCATACGTAATTCTAACATTGTATTTGAACTACTTGAATGGTGACCGGCAGAAACTACGTATGACGTTTTGATGTCACAAAACGCTTTATTTTAAACAAAAACATGATCCAAATATTTGTCTTGGTGATAGTACCTTTCGTTTTGCAGAGTATTTTGACTGCTTTACTGATTGTTCATATATTTGTGCCAGATTCAGAGACGACCCTTGCTTGTCACTTGACACAATTATGTCGGAAAACCACGATTTTGTAAATTAAACATTTGGTTACATTTTGGTATTATTAATAATTTTGATTACATGTACCCTATTTTCAAGCAAGAAGCAGTGATGGCCTCGAGGTTTAGGCGCGCGGTCGAGAATTGCGGCGGTCGCAGGTTCAAACCCCAGGCACACACCTTTGACTTTTCTAAGTTATGTGTGTATTCACAATGAATTATCACTTGCTTTAACGGTGAAGGAAAACATCGTGATAAAACCTGCACACCTAAAAGTTCTTAGGAATTTCTTAGGTGTGTAGTCCGCCAACCCGCACTAGGCCAGCGTGGTGGACTAAGGCCTAAACCCTCTCAGTTGTAGAGGAGGCCCGTGCCCAGCAGTGGGACGTATTTGGGCTGATTTGGGACGTATTTTGGCTTGATGATGATGTACCCTATTTTTCCTTTGGCAATTTTTTTCCAACCTTAAGCATAGAGAGCAAAACAAGAATTATTTGGGTTGCGTAGACATTCTCGTATCAAGTCACAGTCTTGGCAGTTCGAATTTATACGTAGTTCTCAATTATCGTGAATCATAATCACCATCAGTCCTTAAATACGTCCCTATGCTGGGCACGGGCCTCCTCTACAACTGAGAGGGTTTAGGTCTTAGTCCACCACACTGGCTGCGAGTTGGCGGATTATCGTGAATATTAACGGTGAACCATCGTGAGTAAATTTGTATATACAAAATATTATTGAATATTCAAAGAGTTTCCACAAGGATTCTTTTAGGTATGTATAATCTACCAACCAAAAATGAAACAGCGTCATGGACAAAGGCCTAATCCACAATAAAGGCGTCCTATACCCAGCAGTGGGACTCCGATATAGACATAGATGAATGACCTTAATAAGTAAGCTCTTAATTTCGTTGAAAACGAATTCGCAGTTTCATACTTCGCATGCGGATTGCTAGACTCCCTTCAAAGTGTATAGATTCTATTCTATACTATAGAACAATATGCAAAAGCTAAATAAAGCTATCCAGCTAAACCCGGAATAAAAATTAACAAAGTTCTTTTCAATTTGTACGCTTGAACGAGTTTGGGAGATTGAATTTTGAATGCTTTTCTGTATCGTGTATTATTTAAACTGATAACTTTTAACGGTAAAGATATAAGTTGCATAGATATAAACCGTACTGTGTCAGCATTTTTAATATTGTTGGACAAAAAATAGCCTCGTTTGTCCGTTAGCAAATTATATTGTGGGACTTAAAACATCTCATATACAAATAATAATAGCTTTTGATAGAAATTGACGTGAAAAAAATTGTATATCAATGTGAAGAAAAATACATTTTTTTATTTTTTTTTTATACTGGCACGGCAAAGTGACCCCATTGCACCTGATGGTAAGTGTAATGGAGTCCAGAAAAAGTGCCGACCAGCGAGAGATGATGATCTCCCGTTGGTCGACGCAATCATGCCGGCCGAAAACCTCTTCACCTATCTTGTGAAGAAGTTTGGGGGACTAATACCATGGTGAACAAAGGACCGACCGCGACAAACCAGCCAAAAAATGCCGACACGGTCATCCTTTCACCATGATTGAAGCCCCCCCGAAAACCGGATATACACTGGCTGATCCCGGAACGCGGCACACTGGCATGTGCCACTATGGCGGGTTTTACGCCCTGTGTACGGTGGTCGCTATCCGGGCGGATACGAATATCTTACCACCAGCAGGTGAATACATTTTGTCTTGAAAATATTTTATTAGGATCATGATCACGGCTGTTCTGATAAGGATTGTTAAATTTAAACTAATTTTGTAACGTTAATAAGAGTATCGAAAAAAATGTCTTCTCGTATGCCTGCAACATCTATTGGTCCACGTATGTGGGTACTAATCAGCGTAGACGGAGATAGAGGGAATAAAGGAAGGGAAGTCGAATAATTTTCGGCCTCCAGCTATTTGACAAAGTAAAGAATATGCCAAAACATATCTTTCTATCTAGGTCTAGACGGTTGAAATCTCAAGTAATTTTAATAGCTATCCTTTACGAATGTTTTTTTTTTCATTCCCTATTTATATTGTAAAGCCAATTACAATACTATATCTAAACCACTTTAATTAAGTCGGCCTTTTATGCCACCAATCGACCTACATATTAAAAGTTATATGAGCCAAAACGGACACTGTTTGCTTTGAAAATGTCCATGTATGTCTATAACCAATAAAATCCCAGTTATTAATAGCAAAGATTACGGTAAAACATAAATAAACAATGCAGTCTAACTAGTTCATTTAAAAACTAGTTGACACAAAAAAATCCGCCATTACATATCAAAGCAAAAAGAAACACTTTGCGTTGGGACAAAAACATGTCTACAAAAACAATAGCTATGGCCGACCAGATAGACTGATCTCCGCACAGAATAAATTTCAATAAAACCTGTTGACGATAAAAAAATATCCATATAGTTGCGCGGCTCTCATTATTTTGGCCTCGATTTGACGTGACGTTTGCTATTTGACAGTTAATATTATGAAGGCGCGCACGCGATTGGCCGCCCGTTCACCAATAAGATATCGATTGATTGATAATGGATACGAAATGTGGACAAGCGCGAAACCGTGGAGTCGAATAAAAACGAGAATTTACCGTTGGTTTATTTTTAATATCTTGTGTACTTTGTAGGAGGAATTGTGTGAGGCATGAATTGTTTTATGACGCAAAAATACATAACTACATTAATCTTTATTGTTCAAGGCATATCAATGATGTTTCAGACACTTATCACGAAATCTGTGAACCCGTAGGGCTTTGAATTGTATTCTATGTCACTAATACATTATCAGACGTAATGTAGGACGTCTTGCAGCACGATGGTCCGAAGACTTGATCCGACGACGACGGCCTTCGTTCAGCAGTAGACGGCGATAGGCCGAGAAAAGAAAAAATATAACATAATTGTTATCTGAGAATCTCTACGAATGAGCAATATTCGTCATTATTCCAACACGTCCGTATAGTACGAGTTGGACATGGACTCTTGGGTACATAACTGTCTTCCAATTTATGAGAAAGTAAAGCCATATTTCTGCGATTGAAATAAACAATAAAACAAACTTCAAAGCATATCGCTGTTTTTTGAAGCTGTGGATGTATTGATAACAACTACCCCACGTTCCTAAAACCGTGAACAAAATATCATTGGGAAACCTGCACGCTAACTAAAGCGTTCTCTTGCTGCCGAAACTTGCATAGATGGCCCAATAGCAGTCACAAATGATAATCACACCTATGATTGTGTATGACTGACTGCCTCGTGGTCTCGCGGTACAAGTATGTGCCGTGCGATCTAGAGGTCCTGGGTTCGATTCCTGGGTCGGGCAAAGTGTTATTGGGTTTTTCCATTAGGAAATTCTCAGTAACTGCACGGAGTCTGGAAATGTGCCCGAAAAACGGCAATAGGCTCGCCCCCTATTACGTGGGACTGATACATACCTGGCCAAATGTGGGTGCAGAAATGCACCTCTGCCTTCCCTTGGAATACAGGCGTGAGTTTATGTATGTATGTATGATTGTGTAAGTTTGCATGAAACCTGCACGCTTGATAGTTGTCTACGTAAATTAAACTTTGGTATTAAGTACATCAATCCGCTATTAATTCGACCATCCGCCATAAACTACGCTGTAATTTTTGTCTTTAAACCACAGAGAAAGCACTGGCCAGCATTGAAACGCAAATGATAAAAACTTAGCCCGTAAAATTGCTCTTCTACTTAAATATTTATAATTTGCAAACAGCCTAACTCCCAGCCGGTATATTCATGTATTCATAAGTCTATTACACTTTTTCAACGTTGTTTTAACGTTGGAACATTTTACAAAGTAGCTTTGTCAGTCTAGCTTTTAGCCTACATGTCTCTGGCGATATTTCTCGTGTTACTCATTGAGCGCGGCCATATTTTTCGCGTCAATTCCGAGACAAATTAGTTTCGTCTCGACCTTTATCTTGTATATCTAAAGTCCACAATTACTCGTTGTCTACACCCGAGCGATGGCGGCGATATGTCAAGTTGAAAATAAAAACACGGTGAAATTAAAACGCTTAAATGTTTTTAATAACGCTTCCGAGGTTGATTGTCGGCAACGTGGTCTATGTATCCGAAGCAATCTTATTGTAAAATGGTCTGAGATTTGATTATACTTATGCAAATAGAACCAAAAAGCTTATCGAAGTAAACAAAGATGGAATACAATAGGCTAAATATTTTCTCTTTTATTCCTCCGAGGTCCAATTTTTTCCGAAATAACCGTTCTATTAAAAGAAAAAAATGTCCTGATTTGCATCAAATCTAGGGCCTACATTTTTGCTTCCACGTGAATTTGTAGTCAAACTTCGCTCATTTTAATTAAAAAATGAAACACCGTGGGGAAACTTGCAATACATAAGATGTTGAACAAATGTGCGGTTCTTCAATTCCTTTCTATTTTAATTATATCAATTCACTTTCAATGAAATGAAACAATGACGCTAAAATATAACTTGCTGCTGCTTAGTACTACTGCATATAAATAATTAATGTTGCCTGCATTTTTTATGATAAAATAATAAAAACTACACAAACCTTGTTTATGAGAATATATGCTTCGAAAAACACGGGGAGAAAGATTTAAAATCGTCCATTACTCTAAGTATAATAAATATTCCACTCACAGCAGGTGATTACTTACCACTTCGAAAAGGGCATAACCACCGCTCAATACTCAATATCTCCCCTTCCCTCAGTAGTCCAGTTTACCAATAAAAAAACAACTAATGTGTCTCCACATCATTTGTAAGCTCATTTGAAGTGCTCCCGATAAGGAGGTGCATTACGCATGCCGTCCTACCGCCTGCGATACGTGCAGTGTCGACTAGGACTGAGTAGGGTGGGCAGATGCTAAACGACGTGTTCTGACCCTATAATTAATATTTTGTGTGACTGCCACCTGAATCTTTAATAATAATAAATAAATACACCCAACAATCACATACATAGTTCTGATCCCACACTAAGATACAAGTCTTGTGTCGTGGGTATCAGAAACTACGAGAGACTTTTCGGTCTCACATACACCCAGACCCGAGACAAATATTTATGGATCACACAAACATTTGTCTCGGTGCGGGGATCGAACCCGCGGCCTCTCATTTCGCAAGCTGGTGTCTAGCCAACTGCGCCACGGGGCTGTCAAATAAAGCTTTCCATATAAAGTACAAAATCATATAATATAATAGCATAATAACCTCCTCCTTTTTTTGAAGTCGGTTATAAAGCCTACTAAAATACAATACACAACCTTACAAAGGATTTGGATGAATTTAGATAGAAATTCCTGCAGCACGATGGTCCGACGACTTGAAAAAGATGGCGGGTAGTGGATGGATAAGGGCTGCTCAAGACCGCGATGGTTGGCTCCTACTTGGGGAGGCCTACGTTCAGCAGTGGACGGCGATAGGCTAGGAGTATAAAAATAGAATAGATAGAAATATAATTTAATACTTTTTATCCTGGAAATATGTTATGTTCTTTTTGTAGTATTAAAAACCTACTTAAAAGACCACAACTTTAAAGGCCTATTTTTATAGTCCATTACACGGAGGCGAATCTGACATCAAAATTATAAGTGTTGTGTAGGTATTTACGACACAAATTATGTGTTTTTTTTTAGTCTCACAAATAACATCACATTACTTTTAGTGGTGTTGTGAAACTCTCGCCCTCTGTACCTTTCGTAAGTTGGTTATTGGTATTTGACACTGAACGTCATTTAAAAACTAGCATAAATCGTAAACAAAGATTAGATTACAAAATACAATAACATACATACATAACCTCATGCCTGTATTCCCCGGAGGGGTAGGCAGAGGAGCATATCTGCACCCACATTTCGCCAGGTATGTATCAGTACCACGTAATAGGGGGCAAGCCTATTGCTGTTATTATAAAATACAATAAATAAAATTCTTTTTTAAATTCTCTAAGACTTTACAATGTATCAATAAGTTATTAAACTTAACATGTAATTTTTCATCCTTGTATTTTAAACTACATTACGTACAGGTTGTATTCAGACCGTGATCGGAAACGAAGGCAGGTAATAGCTAAGGTGATTACAAACCCCCTGGCGTTAAAGAAAATTCTGACAAAAAATAAAAAAAAATACATTTTCCATACATCCATCGGTATTAAATGTACGCGGTTTGTATGGAAAATGTTTTTTTTTTTATTTTTTGTCAGAATTTTCTTTAACGCCAGGAGGTTTGTAATCACCTTAGCTATTACCTGCCTTCGTTTCCGATCACGGTCTGAATACACCCTGTATACTTGCATCTCTTTCTCATTTACAGTTTCCACCACACACAGCTTCCAGTAGAACATTAATAAAACAAGCTATTACTCTCAACTGACAAATGACTTCAACAAACGTGTACGGTATTTAAAACTACAGCGGTTCCTCTAATTACGAATATTTACAAGGCGGCTTCGTTGTTTTAATGTCAACAGTTGACAGCTTTTTGTTCCTATAATTGTGAAGCTGTCAATATGTAGGGCATTATGTACAGCCTACGTTGTCAATTTTTCAATACAGCTTTACCGTTAATGAAAGTAGTTCCATTTCGGTATAGGCGAGAATATTTTCAAGCCCAATTCCATAATTTTAATTACGTTTATTTACAATTATACAAATAGTTCTGACGAGAGACGAATAGATATTTCGCAAATCCCGTAAATAACATTTTTTTTCGTTACAAGGATGTCCCTAACATTCCGTAAGAGATTTTGACGAAGTGTTGAATAGTGACTGGCTTAAGCATTACAATTATTCACAAAAAACAATCTTTAGGTAACGAAAAATATATTTATCATGACAATGGGCATTAACACCATGCATCCAATTTAGTTCTGGTCCCTGTTGAGTTACATATTTTAATATTGAAAAAAATAATCTCTTAAACTGTGTTAGGCCTCATTTGTACCAAACTGGCAAACTGTTCTTTATTCGTTTTTCCGTAACAGATCGCATCACGTCTAAATATGTAAAATTGTAAAACAATCGAACGGAAATAAATGTCTTTACTTTCTGTGAGAAAGAGATCAGTAGTTTTACTTGACCACAATCAGTATCCATAACCCAATAGCCCCTACCAACTCTATAATGAAACATCAATTTTCTGCTGTTCTCAATTCTATTTGTCGTTGGTGCAGTATGATTTTTATAAACTTATATATCAATGACTACTTTTTTCATATCTGCTCTTAAACTCTCCATTCATCTATTCTTTGACCGTACCTTACCTGTCTATAACCATTAATCCTTTCTTACTTTAATATTATTATGATTTCTTCTCTTGTCATTTACATAAATATATCAAGCGTGGTTAGTCAAGATGTTAGGACAATACAACTTAAATCGTGGAGGTACAAAGCAACAGAGCCGGGTCGTTTGTCCAGTAATCGTGGAAACGGATAAGTCTTATACGGCTATCGCACATCGGCTCGTCACTCCGACACACCGTCACTGGGCTAGTTTGCAAATCTAATTCCCGCACATTATACATACAAGAAGCATTAGTAATTTATTAGGCAGTGACGGAGTGAAGGCAGTAGACACTTTTATTTGTAAGAATTGTATTGCATCATCATCATCGATAGCCCATATACATCCCACTGCTGGGCACGGGTCTCCTCTACAACTGAGAGGGGTTTAGGCCTTAGTCCACCGCGCTGGTCTAGTGCTGGTTGGCGGCCTACACACCTATGAAATTCTTAAGAACTTTTTGTTTTAGGTGTGCAGGTTTTATCACGATTTTTTCCTTCACCGTTAAAGTACGTGATAATTCTTTGTGAATACACAAATAACTTCGAAAATGCAGAGGCGTGTGCCTGGGGTTTGAACCCGCGACCGTCGAGATCCTCGACCGCGTGCCTAAACCTCGAGGCCATCACGACTTGTTTGTTGACTTGTTTTGTTGTATTGCACCTGCTGCTATTGATAAGAGAAGATATATATGTCGAAGCGTCGACGCATCCCCACTGTGCGTCCAACGTAGAGTATAAATACAGCCGCTCGATCGAGAATGATTCATTCTCGCTCGGAACGCCGGACCGAACGGAGCTCTGTACAAAGTTTTTGAAATTGCCTCCATACCTTTTACTGTCACTATTAAAAAAAAAACAATAACGCACAAGATCCTCCGACATTTACATAGATTCACGCTTGTAATCACTACGGGAGAGACAAAAGTGTACATTTGCACAACCACGTTCGCGAGCTGCATTAAGTCTTACGTAACGTTATTTTATTCTAGTTCTGCGGTTACATTTTCAAATACATACATATATAAACTCACGCCTGTCTCCCGTTAGGGTAGGCAGAGACTATAGAGCGCCAAATGCCACGGTCCAAACACACCTCTTTCGCTTCCTCCACTGGCATTATCCTCTTCATGCTTGCTGGTCGGTTTCGAGGACTCTTTATATTACCCTTTTTTAGTAAGATTCCTATATATTTTTTTATATTTTTATTCCGATTTCCGTTTATAGGTGCACCTGGGCCGTCCTCGACCGACTTCACCGTTCACTTCCGCACAGTAAATCTCTTTCGTAATTCTGCAAACATTCATCCTTTCAATGTGGCCAAACCATTTTAGCATCCCCGTTATGGCAGAAAACAACAACATTTTGACCGGTGGAATCTTGTCCAGAACCTTTCACATCGACAAATCAGAGTAAATATCATCATCATCAGCCCATATACGTCCCACTGCTGGGCACGGGCCTCCTCTACAACTGAGAGGGTAAATATATCCGACGTCAAATATAATGAAATGATCAAAAATACATAGTCAATAGCAAGGAGTTTGGAAATGTGCCCGATAAGCGGAAACTGGCGCGCCCTATTACGTGTGACTCGAGGCACAGCTGGCGAAACGTGGGCGTGGAATGCTTCGCTTGCTTTTAGGGATAAATGCGAGAAAGAATGAGTGTTTAACATCAAACATTTTTATCTTAAAACGGTGACGCCATTATGAAACCCTGAAATAACATTTTAAGTTTTGCATAGATTGCTATCCCGCTGATTAATAATCCTGTGTAACCTGTGTATGTTTTGACAGCCCCGAGGCGCAGTTGGCTAGATACCAGCTAGCGAAACGAGAGGCCGCGGGTTCGATTCCCGCACCGAGACAAATGTTTGTGTGATCCACATGTATTTGTTTCGGGTCTGGGTGTTTGTGAGACCGAAAAGTCTCTCGTAGTTTCTGATATCCACGACACAAGACTTGTATCTTAATGTGGTGTTAGAACTATGTATGTGACTGTTGGGTGTATTTATTTATTTAAAAAAAAATATCAGACCTCCATCTCCATCCCTACCTTAATACTGCTAACTTGTATACGTCATTTAGGCCACCACGCTGTTCTCATGCTGCCTTAATTTATAAAGAACTCTTAGATATGCAGATTCCCAATGTTTACTTTTATCGTTAAATCGCGTGACAATATAATAACATGTTTTTTGACTACCTCGTGGTCTCGCGGTACAAGTATGTGCCGTAGGAAGGTAACCCAGGAGGGTTCGATTCCCGGGTCGGGAAAAGTGTTATTGGGTTTTTCCATTAGGAATTTCTCAGTAACAGCACGGAGTCTGGAAATGTGCCCGAAAAACGGCTATAGGCTCGCCCCCTATTACGCGGGACTGATAAATACCTGGCGAAATGTGGGTACAGAAATGCAACTCTGCCTACCCCTTCAGGGAATCCAGGCGTGAGTTTATGTATGTATGTCTTTGAAATATATGTGTGTGAGATTCAAACTCGCGGCTCTCGGTAGACACATCTAATCGTCAAAGCAATAATGCATTTTCACTACCATATATTATTAGGTCACTGTCTAAAACACATCGCGAAGTTTTGGTTGAAACGGGCAGGACTTTGTGTACCCTCGTTGGAACTCTGAAGCTAAAGTTTGAATGGCGTTCACAATAGGGATGATAACACAATAGGAACACAAAGGCTTGACCACTAGCCAACACAAGTACCTACAATAAAACAATATATATGTAGGCACACTAGGACCTCGTTTGTCTCGTAGCTTAAGTGTGTAGTGTAATTAGATTTTTCCATAAGGCAAATCTGAGTGACAACGCAGAGTTTGGATTTCTTCCCACGAAACACTTTGTTTGTTTGCATCTTTATCAGCCTAGTTGTTGTTGATACAAACGTGAGTGTGATTGACAAAATTATGCCGGTAATAAAATTTAAATTTTTCAGGGCAAAAGTCCTTGCACTGAGCCAAATACTTCCAAACCTAATACAATTCTAGTCAGACAAAAAAAAAAACGAAATTGTCACGTATTGCAGCATTTATTAGTGTGTTATATGTGCCGATGTTTTGTCCTGCAATCTTTTATGACTTACGATGCAAGAAAAAACGAGACAAAACATATTATTATTATTGTAGTTTATACATCGTTTAATAAATAACACCTTTTTAAAAGACCGCCACGAGGTGTCCCAGGTTCGATCGAAAACGGCATTAGGCTGGCCCCATATAGCATAACTTGGGACTAAAACACAAGTAGCGAAAATGTGGATGCAGAAAAGCTCCTCTGCCTACCTCGGAGAATACAGGCATTATTGAATATGGGTGGTTTGAAAAAGTAGTCAACGCCACTATGTCATCATGTCATCATCAGCCCAAATACGTCCCACTGCTGGGCACGGGCCTCCTCTACAACTGAGAGGGTTTAGGCCTTAGTCCACCACGCTGGCCCAGTGCGGGTTGGCGGACTACACACCTAAGAAATTCCTAAGAACTTTTAGGTGTACAGGTTTTATCACTATGTTTTCCTTCACCGTTAAAGCAAGTGATTATAATTCATTGTGAATACACACATAACTTCGAAAAGTCAGAGGTGTGTGCCTGGGGTTTGAACCTGCGACCGCCGAAATTCTCAACCGCGCGCCTAAACCTCGAGGCCATCACTGCTTTTTTTTACCACTATAATGTCGATTATTCATTGGGTTACCATTTTTCGCTGTTTACCCAAGCTACTCAATTTCAAAATCTAAGTCAATCATTATAATCAATTAACATCGTACTAAGGATTTTATGTTTATTCCCGAGGCAAGAATTTTAGACATCCCAGATTCGATTCCTAAGTTCAGCACAGTGTACAATAGAAATTCTCAACACGGAGCCTATAAATGTGCCGGTAAAAAATAAGCTAAGCCCCCATGGAATTCAAAAAACAAATTGGACGAAACACCGGTACAAATTCATCTCTGCCTACGATACGCAAGTGTTATCGTATTGAGTATGTAAATACTCGTAGTAATGCACAAATGACAATCGACCTAGATATAATTTGCAGTAAAGTTTTATTAGGTTTTTCCATTAGGGAATTCTCAGTAGCAGCACGGAGTCTGGCAATGTCGGGAACATTGCGACCACTACAATAAGCTCGCCCCCTATTACGTGGGACTGATAAATACCTGGCGATATACAAGAGCAATTACGAGCAATAATCTTGTTGGCAATGTATCAAACAAAAGTTTGAGTGACCTATAGGCACTATAGTGAACTATTTATGTTCTCTGTCATACATAAATATATAAAAATATAAATCTATCAACACAGACGCTTGTAAATCTTCTGTCAAACGGATACTGCGTCGGAAAACTTAATGACAGAATATTTTATTATAAAATTTTCCTCCCAAAAGGACAATGTAAGAAAAACAGCCATTCAAAATTCATTGTCCAGTGTGCATGATAATTTTGCCAATGTACTAACTATGGCCACATTACTTTAATAATGGACGCCCTGTATGGCGCAGGGCGTCATATTTGTGTACTGTGACTACACGTTTGGGAAAACTTTGTATAAAATGCGCGCCATCACTGAAGTCAAACGACTAAAAGTGAGACTAAATTTGAGGGCCCTGTCGTCTTGTAGTATATGTACATAGACGCTGCTTAATTTTTCCCATACTATAAGTAAAATATTTTAGGCTAATATGTTCGAGTGTAAATAAATGTGACGTCACAATTACAGTTTTTTCTTCTTATTGGCAACCGTTAATTGTAAGATTAAAGCCGCAGCTCTACGACTTTAGTTTCGGCAGCCAATTTTCTTTCAGGTAAATTATAAAGGAGGTTTGTAGTTAAATCATTTTAAATTGAGCAATATTTAATTCCATTTTGAATAAAACTGTTTTTTTTACGGTTAATTTAAGTCCCCGACGTTTCGGACATTAGACGGATGTTTTGTTGTCAATGTTTTGAAGTATAGAAGGAAGAAAAATCCCAGTGGGAACCTTGCGAAATATGAAAGCTAATAAGGAAGAAAAAAATAATGTACTTGCATAATAATATAGAAGTTAATTAAGATAAATCTATAATATATCTGCGTAAAAAAGCCGCTAGTTGCGTCTGTATCCGTTAATTACAAGTATAACTGGTGACTGTATAAATCAGTGTTTAGTATGCCCGCACACGCCGCCCCCTAAAGCGTAGTATCCGCTCCGCTTTTGGCGCTGGTTCGCCGGCTGCGCACGCGCCGCCGCGCCGCCCATCGCAATGCCGTCAAACAAATTTTCATAACCGCAATATTGATTTATACCAATTGCTTTGACTTTAGTTATTTGTATGAGACATTGATATCAGAGGCTGTAAATGTTGTTTAAAAATTTTGATACTAGTTTAACAAATTGTTTATATATCTATTGAATAGTTTATTAAAATAGCGTAAATTGACGATTCAAAAGAACTTGTAAAGGTCTATTTGAATAAAGATAATTTGACTTTGACTTTGCCTTTGAATTATACGAGACAATAATTATGTAGGTAATTTTAAATAATTGTCACAATTAAGGAGAATAAATAATATGCAATACTAAAATAGCTGCTTCGTTAAAAAGGAATTGTATGTATATTTTATATAAATAATATTTAAATTGCCTAATAGCATATTTATAAAAGGTTGAATTTCAGTAAACTGATCTTAGTCAGAGATACTCGTATTATTGTATTAGCCGCGGATTCACGATAATAAAGATTAAAATTATTATGGACTTGACTACAAGCTAACACGGTTATTAATCCGGTGAAATTAACCAAGCAGAGCCTGCATTCCGTATCCCTGTGTTCTAATCGGGAGTCTTCGCGTCCGCGGTACAATGCCGACTATGCGCTGGCCATTTAAAAACATCCATACTCATGTACTTACCGCTATGTTACGTTTAAATGCAATCAATCCGAGCTCTTATTAAGTATTGGCCTCATTACTTTGAGATTAAAGTGGAGCAATGCTGTAGAAGCAATTGACCGGCTTGGTTTCATTGTTTTGGTTCGCTGGTCCTACTACGTAAATTATCATGAGGGATTAAGATAGATTTGGATTTAATCTGATTGTCAAACTTGTTGTTTTGTTAGGAAGTTTTGTAAGGCGGCATGAAGTATGAGAATGTATCTAGTAATTAGCAATAGGCGCGCGGGTGAGTCTAAAGGTCTGGTCCACAAATTCAAAGTCACTCAGCGTGCCATGGAGCGGGCAATGCTTGGAGTTTCTCTGGTGGATAGAATTCATAATGAAGTCATCCGCCAGAGAACCGGAGTCATTCACATTGCCCGCAGGATTAACACGCTAAAGTGGAAGTGGGACGGCCATGTCTGCCGACGGTCGGACGGCCGTTGGAGCAGACAAGTGTTGGAGTGGAGACCGCACTTAGGCGGACGTAGTGTGTGACGTCCTGCAGCACGATGGTCCGACGACTTGAGAAAGGCGGCGGGTAACGGATGGATGAGGGCTGCTGAAGAACGAGATAGTTGGCGCTGTTTTGGGGAGGCCTACGATCAGCAGTAGACGGCGATAGGCTGAGTATACATATATATATATATATTTTTGTTGAACCACTGAGATATATGTTTAACATAGCGCTAAAGACGGGTCATTATCCATCTCAATGGAAAACCTCAAGAGTTACGCCCATACCTAAAAACTCTAATAGATTATGTGTTGAAGAACATCGGCCGATCGCTATACTGTCCACTTTGGCCAAAATATTTGAACATATCCTTCACACAACAATATATAGGCAGGTTGAACCATTCCTATGTAATGAGCAACACGGTTTCAGAAGAAGAAGGTCGGTCAACACAAATCTTCTTATAATAACAGATTATATCGCCACCAGACTCGATCGTGGGTTACAAGTGGATGTCCTTTACTTTGATTTTCGGAAGGCGTTTGATAGGGTTAACAACGATAAGTTACTTGAGAAGCTCTCTGCTCTGGGTCTGTCTCCAGAGACTCTCAGGTTTATCGCTGACTATCTGCGAGATCGTCAACAATATGTTCGACATGGTTGTTATGAGTCACAGCCCTATCACACCCGTTCTGGAGTTAGTCAGGGATCGATACTTGGTCCTCTTTTGTTTATACTCATGATTAATGACCTTCCTTTGGTAATTAAGCATGCGAAAATATTACTATATGCTGACGACATCAAACTTTTCTTGGAAATTAAAAATAAAGAGGACTGCGTTTTACTTCAGCATGATGTTAATGCAATACATGGTTGGAGTGTGGAGAATAAATTAGAACTCAACATTTCAAAATGCTTCCAGATGACTTTTAGTCGTATGCGATCGCCAATTGCATTTAACTATAAGTTAGGTCCGGATGAAATATCCAAGGTATGCTCGATCAAAGATCTCGGTGTGACTTTCGATCGAAAACTTACTTTCCATGATCATGTTATCGCTGTAACCAAAGAGTGTTTTAAACGTCTGGGCTTTGTGCTTCGTAACTCAAACGATTTTCGAAGCACTAAAATAATCAAGTTGCTCTATGATTCACTAGTCCGCAGCAAGCTTGAAGCTAGTGCCTGTGTATGGAATCCTTATAAGAGCACTTACACCCTGTTGCTCGAAAAAGTTCAAAAAGCCTTTCTGAGGTACCTTTACAAGCGCCTTTATACATACTATCCATACATGTATCCCACTAAATATCTGTTGGGTTGCCTCGGGTACAACTCCTTAGAAGTCAGAAGATGGAGGGACCAAATATTAATAATGTGCAAGATTCTCAGAGGTATGGTAGATGCTCCTGACCTGAATGGCGAGTTGTGTAGGCTGTTCGTCCCTAATGGTTACACGCGCGGAAGGAGGCGCCGACTATTCGCAGTTCCAACATGTCGTACTGTGGCTCGTGCCAGATCACCAATACCGCGTACTCTCACTGCGCTCAATGCTCTCCTGGACAGTGCACCACAATGTGATGTATTTACGGAGGAATGGAAGGTGATTTTGTCTGAATGTTTGCATTTTTGTGAATTGAATGTGTGATGAATGAATATGTTTTTAATATATTATTAATTGATTATATATAATTTTTTTTTTTTTTTAGATGTTTTATATTGTTAATGGTACTATAATTTTATGTAATGTTAATTTTTCTCTTATTTTACTGTTTTGTTCTTTTATTTTATATTTTTTTTTCTGTCTTTGTTTGTGTTCTTTATTTTTATGATTATTATTATTTTTTGGATTTTATGGTTTGTTATCGATTAGTGTAAATGGTGTAACCGTACTAATTTGAATAAATAAATAAATAAATATTGTGGAAATAAATACACTTTTGCCTAGTATATTGACGGGACAAGCGTGGCTATATTTAAGTATTTTTTGCGTTTAATTCGTATTGGGTAAAAACACACAATATTTGTATGGTTAACAAATTTTTGTCTTGTCTATACCCGGCTATTTTAATTTTCTTTGTTCCTATTTCTTCGCCTGCAACAGTGACAAATGTTCTGACACAATTCGATTATCATAGCAATTATGATAGCAATAGCAAACGTCAATCATCTATTGATCTGGCGACGTAATAAGGCAACCGATCCCACCTTAATAAGGGCAGGGATCCAACGTATGAGAAAAAAGCTAAAATTATGAGATGGACTGATGGTGTTACGGACTTGGGCAAAAACTCGGCGAAGCACACATGCGCGGTACGACACCGCTCGTAAGGACCGAGTTGTGAGTAAAAACTTGCTTATAATATACGATAGAGTCGTGTCGGAAGCGTGTCGTCACATTTTATAAACATACGCGTACCGAATTTGAAAAGGACGAGATGAATTTAAATTATATTTGTAATCCACCAAAACTTTTTAAGAAACTTTTATATTTTAAATAACAAGTTATCGTTGAATCGAGGTGTAAAAAAACAAGATATTTTCAAGCTACTTAGACTTCCGAGATCATTTTCTTCTTCATTTTTTTTAGAAAAATCTTTACGGTTATTGAGACTTGTCCCTATTCAATACATTTGACGCGACTTGTTTCATAGAATTATTTTTTACAGTATTCACGTCTCGATATCGTCTCCTGTCCGTGTCGTGAGATGTAAATAAGCCTTTCAATTGTAGATGGGCAGTCATCGTTTGTTGACGGTACAGGAGGCGTAGTTCTGTCTCCCGTCGAACGTAGTAAGTGCACACGGGGGGGATTTTACATTGCCTTCAATATTTCAAGTGTATAATTCCACGAAAAAATATTTTTAGTACTTAAATTGTGACTATAAATAACTAAAAAACTTCCGATTTAATTTTAATTTTATGAGATTTTTGGTAATACAAATAGAATTTAGTGATGCAAAAAATGGCATATACTTCAATAGACACTACCATTGTTAACATTTTCACGAAACTATCAAACTCCAAGACCCTAACAATATTCTGTAAGGTAAATAAAGCGAAAAATGCCCACGTAAGTCCCGCAGCGAGCACGTAGCATATAATATTCAAGGTACGCGTCCGTACAAAAAGTGGACGCTACCATTTCGGTTGGCTGCCGTACTACCCCGTTTATTACGGGAGACCTTATGTTAATTACAATTATTCACTACCAACGAGCACATCACATACGATACGCGAGGCAAAAAACCAAGCTATACAATTTTAATGCGCCCGCAGGAATTTACGGGAGATTCCGCTCGGGCTATATGAAAAAAGATGTGTCGTTGGTGTGTGCGGCGAATTTTGATTCGTACGCGATAGTTCGCCCAGAGCGAGACGCTGTCGAGAAGCTACTCGACCGTTCGCGGAATGTTGGTAGTGGATTTTTGTAAACATCTCGTATGATTTGTTTGTGTAAGATTGTAATGATTTTAATACGTCATGTTGCTTTTATCTTTGCAAGTGTTTTGGGCCGTAGGAGTTCTTAAACGAGGACACTGCCGGAATAAGAGTTTTAAGTAAAATTAGGAATAAGTTAAGAGTTATGAGACTTCGAGAAATTGGCAATGGATTTTCTAATTAATGATTTCTCACTGTAACCGTTGCAAAACATAATATTATTTTTTTCTGCAAATACGGTATGATCCCAGTGGCGGTACTTCCATAGAAGCCCAAAAGTGTTACAAGTTAATTATGTATATAATGTCTAGTTTATAATTGTTTATTGTGGGGTCAGGATATTATCATTTGTGAATCAAATTACTTTTGTAAAATAAAAACTTAAAGCTTATAATTAGGAATTTTGTAAGGCAAACTGGGCTTTTGGGCTTCTATGGTAGTACCGCCACTGTATGATTCTAATATAAGATGAGAACCTTTACTATAATTTAGAGAAAACAAAAAAGCGTATTTACCGTTGCAAAAACATATTCATTAAAAGTTTGCTGTAAATACATACTTTTCCGATCTGGAAATATATTATAATATGTTTTCCAAATTACGTTATTAAATGTGACTACCTCTTATTAGCCTAACCCTGATATCGATGCATCCTGTTTTCCTTGAATATAACACGAAACATTTATCTTCGGAGTCTTCATAGTATTTCGCTACAACTGCATGTCACATCGGGTTTGTGTCAGTTCGTAGTTTCGTAAAAGGGGTGTGGCCACGCCCCCAACCCCCTCCCGCACAGGTCCCGTTCCACTGAGCCACTTTGTATGTAATTCAATTTTTTACTCCGTATAGGCGATGTCGAAGATCTGTCACAACACCACTATAGATTTATATACGCACAAACTGGGAAAGTTTTATTCCTTTTCTAAGAATTAGTAAGCTGGGGAGTGATAGGTTCGGACCATCGTGCTGCAGGACGTCCTACACTACGTTTGCCTAAGCGCGGTCTCCACTCCAACACTTGTCTGCTCCATCGGCCGTGGGACCGTCGGCAGACATGGCCGGCCCACTTCCACTTTAGCGCGCTAATCTTGCGAGCAATGTCAATGACTCTGGTTCTCTGGCGGATGACTTCATTACGAATTGTAATGTTAATGTTAATAATGTTTTCCTAGGAATAACTCTAGATAGTAAACTGCAGTGGGGTCCGCAAATAGAGCGATTATCTAGTAAACTGAGTGCCGCAGCTTTTGCGGTTCGTAAAATAAGAAAACTCACGGATGTTTCAACGGCTAGGTTAGTGTACTTTGCTTACTTTCACAGTATAATGTCTTATGGCATTCTATTGTGGGGATCGGCGGCTGATATTAACAGCATTTTCATACTACAGAAAAGAGCAGTCCGCGCCATCTATGATCTACGTAGCCGTGATTCCTTACGATCCATATTCAAGGACTGTAATATACTGACCGTGCCGTCTGAATACATTTATCAAAATATTATGTATGTACGTAAGAATGTATTTAGCTTTAGTAAAATTGGTGATATACATAATGTAAATACCAGGGGTAGACATAAACTTGTAATACCCTCATTAAGATTAGAAAAAACCAGTAAGTCCTTTGTAGGCAACTGCGTAAAATTTTACAATAAGCTCCCCAAATCTGTAACTGACCTATCAGATAATTCATTTAAGGTGCACATTAAACGTGTTCTGATGACAAGGGGATACTACAATATAAATCAGTATTTAGAGGATAAGGAAATTTGGCATTAGATCTCTCCCGCACATCGCCATCACCACATCTTGGAACCCAGTACCTTTCACATTCTTCTTTCTTAAACCAAATCATTTGAATAAATACATAAATAAATATAAATTAACCCAAAGCTCCAAGTGTAACTTAAACTATTATAAAAACATCAAATACAAATTGATATCTAATATAAAATGTGCACAAAATAAATAAAATAAAAATAAAATGACGACCGATCGAGTAAATAATTCGAGCAAATTTATAATAAGAAGGCAATTTTTATTTGGCAGGTCATAATATAATAATATATAATTATGTTATCCTTACTGGACCAAATACATGCCCACTGAGTTGGACTCGCTGGATCTACTCAGGTGTGGGTCGCGCCGCGTAAATTCCAGTAGTAAAGTGAGCCCGCTGAGTTTGTTTCGCCGGGTCTTCTCAGTCAGGGTCGCGTTTGGATCCGGTGGTACCATTAAAATAATACGTGACGTTTCGGAAATACACAAGGTCCATCTCGTTATTTACTTTAAAATAATAATAATAAGATTTTATGTATTTCCTGATGAAAACTAAAAATAAATTATAAAAAAAACCGTAAATATTTTTGTACAAATTATATAAAATGAACCATAGTTAAATTATAATGTAATTATAAAAGATTTTTCTTTTCTGTATTGACTTGTCATAAGTGCTATTTGATTGCCTACGTGACCAAATAAAGCAATTTCATTTCATTTCATTTCATTTCAATTCTATGAAGTTGTATACCTAAATGTAGTGAATTATTAAGCATTAGGCCAGCTTGGTGGACTAAGGCCTAAACTCTCTCAGTTGTAGAGGAGGCCTGTACCTAGAAGTGGGACGTATTATAAGGGCTGATGATGATGAATTAAGTTCTGAGTGAGAATAAAAATTTGCGAATCTAAGAGGTTATTAGGCTTGAGGAAGTCACCAACAAACACTGAGGCACATGCGTCCCATGCAGTCTAGCTATCTAGTATTGAAAATCAAAGGACAGAAGACTCTCGTTCGGAAATTCCTAGGGTCGATTTCGGAGTCGAGAAAAGATCTATTGGTTTCCCATTCATTGTAGCAGCATGGATTTTGAAAATATGCACACAAAACAATATTTTCTATCCTACCACACACTCGTCACTGCAATCCCTGTCCATTAGGATCGACAGTGGCACGCACAGAAATAAAATTCTATTTTCTCTTTGTCCCGCAACAAAATAAAATATAAAGAAGGAGTTCCATATAAATAGTTGTCCAATTCTCCCTACAGTAAAACGGGATACAATTCTTTGACTATATGATAACAAGTAACCCTCTCAGTTGTAGAGGATGCCCGTGCCCAGCAGTGGGACGTATATGGGCTGATGATGATTATAACAAGACATAAAATCATCATCAGCCCATATACGTCCCACTGCTGGGCACGAGCCTCCTCTACAACTGAGAGGGTCTAGGCCTTAGTCCACCACGCTGGCCTAGTGCGGGTTGGCGGACTACACACATAAGAAATTCCTAAGAACTTTTAGTGCAGGTTTTATCACGATGTTTTCCTTCACCGTTAAAGCAAGTGATAATTCATTGTGAATACACACATAACTTCCAAAAGTCAGAGGTGTGTGCCTGGGGTTTGAACCTGCGACCGCCGAAATTCTCGACCGCGCGCCTAAACCTCGAGGCCATCACTGCTCATCACTAAAATGTAAACTCTCAATTAAAAGACCTCAAATAAATACTATAGATGAAGTCAAATGTAATTAGCGCACAACGAATATTTATCACTTAATATTCCTAAAGTGCGAGTAAATGCCCAATTCCAACAACAGGCTCAGCAAAAACGCTTAATGCACGGAAATTATTCCTTAATTTCATCAGTATAGTAAACAACACTGCCTCATGGTCTCGCGGTATAAGTATGTGCCGTGCGATCTAGAGGTCCTGGGTTCGATTCCCGGGTCGGGCAAAGTGTTATTGGGTTTTTCCATTAGGAAATTCTCAGTAGCAGCACGGAGTCTGGAATTGTGCCCGAAAAACGGCAATAGGCTCGCCCCCTGTTACGTGGGACTGATACATACCTGGCGAAATGTGGGTGCAGAAATGCACCTCTGCCTACCCCTTCAGGGAATACAGGCGTGAGTTTATGTATGTATGTATGTAAACAACACCAGATGTTACGTGCATACTATTAAACGTAATGTTACGCTCATCCGACCTAGTTTGAACTCCCAAAGGATATGGTCTGTTGACTGTTCATATTTACAAAGGAGAATCCACCTACTTACACAGAAATAATACAGTCGTGATGGCCTCGAGGTTTAGGCACGCGGTCGAGAATCTCGACGGTCGCGGGTTCAAACCCCAGGCACACACCTCTGACTTTTCGAAGTTATGTGTGTATTCACAATGAATTATCACGTACTTTAACGGTGAAGGAAAACATCGTGATGAAACCTGCACACCTAAAAGTTCTTAGGAATTTCTTAGGTGTGTAGTCCGCCAACCCGCATTAGGCCAGCGTGGTGGACTAAGGCCTAAACCCTCTCAATGGTAGAGGAGGCCCGTGCCCAGCAGTGGGACGTATATGGGCTGATGATGATGATGATGACACAGAAATAATTTGCTCCGGAAATTCATTTCCTCGTGGTGTCGCGGGACAAGTATGTGCCGTGTTAACTACAGGTCCTGCGACGAGCTAAGTGTTATTGGGTTTTCTATTAGGAAATTCATTAGCATCACGGGGGATGGAATTGTACCCGAAAAACGACTATTCGAAAGCAATCACATATGTATTACGTGCGAATAAAACACAATACGCGAAATGTGGGTGCAGAAATGCACCTCTGCCATCCCTTCGAGGTATACAAACGTGGGTACATAAAGATGAGTATTGCCGTAGCCCGTAAAAGAATGCTACACCCATTTTAGTCAAGTTTTTGCCAAGCAATATTTTAAAAACAGAAATAGACTATGGTTTTAAATACGTATGGCTAAAAATAAATATAAACATTTTAATTCTTTTGGAACGAATTGCTGTTACAATGTTTCCTTCACCGTTAACGTAAGTTTTTAATGCATATTCCTTTCCGATTGTAAACATTCAATTTAATTAATATCTCAAAATGGTGTCCTTTTTTATCAATTCTACTTATAACGCTTATTATACCGAGAAAAAGCTCCGCAGTTAAGGGATGTTCTTATAGTGAATGCCACCAGCGATGATTTTTTCTTGGATTCGTGTGTGTTTCGAATTCCACTTGGTGAATAAAAACGCCTATTTCCAAATTGGGTGATCGTTGTGAATATATTGTGTTATAAGTTATGGTGTTGTTTTTTCCACTTTCCCTATTTATGGTCATACGTTATTTGTTCATTACTTTCGAAACATGTTTAATTAGTTAATTAGCATCAGTAATGAATTGCATACCTTCAGTTCCGATTATAGGCTACCTATTTATAGCCTCTTTTTGTTCCAAATACATAGCCACAAATAATTTTCCGAACATGTAGGTGCAAGCTGTCATATTAAAAATTCTTGATGAGTGTAAGTCTCATGGTGTTTTTATGAAATATCCATGTAGGAGAACATCCAAATGAGTAAATATTTTTGCACCTAATTTGACAGCCCCGTGGCGCAGTTGGCCTACCAACTTGCGAATCGAGAGGCCGCGGGTTAGATCCCCGCATCGAAACAAATGTTTGTGTAATTTAATAATATTTGTTTCGGGTCTTGGTGTTTGTGAGACCGGAAAGTCTCTCGTAGTTTCTGATACCCACGACACAAGACTTGTATCTTAATGTGGGGTCAGAACTATGTATGTTGGGTGTATTTATTATTATAATATTTATGAACTTAACCTTATCCTAACTTAAACTTAAATTTATAATTTAACCTAGTTAAATGTCAGTTTCTCCATTCAAGATGACTATGTTATTCTCATATTCAATACAATAATCTGGGATAGTATTAATGAGCTGCTCTAATTTGAGAAATTCATTTTTTGTATCAATATTGTAAACTATCTCTTGATTGGAAAAGAGCAACACTAGAGTTTCTTGCCCGTTCTTCTCTAGTGATGACTGCCTTCCGAACAGGGTGGTAAACCAAATTTTGAAATGACTGAATCTAAGTGATGTATTTGACATTTTACAGATTCAATAAATAATTTCATTTCATTTCATTTCATTTCATTTCATTAATATTATTTGAAGACTGAAATGGCGAAAGGTGAAGGTTCAATTCCTGCTACAACCAAATTTTTGTGATCTCAAATTATCTACTGAAATAAAAAGCATGTGATAAACTCAAGGATTAGGCATACGACCTGTTCAATACTTTAACATTACTCAGGGTTTTAAATCACAGACATTGCAGTTGGAGGTGTATTTTGTCTGAACTGAAAAACACACAAATTGCATACATACATACATAAACTCACGCCTGTATTCCCCGAAGGGGTAGGCAGAGGTGCATTTCTGCACCCACATTTCGCCAGGTATGTATCAGTCCCACGTAATAGGGGGCGAGCCTATTGCCGTTTTTCGGGCACATGTCTAGACTCCGTGCTGTTACTGAGAATTTCCTAATGGAAAAACCCAATAACACTTTGCCCGATCCGGGAATCGAACCGAGGACCTCTAGATCCCACGGCACATACTTGTACCGCGAGACCACGAGGCAGTCTACATGACATTTCTCTGCAAAGGGTTATATTATACATATTCTTATTAGAGATTAGGCTATTGTGGACCTCGCTTAATCAGAGCATAGCAGTGACGATAGATGGTTAATGATGGTGATAAACTATTTCCCGGGTTAGCGTGTTAGGAGGTATTATTTGTGTCTGTAAAAACAGCAACGAAATTATTAAGAAAAATAAAAAACCTTCTCGCCAAGCATACGAGGGATCAAACCGACACCCTGGCACAACACATTCAAAACTCCATCCACTAAGCCACGTCGTTGAGACGTCGCACAATATAATCATCACAATCACAATAATCTTGTTGTCTGTGATGTACGGCCGTATTTCAAGCATTTATAGCTAATTGCTTATTGGAATCCTCTGAGAATCACTTAAATGTGTTTTAGAATTATTGACTAAATTTGAATATTGCAGAATTAATTACAGAGACTTGCTTTTAGCTATGTAGTTCGATGAATAAGCGATGACGCCCTCTGGCGAGTGCTGAAAGCTTTCAGAAAACTCAGTGGACATTGGTGGCTCTTTTCATGGACCAAAAACAAAGTACCAATTTTTTTTTTAGTAAAGTATTCGTACCTGCCTAAGGCACCAGCCAGCCAAAGCTACCCACGCTTGTCACAATCTTGCATCAGCTATCAAGACAACCAGCTTGTGAAAATATTTTAATCGATTTTCCCCAGTCACGATTCTATATCGAATTTGTCTTCTTGACTCACTGCCATACTAATTAAAAGTTCCCTTTTCGCCCTATATGAACCATCAACAATCCCGGCCTACATCCAGTCCCTCAACTTGCGTTGCAGGTGTGTCGGAAGGTCAGTCATCAGGGCTGCCCCACGCATACAGATGGCCCCTGTACAAGGAGCGTCGCTTACTTTCCTCACATCCGCCGGACGCGCACCGTTGCGTGCGGCTTAGGCCTATTTCGGAATACCCTATGTATGTGCAATTATATTTTTCTTTATATCGCGAAGAGTGTAGCAGTCAGCCTGGCGCCGTAACTGTTCCACTCTATGCCTGCAGTCAGCTCTTTTTACCGATGCAGCTGTGAAATAGTTGATATACGTTCCATCCAACTTGATATGGATCTTTTAAACAAAACATGAGGAAACATGCAACAAATATGGTTGTAGTGATCGACAAAAAATGGGTATCTTACTTCACGACTTATTATTCTATTTTGAAAGCACATTACAAGGTGTTAACACTTTTACCAGCATAAAGAAGCAGCGAAAATTATACATAGCGAAGTCTTTTTATGCTCACTCATAAATATATTTCCGAAGGGCTAGGAAGATTTCTACTCTCAAAATTAAACAATCGTTAATTAAGTCTAAACATAATAGAAGGTTAGTCTATTCCCGTTTTTGAGTTTCCATGCTCCGTTCTGCTACTAAGAATTTTGTAATGGAAAAACACTGCCTCTCCCGTGACTTCAAACGCAAGGCACAAACAGAAACAACGAGGCTATCAAATAAATATTTTCTATTTAAAAAACTAAATTTATTTTACCAAGAAAATTGTTCGCCCAGGACATGAACAGACGGTAATCACTAGGTGCCAGGTCCTTGGTGTCAGGATCCTCCCAACGGACCAACAAACTGGCGCATATATGACCTAAATCGGATCATTCTATCTATGGTAATTAATGCCTTCATTTACTTGCAAAAATAATGGACTTATTTTTACTACGCCTATTACAAATAATACACGTCACGGCTACTGATTACGTCACTTGCATGACTGCCACCCTAATACACCGCCGGACCAATGAAGTTATTCCAAACTAACGAGGCACACTAATTACTCGTTATTAATTCAATTTGCTCCGGCCCTCTATGAAAGCTAGTCAATATTTAAAAGGGAATTATGTATGAAGTCTTGCCCTAAAGGTATATTGGAATAAATTAGGTTCTGCCACGCCCATGGCAAAAAGAAAACTATTTAAAAATGCTAATTTCGAATAGGTCTCATGTAAAAGTTCTGTATAATAACTAATAAACAGGCTGATGGAATGAAAACTATTTCGAGTTTTTCTTTATTAGTTTCAATAACTGAATTTCAATTAGTTTATAGATACGTCGCAGGTATTAGTAACTTTAACTTTACATATCAATTTATAATTAAAATAATTCATGTATGTAGATTATGTAGATATATATTATTATGTAGATTATGACTGCCTCGTGGTATATTTTTTTCTCCTTACATAGAGTATATCGAGTGCTCTGGCACTATGCTCTTGACACACCTCTTTTGCTTCTATACATATCTTCATATACACATGTTTATAGTGTCTGACCTTTACTAAACTCTCTCTACTATGGCTTTTCTAATGAAAGACAACCAAACATCCTACTAACGAAATACTCGTATATTCTGCTACACTATACAAAGTGTAGAGTTAAGTGCGAGATCCCGGCATTAAGGCACACGTTTGTACGATATTCAAATTTTGGTGTTTCAGGTCTGGGTATTTGTAAGACCGCAGTTGGTACACGACAAAAGTGGTATCATAATTTGGGGTTACAAATATTTGACCGTTGTGTGTATTTATTATTTATACCTAAAGGCGAAACAACAGCAAGCCGAATCGGGACGTGTATGAAGTGTATTCCATATGAAAACGCACGTGTCCATCCGCAAGATGGCATTGTTATGCAATTGACGCGAAAGTAACTGTCGGGGGACTTCCTGGCGCGCCGGAAACAAATGTGTTATGAACGATTCCAAGTTCAGCACACGTACTCGGTCAACGGTGCTTTGAATTATGATTGACGGTTGTAGACACCAGCTCTCGTGGCTTCTAGGAAAACGGTGACAGTTCGCGGGAACCGTGCGGCTTGGGACAGCAAGTCTAGCTTGTAACCTCAGCAGTAGTTGCATGAACGCGACGTGGAAGTAGGAAAAAGAAGATGAAGAGAATACGTGAATGGCTTATGGAAGTGTAATGTTGTGGCTATCGCTTCATGACATCCTGAGTCCTACTTATCCCAGCACCTGAAATTGCCAGCCTTTTTTTCTTTTATACTGGCAAGATAAAGATATCGCTGTACCTGATATAAGCACAATACTATCCAAAAAGACAGTGGCGTGAGACTCTTATTTCTCGTCACTCGATACACTGAATCGGCCTCGATCGGGGTGGCATTAGCGTCGTACATAAAATCGCCAACCCTGCTGGGTTCGTTCAGTGAGGAAGAATGTTGCCAAGTAAGCTAGTTATACGACTTGCATCTGCCGAAACCTTACATAAAACGAATATACACCCCCGTAATGTTTCTCCATTCTAGACGACTTTATGTTATTCTCATATTCAATATAATAGTTTGTGATTGGATTAATCAGCTGTTCAGATTTGGAAAATGATATCTTTTTATCAATATTTTAAGCTATTTCTTGGTTGAAAAAAGCAACACTAGAGTTTCTGCCCGTTTTTCTCTAGTGGTGCCTTCCGAACAGGGCGGTAAACGAAATTTAGAAATGACTGAATTTAATTGTTGTACTTGATATTTTACAGATTCAATAAAAAAAACATTTTATTCCATCCCATGACCTGGGCAACCTGGCGCGCTCCAGGGCCGACATAAGAACATGTACTTACTATGACGGCGCGATTGTGACGCCTAAGAAGAAATTAAACGAAATGAAATAATATTTATTGAATCCATAAAATGTCAAATACATCACTTAGATTCAGTCATTTCAAAATTTACCACCCTGTTCGGAAGGTAGTTATCACCAGAGAAGAACGGGAAATAAATAAATAAATAAATACACCCAACAGTCACATACATAGTTCTGACCCCACACTAGGATACAAGTCCTGTGTCGTGGGTATCAGAAACTACGAGAGACTTTTCGGTCTCACAAACACCCAGACCCGAAATAAATATTTGTGGATCACACAAACATTTGTCTCGGTGCGGGGATCGAACCCGCAGCCTCTCGTTTCGCAAGCTGGTGTCTAGCCAACTGCGCCACGGGGCTGTCAAAACTCTAGTGTTGCTCTTTTCCAATCAAGAGATAGTTTACAATATTGATACAAAGACTAAATTTCCCGAATTAGAGCAGTTCATGTATAAAATCTCGGAATTTTGTATTGAATATGAGAATAACATAGTCATCTTAAATGGCGAAAATATGGTATGGGTAACAGCGGGAACTTATCTTCCGATGCTTCAGCTCCGATATTCATGCTCCGTCACCAATGACAAAGAGAAGTTAGAATCGGTGTGTCGGCGTAGGTTTCGTGAAAGAAATCCAGCTTGGGATGCCATTCCCAACAAGAATTTCGATTAATCATCGTTGACGTGCTAAAACGTACTCGGAACTTCATCGTTTTTTCGGCCCGAGCGACAAACGATCACGTTCTAACCAGTAACGGTACTTCCATAGAAGCCTAAAAGCCCAGGTTGCCTTACAAAATACCGAATAATAATCTTTAAGCTTTAAATCTTTATTTAGCAAAAGCAATTTGACATATAAATGAGAACACCCCAAGTCTACAATAAAAAATTACAAACTAGACATTACACAATTAACGTATAACACTTTTGGGCTTCTATGGAAGTACCTCCCCTGGTTCTAACGTAATATCAACGTTACGAGACACCGACTGAAAAAGGCCCAAGACCTTTCCTCAGGACCATTTAGGTCAAGCAAGACCCTATTACCACTAAGTACACGAGTATTTGCTTCAGTTCAAATTCATCATCAGCCCATATACGTCCCACTGCTGGGCACGGGCCTCCTCTACAACTGAGAGGGTTTAGGCCTTAGTCCACCATGCTGGCCTAGTGCGGGTTGGCGGACTACACACCTAAGAAATTCCTAAGAACTTTTAGGTGTGCAGGTTTTATCACGATGTTTTCCTTCACCGTTAAAGCAAGTGATGATTCATTGTGAATACACACATAACTTCGAAAAGTCAGAGGTGTGTGCCTGGGGTTTGAACCTGCGACCGCCGAAATTCTCGACCGCGCCTAAACCTCGAGGCCATCACTGCTTAAATTACCCACACACTGTTCAAATTACTATTTTTAATTTGAGCTTCGTCTGTTTAAAATGTCCATATTTTATAAAAATCTTTATTCATGGAAATTGTCTGGAGCGCAGTCCCAATCCAGTACTGATTGCATAGTATATTCCGGAGACATTTCCCTCATTATAAGTCGCCTAAGAAGATTACCGTCCCGACGGCCGACGGGTCATTTTTATTTTAATAAAAGAAAATAACTATTCAAGTCATCAGCTTATATAACAGGAATGATTATGTAAGTATTTTAATATGATTTATAGTTACTGGCGGTAGAACAATTATTTCCGATCTAGTTGACAACTGCACGTTGGGTGTTAAACCACCTTTTTTTTTATGGGAAAGGAGGCAAACGAGCTAGTGAGCCACCTGATGTTTTTACCTTTATTCACTAACACAAATTTGAGACAGAACGAGAACCTCCCGTGTGTGTATCAGTGGCGGTACTTCTCCAGAAGCCCAAAAGCCCAGTTTGTTTCACAAAACTCTGAATCTTTAGGCTTTTAATCTTTATTTAACAAAAGCAATTTGTCATACAAATGATAATATCCTGACCCCACAATAAATAATTATAAAATAGACATTACAAAATTAACGTGTAAAGCTTTTGGGCTTCTACGTGAAGTACCACCACTGATATGTATCTAGTTTTTCGATGACAGTCGTTACTGTGCCCCGACTGGTATGACCTTATCTTTAATATTTCTGACTTAAATATAAAATTCAACCATATCAGCTACATTGCCTATTCTTTCTTAGAACATACAAAAACAACCAAAGTATCGCCGAAGCCGCGTTACTGTACGCGTGATTTTACGATCACAATACAAACAAGCTTCCAAATCGAATATCGCCTGCGTCAGCGCAGTAAACAGCGCACGTCACAGCGCCACAGACCCAATGGAAACAAACAGACACCATTTAAACACTATTATGTAACTCACAACACTGAACTGGCAGTTTCAACGGCGTGCGAGCCAAAAAAGAAAATTCCCACATGTCTATATGGGGCATCTTTAGCGGCCGACTATATGTGCCCTGCCTTACACAGATGGGCGACCCGGCTAAATATGTAAGTGTGGCGCGGCACTGTGCCTTGATTATGGATCGGATCCAAAAATATGGCGATCTCGTCGCGTGTATGGCGCGTGGTCTCACTTTCCACGTCTGGTCGAGGGGTTTTCTCGCTTTGTTTACGGATGAATGAAGTGACTCATTTGCTAGTACCAAGCCGGGTGACTTACATGTCTGAGATGCAAAATATGGATGCGTATAGTGTGTTTTATGTTAGCAGTCACTTAAACATAGAGCAGCTGTACTAAGTTCTAAATCGTTTTTGGACATGATAATTGTGTTATATGTCGTGTAAAAACAGTGTCAACACATGTTTTTGGAAGATTATATGAAAATTACATGCTGGAAGAATTATTATTTTTATGATAGGATATTTTTGTCCGCTCGGATAGTGAGAACGTACATAAAGTGACACTACATACTGTGTTATGTACCGCGTTCCGAAATGTCAGTTTGCGCCCGGTTTCAGAAATATTTCTTACAAAAGATGATCGTTCCTGGTTAACAGCGCATTTGTGTTGATCTTGTCCTATCATTAGGTTTTAGAGGCGGCAAGGCCAATAATATTAAATAAGTATCATAGATTGGTCACTCTGGTCGTGTTTTGAGGGCCGATGTCCAGCGATAGACGTTATATGGTTCTTAATTCCCAAGTTACATCCATGCTTTCAAGAGTCTAGAAACTCTAATTGTTCTTAGTAAGACCTTATTGTCAGTGATACTTTACACAGTACAGTTAACAAAATATTTGTAATTCGAATAACGTAAAAGCCATTGGAAGACATTGTAACAAAATCTTTTAAATGTGTTTTTTTTTAAGTAAAAGAAGAAGCGATGCTATGTATTTTTATATTTAAATACTCTAACGCTCACCAAGAAACACTGTGTTCATCATGGATCAAAGTAATTAAACTATACAAAACAACCAAGAAATATTAATTAATATTCTCGCAAAGCAATTTATGCAGTTCTAAGTTTAATTTAAAAAAAAAACCTCTTGAATATTAATTAAAGCGGCGTCAAGACCGCCATTTCCGTCGCTCATTACAGAGACAATATTAATATAGGAAAGTCGCAGTTCCATAACGGTTTAGCAAGACGGCATAATTTCAGTAACGAAGTATGAGTCAAAAGTACCTACTTGAAATTATGAGAGCAAGAGTCATACAGATTATCACTACCCAAACCAATATACTAGTATGTGGAACAAATAAATTTGTGAGGCGATTATTTATTTTTTTCGTCTCGCGGCACAAGTATGTGTATATATGTATGTATGTATATTTTATATAGTCTTTTAACCATTTAACTATTTATGCACCTACCTTTTTTATCTCTGCATCACCCAGAGGTTGACTGTTAGAGAATGCCTTTGGCATTAAGTCCGCCTCTATACTTAATGTATAAAAAGTGTAAATAAATAAAATAAGTATGTGCCGTCCGATGTGGATGTTCCGAGTTCGATTACCGGGTGCAGAAATGCACCTCTGCCTTCCCGGATAATTTGATGTATTTGTTAATACTATAATAGTCATCATCAGTCATGTCCCATAAAAGTATTGCACATTTTAGTAAGATAGTCGTGATAGCCTCGATGTTTAGGCGCGCGGTCGAGAATCTCGACGGTCGCGGGTTCAAACACCACGCACACACCTCTGACTTTTCGAAGTAATGTGTGTATTCACAAAGAATTGTCACGTACTTTAACGGTGAAGGAAAACATCTTGAGGAAACGTGCTCACCTAAAAGTTCTTAGGAATTTCTTAGGTGTGTAGTCCGCCAACCCGCACTAGGCCAGCGTGTTGGAGTAATGCCTAAGCCCGCCCAGATGTATAAGAGGCCCGTGCCCAGCGGGATGATAATTGTTAATAATGTTTTTCCACAAGAAATAAACTTAAACTATGCATCTTAAACTTTAGTAATAACTGTAACATAAAAAAATCTTATCCACAGTCAAAAAGTAGTGAACAGCGACCAATAAAAAAACCTAACAACTGTTAAACTCGCATTGGAAAACCACGTATTAGCAAAAAGTAAATTAAGTCTCACGTACACATTGATTTACACGAAATATCCTTGTCCATGTGACATAACCGTCGTTTAACACCGGTCGGTAACTAACTTAACATGTGCAATTGACATCGCCATATAAGCCATAGTGTTTGGTTACAAAATTTTGACCATCCTATTATGGGCCGCCCCTTTTTGAGGCGACACTCTAATTATTGTGAAACTAATTTGTGCCTGTTATGGTGTTTGTTTGTTTTACGTAGTCTTCAAGTCATCTGTGACGTTGCGTTTAATAGTATATGTAAACTTGCTTAGGTTATTTATAGATTGCTCTGTAAACGAAGGCGAGAGTACTTTGTATTGTTTTTCTATATCGTCGAAATAATTTAAAAATTACACAGCCTAATTTTTTTTTTTTTTTCTGGCTGCCTCGTGGTCTCGCGGCACAAGTGTGTGCTGTACGATCTAGAGGTCTTGGGTTCGATGTCTGGGTCGAGCAAAGTGTTATTGGGTTTTTCCATTAGGAAATTCTCAGTAGCAGCACGGAGTCTGAAATTGTGCCGAAAAATAGGCAATAGGCTCGCTCCCTATTACGTGGGACGAAAAACCAATTGGAGAAATGTGGGTGCAGAAATGTACCTCTGCCTACCTCTCCGGGAAATATAGGCTTGAGGTTATGTATGTATGTATGTGAAATCTTTATTAAACTTTGTTTTTTTTATAAAAATGATTTTTTCAACTGAAAATAAGTGCGGTATAGGTGCATTATTCTGGCATTAAATGTAACACAGCTGGTAGTGAAAGCAATATTCTCGAACTATGACTAATTTCTTAATCATTATGCCTCATAGTCCAATATTGCTCTCCTTCATTAGTGTTGACATATCTTGAAGAAATATGCATGCTTCAATTTCCTAAGAATTAAATTGTGTAGTTCACCGACGCCCACTATACCAGCTTGGTGGACTAAGGCATAACCCCATTCAATTATACACGAGGACTGTGCCCAGCTTTGGAACTCTACACTTTTAGGGATACTGGATTTGTATGTGTATGGTTTAGTCCTGAAGTAAAAATATGTGCTTAAACCAAATTTCCCACCTGCAAATTCGGACACCTACGAGTCTACAACAGCTGTATTTGATAGGTATCACTTAAACTCTGTTTGGCTGGTTGGTTCGAACCGTGATAAAAGCATGTTAACTGAAGTTCCCTCCGTACCACACGAAACACTAAGCCGCCTCGCTGCGCTGTTGTCACGTTGTGAATTATTTGCGTTTCCCGGCAACCTGTAATATCTGAAATTTGTTCATAAGTTGTAATGGAAATTCAGACTGACAATTTACGGGACTTAAGTTCTATTCTCGGTCTTGGAAAAGTTTTTTACGTTATTCGAGTAATTACCAGATTTCAGGCTCAAAAAAGGTAGCATTGCCAACGAAGTTATCAGATAACAATATATTAGCGATATGGAAACAGCGCAAAGAAAATCATCAGCGTCTTTCGCCAACAGTGTTGCAGTTCTTATAGCACACTTCCCGACACTGAGCTGATACTGAAAAAAGTCATTATACTTTTCCCAACCCGAGGATCGAACCCGGTACTTTTTGTTCGCACGCTGCAAACTCATGCACCAGGACCAATAATTACAAAAAATAAACAGTGATGACTTATGTGATGACCAATAAAATCATAACAATGATCTCATGGAGAAATCATACAAAAAAATTAACCGTTAGTTTCCGATCTGATTTCCCTAAAAAAGCAGTTTCCACCGACACAACAGATGAGAGAACAATCCCACACATATAAGGACAACACAAATGTTATTCGATACAGAAAATTTCGGAATTAACGGGCTTTGTGAGAGCTTTAGCTGAGGGAAAACGTACTATTGTCGACACAATGAGTTTTTCGTAATTTTCTTACACATATTTTCTCACGTTAAAATTTATAGTGACTGTCTCTCTCTCACACGAAGAGTAAGAGGGATAGGCAGACGTGTATTTCTGCATCCGCATTTTATCGTGTTTTAAGTCCTCATTTCACATCAAGAAAGGTTTGTAGCTGATGAATTTATTTATCGATAAACCCACTTTGCCTGAACCGAGAATGGAACTCGGGACGTCTTGATCGCACGACTCACACTTAAGCCGCTGCACCAATTGGGAAATCTACTCAACAATATCAATGTATCAATATAATAAAGTTTCGGGACAAATATGAAGCGTAATATCTACCTAACCAAACACATTAAAACTATTAGTATGTTTGATGGTATTTCCTCTATTCTTCTATTACACCGCGAAGTTAGGTTTTAAGTCTACCTTGTATACCTAATGCGGGCTGACAGACTCCATAATGTACCTTTAAAAATCTTAAGGAAAATTCCCTTGCACTTCAACATATTTTTCACAATTAACAGATGAAACGTAAAATGATTAAGCTGGACTCAAACTTATTATATTCATGTTATTATTTAGTAAGGAGCAATCAGGTGGCTTCTGCAACGAGAGGCGGGTTCAATCCCAGCACCGAGACAAATGTTTGTGTGATCCACTAATAATTTAGGTTTTCATTTGTGGAATTCACGACACGATTTTAATCTTATTGTTAGTGTGGAGTGAAAACCATGCATGTGGCTGTGTATTGTATTTACTATTTACTAGCGGTTAGGCCCCGCTTAACCTGGGTGAATATTATGAAAAAAGGAGCTAAGTGCTTTCCCAAGGATCCCTTTATGTCAATGTCTAAATTAATCGGTTCAGCGGTTTGAGCATGAAAGCGTAACAGACAGACAAAGTAGAAATTACTTTCGATTTTATAATGTCTAGTCCTAGTTCGGCACAGCCCTAGAGCTTTTGAATTCCATGCTTTAAAATTCTTTGCTCTTTATAACATTAGTATAAATTTATAACGCCTGTCCTAACTTTCTGAGCAATATGTTTCGTGAAAATTTATAAAAAAGTACCCTATGTCTTTTCTACGCATCCTATCTATCTGTATACCTACTAAAATTTATTCAAATAGATTCAGCCGTTATGTCTTGAAAGCGTAACCGACAAACAGCCAGACAGAGTTTTTCGCATTTATGGTATAATTGATATGGACCATAAAAGTATAGATTGACAATATTTTATTCATCATCAGCCCAAATACGTCCCACTGCTGGGCACGGGCCTCCTCTACAACTGAGAGGGTTTAGGCCTTAGTCCACCACGCTGGCCTAGTGCGGGTTGGCGGACTACACACCTAAGAAATTCCTAAGAACTTTTAGGTGTGCAGGTGTTATCACGATGTTTTCCTTCACCGTTAAAGCAAGTGATAATTCATTGTGAATACACACATAACTTCGAAAAGTCAGAGGTGTGTGCCCGGGGTTTGAACCTGCGACCGCCGAAATTCTCAACCGCGCAACTAAACCTCGAGGCCATCACTGCTGTCAATATTTTATTAAGGACCAGAAAATATTTTATTTCTTTGTTGGTCAGCAAGCTAAGAAATACGGTGTTCAAACCATCGCGTCGTTAGCCGGTCGTTTACCCGCGGTGCCCACAATAGCGCAGCACACCCTAACCTTTTCCTTTTTGGAAAACGCGTGGTCCGATATTTACGGATCGCATTTGAACTTGTTCTGGGGCCGAAATCAACGGATCTAGTTAGAATTGCTTTTGCACACGGCCGCGGTTTTTAGAAATGCTCCGTTGCAGCCTTTGTTTACGTGTGCGTCGAAAATTTCATTTACATTCGTGCTTTGTTTGAACTTTGCTTACAGTTGAACGAATGCTTTGCTAGTTTAATTAAAATCCGAATGTTAGGTTCGTTTTTTTTTTTCTAAATGCTATTGTGGCGTGTCGAGTAACCGACGCCGTAGCAGGAGGTTCAAATCGCGAGCCACTTTTTTTTCATGTTATGTGTAATTCCTTATGTCAACTCGTATTGAGAGAAAATTATGTCAAAAATGTTGGATACAGTATTTGTACCAAAAAAAATATATTAGGCATATAATAAATAAATAATAATAAATACACCCAAAAGTCACATACCTACATAGTTCTGACCCCACATTAAGATAAAAGTCTTGTGTCGTGGGTATCAGAAACTACGAGAGACTTTACGGTCTCAAAAAACCCAGACCCGAAACAAATACTTGTGGATCACATAAACATTTGTCACGGCGCGGTGATCGAACCCGCGGCCTCTCGTTACGCAAGCTGGTATCCAGGGCTGGGCAAAATACATGCTTTGCTTTAATTGAAATACAAATTACAAAATACTGTATCGCAAGTAATTAAAATACGAAATACAAAATACATTTAAGTAAGGTATTTGAAATACAAAATACAGTATTTTAGCTATTTTTAATTGAAATACAAATTACAAAATAATGCATATTTATTTGTTTTGGAATAGTTTTTTTTTTGAAGGCGGTTTTTGTTTTGTTATTGCAGGACCTGATGAGCACAAACTTAATACTAAATGAAGGCTAAATGTATTTTAATAAATGTATTTTGAAGCCTCGAGTATTTGAAATACTAATTACAAAATACTTCGGCTTCACGTATTTGAAATACAAATTACAAATTACATTTTAAGAAAGTAATTAAAATACAAATACAAAATACGTATTTGTATTTCAATTACGTATTTCAATTACAAGTAATTCAAATACTGCCCAACCCTGCTGGTATCTAGCCAATTGCGCCACGGGGCTGTCATGAAGATCAACTATTTCTTGAACGCTAGAGGGTTAAACTTAAGCATTTAATATATAACTTTGAATAAGTTACTAGTTCAACAATAGGGTGACCTAAATTATTAACTGTTGAACTACATAGCTACCTTTTCCAATCCAATTCTAAAAGCGTTACAAAGCACAAAATTCTTTGGTTAGTCACCTAATTTCATATGACCTGTAAGTCATGAACGGGGAGCTCTTACCGCAGTTCAATTTACACTGGTCACCTACATACACAGTTCACAGAACTTTCAGGCGATCGACCCGCCAATGACCTAAGTGAAAACCATTCGAGCCTAGTGTATTCATGTTATTATTCGAGTCCTAGATATTTTGTTAAACTTTGTACAATACTAAGTTTAATGACTTGAACGTTTACCTCTAAATGACACGCACAGACGTTTCGCCAGTTCTTTTTTTATGACCCACGGGGCATGTTACGCCTATTCCCAATGATATTTGCCCAAACCGGCAGTCGAACCCGGGAAATATCGATCACATGCCCCACGCTTTTAATCTTTTAAAAGGAAAACGTAGATGACACTTAAATCTATTTTAATACATTTAGTTTTGGAATTTGTTAAGATTAGCGAATAAAATTGCATCTTATAAGACATTCCATCCGGGTGTTGACTAATGCACACAGAGTAGAGGATCAATCATGTCATCATCATCACCATCATCAGCCCATATACGTCCCACTGCTGGGCACGGGTTTCCTTTACATCTGAGAGGGTTAAGGTCTTAGTCCACCACGCTGCCTAGTGCGGGTTGGTGGACTACACACCTAAGAAATTTCTAGGAACTTTTAGATGTGCAGGTTTCCTCACGATGTTTTCCTTCACCGTATGCAAAGTAAAGCAAGTCATAATTCATTGTGAATACACACATAACTTAGAAAAGTCAATCAATCATTTACATCTAGATTAAAGAGGGCGGCATGATAGTTACGACTTTTAAGTAATAGTGCATTTGTTTCTCGAATTATGCTATTTTGATCAGACTGCACCTATCACACGTCGACGTAAACTTTAGTTAAGATTGCGCTTTAGACCCTCTTGTGTATCATCATCATCAGTATGGACTGATAGACGTATATGGATACGTCCCACTGCTGGGCATGGGCTTCCTCTACAACTGTGAGGGTTTAAGGCCTTAGTTCGCCACCGCCGAAATTCTCGACCGCGTGTTTAAACCTCGAGGCCATCACGACTTGTGTATAAATATTGTTAAAAAAACATATTGAACTGTTTTAGCGCCTATAATGAAGAATACACAGGCTTAAGATATTTAACACGTAAAGTAGAGTACATGCATACCATATATGTATTCCCGAGGGTTAGACAGAGGTTCCTCACTCGGCTCTCATGTTTCGCCAGTTTTGTCTTTATAATCCTTCATCCAAAGAGGCGAAGTGATTTTGGTTTTTGTCGGGAATTTGGTTACAAAAATCCCAATAATACTTTTCCTGATCCGGGATTCGATTCCGAGGCTACTTTTTGTCTGATTTAGATTACTACGCTACTTCAGATGTTTAGATTCAACAATTGCTTGTATTTCGTTATTAAAAAGTATACATCTTAATTTATACAAGATAAACTTCTACCGTAAGTCGTGATGGCCTTGAGGTTTAGGTACGCGGTCGAGAATATCGACGGTCGTGGGTTCAAACCCCAGGCACATACCTCTGACTTTTCGAAGTTATGTGTGTATTCACAATGAATTATCACGTACTTTAACGGTGAAGGAAAACATCGTGATGAAACCTGCACACCTAAAAAGTTCTTAGGAATTTCTTAGGTATGTAGTCCGCCAACCCGCACTAGGCCAGCGTGGTGGACTAAGGCCTAAACCCTCTCAATGGTAGAGGAGGCCCGTGCCCAGCAGTGGGACGTATATGGGCTGAAGATGATGAAACTTCTACCATTTTCGAAACTGCTAACGACATCTGTTATTGCGGTACAAAAACTTTTACAGCAAATCAATAAGACGTTACTAACTAAAGAAATGCACAAGTTAGCCGTTAGATGTCTCTGATTTAATATAAATTATTAGAATGAAGTTACAGTATTTTGATTCGTAAATTGTACTTATGAGGAGTTTGGGCATAACATATCTCTATTTGAGTGATATCTTAATATAGATACTATAATGATACACCCAGGTCAGTAGAGAGGCAAAAATGCCGAATGAGGAAAGAAGGAAGAACCCAGACACAACAAAATTATCATATGTATAAAATACAAGTGACATCATAAATAAACAACCACTGACAAAATAACGTAAAGAAGATATAACTGCACATAAATTCAAGAAACATGAAGTTTCTTAAAGTATCTATAAATTCTTATATGTAACAACGACTGAATTTGAGTTATTGTCAGTGGATTAAGCTACTTTTGAAATCTTTGGGTGCAGTGCGATCCAAATAGAGTACCAACAGGCTACAAATGATGATTTAAAGTAATATTAGCAATGGAAGACCTATAGCCGATAATAGATAAGTACTCCTTTCATGTAGGTAATAATGACATCCACGTCAAATTAACTGTTAATCTGCTATTTTAACTATAAGTGGATAATACAGGACTTATTACCGTTTTCCAAGACATAAAATTTACTGTCGTGGCAATAAAGTTTTCAATCAGAAGAAAAGCGACAGTTGACCTTAGCCACAATTTCACTATTCATAAGGAATCGTGTTATATGACATATTTCTACACAAAGTAACTGTAAATACTTTTAACACTACTACTTTAAAGATTTGAGACGCTTACGACTCATTTTGACCCCCAATCCCCTTAACCTTACTTATATATATATATATATATACTCAGCCTATCGCCGTCCACTGCTGAACGTAGGCCTCCCCAAGAAAGCGCCAACCATCCCGGTCTTGAGCAGCCCTCATCCATCCGTTACCCGCCACCTTTCACAAGTCGTCGGACCATCGTGCTGCAGGTCGTCCTACACTACGTTTGCCTAAGCGCGGTCTCCACTCCAACACTTGTCTGCTCCATCGGCCGTCGGACCGTCGGCAGATATTATTATAACCTTGGATATTATTTAATAAATTACCTTCAACAGCGTTTCACTTCCACAGAACTGCTAGGATATTAGACTTTAGATAAATACTTTACCATCACACTTGCCCTACTCATTGAACAGCGCGTAATTATTAAAATCGATTGGAAATTATCGACATGCATATCACAAACAATCTAACGTGGTCCCTAATGTTGAACGAGCGCGTGTGATTTGGGAAACGACACACAGGTCTTGTTAGACTGGTCGACAGGATAATTTGAGGGCGCAGGGGGAGCAGGGGGTTTGTCTATGCATTATGTAGCGGCAATCAATGGTAGGTGTTGGTGATTGTTAGTCGTGTGACGAATCGTTTCAATCGTGGAGTCGACTTTCGTCTAAAAATATTTGGAATACTAATATTGTAAACGACAATTTAAACTTTTAAGCTTTATGTCGCCAAAAATAATTACTTTGCATTTATTGTTGAATAAAATAATGTTTTCATTTTTAATGCCTTATATAACGCCTACTCAAAAGTTTATGGCAATATGTTTTGAATGTAAAATTGCTAAACAAAAATTGCTAGGAGTTTATTAAAGGCAACAGTGTTTTTGTGTTAATTTGTAGACGATAATTTATAAATAAATTTTAATAATTGTATCATCACTACAAGATAACTAAAACAACAACTTCAAAAATGGAATTGAAGCAAAAAATATTTTCCTGATTTGTAAAACATTAAAAATTCGTGCTTAATATGATATGTGCTAAGTATCACCCCTTTCTTTACACGTCTTCATTTTAGATAAGATGTCTACTGCCAAAACAATTATTATGATCAGATACGGCAACGTACTCACTTTGGCGTGCTTCTCTAGTCTTTGACTAGTCAAAAATAACCCAAGGAGAATGCCTAAAAGCAGTATCGCATTTTTTTTTAGTTGTGCCACAAGCTAGCAACATCAACAATTCTTGTTTTTAATTGTAATGGTTTTATATCGCATTAGTTGATCTTACATTTGCCGGATAAAATAGATTAAGATTATAAGTCTTTCTATTTATTTACCTAGTTCCTACATTTTCTGTTGTCAGTTCATAAAGTAATGTTGCCATGACAAAAAATATGTTCACGGGATATCAGATTATCGATAAATAGGATATCAAATCGATTTTAATTTATTTGATCATTTACTATTAAAAAAGAAATATCAGTATTGCTGTAGGCTATCACCAGCTCATGCCAGTGTGTTCGCTAGTGTGAAATGTTAATAATAAGACTTATTTAAATAAAAGTAACCTATTCTTTAGCAATGGTTGGTGATGGTTGCCATAGTATTTCGTTTCTACCCTCAAACGCAAACATTTTTAGAAAAAGTTACTTCACAGATTTTTGCCTTTTCGCACATTGCGTTTCATCAACGTGCTTATTTGCAACAATCACATCAATTGATAGCTCTCTAGATATTATTAATAACAGATTTAACAAGTTCGGTACTATTCTGATAGCTGCATATTACTAAGGAACCATGCATTGAACACCCTGACAATATAATGACAATACAAAAAAATTTTTTTTCAACATGATCACCATGGGAAATATCGATTATAAAGTAATCAATAATAAATCGACTTATGCACTTGGCAACACTGAAATTGGTTGGCGGGCGGGATAATGTGAAATGTCATAGTCATGTCAATACCATATGTTACTCAATATGCAAACAATAACTGCAGTTGCGTTTGTTTTTCGCATAAACATATAATAATAATAATAATAAATTTATTTATTACCAAAAAATTTGCTTATTATAACATATAACACATCGATTTATACAAAATATTTACATATCTAAGCAAGTACAAAAGAAAAAGTATACATTGACCTCTGCACTAAGCGTGGCTTGTATCGCAGGGGTCTACATATTTACCGATCCTGATACACAATTTTGAACAGGGCACACGGTTCTTAATTAAAGGTATTTATTAGAAAAATAAACTAAACATTAACAATGTCTAAACTAAACTAAACTAAACTAAACAATATTACTGTTTTTATTTTTTTTTACAAATCTTTAAGCATCTGGGTATAGAATGTGAGTGTGCAAGTAGAAATTAAATGTAAAAGAGTTTGTGTGTGTGTGTGTATGTGTGTGTGTGTATGCCTGATATGAAAAACATATAGGGTGAAAACAAGGTTAAATCGTCAACATGATATTTTCTGTCTCAGTATAATTTAACTTCAGTAACCAATTCTCAATCTGCTGTTTAGCTTCTTTAATGGATTTTGTATAAATTTGGGGGCATTTTCGACATATAGTGTTATAGACAGTCGGAAGAAGAAAGAATGGAAGGTGTTTAGCAAATGTACTATGAACTGAAGGAACTGGAATTTTAAAGACGCGACGTTTTAATAAAGTTTGATATTCAGTTGAATTTACAATTAGACTGTGCATAGACATGGTCGCACTTTGTATGTACAATTGTCGGACTCGAAGGACATTGCATTCGTTGTAAAGGTCGTCAGTGGGATAAAGTCGCGGTTTGCAAAGCAACACCTTAAGTACTGCACGCTGTGCTCGTTCCAGTTCCATCAACCTAGATTTTGTGGCACCTCCCCAAGCTTTAATGCAGTAAATCAACAAGGACTGACAAAGTGCTCTATAAACAATCAGTAAAATGTCCTTACTGGTAGAGTGCCGGAGGCATTTCATTATATTAATAGTTTTTCGTACTTTGTTGGATAGTTCGTGTATATGATCTCCGAATGACAGATTTTGGTCCAAAACGACACCCAAATATTTAATACTGCTGACTGTTTTTATACATGGACAGTTGCAACTAGCAAGAGTGGGATCGCATGAATGTAATCTCAGAGGTCTTAGGGATGTGGGCGGTTTGGATGCCCTGGTTTTATGGAAAAAGAGACTCCGGGTTTTTGTTGTGTTCAGGGTAAGCAGATTACGTTTAAGCCAAAGGGATATTGTAGATAAACCTTGTTCGGCAACTGTGAGAACTTTATTCCACGAAGAGTCTTGAAATAGGATAACGGTGTCGTCAGCATAGCATATTAAGTCGGCTCCGTTTAGAGGTAATTCCAGGATATCACTCATGTACAAAATGAACAGTGTCGGGCCCAGAATGCTACCTTGCGGTACACCGAACTCCATAGGAAGCTCATCACTTACATTACAAGATATTCTGACACGTTGCCGTCGATCGGTCAGATAGCTAGTAAACCAGTCGTGGGCTGACCCTCTTATGCCAATACATTGTAATTTTTTTAACAGGATGGGAATCGACACAGTATCAAAAGCCATAGCAAGGTCTAGGAATACTCCCAGACAGCACTTATTTGTATCTACAGCTTTGGCAATGATATTGGTAAGTAACAAAACTGCGTCTTCGGTGGAATAACCGCGTCGAAAACCGAATTGCCTTTTTGGAATAATATTGTTTTTTTCAAGGAAATTGCTGAGACGCTTATTTACTAGTTTTTCAAGTACCTTGGAAAATATAGATAAAAGAGATATTGGCCGATAGTTGCATGGATCACTCATATCACCACTGTTTTTAAAAATAGGAGACACAATAGCTATTTTCCACTTTTCAGGGAAAATACCGGTGGATAAGCTGAGGTTACAAATGTGCACCAGAGGTTTCAGTATAACTTGGCAGATGTTTTTAATAATATATGGAGTGTAACGATCGACACCAGGGGCACTGTTTGTTTTAAGATCTCTAATAATTTTGTTAACTTCCACATAGTCAGTAGGGTACATAAAAAAGGATTTTACCGGCTCTCTACACATTTTTACATCTGCTGCGAGAGAATTTTGAGTCGCATTGAGTTCAAGAAGTGTCTTATTAGCAAGTTGTTTCCCTATGTTCGTGAAGTAATTGTTACAAATATTGAGATATTTTAGTTTTTCAGTATCACTGGGCACCAAGTTGGATGGATCAGACTTACTTTTATTTAGGTGGCATATGTCTTTAATTATATTCCAAAAGGCTTTAGAGTTGTTCTTGTTCGACTTTATTTTATGATTTTCGTAATCAGTTTTTAGCTTACGTAAAAGAGAATTTAGGAAGTTTCGGTATCTATTGTAACTGAGTTGGTATATTGCATTAGCGGGGTTTTGTTTTGCTTTTAAGTGGAGTTTGTCCCGATTCTTTTGGCACCTTATAAGTCCTGGGGTGATCCATGGTTTTAAATTAAATTTTGAACGGCTAATGGCTAATTCTCTTGTATTATTAGTGAAAACAGAATCAAGAATCTGACTGAACAGGCCAACGGATTCATTAACATTAGAGGCGTTCAAAACGGGTGACCAGCTTACGCAGGAAAGATCTCTGACTATGCCGTGAATGTCGGTTTTTACGCGAGTGCGAATACGTTTTGGATGCTCTTTTTCAATAGTCATTGCCAAAATGCAGGGGTAGTGGTCGGTGACATCTGTATTACAGACAATTCCAAAAGAACGGATACTATCCCTAACAAAAATGTGGTCAATACACGCCTTTCCTCTGGTAGGCCTAGTAATGGCCGGCAACAGCCTGTGTTCATTAAGTAGGCACAGATAATCAGCAGATTGATCACTAAGAGGAATTGCGTTAATATCTAGGTTTAGATCACCGGACACAATTAAGTTCTTAATACCACCGACATTTTTAAGCACGTTATCAAGTGAGGCTAAGAAGTTGAGTGGATTGGTAAAAGAAGGGGACCGGTAAATACCTAGGATTAGGACTTCTGACCTAAGGCGGATTTCTAGGCAGTTACAATCTTCGCAAGCCGGTTCAAAAACAGTTGCATCCCAGTTTTGCTTAACGTATGCAATTACGCCACCGCTTTTATTTATGAAATTGTTAGTCTTGAAAGAATTGTAGCCATTTAAATTAGGAATAATGGAATAGGGACCCAGCCAGCATTCCGTGAGAATTATTGCGTCGAATTCTATATTTAATCGCTGTAGTAATACTAAAAATGCAGGAAAATTATGTTGGATACTTCTTATGTTAAATGTTAGTAATTTGAAGTTGACTACAGACGATAAGAAGCCGCCACAAGACTCTGGGCTCTCAAGTGAAAAACAGTTTATTGATAAGGTTTCGTCTAAATCGTCATTGAAGTTAAGCATGATGGTGCTTAATCTCTGTATAAAAACAAGTATAATATAAGACTGAATGTTTCACATTAGAGGGCCCAGGGCAGTAAAGTATCCTAATTTCACCTTTTTTTGAAAGTAAAAATGTATTTAAGTGTAGTGTTATTGTGTGTGTTAGTGTTTTGTCGAGTGTGTTGAGGAAGGGATAGGTTAACAAGTAAAGATAGTGACTATGAGCCTTACAGCAACGGGAAGAGAGCCTCTTCTTATTGAACTGGTGAGTCTTGAAGCTTCGCGGGGCAAAGTTTTTGATCGAGGTCGTCAATTGAAGAAATCCGAATAGCGGGATAGTTCTTCCCTTCCGCCTTACGTATATAAATACCACCATTTCGGACCCAGCAGAATTTAAAGCCAAGTTGTTGCGCTCGGCTCCGAGCTTCTCGAAATAACTGTCTGTTTCCTTTAGTTAGCCTTTCGTTGAAATAAATCTTCGCCGCCTTGCCATCGTATATACCCTCAGATGTTAGATTGCGTCGTTGCTTTGAAGCTGAAACTAATTCGTCGCGTTTCTGCTTTCTTACTAATTTTACAACAATAGGACGGTGAATCCTATTTTCTTCAGAGACTGCAACTTCGTTAGCCGTTTTTGTTCCAACTCTCGCTATGCCATCTACGTCCGCCTCGGAAAGCTGGACACCGAGTTTTTGTGAGGCCAGCATTACCATGTGCGGTAGGTTCTCATTGTTTGATTCAGGCATCCCAACTATTTCAAGTTCATTTCTCAAAGATTGCTGCTCTCGTGAATCAATAATTCGCTGCAGGTTGACAACAGATGACCTTAGGTCAACTAACTCGGATTTTGCTTCTTTGAGTTTATTACATAGATCCTTTACAGTTTCGTTGTGCGATTCAGATATTATGGCCATCTCATTTTTGACGTCCAAGTTCTGTTGTTTGAGTTCAGCAAAATCTTGTCTTAGTTGAAGGAGTTCGCTAACAATGGATGAAATGTCATATTCTTGCAGGTCTTCAGACGATGCTTTGGTTTTGTCTTTTTGTGATCTGGTTCCTCGTGACATCTTATCGTTAGATTGATGGCGTTAAAATTTAAAGTTTGAATTAACTTCCCACCTTACACACACTAAGAAACTTTGTCGCGCAAACGACCGGCGTATAGCGCGCTTGAACAATACGGCTAGTGAGTCACTCCCGCACCGATCGAACGCTTGTTGACCCAGGTCAGTTACGTATGGCCGTTAAAATTTTTAATTTAATGAATGTTTTTGCTTATATCTCTGGTAATTCTGCAACTATTTAAAAACTGTTTTCACTGTTATGGAAATCTATTAACTAGCTTTAAAGTGACACTAAACACAACTCGAAACACTTAAATTATACTGCAATTTATTTAAATAAAACACGGAACAAAAGGGTGTACGACTGATCTAAACCGGCGCCCCCAGATTCCTCCATATATATGAATGTTTTTCATATTCCTCGTGTGTTTATTAATAACAGGTGTGTTTAGGTAGTGATTTTGAGTAAGAGACTCCATATAGTTATTATTGCTGTTGCTTAGTTTGCAGTGTTTATATTATTCTTTGACCCCATAGTTACCATGAACCCCGCTTATTAGGATAGTTCTATTTAGTTTTATTGATAGTGTATATTAATTCCAACACTATACAGCGGTTTTCAACTTGGCACAAAAATAGTTTTGCTGATACTAAGATCCATAGGCATTTGGGCATTCCCCTTTCTTTTTTCATAAAGTTGTTTGCAATATAGAAAAATGTATATTAAATAAGAGAATACGACGCAAACCGCCATTAATAAAAATCACCGCAATATAATCGGGTCTACCCGCAGTTTTAATAATTTCGCACTCAATGTGAAAGCTTTTTGCGTATGTTTCATCGGCCGCTGGTGCTCCGGCTTTAATAAGTTTAATGCATATAAACCGCATTGAAGCTGTCGTGGCTGATCGTAAAACACATAACATTAAAATGTGGTTTATTTAGTTCAGATTTTCCGCGATGGTTAAAAGACATGAGTAGAGTACACTGCAATGAGCTGGACTGGCTGAATAAGAAGGGTGCAATCGTGTCAATGTTGTTACTATCAAAGCAAATATAATACATACATGACATCACGCCTGTATTTCCCGAAGGGGCAGGCAGAGGTGCATTTTTATACCAATATTTCGGCAAGTATGTAACAGTCCCACATAATTGGGGGCGAGCTTATTGCCGTTTTTGGACAAATATCCTGATTCCGTGCTGCTACTGAGAATTTCCTGTAGGAAAAATCCAATTTGCCCGCATCGAACCCGGGACCTCTAGGTCGCACGTACGGTTTGCAATCCCGCAGTAAAATTTAAAAATGCAAAAATATGCATATAATAATGCTTTATTACCTGTAGTTTAGTTACACTATATTAAAAAAAATAAATAATAGAAACATTCATACAATATCTAATAGAAAAGGTACTTTTTCATAGTTCTTATGAGGTTAGGTAGGGGGTTTGCAATCAATAGGGTTTCCTGCGTGTTAATATGGACTTATCTTACCTAAACAAACAAATAAACCAATTTTAATCCTTTACTTCGCTCGATCGGTTGATCGATCTGACTGACGCGCCCGCGCTGTTGTGATGGAGCTAATAGGCCTTCAGTAAAAGCTGAAATACCTTGCCGAGTCAAAAAAATGCGGGAATGCGGGAACGCGGAATTGCAAACTCTAGTCGCACGGCATATACTACTGCCGCGAGAACACGAGACGGTAAATATGATTGTTTTGACCTTCGCATTAATTTTTAGTGACCACTTAAAAACTAAACACAATTTATTACATTCGAAGAAGTGGATCATATGGAAGAATTAATTAACGCTTATAAGCCATCAAGCAGTATGCATTTATGTTAAATATTTACAGGACAAATGTATATCATCATCACATCACCACCAGCCCATATACGTCCCACAGCTGGACACGGGCCTTCTCTACAACTGAGATGGTTCAGCTCTTGTCCACCACCCTGGCCTAGTGCAGGTTGACGGCCGAAAATACTCTACTATACAAATAAAATTTCGCAACTACCCTCGAATTTAATAAATAAATACACTCAACAGTCACATACACAGTTCTGTCTCCGCACTAAGATACCTAAGATAAGTCTTGAGTCTTCGATACCAGAAACTAGGAGAGACTTTTCGGTCTCACAAACACCTAGACACCGAAACAAATAGTTGTGGATAACACAATCATTTGTCCCGGTGCGGGAATGTACCCGCGTCCTCTCGTTTCGCGAGCTGGTATCTTATCAATTGCACCATAGGGTTGTCAAGTAAAACAAAACACAGGAAACAAAAGAAAAGTGTCAGTGTGTTAAATTTTTGGGGATTGCAATGGGATTCGAACTTGGCTTCATTCGAATTAAGTGTAGTGTTTCACACGAATCACTCTATACAGTATGAAATATGTGGTAGTAGGATATACTTTAAAGAAAATTAATTGAAAAAAATATTAATTTGTTTTATTTTTGTTTCAGGTAAGATGATCCAAGTTTTATACTTCTTGGGCGGACTAAAATAACCAAACTTTAAAAGGTAATCTTCATCATTGGCTGGTTTGATTGGCATTCTTTATTAGCGCTCAATAATAACAAGCACCTTGATCTTTACAAAACTTTTATATCAAGAACGTTTACGCAAATTTTATTCAACCGTTTATTTACTCGTAAACCACACCGCTCACTTTACTAAAGGTTCGATTTAAAATTATTGCTTACTTTTATTTTTAGAACAGATTATCTCACTCAGACTGCCTCGTGGTCTCGCGGTACAAGTATGTGCCGTGGGATAATGGTCCTGGGTTCGATTCCCGGGTCGGGCAAAGTGTTATTGGGTTTCTCCATTAGGAAATTCTCAGTATCAGCACGGAGTCTGGAAATGTGCCCGAAAACGGCAATAGGCTCGCCTCCTATTACATTAGACTGATACATACCTGGCGAAATGTGGGTGCAAAAATGCACCTCTGCATACCCCTTCGGGGAATACAGGCGTGAGTTTATGTAGGTATTATCTCACGCTTCGATTATAAATAGCAACAGTTTAATACCTACCTCTTTAAAAAAATCGGAATTGTGTTTATATTTTATGCAATAATGAATTATGAATGTTGTAACTTAATCCATATGTTTGTTACTATCTATAGTAAGACAATTATTATCTACTCTCCTATAAAATAAAATAAAATAAAATAAAATAAATACACCCAACAGTCACACCCATAGCTCTGATCCCACACTAAGATACAAGTCTTGTGTCGTGGGTATCAGAAACTACGAGAGACTTTTCGGTCTCACTAACACCCAAATCCGAAACAAATATTTGTGAAATGAAATGAAATGAAATTGCTTTGAAATTGCTTTATTTGGTCACGTAGGCAATCAAATAGCACTTATGACAAGTCAATACAGAAAAGAAAAATCTTTTATTATTACATTATAATTTAACTATGGTTCATTTTATATAATTTGTACAAAAATATTTACGGCTTTTTTTATAATTTATTTTTAGTTTTCATCAGGAAATACATAAAATATTATTATTATTATTTTAAAGTAAATAACGAGATGGACCCTGTGTATTTCCGAAACGTCACGTATTATTTTAATGGTACCACCGGATCCAAACGCGACCCTGACTGAGAAGACCCGGCGAAACAAACTCAGCGGATCACACAAACTTTTGGTGCGGGGATCGAACCCGCGGCCTCTCATTTCACAAGCTGGTGTATAACCAACTGCGCCACAGGACTGGCAAATGGCCCAAACCCAATAGTTATAATGCCAAATTTTTATATTGTAGCCACTGTTATTAAAATATTATGTAAAATGTAAATGTAAAATGTAAATATGTGAAATTGATTTTTTGTTAAATAAATAAATTAAAATAAAAAGTTATATAGTCCTGACTACATTTAAATACAAGCCTTGGGTTGTAAAAACAGAGAATACGGAATGATTTTCAGTCTCATCGATAGCATTACACGCTTGCGTTCCCGAAAGCGAAGGAAGGGGTGTATTTCCACACGGTCACATTTCCCAAACCCCATGCTTTGTTAAGAGTATCTCGACGGAAAAATTGAACTACGCTTCATCCGACCAGGCAATCGAACCCGGGAGGTCGCGATCACACTCTTATTCTGCGAGACCAGCCTGTGATATTTAATTCCAACAAAAATCAGAAGTCTCTGAAAGTTAGTGATAGTTTAACACAGTAAAATATTATACCGACCTACTCAATGGTTTTCTGTAGTATTTCCATACAACAAAAGGGGGTCGACGCGGGCCTATAGTGCTGTTGTTAATTTCTATGTGAGCATTGTTGGTCCTGTGTGATGCACGAATGACTATATTTGATACTTGGCGATTTTTTCTATTTGCGTTTTAGCTTTTCTTTTAACGAAGCTCTTGCTGGTGGTAGGATATTCGTATCCGCCCGGATAGCGACCACTGTACACAGGGCGTAAAACCCGCCATAGTGGCACATGCAAGTGTGCCGCGTTCCGGGATCAGCCAGTGTATATCCGGTTTTCGGGGGGGCTTCAATCATGGTGAAAGGATGACCGCGCTGGTATTTTTGGCCGGTTTCTCGCGGTCGGTCCTTTGTTCACCATGGTATTAGTCCCCCAAACTTCTTCACAAGATAGGTGAAGAGGTTTTCGGCCGGCATGATTGCGTCGACCAACGGGAGATCATCATCTCTCGCTGGTCGGCACTTTTTCTGGACTCCATTACACTTACCATCAGGTGCAATGGGGTCACTTTGCCGTGCCAGTATAAAAAAAAAAAAACACGAAAAGTCTAACTTCTTGCACACATACATGCCTACGCATATTTTACTAGCTTTTTCATTTTCTACCGTGATTTGCATACATACATACATAACCTCACACCTGTATTCCCCGAAGGGGATGGCAGAGGTGCATTACTGCACCCATATTTCGCCAGGTATGTATTAGTCCCACGTAATAGGGGGCGAGCCTATTGCCGTTTTTCGGGCACATTTCCAGACTCCGTGCTGCTGAGAATTTCCTAATGGAAAAACCAAATAACACTTTTCGCGACCCGGGAATCGAACCTAGGACCTCTATATCACACGGCACACACTTGTGCTGCGAGACCACGAGGCAGTCCTTGATTTGAAGATAGCATTTTGTCATTTTTATGCAAATTTCGTGATTTCGTAATGAAATTCGAACCTGGGACATTTTGATCGAACATCGCAGAAGTGTGCAGTTCGAAATGTGAATTCTGGAAATTTCAACGACAAAATAATAATGCGCTACTTTCTGTATAAAAGTGCATTTTAGCAATTTTGTATGCGGAAGGACCTTGCAAAGGACAGACAGACCTTAGGACATTGTGACTGAAACGTTCATTTTTTCATATTAAGTCGTCTAGAACATCAACTCATTTGTAATCACGTTATTAATAAAACAAAGATGACTTTATACGAGTAACACAAAAGGTCAGCCAAAGTCACAAAGTTATTATTATTATACAAACAGTCTGATGTAAGACATCTAGATATCTTTTAATCGGCAAGATTATACGACTTGTAAATGACTACCTACTGGAACATAATTTTCTTGACATTATGACACGTAGGTATTATGCTTACTCAATTCTTGAGTAGACACAGTTCCCCGTTTCACCAGCTATGTATCAAGCGCCACATAGTAGAGGACGAACCATTAGCCATTGGCAAAATTTTCAAACTACGTGTTACTAATAATTTCCATGCTTAAAACGCAATTAAGATTTACTTTATCGGGATAAAACTCGCGACCTCTCGATCGTAAACAGTCCCAGTTCGTTTCCCGGGTCGGGCAATGTGTTATTGGGTTTTTCGATTAGAATATTCTTAGTAGAAAACGGCAATAGGCTCATCCCCTTTTACGTGGGACATACAGATCCTGGCGTAATGTGGGTGCAGAAATGCATCTCTGCCTACCTCTTCGGGGAATACAGGCTTGAAGTTATGTATGTGTGGGAGCATCGTCAGCATAGTCGATGAACTCGAACTATGTCAAAATTTAGTATATAATGCAATAAAGGTTTGATATGCACTGAGTCATATATTAGCACGCATCAACACCGGTCGTTTCATTTACGTCGCTGCGCTTACCCTAATTACGCAACAACTTACACGTGTATCACAGATTCACGTACATCGGTGACTCCACGTGAACAGATACACTTACAACTGGTGACCCCGACGAAAAAAAATAACCGACGTTCTTCAATATACCGACGTGATAACCGACGTGATACCGACGCAAAACCAACGTTCGAAGCAAACTTCATTAAATTGTGATAACTGTACTGCACAGCCTTATCAGCCTTCCACCAGCGGATCTCCCTGATTTGGCTTTCAAGAGGCATATAGTTATTTAGAAAATGAACCCAAACGCAGGTTGCGAGCACGCTAAATCCAAATATGGAATAAAGGACGTCAGTAGCATCGACATCGCAGCGCTGAGTGTTTCCTCAAAGATCCCGGAATTTTGGAACGAAATGCCCAGAGTGTGGTTCGCCCAATTTGAAACCGTAATTGCTCCCCAAAAACAGGGTGACGAAGCGAAGTATGGCCTTGTACTCTCCAAACTCGGCAAGGAAGCAGTTAGGCAAGTAACTGACATAATAATCTCACCCCCCGAGACCAATAAATATGACGCCATCAAGAGAAGACTCTTAGAGGTTTACGAAGAATCGGAGGAGCGTCAATTCCAAAAACTCGTTAGTGAGGTTGAGCTAGGTGATCAAAAGCCGTCCCAGCTGCTAAGACGAATGAAGGAATTAGCACGCAACAGTCAGATAACCGAAAAAACCCTTCACAACCTCTGGACGTCAAGACTCCCAGACCACGTTCGAGCTGTATTAATGGTGAGCCAAGATCAAAATCTCGACAATCTCGCCGCAATAGCTGATAAAATTTTAGAAGGAAAGTCGGGCGAGGTGTCAGAGCTATCCAGTAGTCATCCACAGCTCATGATACAGCTAATGAACCAAATGAGTAAGCTCACCATGGAAGTCGCAGCACTAAAATCAAGCTCATTTAGAAACGGACATCGTCACCATAGACGCAATCGAAGCCTAACGCGTCAAAGATCCCGATCGCGAACAAGAATCACGCCCGAAAGTCCTCAATGGTTATGTAAATATCACTTGCGCTATAAGGATCGAGCTTGGAATTGTGAACAACCGTGCAATTGGAAAAAGCCGTCGGAAAACTAGAATCAGCGTTGACAGAGGCGGTCGTCAGCGCTATTGTACCATCAAACCGCCTATGCGTTACCGACCGAAAAAGTGGGTATCGTTTTTTGGTTGATACTGGCGCTAACATCTCAGCAATACCGAGAAGAGGTAACAAATTAAAAACCGACGGCACTTACAAAATATATGCCGCAAACGGCACTCCAATAAAAACATACGGCGACAAAACGCTGACGTTAAATCTGAATTTGAGACGACCGTACCGTTGGACTTTTATCGTCGCTGATATTACACAACCAATACTTGGAGCCGATTTTTTGGAAAAACACAACATTTTGGTCGACATTAGAAACAAGCGTTTGATAGATGGTACGACTGGACTTCAAAGAAACGCAAAGTTGATGAAGTCAAGCACACCAACACTTCGGACCGTTGATTTAACCGAAGATTACGCAGATATTCTAGCAGAATATCCAAATATTTTAAAACCGCTCGACACTCTGTCACCACCAAAACACAACGTGGTTCACCACATTATCACTGAGGGACATCCTGTGTACTCCAAATCAAGACCTTTGCCGGCCGACAAATATCTAAAGGTGAAAAAAGAAATAGAGGACATGTTACAGACAGGCATATGTAGGCCTTCCAAGAGTCCTTGGGCTAGTCCACTACTGGTGACAAAGAAGAAAAACGGCGAATTACGACTATGTGGCGACTACAGAAAATTAAACGCCATCACTGTACCGGATAGATATCCGATCCCGAGGGTATTAGATTTCACATACCTGTTGCCTGGAGCTACTATATACTCAAAAATTGATTTAAAACGAGCTTACAACCAAATACCCGTCAAAGATGTTGAAAAAACCGCAGTAATTACCCCGTTCGGTCTATTCGAATTCACTAGAATGCCGTTCGGTTTACGAAACGCGGGCCAAACCTTTGTCCGATTCCTGAACACAGTACTAGCAGGATTAGACTTCATTTTTGTATATATCGATGACATATTAGTGAGGTCATCGTCACCCGGTGAACATAGACAGCATCTACATGAAGTATTTAAGCGACTCAACGAGCATGGCATCACAATAAATCGCGCCAAATGTGTATTTGGACAACCCCAAATAGAATTCCTCGGATATTTGATTACTCCAGAGGGTATCAAACCATTACCTGAAAAGGTTGAAGCAATCAAAAAATACCCGACTCCGACAACGGTGCAAGAGCTACGCAGATTTTTGGGCATGATCAATTTTTACCGCAATAACATACCACAGGCAGCCCGACATCAAGCTCTTTTGAACAAATATCTCATAGGCTCAAAGAAAAACGACAAAACTAAAATACAATGGACTTCCGAAGCACTAGAAGCATTCGATCAATGTAAAGAAAGTCTAAGCGACGCTGTTACATTGACGTCTCCAGATCCGCATTCTCCATTATCACTCATGACAGATGCTTCGCAATCTTGTATTGGCGCCGTTTTACAACAGTACGAAAACGGCACGTGGAAGCCACTTGCATTTTTTTCAAAGGCACTGAGTGAAACACAAACTAAATACAGTACATATGATCGAGAATTGCTGGCAGTTTACATGGCTGTAACGCATTTTCAACCTTACATCGAGGGACGAGAATTGATAATATACACCGATCATAAGCCATTATGTCACGCCTTTACTACTAAACAAGACAGTTCAAGTAAAAGGATATCCCCAAGAAGACTACGTCATCTAGAGTTTATTGCACAATTCACGACAGACATACGCCACCTTGCCGGTAATATGAACCCAGTGGCCGATGCACTATCACGAGTCGAACAAATAGATTGCCCCACACCTGTGGATTGGAATGACATAGCAGATTTGCAACGCAGTGACAATGAACTCCCTCAGCTGTTAAATAAAAACAACCTCAGCTGGAAAAGTATCCAGTTACCGGGAACGAGACAATTATGGTGCGAAAATTCAAGAACAAATTCACGACCGTACATACCGAAGTCGCTTCGAAAACAAATATTTGACTCTATGCACAACGTTACGCATCCTGGTGTAAGATCATCAAAAAAAATGATCTCTGAACACTACTTCTGGCCAGGCATGAATACAGACGTAGGCACATGGGCGAAAACATGCGAGTCATGCCAGACAAGTAAAACATACAGGCACAACTCAACCCCAATTGGAAGTTTCACGCCAACAGCACGTTTAGACCACGTGCACATAGATATCGTCGGTCCATTGCCAGAATCCAATGGAAACAGATACATCGTGTCAATGATCGACAGAGCAACAAGATGGCCTGAAGCCGTACCAGTACCAGAAGTAACAGCAAAAGTTGTAGCAGAAGTCCTCCTGAATACCTGGATAGCAAGATTTGGATGCCCGACTACCATTACATCAGACCAAGGACGACAGTTTGAGTCAGACTTATTTATCGCCTTAACTAAAGCACTCGGTATCAAGAAAACCAGAACTACCAGCTATCACCCACAATCAAATGGATTAGTTGAACGCTGGCATAGATCAATGAAAACCGCACTAATTGCGCGTGGTAACACAACTAACTGGTCAAATGAGTTACCCCTAGTCCTATTAGGGTTGCGAGGCGCCTTGCGACTGAAAGAAAACATCAGCCCAGCACAAATGTTATACGGAACAAATATACGTCTACCTGGTATGTTTATCGAGCCGAAAAAGCAAAATACATCACCAGAAATTTTTACACGGACACTACAAAGGACAATGGCCAATCTAAGCCCGTTTAACAACAGTCACCACGCTACAAACCATAAACCATATATACACCCGGACATGAAAGATTGTGAATACGTATTCGTCAGAACAGATGCTGTAAAGAAGCCCCTAACACCATCATACAAAGGACCCTACAAAGTGTTAGAGAAATATGAAAAATATTTCAAAATACAAATGCCAGAAAAAACATCCATAGTAACAGTGGACAGATTGAAACCTGCTTACATGGTAAATGAAGACAAGGCGAACGAACCTTTGGCACACTTAAAAAGCACATGCAGCAACAACGTCAACGACCGCAACAGTGCTGAGCTCGCGGAAAAGAACAAGGCCACGCTGACGACAACACGTTCGGGTCGCGTCATACGCCCTGTTGTACGATTCGCTATAGAGCCTGATCAGCGGAAAAGCAAGAAACTATAATTAATTTATTTGTGTCACATACATTTTACATTTACTTATTTTTTATCATTATTGTTATACATTTACTTTTTTTTAAAAAGGGGGGAACTAATGTGGGAGCATCGTCAGCATAGTCGATGAACTCGAACTATGTCAAAATTTAGTATATAATGCAATAAAGGTTTGATATGCACTGAGTCATATATTAGCACGCATCAACACCGGTCGTTTCATTTACGTCGCTGCGCTTACCCTAATTACGCAACAACTTACACGTGTATCACAGATTCACGTACATCGGTGACTCCACGTGAACAGATACACTTACATATGTATGCTAAAAAAAAAAAAACTAGACGAGAATGCTACTATGAGGTAGTTAGTACGAAAACAATTTGCTATGATATTGTATATTAATATTCAATTTATTTCTTTTCTTTTTGACTATTATTTGACTTGGCACTAATATTTGGTTCGGCTGTGTAAAAACATTATGTGTGTGTGTGTGTATGTGTGTATGTGTATTAACAAGTTTTGCTACAGTTTCGTTCAGTGTTATAATGATCATTAGAACATCATCTATACAAATAAATAAAATTGGAGTGTGTGTTTGTAATATTGAAATAACCGTTTTTTAATAAATGTATATGGATGTATACACGGTACATATACCAAAATAACGATTTTTAAAATTTTTGTCTGTCTGTCTGTTTGTTCCCGCTAATCTCTGAAACGGGTGGACCGATTTTAACGGGATTTTCACTGGTAGATAGCTGATGTAATAAGGATTAACTTAGGCTACGTAAATATAAATAAAATTGGAGTGTCTGTTTGTAATATTGAAATAACCATTTTTTACTACATGTATATATGAATATATATATGTATACTAGCTGTGCCCGCGACTTCGTCCGCGCGTAATGTAATAAGGAGTAACTTAGGCTACTTTTAGTTTATAAATTTTCTTATCACAATTAATTTTCCGCGCGTCATATATGAGATTTATTCACGTGCTGCTATATCATATAGTATATTTATATAAACATATATATATACTTCGCATGGAACAATTTATCCATATTTCTGAGTTTGTCTGGAAATTTAAATAGGGTTACTATAATATGGGCCTTATTCATAAACAGACGTGGACTCGACTGATCTACCAATTTGAGGCCTGTCAGAGATGGATAGGGCTATCCAGCACTGGACACTAAAAGCCTGGGGGTGATGATAATGATGAAGAGCCATATTAAATTTTTCTGTTTTTTTAGTTTTAAATCTAATTGGAAGCAAAGGCAATTATGATAATAATAATATATTATAATTTATTAATGTCTCTTGCGGACATACAGACTCAATCCTTTTATTTTAATAGAAGTCCAACAAGGTCGCTCACACAGCGATAAATATCCATTTCCAACGTCAACTACTTTAGTTGATCTCCGGCGACAGTGTAAACATGAGTTTTGCGAATAAAGTTGTCATCGTGACTGGTTCCGGAGCCGGTATAGGAGCGGCGATCGCGAAAGCCTTCGCTCAGGAAGGTGCAAGCGTTGTCTTAGTGGACATCAACGAGAAGAACCTGAAAAAAATCGGGAACCAGATCTCCGAATACAGCAAGAAGTATATGCTTATCAAAGGCGATGTCTCTAAGGATGAAAACGCAAAACACATCATTAACAAAACGGTTGAAATATTCAAAAAGTTGGACATTTTAGTGAACAACGCCGGGAGTATTAAATTAGGGAATATTCTCAGTGGGAAATCCGTGGAAGCGTTTGATGAAATGATCAATAATAACTTAAGGTCGGTGGTATTACTCACCAGCATAGCCGCCCCTTACTTGGTGAAGACTAAAGGAAATATAATCAATATTTCGAGCACAGCTGCCTCTAAAACCCCTAGTGTGTCTCACTTAGTGCCGTACAGCGTTTCGAAAATTGGAGTAGAGCATTACACGCGAGGAGCTGCGTTGGAGCTTGCCCCATCAGGAGTCAGAGTAAATGCCGTGAGTCCTGGATCTGTGAGGACCAATATAGTTGGCATTATGGACGCTGCGAAGATCCTGCTTGCCGATAGTTCCATAGGTCAGACGCCTATGGGTAAATACACCAAACCTGAAGATATAGCTGATTTGACTTTGTTTTTGGCCAGTGACAAGGCAAAGAGCATTACAGGATCAGTGTACACCTGCGATAGTGGACTTCTGTTAAAATAACGTTGATAATTTGTTAATATGGACTTGTTACAGTATTGCATTTATGTTCATGTGTGTTCCAAGGCAATTTGTTGTGGAACCTGCTTAAGGTAATCAGTATGTGAAATAAAATATTTAAGGAAATAAACGTATTTAATATTTATATTTAATTATGTGAAGGAAATTACCTATCTATTTTGACCCTTAATTTACAAAGGTTTTTTTAAAACAAATTAAAGTATGTTTAAAAATATTTCATCATAATGTTAATATTGAAATGTTAAAAATATTTACACATCTATTAGTTTCTAAATTCATAGGAGAGGACGCATAGTGGACGCCCGTGCCCATGGGATGTATATGGGATGATAATGATGATGAAAATCTATTGACAATCAAGCATACATACAATCACGCCTCTATTTCTACGCCCACGTGTCGAGAGACGTATTTACATAAATAATATACACGCTTTGTTGTCGTTTCTCGGACACGTTACCAGACTCCGTATTACAGAGATTTTCCTTATTAAAAAAATTTATCTTGATCGCACGCTCCGCATTAATGCCACGAGACCAGGCAACCGCTATATTTAATAAATTTTATATAAAAATAAACAGGATTATTCGTAAACTATGAGGCCAGAAATAGTGATATAAGAATTAACTTCAATTAGCATTATTAACGAGCAACGCAATTGTAGGGACGGGAGCAATGAAACGCATGACTGACGATACAATACTAACTCTTTATTGTGTCTCTACCAAATATATATGTTCTTACAGCTAAGCTATACACACTTACTTATGTCTACGCTACATCTCCCCCATAAAAATAAAAAAAAATGAATGATTACATTTCGTTTTTTTTTTTGCATTAGTATATCATAAAATTATATTATTTATTAGTAAAGATTAAAGATTAATATGAATAATACATTTATTTGTATATAAACAGTTAGTAATCTTAATAAGAAAAAAATAATAGTACATTAAAAATTATCTTGTATATGCTTTATATAAGTAAATGTTATACACATTGCTAATAATTATTTAAGAACAGTACAGTTTCGTTCTATTTTTATGAACTAAGTCTATTTTTCCATCTTTAATAATTTCTACATTGGGTGATAAATCTCTTACTACTACATATGGGCCAGAATAAATTGGACTAAACTTGTTTCCTGTTTCTTTCTTTAACAAAATTTGATCATTAGGCTGGTACATTATAGGATTTAATTTACAATCATAGTGTTCTTTCCTTGTCAACTTTGTTTGAATTAAATTCTTACGAGCTTCATTTTGTGACACCTGTAACCTATATTTTAATTCTAAAGGGTAACTGTCATGATTATATAAAGGTTCAATAGACGTTGACAAATTACTCGGTAGATTACATTTCTTTCCATATACCAATTCAAACGGTGTATAATTAGTAGAGCTATGTACTGATGTGTTATACGAGAAACACCAGTAGGGTAACCATGTGCTCCAAGTTTCAGGATGATTATCAGATTGTATTCTTAAAAATGCTCCCAAGTGTTTATGAGCATTCTCTAATGCACCAATACTCTCATGACGATAGGCTGTAGAAGAAAGTTTATTAATATTTAGTAATTTACATACCTCTGACATTGTTGTGTTGATGAATTCTGTACCTCTGTCCGTTGCAATACTCGTAGGGACACCATGCTTTAGAATGAAATATTCAACGAAAGCTTTCGCAACTTCGTTGGCACTTTTGGAAACGAGTGGACAAGCTATTATATATTTCGATAACTCACATTGCATGGTTAATATATACGAATAATTATAGCTATCCTTATCTAATGGACCTACAACATCTAAAAATATCTTATCAAAGGCCGTATGTGCGGTAGTCGTTACCACCATTGGCTCTTTTGTATAGGTAGAATGTTTTTGTGTCTGACATTTGAAACACTTTTTAACGAAGTCATGAACATCTCGCTCCATATTGGGCCAGAAATAATATTTTTTTATATTATTTAACATTCGCCTAATACCCGCGTGGCCACTCGTGGGTAAAAGGTGAAAGTCATTGATAATAACTCGTATGTCGTCTTTATCGACTATTCTTTTGACATCTTTTAAAACACAAAGTCGTGGTCCGGACCATGTATCATCATTCTTTATTTCTTTCACTATCTTTTCAATAAATACATTATTCGTATCATTCTTAATAAAATATATTTCTTCAATATTATATAAACGACAATATTCACCGAGTTCCCTCACAAAAGCGGCTGGCGTCAGTTGTGATCGGGCTGTCGGATTTATAAACAATGTCATTTGAGATGGCACGAAATTAAATGTACCTCTACTACTTAATCGCACATTATCATTTTGCAATTGCGATATCATTTTATTCCATTTAGTCTTTGTTATGTATTTCATTTCAACAGATTCTTTCGGCTTACTATGTGTTTCCACGACTTTTGGTTGATCAGACCAATCGTCAGGAATAACCATATCATCCCAAGAACTGTTTTCTAGCAAAGTCCTTTTTTGTCGTCTAGTCATCACGTTTATTACACATTCATGCATCTCTTTCAATTCTTTCGATGATAAGCACACTCTCGATAATGCGTCTGCAGCCGCATTACTTTTCCCTGGCACATAACAAACCTCATAATCGTACTCATCCAAAATCAATCTAAACTTTAATAACCTACTAGACGGATCTCTTAAATTAAACAAATAAATCAACGGTTTATGGTCAGTATAAATTTTAAACTTACGGCCATATAAATAAGGTCGAAAATGCTTTACTCCCCACACTATAGCAAGTAACTCCTTTTCTATAGTGGGATAATTTTTCTCGGCTTTATTTAGACTTCTGCTAGCATAAGCAATTGGTCTCCCGTCTTTGTTAGACAACACGGCACCTAAGGCGTATCCTGATGCATCTGTCTGTAGGGTGAACATATTTTCATCGCTAAAGTCGGGATATTCTAAGATTGGAGAGGTTATTAAGCAGTGCTTTAATTTATCAAAACTAAATTGGCATTCTTTATCCCATGTAAACTTTACATTCTTTTTACATAGATTATTTAAAGGATAGGCTATATCTGCAAAATTTTTAATGAATTTTCTATAGTAGTTTGCAAATGCTACAAACCGTTTCACCTCGTCAACTGTTTGTGGAACTGGGTAATTTTTTATGATATTTATTTTCTCTGGATCTGGCAAAACACCGCCACCAGAAATTATATGACCCAAGTATAACATATCCTTTTTTAAAAACACACATTTAGCTGCATTTAATTTTAAATTAACTTTTCTTAATCGTTCAAAAATAGACATTAGATTTTTGTTATGCTGGTAAAGGGAATTTCCATAAACTACTAAATCGTCTTGATAGACAAGGCACTTTTCGTAATTAAGACCCGCCATGGCTATTGTCATCATTCTGGAAAATGAACTAGGACTGGTTTTTAAACCCATTGGCATCCTAGTCATTTGATATTGTCCAGAAGAAAAAGCCGTATATTTTCTACTTTCTGGGTCCAGACTCACGTTATAAAATGCTTGGTGAAGGTCTAAATGACTGAAATAGATGCATCCGGATAGCGAGTCTAAAATCTCAGTTATATTAGGAAGAGGGAATTTATCATTTTCTATTGTATTGTTTAGTTTCCTATAATCGATGACTAGCCTCCATTTTTTCTCACCGCTCGTATCTAATTTTTTAGGAACCAATAAAATCGGACTCGACCAATCGCTTGTGCAAGGCTCTATTATACCATCTGCTAGCATACTATCTAACTGTCTTTGTACTTCTGCCTTTTGTGAATGAGGTAACCTATAGGGCTTAACGAATACTGGTTCTGAATTGGGCTTTAACCGAATGGAATGTTGATAAATATGTGTTGTGGTTAATTTATCGCCTGGCAAAAAGAAAATATCAGGATACTTAGCACAAATGTTCTCAATAGAGACTTGCTCTTCTTCATTTAAATGTTTAAGATTTAACAAAGAAAATATCCTTTTGACACGATCTGCAGTTTTGTCACACTTATCAAAACTACAAATGTTATAATCTGAAGCGCTGTGTATAATTGGTTGTAATTTATTGATAACGACCTCTTTATCCGTAATATTTAGAATCTGTAAGGGTATTTTGCCATTTACCGGTCTCGCTAATGTACTAGCTATGTATACACCATGACATAATTGAGATGCGCAAACAACACATTCTCCTAACTTATTTGTTCGTATAAAATGTATCGACTCTGACCTAGGAGGTATAACAAAAGAGTTCGTATATTCAGCGTTCGTATCAATACCTAACGTAATAATGTTACCACCTAAATTATCTAATGTTAAGCTATAATTATTGTAATCTAATATTGATTTGTATCTCCGTAAGAAATCATCTCCAATGATTCCATGCATCGAACATGGTAATGTTTTAAAAACATAGAACACGTGAGTAAAATTGATGCCATCCACTGCTAAGTCTAAACAAACATATCCAATTGATTGTACTTTGCCCCCGAGTCCCTTAATCTGCGTTTTCTTAAAATGGAATGGAATATTTTGTTCGACTAAATGTTTATGTTTGATGGCTGAAATTGATGCTCCCGAGTCAAGTAACCATCTATATGGTTTTCCATTTATAGATAATGTTACTGACGTATTATTATCGCATGAAAAAATATGTTTATTATTCACGAAAAAACCGATTCGCGTTTTCAGGCTTGTCACTTTTACTCACACTCTCCGTCATAACTCGCATGGATTCTTGAGGCTTTGTCCACTGGTTTCGACTATTATTATTGAAAGAAGACCTACCTCTGTTTGGTCTGTTTCGAGACGTATTCCACGAACCTCGTGACGAGTGACCCCAGTCGACTCCTTGATACTGTCGTCTATCACGCGACTGTCCTCTGCTTGTCTGTCCCCTAAAGTATCGACCACGTTGTCCTCTAAAAAAGTTATTTGTAGCACGCCTGTAATTATAGTTACCTTTGTTAAACATTCTTATGTCTCCGAGAGACGTTGATGACGATGAGGATTCCTCATCTACCGCAGCCTGTATGGCATCCTTAAGGGAGTCAAATTTCTGAGCTGCAATAATAGTGCTCAAACGACGGTTTCGCAATCCGTCGGCAAATTGCTTAATAGCTTGTTTTTCGTTAACCGGTTTTAACACTTTGTAATTTTCGGGTTTTCCTTCGGATTGCGAAATTGTCAAATCCACAAACATCTCAGTAATCGCTTTTCCGTAATCATCAATTGACAAATTATTCTGAGAAAAGGAATGTAATCTTTTCTGTAAAGCCGTAGACGACTTTTTTGGCAATAATTGAACCCTCATATCTCTCAATAAATTCTCAACGTTGTCGTAGTCTGGGCAAAGTTTCAATTTTGCTGCCTGAGACAAACGGCATTTTAAAACAAAAGTAATCAATTGTTTTTGTGACTGTACATCTAATAATGAGCTATAATATTCTATACTATCAATAATATGCTTAATACTAGATTCATCCGTGCTAGACATAACAGGCACTAAATTTAGCGCAACCTTTATTTCAAAGTTTGCCATTTTGGACAATTTTCCTTCGTCTTCACTAATGCTGTCAGACTTTTCACACAATTCCTTAATTTCTAAATATAATTCATTTATTTTGATGCGATAATCATTTATTATTTTTAATTCGTCACATTTAAATTCCTTAAGCTTACCTTCAATTTCACATATTAACCTTTCATAGGAACAATATATTATATTACTCTCATTGAATTTTTTACTACATGTCCTAGATTCACATCTACGCTTAGGACCCACTTTTATTAAATATCGTCTTATTTCACTTAACTCGTTATATATTTTATCTAGTTCTTTAGCCATAAAATACCTTTATTATTATTAATTTTTTTTTTTACATTAACATAATATACCGCACAGTATGTAAGGAACTGCAACGAACGTATGTATGTTTTTCACGCACTTAGTTGTTATCACCACGACATATCACTATGAAATTATTGTTTTTCTCTAAGATTTCACTTCATAGCCACACCTTCACACGCACACTCGGCCGACCGTGGTTGACCAACGCTCCGCTGACGTCCTGACCATCTCAATCCCCTAAAGGCCTGCTGGTTGATCTCCTGGCGCATCCATTGCGTATGGCATCTTTTGTACATTTTGTACGCAAAAAACAGGAACAGTGCTCCCATCATACAAACAATGAGGCTGGATATCATCGTTTGAATACTCATATGTGCTCCTATATCTTGTAAATTGGCAGTACCTCCAGCACCAGCAGCATTCTGGGCGAGGAACACCTCTTCTTTATTTTGGTTTGATTGGCACATTTTAATTAAATTTTATTTGCAACAGATTTAACACAATTTAACTTTTCGCACTTCGATCATTGCTTTATAAGAGTTGCTCCAATTAAGGTAAGATATGCGGTGCCCGAGCGCGCTGGTCTCCTGTTACAGGCAGGGTCGCCATGTAGGGACGGGAGCAATGAAACGCATGACTGACGATACAATACTAACTCTTTATTGTGTCTCTACCAAATATATATGTTCTTACAGCTAAGCTATACACACTTACTTATGTCTACGCTACACAATAAACCGGTTTCATGTACGTACCAAATCAAGGATTTTTAAAGAATACCTTATACGTATCTAATACTTTTTTGAGTAAAAATAATAATAAGTATATATTGTATGGCAAGCAGTGATGGCCTCGAGGTTTAGGCGCGCGGTCGAGAATTTCGGCGGTCGCAGGTTCAAACCCCAGGCACACACACCTCTGACTTTTCGTAGTTATGTGTGTATTCACAATGAATTATCACTTGCTTTAACGGTGAAGGAAAACATCGTGATAAAACCTGCACACCTAAAAGTTCTTAGGAATTTCTTAGGTGTGTAGTCCGCCAACCCGCACTAGGCCAGCGTGGTGGACTAAGGCCTAAACCCTCTCAGTTGTAGAGGAGGCCCGTGCCCAGCAGTGGGACGTATTTGGGCTGATGATGATGATGATGATGATGATGATATATTGTCAATACGTACTATGCGAGGTTTATCACCTTGTTGGTTTATATACTTCATGGGGCAAAATGACATTATAAAATACAATGTTTGAATATCCAGGGAGCTCTTGACAATCACTTAGAAATTGGTTTGGTATTTGGAAAAGTGAACAGGTATTATTCCTTTGTAATAACTATGAACTGCATCGAAATCTAGTTGAATAAGTGGGTTTTGTGTGACAACGTATGCAGACGTGTGTCGGATTTCCGGGCCTACCGCTAAATTATAATAAATACACCCAACCGTCACATACATAGTTCTGACCCCACACTAGGATACAAGTCCTATGTCGCGGGTATCAGAAACTACGAGAGACTTTTCGGTTATGGAAGTAATATGTGCATTATGACTTAACTGCCTCGTGGTCTCGCGGCACAAGTATAAATAGATAAATACACCCAACAGTCCCATACATACGAGTAGTTCTGATCCCACATTAAGATACGAGTCTTGTGTCGTGGCTATCAGAAACTACGAGAGACTTTTCGGTCTCACAAACACCCAGACCCGAAACAAATATTTGTGGATCACACAAACATTTGTCTCGGTGCGGGGATCGAACCCGAGGCCTCTCGTTTCGCAAGCTAGTATCTAGCCAACTGCCCGCTGTCAAAAGTATCCGTGCGACCTCGCAAATCTGTGCAGTAGAAATATACAGGGTGTATTCAGACCGTGATCGGAAACTGAGGCAAGTAATAGCTAAGGTGATTGATTGAACCGCGTACATTTAATACCGATGGTTGTATGGAAAAAGTCAAAATTTTTATTTTTTGTCAGAATTTTCCTTAACACCAGGGGGTTTGTAATCACCTTAGCTATTACCTGTCTTAGTTTCCGATCACGGTCTGAATACACCCTGTATAAGGGTTGTAAACGTATGATTATTATTATTCTTTAAAACTATACACTTAACATCTTGTTTGTTTCATAATGTTATGTAAACATGGTAGATTAAAGTTATTAATAAATGGGTCGTGCAACCCTGGCCCTTTCAAAACGTAACTGCGATGCAAAACGTAGTTGTTGTTTTATATAATACATACATGCAAACATACACATGCCTGAATACCACAGAGGTGGGCAGAGACTATTGAGTGTCAGAAGTTACAACATCCATACATCTCCTCATCATCAGCCATAAACGTCCCACTGCTGGGCACGAGCCTCCTCTATCATTGAGAGGGTTTGTGCTTTTGTCTACCACGCTGGCCTAGTGCAGGTTGGCGGAATACACACCTAAGAAATTCCTAAGAGCTTTATGGTGTGCAGGTTTCATCACGATGTTTTCCTTCACCGTTAAAATAAATGATTGTTCATTGTGAATACACGCATAACTTGGAAAAGTCAGAAGTGTGCGCCTTAGGTTGAACCCGCGACCGCCGAGGTTATCGACCGCGCGCCTAAACCTCGAGGTCATCACTACTTACAAACATCTCCTAATGTTATTTCAATAGAATTTAGCGTTCCAGTGTCGACATCGGAAATTAAGTTTTTAATTTATGTGAGGCACATTTACATATTTCATCATCATCATCATCAGCCCATATACGTCACACTGCTGGGCACGGGCCTCCTCTACCGTTGAGAGGGTTTAGGCCTTAGTCCACCACGCTGGCCTAGTGCGGGTTGGCGGACTACACACCTAAGAATTCCTTAAGAACTTTTTTTTTAGGTGTGCAGGTTTTATCACGATGTTTTCCTTCACCGTTAAAGTACGTGATAATTCATTGTGAATACACACATAACTTCGAAAAGTCAGAGGTGTGTGCCTGGGGTTTGAACCCGCGACCGCCGAGGTTATCGACCGCGCGCCTAAACCTCGAGGCCATCACGACTTCATTACATTTACATATTTATATTAATTAACATAATATGTACGAGTATATTACAATAACAGGTCTAGTTGAGGAGGTAATGGTATTAATAAAAAAAATATTAAGTATATAAATGTGCCCGAAAAACGGCAATAGGCTCGCCCCCTATTACGTGGGACTGATACATACCTGGCGAAATGTGGGTGCAGAAATGCACCTCTGCCTACCCCTTCGGGGAATACAGGCGTGAGTTTATGTATATATGTGTATATTAAGTATTAATAAAAATAACCTTTTTTTTATGGAAAAAGGAGGCAAACGAGCAAGTGAGCCACCTGATGTGAAGTGGTCAACACCGCCCATGAACACCCACAATACCAGAGGAATCATCGGTGTGTTGCCGGCCTTTGAGGAAGATATAGGCTCTCTTCTTGAAGGCCCCTAAGTCGTATCTGTTTGGAAATACCGCCGAGGCAAGCTATTATTAATAAACTGCTTGAACCTGAATTTTGTATAATTATGCCCTGATTTCTACGCATCAATTCTTTTTAACTGTCTCGTGGACTCGCGGAATGATTATGTGACGTAAATCACAAGGTCCTGGGTCGGTCAGTGACATTGGGTTTTTTCATTAGGAAGTTGATGAATAATTTTTTATATTTTATATATTTTTGAAGAAAATTTCTGACAAAAACAATAAACTACCTTAAAGACTTAAAATTGAGCGCCGGTGATAATTCATTGAGAATATTACACACATAACTTTGAAACATCAGAGGTGTATGCCTAGGGTTTGAACCCGCGACCGTCGGAATTTTAGTCACGCCTAAAATTCGAGACTAATACTACTTATAATATTAGATTAGGAAAGCCAAATAACCTCCAGCATAAAATTTTAATATCACGTATAAAAAATACAAAGTATCAAATCGATTTAATCGCACTCAACCATTACTAGGGTTGGAAAAATTGTTGTGAGTAGAAAATATACGCTATCTATGAACGGATAGTACCGCGGACGATGCGGCGGCGACCGCACGGTTCGATTCCCCGTCTAGCACGTAGCTCGGCCTTCAGTATTTGTGATACAGTGTTTAAATATTCATAAAAATAACAAAGGTAACGGGTTTCTAAAACTTTACGTAATTGTATCAAAAGTAATAACGGAGATATTAAATATTTTAATATTTTTTTCATTGCACAAATCGTTACTTGACCCCCTTTTCTTTAGTGACGTCACTAATATTAAATCCTTTTTCAATCACTACAGTAACGAGTCTGACGGTAGGCACGGTCATACATACACCCACCCCATAATGTATCTCTCGAAATAGTAGGTTTTCTATGAAACACAATAAATTTAAACATCTAAAGGACATTTAATAATGCAAAAATATTGAATGTGTTTGTTGTTCTTAAAGTCTCAGGAATATGTAATAAAATGACGGATACCTAGTGATGTTGTCAAAACAGCCCTTATACGTTTGAGAGGGCTTAGGCCGTAGTCCACCACGCTGGCCTAGTGCGGGTTGACGGACTACACACCTAAGAAATTACTAAACTTTTAAGTGTGCAGGTTTCATCACAATGTTTTCCTTCTTCGTTAAAGTATGTACGTGATAACTCTTTGTAAATAGGCACATAACATCGAAAAGTTAGAAGGGTCTATAACTTAGGTTAAGTAGAAAAATAAATCGAACAGTTATAAAGAAATTATCATATTTGAGACCATTTTAAGTTTCTGCCTTAACGAAGGCATAGACGTACTAACACAGAAAAGTCTAAATTGCATTTTTATTAATTTAAGGGACATTCTTACTGTATGAGCATGCCAGTGCCATCAAGGTGCATATAAACAAAATAAAAACACAACGAACTAACCAAATAACTTTAAAAACAATGACCAAACTCCAAACGAAAAGATACGCTTGACCCGCAAATCCTTCTACCCGGCTAATCGAATGTTTCCCGGAGACTCGGGATAATCGGGAAATATAGCTGGCAATCCATCGTTTCCCCTTGTTTACCGGCGGCGGTGTTGCCGCGCTAAAAAATTGCAAACATCCGTCTTACGCCGACAATATCTCCGGGACTTACCTAATTTATGTTTATTTTTTCTTTTCAAAGTGTCTTTTTTGTTAAAAAACTGATAAACAAAGTGTTTTAATTCTAATCAGTCGAAGGATTTATAATGACACCAATAAATATTTTTTCAAGACTGTAAACCAGTGGCGGTACTTCCATAGAAGCCCAAAAGCCCAGCTAGCCTCATAAAATTACGAATTATCTTTAAGATTTAAATCTTTATTTAACAAAAGCAATTTGACATATATTAAATGAGATGATCCTGACCCTACATTAAAAAATATAAACAAGACACTACACCATTGACGTGTAACGCTTTAAGTCTTCTATGGAAGTACCGCCACCGCTGTAAACATGTCAGATGTTTGAAATTTGTTATTCCACAAAAATTTGCAAAAATCTTATTTATTTCTTACTTTTTCAACCTATCGGTTAATAAAAAAATGTTAGTCCAGTAAATATATTTCTATACAATTGTCTCATGGTCTCGCGGCTCAAGTATGTACTGTGCAATCTAGAGGTCCCGGGTCGGGCAAAGTGTTATTAGGTTTCTCCATTAAAAAAATCTCAGTAGTAGCACGGAGTCTGGAAAAACTACAAACCTGGCGAAATGTGGGTGCAGAAATGCACCTCTGCCTACTCCCTCGAAAAATGCAGGCGTGACATTATGTATAATGTATGATAAAACGTAACTAAACGTGTTGTTACTTTAGAAATTCTCACAAAACTCGTTTCATTAGTGGTTTTTCAAGACTGACCGTTGTTCCGCATAATTAATATGCTTATTTTGCCCTCAGTCACGTGTTGGAGGTCGAACTAGTTTGCAGTGATATTTTAAAAACTAGCTTATAAATAAACATAAGCACATTAGAGTTAATTATACTAGGAATTTAACAAGAGATAATAATTAGCATAATTATATTTCAAATAACATTTTACCATCGTTAATATTTGCTGCACAAGTATGTGCCGTGCGATCCAGAGGTCCTAGGTTCGATTTCAGGGTCGGGCAAAGTGTTATTGGGTTTTTCCATTATGAAATTCTCAGTAGCAGCACGGACTCTGGAATTGTACCCGAAAAACGGCAATAGGCTCGCCCTCTATTACGTGCGACTGGTATGTATCAGTATACATACCTGGCGAAATGTGGGTGCAGAAATGCACCTCTGCCTACCCCTTCGGGGAATACAGGCGTGAGTTTATGTATGTATGTAATATTCGCTGCACGACTGAGTCCGAGTCCCGAGTTTGATTTCCGGGTCGAGTAACGCATATTGTTATTTTTCATTAGGACATTTTAAGCACGGAGGTTGAATACGTGTCCGAAATATATAAAAAATAGACTCGCCATAAATTACGTGGCATTTAAAACAGAATTTGCAAAACGTGAGTGCAGTAATGGGCTTCTGCAGACCTCTTCGTGATTACAGGCGTGGTGTGTTTGAATAATATTGAGTACGAATTTCGTTGGATTATTACGGTAAGTAGTGGCCTCTCGAGGTTTAAGCGCACGTTCAAGAATCTCGGCGGTCGCGGGTTTAAACCCCAGGCACCTCTGACTTTTCGAAGTTATTTGTGTATTCATTATGAATTATCATTTAATTTAACGGTGAAGGAAAACATGGTGATAAAACCTGCACACCTAAAAGTTCTAAGGAATTTCTTAGGTGTGTTGTCCGCCAACCCGCACTAGGCCAGCGTGGTGGACTAAGGCCTTTACTCCTCTCAGTTGTAGAGGAGGCCCGTGTCCTGCAGTGGGACGTATTTGGGCTGATGATTATTGTAGTAGAATTTGCCTATCATCCCGAAGCTTTGATTATAACTGGCGTTGCTCAAGAGCATCGATCAATCAACGGCTTAAAGGCTCTGTGTTACAAAAAAGACTCGACATTTTAATCAATATCATTCCAATTTTCCGAAAGACTGGAAGATGTCAATTCACAAAATTGGTATCAGCAACCTAGCTTTGGTCTATGCGTTTATTGAAAATAATTGAAATATTTTTGACAATGTGCCTTGGATTTTAATCTGATTTATTTTTTTACTTGCCTTGTTACGTCTACGAGGAATTTTATAAAATGAAAAGAAACTCTATGTTATTTCCTAAGGTCCTATTTAGTGCCTTACAAAAAATCATCCAAATTGGTCCAGTGGTTTAGGCATTAAAGCGAAATAAATTGAGAAGGTTACTTTAGCATGTATATTAGTAAATACATACATAATCTCACGCCAGTTTTCCCCGAAGGGGTAGGCAGAGGTGCATTTCTGCACCCACATTACGCCACGTATGTATCAGTCCCACGTAATAGGGGGCGAGCCTATTGCCGTTTTTCGGGCACAATTCCAGACTCCGTGCTGATACTGAGAATTTCCTAATGGAAAAACCCAATAACACTTTGCCCGACCCGGGAATCGAACCCAGGACCTCAAGATCGCACGGCACATACTTGTGCCGCGAGACCACGAGGCAGTGTATATTAGTATAAATAATTAAACATTTTGTGAATTTTCCCACGGATAAACCTGATATAACTTAAATTTATTTTATTGTTTCTTATTTTTCGAAGCCTGCCACCATGTTTTGCAAATCATTTGACGTCACACGCGGAATATTTTATGATGGGAACGTGACACGGCCGCCTTTGTGTCACCATCAGCTGTCGAGTGATGCTACACTTTCTTTACTTTGGCCTTTGCTGTAGGTATACATGACGTGTACTTACCCGGTGTATAGATTATGTCAGCCCGTATACGTCCCACTGCTGGGCATGGACCTGATTTGCAAAATAGAGAGATAATGTAGGCTAGTGCGGTTTGCCGGACTATATACCTAAAACATGTCTAAGAACAATAGGTGTGCAGTTGGGAAAAGTAATAAATAAATAAATACACCCAACAGTCACATACATAGTTCTGATCCCACACTAAGATACAAGTCTTGTGTCGTGGGTATCTGAAACTACGAGAGACTTTTCGGTCTCACAAACACCCAGACCCGAAACAAATATTTGTGGATCACACAAACATTTGTCCCGGTGCGGGGATCGAACCCGCGGCCTCTCGTTTCGCAAGCTGGTGTCAGCCAACTGCGCCACGGGGCTAGGATAGTGTACTAAAAACGGGAATATTAATTGTGTCATAAGAAATACGAAAGTATTGGCGAATTCTATCTACCTCTCTGGGCATACGGGATTGAATGTGTATGTATATAGGTACTATACAATACGAAGTGTAGACTATTGTATTTCTATTGATTGATGACAAATCTATAATACCTATTCAAAACAATAAATATATACGTATAGTGTACAACTGAGAGGGTTTAGGCCTAAGTCCACCATGCTGGCCTACTGCGGGTTGGCGGACTACACACCTAAGAAATTCCTAAGAACTTTTAGGTGTGCAGGTTTTATCACGATGTTTTCCTTCACCGTTAAAGCAAGTGATAATTCATTGTGAATACACACATAACTTCGAAAAGCCAAATATAATATAGTTGATACCACGGATAAACTACTTTTATAAGATACGTAAGATGTACAGGAAATTATTTATATTTGCTACTATTTCAAACCGAATATCAAAATGCCTTTGATATTTTTGGACAAAGTCTGCTTTTTAACCCTTTATTGAAATAAAATAAATTAAATACACCCAACAGTCACATACATAATTCTGACTCCATACTAGGATACAAGTCCTGTGTCATGGGTATCAGAGACTACGAGAGACTTTTCGGTCTCACGAACACACAAACATTTGTCTCGTTGCGGGGATCGAACCCGCGGCGCTTCGTTTCGCAAACTGATATCTAGCCAACTGCGCCAAGGGGCGATCAACATATTGTTAGCTTTGTTAGTATTTAGTGGGGCTTGAAAAACATTTGGCGGAATGTGAGATTGCGGAAACATTTATGCACAGAGGTACATAGTACCTACATACGAATACCTACCGCTGCCCACTCCTTTGGGAATACAGACGTGAGTATGTATTAGCAGTCTGCAGATAAATAACTTTACGTTTCAAGTAATAAAGGGGTAAAATCAAAAACATGTAGCTTCAAGCGAAATCTGGCTAATACGGAATGTGAACATTTAATTTGGAGTTCCAAATAACTTTACCGGCGGCCGAGCACCGCATAACTCTGTGTCTCTCTGTGCCGCACTGACAAATGGAGCTGTTTTATCAAAAACCCCGTGTGGACTTGTTGGAAAACGTCTGGCGCATTAATTTGATTACATTTTTCAGGTTAATGGAGCCGATTAGAGCGGCAATTTAGTTATTGGCATGGATTAAGTTTCTTTCTATTGAAATACGGAAGAGTGTGTCTTAAATAAACTATAACTGTAGTTTACAAATTTAGAGACAGATGATAAAAACATCGCGACATTTGCCGCTTCTAAAATAAAATTATAACATTAGACAGCTCCGTGACGCAGTTGGCTAGATACCAGCTTGCGAAACGAGAGGCCGCGGGTTCGATCCCCGAATCGAGACAAATGTTTGTGTCATCCACAAATATTTGTTTTGGGTCTGGGTGTTTGTGAGACCGAAAAGTCTCTCGTAGATTCTGATACCCACGACACAAGACTTGTATCTTAATGTGGGGTCAGAACTATGTGTGTGACTGTTGGGTGTATTTATTTAAAAAAATAATGTTTCTTGGCCTGAAGCGTTATCTCTCGCGTTAAGAGCTATTACGTTTTTCTATTTGGAAGTTCTTGGTACGGGGACTGAGAGTATGGCTGAACACTAATAGAATCGCCCTCTTTTACGTAAATTAGCCTCCGGTCTTAGATTACCCTACAATCTAACTCCGATGGTTATGGCAAAAAATAAGTTATACTTAATTCGTTTACAATTGCAAATTTTAGGCACAGTTCCACCTCCGCGCAACCACAAAGTATTTTTAGCAAATTCAATAATCGTTTTTAAAATAAGTCAATTTATGCTCTAAAAATGCTAGAAATATCATCTTTATTCAATTGTATTTACAATAATTGTCGGTATGACAACCTATGTTTAAATAAATAGTGTATCGAAAATGGGTTGCGGATCATCCGGTACGGCCGTGGCCGCGCAAGGAGAGGCGGCAACTGAGGGGAACGTGGGGAACGGCAAGACTACTGACAACGACCACGAGGATGCCGATGACCTGCCGACAGTCGTACTGCCAGACACACCGATAAAAGCCAAGCCCCGTGAGTATTGCACTTGGATTGTCAGTTTGCATGGCTGATGTCAGGTTTACAAGGCGTTATTAGCTATTTACAGCCCCGTGGCGCAGTTGGCTAGACACCAGCTTGCGAAACGAGAGGCCGCGGGTTCGATCCCCGCACCGAGACAAATGTTTGTGTGATCCACAAATATTTGTTTCGAGTCTGGGTGTATGTGAGACCGAAAAGTCTCTCGTAGTTTCTGATACCCACGACACAAGACTTGTATCTTAGTGTGGGATTAGAACTATTAATGTGACTGTTGGGTGTATTTATTTATTTATTTATTTAGCTTTCACTTTGATCAAACACGATGAACTACGGTGAGATAATAAACGTTTTTTTTTTCTAAACATTGTTGTCAAATACTTAGATTGATATGTTCCAACTCTGGGTGGGTTGAACAAAATCTCACTCTGAATTTGTGCCTACAGTATCTCACGTATTGTGGAAAGCAGAGGCTACAGAGCGCCAAATGTTACGGTCCAAAAAAACCTCCTACGCTTGCTCAACCGACATTGATTTCTTCATCAAAATCGTCCTTTCGTTAAAATTGTGTTTTGGTTTCTTGTCTTTCACAATCTATACATTTATACAAATAAATAAAATTGGAGTGTCTGTTTGTAATATTGAAATAACCATTTTTTTCTACAAGTATATATGAATATATATGTATACTAGCTGTGCCCGCGACTTCGTCCGCGCGTAATGTAATGTATGATGTAATGACTTAGGCTACTTTTAGTTTATAAATTTTCTTATTACAATTAATTTTCCGCGCGGACGAAGTCGCGGGCACAGCTAGTTTCAAATAAAATATGATCGTTTCGCTACAATCAGAGTGCGCTACAATCAATAAATGTAGGGTATACCTAGCCGCGCTGAGTCACGTTCGTTGCCCCGGTGACGAACGGTCGAACACTATATATACGTACTGCGATAATTACATCTTTCTATAATTTACACATATAATTTTAAAGATTGCTGTTTTTGTTATTTTCCCATTTTTGATGACAACAACGATAGGTTGTCAGTAAGAGGTGGTAGCTAGCGATAAGACCGCCTGTTGTATGTAGGTATATATTTATTTTTCCCATAGTTGTATATCTCATTTATGTTGTTATTTACTTGTACAGTGTACATAAAAATATATTAAATATCTAAAGTATGCGGTACAAGTATGTGCCTCGCGATCTAGAGGTCTTGGGTTCGATTCCCGGGTCGAGCAAAGTGTTATTGGGTTTTTTCCATTAGGAAATTCTCAGTAGCAGCACGGAGTCTGGAAATGTACCCGAAAAACGGTAATAGGCTGGCCACCTATTACGTGGGACTGATACATACCTGATGAAATGTGGGTGTAGAAGTGCACCTCTGCCTACTCCATCGGGGAGTGCGGGCGTGAGTTTATGTATGTATGTAAATATCTAAAAATATAATATTCATACCTATAAAAAAATATCTTAAATATATTTTGCCTGCCATTACCTATGGTCCAAACCATCAGTGGTTTAGCGTTCAGACTGAAGCACATCCCCAAAATTTGTGCTGTATCAAGTAACACAGCTTTTTGAATGTGGTTCTGATAATTATTATTAATAAATACGCGCTCTGGTTTGTTTTGCTTTCTACACCATTCATCTTACCTGAACTCTAGTACATCCAACTTACTCCCTTTTAGTTCCTCTAATTAAGCTTTGAGAAACCTATAACATATCAACAGATATGGAAACTCTAGCAATTAAAATTCCTAATATGCACTTCATTGATGTTTCAGCAATAGCCTTTGAGATCCCAGTGGAAGAGTTCGATGGTAACCGCCGGCCGTCGAACACACCTCCAGCGCACCTTCAGAGGTTGCTGCACCCCCCACAGCCTGACATCAGTCTACCAGAAATCGAGGAGAAGTTGGCTGAGGCAGAACAACGGAGGCAATCGGTACTGTATATCTCCTATCTGTGTATCTGACTAAGGCCTAAACCCTCTCAGTCGTAGAGGAGGCCCGTGCTAGGTAGTGGTACGTATAATTATGGACTGTTGATGATGATGATTATATATCTGTAGTCAGCCTATATAACATAACGAGGCAATTGGCCTTGCGGCATAAGAGTGCGGAAAGCGATCAAGAACCTTGGGTTTGATTGAACCAGTTCGACTTGAAGTTTAGAAATGAGCCAAGAAAAATAACTCTTATTGTATAACAAGATTCCACATTATGCCTTACCTTTCCAGTTATTAAAATATTGATATATGATTTAGGACATACAGAAAAAGACAGACGTAGTGCCGTGTCAGGACTAAAAATTATATCCTAGGTCAGAACTCAAGTCAGTATAGATAAATAAGTTCTTTTTTCGGATCCTATACATGCATACCTTAAAATTAATACATAATGAAACTTAATGGTATTTCTTCATCAGCCCATATACGTCCCACTGCTGGGCACGGGCCTCCTCTACCATTGAGAGGGTTTAGGCCTTAGTTAATAGTATTTGCTTAGTTAATAGTTATAGTGACTGCCTCGTGGTCTCGCGGTACAAGTATGTGCCGTGCGATCTAGAGGTCCTGGGTTAGATTCCCGGGTCGGGCAAAGTGTTATTGGGTTTTTCCATTAGGAAATTCTCGGTAACAGCACGGAGTCTGGAAATGTGCCCGAAAAACGGCAATAGGCTCGCCACCTATTACGTGGGACTGATACATACTTGGCGAAATGCGGGTGCAGAAATGCACCTCTGCCTACCCCTTCGGGGAATACAGGCGTGAGTTTATGTATGTATGTATGTATGTATGTTAATAGTATTTAAGGTAAAGTAACTTAACTTATAGTAAATAATAATTACTTATTCAAATTATTCAATGTTACCTGGTAGGTACCGATGCATACATGTGCGACGAACAATCCAGAGGTTTCAGGTTTGATTCCCAAGTCAAGATAGGTGTCCTTAGGTTTCCATTAGAAACCCAGCATAGATAAAGCGGCTATAAGCTTGCCCTCTATGACGTGGGACTTAAAATATAACTAGCGAAACTTCATATATCTCTGTCTACCTCTTCGAATATACAGGGTGTATTCAGACCGTGATCGGAAACTAAGGCAGGTAATAGCTAAGGTGATTACAAACCCCCTGGCGTTAAAGAAAATTCTGACAAAAAATAAAAATTTTGACGTTTTCCATACAAACCGCGTACATTTAATACCGATGGTTAAAACGCCAGGGGGTTTGTAATCACCTTAGCTATTACCTGCCTTAGTTTCCGATCACGGTCTGAATACACCCTGTATAGGAAATATCGAAATGAATATTGATAAAATATCTTCCATTACAGATACTACAACAGCGTGCGGCTTCAGCGCAGAAACGAACACAAAAAATGATTCGATCAGTACACGAAATGGATACCCTTGATGCAGAACATGTAAGTTTTATTTCAAAATCTAATATTCCCGTAAACATGTGATAAAGATAATCAGTGGCTGTACTTTCATAGAAGCTCAAAAGCCCAGCTAGCCTCACAAAATTCCAGCATTAAATTTTGATTTAACAAAAGCAATTTGACATATAAATGAGAAAATCCTGACCCCACAATAAACAAATATAAACTAGACATTACACAATTAACGTGTAACGCTTTTGGGCTTCTATGGAAGTACCGCCACTGAACGATGTGTTTAGTACTTCAATTTTTTTTAATATGAACACTTTCACGGCGAAGTTAGCGCAGGTACTTTTCATTGCTGGAAAAGGTACCCTTTGAATCATGGACATATCTTTTTCAGGACAAAAAAAAATATTACTAGATCTCACGGCATAAACTTTTCTCGCGGTAACAATAAGGCAGTTAGTAAATTTCGTAAACGAAATATCAGTTTTGAATAAAACGAGTAATATTTTGAGCCATGTAAATGAAATTTCAGTATCAAAACGAAATTAATGAATTTTCTCTGTTTGAAAGTTTCAGATCGATAATCCGATTAAATTGGCGTGGATACTGTTTTAATATGGACGATGGCTGGGCTCATTTCGATATTGAACAAAGAATATTTGTCAGCGTGCCGTCGATCAAGTTTATTTATTTAATCTAGGACCACTAGCAATGTAGCTTTGTTCAACTTAAAATTGTAAACACTGTAGGCAAAGTAAAAGTCGTGATGGCCACGAGGTTAAGGCACGCGGGCGAGAATCGACGGTCGCGGATTCAAACCCCAGGCACACACCTATGACTTTTCGGAGCTACGTGTTTATTCATTACGAGTTATCACTTACTTTAACGGTGAAGGAAAACATCGTGATAAAATCTGCACACCTAAAAGTACTTAAAAATTTCATAGGTGTGTAGTCCGCCAACCCGCATTAAGTGGACTAAGGCCTAAACCCTCTAAATGGTAGAGGAGGCCCGCGCCCAGCAGTGGGACGTTTATAGGCTGACGGTGAAAAGCAAACAAAATATCCATACCTTCGTTCCTAATTCACTAATCTACCTTTGCAGAGACAAAGCCACCACGACTGCCAAAATATAAATCCGTGTAATCTCACGTAAACATTGCATAACATCTTTGCGTTACACTTACAATTGGATTGTTGTTTGGCAACGAACACCGGGCGAGGTTTCAACGTATTGCATGAAGTTTTTGATTTACTGGGCGTTGTTAGTAACAATATGTCAGGATAATGATTCATTCGCTTAATAGACTGTTTTAATCATCGTCATAATCATCATCAGCCCTTATAAGTTTCACTGTTAGGCACGGGCTTCTTCTACAAGTGAAAGGGGGGTAAGGCTTAGTTTACCACGCTGGCCTAGTGCAGGTTGGCGGACTATACACCTACGAATTTCCTAAGATTTTTTAGGTGTGCAGGTTTCCTCACGACGTTTTCCTTAAAGTACGTTCATAATTCATTGTGAATACACACATAACTTCAGAAAGCCAGAGGTGTGTGCCTGAGGTTTGAAACGGCGACCGTCGTGATTATCGACCAAGTGCCTAGATCTCGAGGGCATCACGACTAACTGAATTCAATTCATTGTTTTAAAGAATAGCTTATGTGATTGTTGTAGTTTGAATTATCAGTATCACAAATTAGTTTTCTCAGAACAGTCTAGTTCCGCGAAGCATAACATCTCGTGACTCACTGCGCCTCCTTCTTAGAATTGGATAGATAAAAACAGCTGAAAAAAGTTTTTGTCTCAAACATTTCATAACAATTTTTCGCAAAGATTGCGTTCCTGATAAGTTGTGACAGCATAAATGATGTAATTCTAAATTAGCTTTATTTCTGTTTTTTTTTTTAGTAGTGACAAGTTACTTAACTTAAAACACATTATGTCAGGTTAATTTCCATTAGGTTTATGACTTATACCTAAAAAATAACACTTGCTACGCTAAAACAACGTATTTAATCTACCAATGTACGTCCCTCTACTAAGTCGTCTCTACAACTGAACTGGCACAGGACGAGTTGGCGAACTATACGCCTAAGAAGTTCATGGGGTGCAATGTATGCAACTTTTTTTGCGGTGATTTCATTTACCATTAAAGTGCGTGATAATTTATGATACAGGCCATATCTCGAAAATTCAGAGTTATGGATGGGATATTAATTTACAACCTTGCGACATTAGCTGGTTTTAAAGCACGCGCCTAAACTTCAAGGTTATCACGCCTTGAGTGTAAGGAATATATTTTGTTTTTTTTTACATTTTTTTATTTTTTAACCTAATGTTAAGTGGTCAACACCGCCCATGAAAACCCACAATAGCAGACAAATCATTGGTTCGTTGCCGGCCTTTTAGGAAAATATAGGCTCTTTTCTTGAAGGTCCCTAAGTCGTATCAATCCATAAATAATTATATAATAACGATGTTAACTTTCAGGAGCCGATAGAGACGAATAAAATCGGCACGAACACGCTGACCATTCCGCCAGAACCGGGAGTTTGCGAAGACAAGAACATAGCCTAGAATTATTCAAATAAGTTAATATTGTCATACTTTTATATTGTTAGGTTTATTTAAATTTTATAGTAGTAACAGTAACATAATAATAAAATATCGTGATTATTGTAAGTTACATTTATTATGTCGAATTAATGGAGATAAATGTTTTGTTATTCCTTATTGTTTATGTATAATATTAATTATAATTTATTAATCATTATTTAAATATTCAATATTTATTTTATGAATCTATTAATATTAACAATGATCTACATATGCTTTGTTTGGCGCAGGAGGATTTGTTTTAGGAATCTGTGAAATTGCTGAAATATTAAATAGGTATTTAATTCTATCCAGAAATGTTATTAAATCCAGTTTACCCTCTAGTGGATTCAATTTGTTAAGTGTATTTAATGGTACTTGTCGGAAGGTCTTGTGCGTCATTGTTTTTTTTTTAAATAGTGACAGTAAAACTTCTTGAGGTAATTTCAAAACCTTAGTACAGAGCTCCGTTCGGTCCGGCGTTCCGAGCGAGAATGAATCATTCTCGATCGAGCGGCTGTATTTATACCCTACGTTGGCCGCACAGTGGGGATGCGTCGACGCTTCGACATACTCATTAAAAAAATATTCTGATGTTACCTTAATTTTTTTATTATTTATCTTTACGTTCATTGTGTTCCATTGTAATCTTTTCTATGAATATGATAAAATCGCACCGGTTTTGATGATTCATGTCACCGATAAATCAAACTATTGATTTGTTTAGTTATGAAGAGGCTATTTGGATTCTCGTCACAGTTAGCTTCTCTCTTTTTACTACTTAAAAGTTAGCTTTTCATGTCATTTTGAAAATTGTACATAGAAAGTGTCTTTTAATACTGGAGTCTAGACAACTAGTATATTATATAAGGCCCTTCATATTTGGGATCAAAGTATACACTGTTAGAAAATGTGACGAGGAAGCTAACGGCTATTTTACTTAATATAACAATAAAATATTATAAAGTGACAAAATAATTTGTGTATATTCACATCCAAAGATCAGAATATGACCATAAATTGTTCCTATTTTAAATTTTGTACATATTCCAATTTTCTTCTATACTAACGTAAAATTCTAATAATAAAGTTTTTCAAATACTATTAGTGTTTTAGATGACCTTTATGATTAAGAATTTTTGATACGAGCCATAAAGGTATGCAATCTATTAAGCGTATTGTAGAATTTTGATAATTATATTTTCTTTTTCAACTGCATTCACCAGGGCCTGTAGCAGTATACTGTGGATGTGGAATTTTTGGCTTTAATATACACTCAGCATCTCCACCCTTCACAGATCCTGTCATTAAGTTAGTGTATGTGTGTGTAGTATGTGCCGTGCGATCTAGATGTCCTGGATTGGATTCCAGGGTCGGGCAAAGTGTTATTGGGTTTTTCCATTTGGAAATTCTTAGTAGCAGCTCGAAGCATGGAAATGTGCTCGAAAAACGGTAATAGGTTCGCCCCCTATTACATGCAACTGATTTTACCTTAAATACCACCTGGCGAAATGTGGGTGCAGAAATGCATCTCTTCCTACCCTTTGGGGAATACAGGCGTGAGGTGATGTATGTATGTAAAATAAACATAAATAAATACACTAAATAGTCACATACAAAGTTTTAAACACTAGGATACAAGTCCTGTGTCGTGAGTATCAGAAACTACGAGAGACTTTTTGGTCTCACAAACACCCAGACCCGAAACAAATATTTGTGGATTACACAAACATTTGTCTCAGTGCGGGAATCAAACCCTCAGCCACTCTTTTCGCAAGCTGATATCTAGTCAACTGCGCCACGGGGTTGTCAATATATAAAGGATAAAGGCGTCCGGAAAAAGTTAATTATTTCAGAGTTTTCCCACAAAATTATTGTGTAAAAAGGTGATGAAAGGCCGAAGGATTTCAGCATAATCTATTAACATTGTTATTGCTTTGTGTAGGGAATAACGAGGTTTGAAATATTTTTAACAAAATAATTTTAAAATACGTCTAAAGGAATTAACAGTTTTTATTATCTACGTACTGGTATAGCACTGTGGCTTTACCTGTTAATTCCATTTAAATGAATTTATTTGTTTATTGGAATGCTTTCTCGTCGCTAATTTATTCTCTCAGGGAAAATATTGACTGCCTCGTGGTCTCGCGGCACAGGTATGTGCCGTGCGATCTAGAGGTCCTGGGTTCGTTTCCCGGGTCGGGCAAAGTGTTATTGGGTTTTTCCATTAGGTAATTCTCAATAGCAGCACGGAGTTCTGGAATTGTGCCCGAAAAACGGCAATAGGCTCGCCCCCTATTACGTGGGATTGATACATACCTGGCGAAATGTGGGTGCAGAAATGCACCTCTGCCTACCCCCTTCGGGGAATACAGGCGTTAGGTTATGTATGTATGTGGATTTTTTTTATGATGCACGTGAATCCGACAGCCCTACTAACCACTCCCCCTGTATTTTGTGAAACAGTGGTACTGCCACGGTCTAGAGGGCCATTTATCAGGAAATTTCATATTCTATAGCATGGCTCTGCCACTTACCCAGGCATTACGACATTACAAAGTAAAGAGTACCAGTTGGAATGAAATAAATCTTAAAGCAGCGACGAGGAATAACTCATACAGAAAACTATTCTAAATATCATTTACCGCTCAGATATATCTCGCAGGCACAAGCATTGTTCCTTTGCAGTATGAAATATTTCTGCATATTTATTACCCGGGAACAATGAAAATATAAGAAAGGTGGAGGTTGCCATTTTACGGGAAGTGCTTTTCGCTTCCGGTTCTCGAGCGTGGAGCTTCCGCCTGAATTGTTTATGGTCACTGTATAGATATGAGTGAATATTTTCGACATGAATGTTTAGAAACTGACATATGTATTATTTATTATTATAGCTATTTCTAATCTGTGTCTGTGACCTATGTAGTTATTTTTTAGATTGAACTCTACATATTATGTACTTGTATTTTTTTAATGAGAAAATATATTTATTTTACGAAACACCCCAAATGTTTCAAAATGTGAAAGTGATTTTCGTCCAACGAATTTTTCAACTTGCAATCTATCATTACAAATATATTCTAAATATTATGTTTTATTATCAAAATACTCTTATCTGTATATATCTGGACATTTGGTGCTCTATTTTTCATCATGCTTATCATCCGATATGGTGCTGTTGTGCCAGCATAAAGAAAGGCCTTCGTAAATTCGAAATGACAGCAAAAAATCCGTAAATAACCAACTAAATAAAAATATGGACTTAAAACTAGAAGTAAAATATTTCCGCAGACAGTCAAATATTAAAACAGTAGGTGTGAAAGTGGAATAAAAGTAGCAGGGTTGGACAAAGCTCAAACAGTGCCGAGCGCCGTCGGACAATGGAATGCCGTAGCGATCAGTCCGGTGCGCGGAATCTACTGAATATTTTAGATGTAGCGAAAAAAGCAGAACGGAAGTGTGTAGAAATAAATAAATAAATACACCCATCAGTCACATACATAGTTCTGACCCCACATTAAGATACGAGTGTGTCGTGGGTATCAGAAACTACGAGAGAATTATCGGTCTCACACTCAGACCCGAAACAAATATTTGTGGAGCACACAAACATTTGCCTCGGTGCGGGGATCGAACCCGCGGCCTCTCGTTTCGCAAGCTGGTGTCTAGCCCACTGCGCCACGGGGCTGTCAAATACAGTATGCGATATTCACTTGGTGGAATTTAGTCCACTGTTTATTAACATATTTGCGATTGCTGATATTGCTTCCACGATTGCTTCAAATATGAAGCAACAGTGAAATATGAACAATGAATAAACTTAGCTCTTGGACGCTGCAAAATCATACTTTAAACACTAGTTCCTTTTTTGCATAAACTGTCTGTATCCTAGTAAAAGTAGATACAAATGTATTTCTAAAACTACATACGTATGGTCAACTGTGTTTTAAGTCCATGTAGGTATGCATAGTGCCGTTTTCATGCACATTATACTACATGCTGGAAACTTAAAAATAAAAATATTGAAACTATTAAAAAATCTGGAAATTTTCGAAAAGAAAGTTCTAACACTTTTCTCAGCCTTGAAATCGGAACTTTAAAATCTCTATTGCATGCCGAACTAATATGCCGTGGAACCAACAAGGCAGTCCGAGGGTCCTAAGACGCACTCCAAGGGACCAACGCGACAGTCCGTGTGACTAACATGTTTCGCGGAAACTAACATGTCAGTTATGCGCATCAATTGTATGTATGTACTTGTGATAGTAGGCCATTCGTATGTTAATGAACTTTAAATGATCGCATCGATACATTATACGTGCGCAGGCGCAATTATCTAATTACATATGTTTGTTAATGTTGTTTCGTTGATTTAGCATTATTTACGCGGCCGGGCGATCACTGAGGTCGTTACAGCGCAACATGCTTGCAATATTCCTTTTACGGTTTAAAATTTGTAAAATTAACCAATTATCGGTGTTAATAATAATTTAATGTACTTAAGAGTTGGGCGTTTATTTAAGAAAATTATTCTTGTGTGATTTGAAAACTTAGCGACGTATTTGGTTAGGTATAGGTTAGTAAAACGAGAGCTTGAAGGTTCATTAACCGCTCCAAATGTTTGTCAGATCCACAAATACTATTTTTGTCAGTTCTGAGTGTTTGTAAGAAAAATTGTGTTCCTTTTTGATAATTTTATTTCTTTTAATCAGATAATTGTTTTCATGCCTCACTGCACATTATTTCTGATTTTTTATCGGATGTCATGTCAGAAAGAAAATAAGACATAATTCAAAAATATTTCTCACCTTTAACTCAACTCTACGCTACTGGTGTATACAACAGTATTTTTCTAAATACTGCAATGATACAACTCGTAATGACGCTGATTTATAGCTAAATAATTAATAATTATAGTTATTAAGCCCTCGATAGAAATATATATTGTACAATAATTAATACATTAACGAAAACGGCGAACATTTTTTAAAGTTGATAATTGTACTATTTACTGTGGTATTCACGCAATATTAATTGAAGTTACCAGTTATTTCTTCAACTGATACCAACTGATAACTAAATTACTCGGCTGCAGAAAATAAACGATTATAGTGTTAGTGGCCTCGAGGTTTAGGGTGATGGCCTCGAGGTTTAGGCGCGCGGTCGAGAATTTCGGCGGTCGCAGGTTCAAACCCCAGGCACACACCTCTGACTTTTCGAAGTTATGTGTGTATTCATAATGAATTATCACTTGCTTTAACGGTGAAGGAAAACATCGTGATAAAACCTGCACACCTAAAAGTTCTTAGGAATTTCTTGGGTGTGTAGTCCGCCAACCCGCACTAGGCCAGCGTGGTGGACTAAGGCCTAAACCCTCTCAGTTGTAGAGGAGGCCCGTGCCCAGCAGTGGGACGTATTTGGGCTAATGATGATGAAAGTAAAATGGTTAAAGCTATACAGGTGAAAACAAACCTTTATCTAAAAGTGAGACAGGTGATAGGTGCTTAAGAACACGTCAATTTTTTATTTTGTTTTCAGATTTTTTTGTAGCATCAATATGTATGTAATCATAGTCACTAGTAGGTACCTGTCTTAGTTTTAGATAACGGTCTGTTTACATTCTGTATAAATTTTTCATTTTATAAACGCGTAGCTGAAAAAATCTCGAATTAAAATAAAACGGATATGATCATCATCATCATCAGCCCATATACGTCCCTCTGCTGGGCACGGGCCTCCCCTACAACTGAGAGGGTTTAGGCCTTAGTCCACCATGCTGGCTTAGTGCGGGTTGGCGGATATGATGAATTATTTTAATTTACATACATACGTATGAACTTATGTCCATGTACTCCAATAGAATCGGATATGGTATGCGATCAAATCTCCGTGTTATTCAAAGTAGCACACGATAACATCGCGTGCGGCGCAGGGCTGGTTTCTGAATATTCAGGTAACCAGAGCAACATAATTATATTTTCAGCGCAACAAAATAACTCATTGTTAACTAAATTTTTACTTTATCATCGTCATGTTAATCCCTCGTTAGTTCGGTGGCATAGGTGTGTAATATACTTGGTTCGATTCCCAGGTGAGGTAATTTAGGTTCTCTCATTAAGACTATGCTCAATGGTAATTTCATGTAATATCTTCCACTTACAAGTGAATACAACCCGCACTAGGCCAGCATGATGGACGAAGGCCTATAACCCTCTCAGTTGTAGAGGAGGCCCGTGCCCAGCTGTGGGTCGGTGATGATGATGATGACAAGTGAATTAAAAATGTATCGAAACGTTAATGTAGAAATCTCTCCTGGCTCCTTTGAGGGTAGGTACATGCGTGTAGGAACTAAAAATATGTACGACTATATGCTTTATCCGCTGGAAGCAAGGAAAGGTAGCATGAATTTATTATGAAATAATGTCTCAAATTGACATGACACGACTAATAATTCTAACCGATTACTGATACTGCTACCAGAAATGATTTATAATGATTCAGCAGTTTAGTCACAAAAGCGTTACAGACGGTCAAAGTGTTTTGTCGAGACAGGTTTGTTATTATAAGTGATATAAGGAATTAAATATTTTTGGGCACATCTTTCCAATCCTACACAATATTAAAGTTTTAGTATTATCTATTTTTAAATTTTGGCTCCTAAAAATACAATGAAAACTATTGGACCTTCTGAAGCCATTTTGAGTCCCCCTGGTAAATAAGAATATGAAACTGTCATTAGGTGTAACATAAATTAATTTCCAAATTTAAATTACAAACAGTTTTTTTTTTATTATTTTTTTATTTTTTATACTGGCCCGGCAAAGTGACCCCATTGCACCTGATGGTAATTGTAATGGAGTCCAGAAAAAGTGCCGACCAGCGAGAGATGATGATCTCCCGTTGGTCGACGCAATCATGCCGGCCGAAAACCTCTTCACCTATCTTGTGAAGAAGTTTGGGGGACTAATACTATGGTGAACAAATGACCGACCGCGAGAAACCGGCCAAAAAATGCCGGCACGGTCATCCTTTCACCATGATTGAAGCCCTCCAGAAAACCGGATATACACTAAATGAGTAATTTACTGGCTGAATAAGGAAATATAACCAATAAGCGGGAAATGTATTTCGGAAATCTGCATATCCCGCCGATCTAGGAAGAGGACGTGGTTACGCACAACTAATCCGCCAAATTGGGAACTGTAAAGAAATCCATTGTCCGAAAAGCAAGGATGTTCGATGCAAATGCGTGACGCAACGACGTTTTACAACACGCGCCTGGACAGCGGCATCCGCCAGCTGAAGCACAGGATACGATGCACGCGGTATAAATACTCGCCGCCGCCACACTTCGACACACTTCGTCTGAAGAACTAGAAACATGAAATCCTTCATTACTGTAAGTGTTTTTTAAATAATCCTAGGGCCGCATAATTTAATCCTATTGAAAATCTTTCTGTTGAAAATAGAATTGTTTAATGTTAGCCGAAAATCTATGCGATTTTGGGAGAAACGAAATTTGGATTTCTTTCTAAATTTAGGTATACAGATTTGAGGGTAAATGTTTTAATCTGTAAATAAAAAGATTAATTTTAAAAATAATGTCATATTGAGTGTTAACAATAGTAAAATATCCTCGTAGTGCTGCAAAACGCGTAAGTACTGTTCAAGCTGTTCACAGCCCCGTGGCGCAGTTGGTTAGACACCAGCTTGTGAAAAGAGAGGCCGCTAATTCGATCCCCGCGCCGAGACAAATGTTTGTGTGATCCACAAATATTTGTTTCGGGTCTGGGTGTTTGTGAGACTGAAAAGTCACTTGTAGTTTGTGATACCCACGACTTAAGACTTATATCTTAGTGGTGTCAGTACTATGTGGAGTGTATTTAAAAAAAAAGCTTATAATGTTCCACGATCACCCACAACAAAATCGATTTGAGCGGAACGAATCATGAAAGAATTCCAAAAAAAATATTTCTTTAGAATTTTTTTCTCTCATCACAATGTCGATTCAATAGCATAATTTACTCTTAAAGTATTTTATTGAGCACTACTGAAGTCTATATTATATTGTGTTGTTGGTAAAAAATAACGAGTTATTTCGTGTTCTCATCAAATGTAGAACGCGAAAAGTTACAACAGAGCGTCGACGGCTCGGTTCGGACGGAGTGATAGGTAATTTTGACGTAAAACAAAACAATATTCAGGTTTTCGTTCAGCTCTTTTATTTGTATACTATTGTAGTCGTACCTGCCACCGATTGTGATTCAAATTCACAGTTAATACTCTATTTCTTTCATGACATCATGAACAGCCTTCAGAAGTGAATCGTCAGAATATGCCCTCCTTAGAATGTGTAAAATAAAAATAAAAAACATGTGGGTCTACACAATCTTGTAGAAAAAAAATCAAAGTGTTTTGTTTTTGTTCTGTAGTTTGCCTGTCTTTTGGTCGCCGTGAGCCAGGCTTATGGCTACGGCCTCGGCTTGGGCAGCTACGGATACGGTGGTGGTATTGGTAAGTATCAAAACAATCTCTTCATTATTGACCTTTTTAACACTTAAATAGAATACAAAGAAATTTTCATACCTATGTAATTCTGTCTCCTAATTTATTGAGGAAAAAATGTTAAACATCACTTGAATACTTTCATCTCTAAATCGCTTATGAATTGATATTTTTCAATAAAAAATAACTTTACTATCTACTGTTTTTTTTAAAAAATCGATTCAATTTTATTTTGTCTGTGATATTATACTACTTTATATATGACTCAATATTAAAATTGACTATTTGTTTCAGGATATGGTGCTCCCATCCTGGCCCCAGCGATCTCAACCGCAAGCGTGATTAAGGCCGCCCCTATTCCCATCATCAAAACTGCCGCCGTAGCACCCATCATCACTGCCCCCGTACTGCGCACCGTATCAGCCCCAGTTAGCATCGGCTACGGACTTGGCGGCTACGGCCTTGGCGGCTACGGTCTTAGCGGCTACGGTCTTGGCGGCTACGGTCTTGGCGGCTACGGACTTGGCGGCTATGGACTGGGCAAAGGTCTTGGCGGCTATAGTTTGGGCTACGGCGGCAAGTACCTCGGTTGAGCGCTTAGGCCGTTAGGGACGAAGTCGTGCCTTCTTTAAACTAAAAGTAATTGTTCTTCGATTGGCTTATGCACTGTATTAAATATATTCACACGTCTTATGTTTTTGTTTTATTTTAATAAATAATTAAACATTTCATTTCTCGTATAGGCATAATTATCTAGAAACTATATAATGTGCCTCCTTAATTTTATAATGACTACACAGCAAATTTTATTTCTATAAAATATATTCATTTTAAAATTTACTAAAAAAATTGCTCTGCGATCAAATTATAAATCATTATAAGTTAAATATTTTACTCCTGTTAAATATACATTGATATATGACATACACAATCGCTGTGTCTAAAATTAACCGGAAATAGAACCCAAAACTACTTAATATAGTTGTAGTCACACTGCAGGACTAACGAGGCAGTCATGTTTGACATAAAACAATCAGAATTTCATTCTACTTTTATATGTAAACTAAATACTTTAAAGTTAAAAGTAACTCTGCCTCGTGGTCTCGCGGTACAAGTATGTGCCGTGCGATCTAGAGGTCCTGGGTTCGATTCCCGGGTCGGGCAAAGTGTTATTGGGTTTTTCCATTAGGAAATTCCCAGTAACAGCACGGAGTCTGGAAATGTGCCCGAAAAACGGCAATAGGCTCGCCCCCTATTACGTGGGACTGATACCTGGCGAAATGTGGGTGCAGAAATGCACCTCTGCCTACCCCTTCGAGGAATACAGGCGTGAGTTTATGTATGTATGTGTACGTTAAAAGTAACTCGTGTCATAAAGAGGTACTGTTCACATGTCCCTCCGACATGAACGCTAGAGCCACTAAAGCCAACGAAACGGATGTCTTCCAAGTATTTCCCTCAATTACCTCTGAAACTTTTCGATTCCAACTCCTTTGCACTGAAAACAAGTTTGTGACGTAGTTTTCTTAGCTTAGCTTCACAGTGAAACGACATTTGGAAATTTTAAGAAGGAAAAAAAGTTAAGGAAGGAAGACTTTTATGTCTTGGAAGTAAAAATTTCGTGGTTGTTTTAGACGTAGGAATTTTTTTAATAGCCCTATATTTTTATGAATTTAAGTGCTATGGATAGTTATAGTTTAATTAGGATTTTAAAAACTCATCTTAACTCATTTTTTTTTATAATACGAGTAAAGATTGATATAGAATTTGTTAGTATGTCAGTAGTATTAACTGACGATAATTGGCTCTCCTAAACCACAACTAGAGGATTTAAATATTACATTTTAATGTTCATATAAAAAACGATAGCTATAATTAAGTATCCTGCCTTGTATAATAGATATTAATTTCATCGCACATCCAGCGCCCTCTATTAATTTTCGCTATAAACATCAGAAACGTATTATTTTTCAACCTCTTTAACTTAAACACTCATTAATATATACCAGATTACGAAGCAAGTTTTTTTTATGATAAATTCAATTTAGATTTTATACAAAATTATTTCAGAGCGGTATTACTCTCTCATAGAAAAACGACGACAAATAACATGACAGGGAAATAACCAAGGGAGTTACCGCCATTAAAACAAAATAGACTATATATAATAGGGCAAAATTTAGTTTAATTTATTTTCTTTAACTGTCTCGTGGTCTCGCGGCACCAGTATGTGCCGTGCGATCTAGAGGTCCTTCAATTCGATTGCCGGGTCGGGCAAAGTGTGATTGAGATTTTCCATTATCTCAGTAGCAGTACGGAGTCTGGAAATGTGCCCGAAAAACGGCAATAGGCTCGCCCCCTATTACATGGGACTGATACATACCTGGCGAATTGTGGGTGCAAAAATGCACCTCTGCCTACCCCTTAGGGGAATATAGGCGTGAGGTTATGTTTATTTTCATTACATATTAGTAAATTTCATTATCAATTTAACATCACAAAGGCGTCGCCCACGTGAAACGCGTGACGGGCTTGCACAAACTTCAAAATTAGTTTAGCCAAGCAGACGAGTTGTTGAAAAGCTATTAAAGTTGCCCTAAATTAGGTGAGAGTTTAATGCTTGACCTGAATTAGTTAATGTGTGGCCAGCAGTGAAATTCCGATGGGAATTAAACGATAGTAATTTGAATACTACTGGGAATTCTTATTTTGTAGCTTACACTCTATTTATAGTAAGGTTATGGTTGGTGCTGCGACTGTAAAATATCATAGCTTGTCACTTTGGTTTGATGGTGCCAGAACTCATACATAAAAAGATATTACATTTTTAACAAACCTTATTGACTGACTGATTCATCAACACACAGCTCAAATCACTGAGTGGATTGCGCTGAATTTCGGCACGTACATTATAAAGCAGGTCATCAATATCTCCTTGCCCTGCTCCCAATTATATTTGGGATCGACGCAGTATGTTTCATCCTTCCAAACATCCCTATCGGCCGTCATGTTTTCATTCACCCCTTTTGCTTTCATATCTTGTCTCACACACTCCATCCATCTTATCTTTGGTCTTCCTCTCCTTGTCCATCCTTCAACTTTCATACTCATTTCTTTTTTACCTACATATGCTTCATCTCTTCTCATAACATGCCCATACCACGACAAACAGTTTCCCTTCAGCTTATCTATCAGAGGAGCCACTTTCAAACTTCCTCTAACGTATACATTCCTCACTCAGTGGCGGTACTTCCATAGAAGCCCAAAAGCCCAGCTTGCCTTACATAATTCCGAATAAGAAACATAAACTAGATATTCCATAATTAAATAAAAACAACAAAATATTTCTTCCAAAAACATAAGTTTACGTATTTTTGCCGCGCCATGCCGCCATGCCGACGCGCCGCTCCGCGCCAAATCCCGGCCCATAATCCATATACTATAATTTCAAACAAACGAAACGCGGGCGCACGAACGTCAATAGTTTAGAGTAAACATCAATGTTGAACATAATAATAATATCTATCTCCCTCTATCTCGTGGGCTTTAAATCGGGCTTCACTTTACTAGTTCCGTCCCTTTCGCACTACGTCGAAATTTCCATTGGATTTTAAAACATAGGTATAACCAAAATACCGTTTATATAGCAATTAGTATGGACATAAGAATCCCGCTTTCGCTCTGAACAGCGTGCAATCGGGAGTGCGGTGATGCACTTAGTAAAAAGTAATATATTATAATAATTTATTAAATTTATAATAACATATTTTATTTATTATCTTTATTATTTTATAATATTGTGTGTGATAATTAGTTTATTTTAAATGATATTATGATAAACTTGTACAGTTTTTTTTACGAAGGACGGAAGTACGAACGTCACACGCTGTTAATTGTTTACGTTTACCTGTCAGTTCACCACACACAGTTGTTAGGTTACTGAGCGAAAGAACCAAGTTAAATAGAATTTGTTGTGGTATTTTGAATATTACTACAGTGATTATAAAATATGAGTGATGTTTATCCTCGTGGTGACTTAAAGTGTGTGCATGTTTTGCTCTTCAAAGATAAGGTAAATTCATTAAATTATATTGTGAAAAACGGCTCGTAACTTGTCCGAAAACTACATATAATGCCAGACTCGAGTATTTCTCTAATTGTTAAAAATTATGAGGACGCTTAATAGATCCGAGTGGTAGTACACAACTAATTGAATAGTTGAATTGAATGTTCCCATACGAATAGGTTATATTATGTTTGTGTTGCATATTTTATTTAATGTTTAAAATGTGTGGAATTCTTGTTGTAATGATTTAAATAATTTTTATGGTTCTTGTAGAATGCATGCAAATTTACAACACCACATACTTTGATTTATTTTTATAAATATTGTAAACAACACATTGAAGTATTCATTTCTCGTTAATTATATGACGAAATTTCAAAACTCTCGCGTTGATCATCATCGTATTATTTCTATGATTAATACATATTATTTGTCATTTTGTTCAACAAAAAAACTTGCATTCAAGGTCATGAAACATGAAAATTGACTTACGAGTATAGGTAATTTTTAGAATTTGACTCTTTACTTTTTAATTATGAGGTTTGAAACCAATTCGAGTCGAATTATTTGTCTAATAAAATTCAATATGATATGATTTATCCCGGGCTCATTAGCCATTAACATCTCGCATTCAAATTTAGAGAGACACGACGTTTTCTGCACAATTTGGATATATTATTGTGCTAATAATTTTCGCCGACATTTTATGGTTTTTGGTACCTATCACTAGCGACAAATTATTTCTTTGTTGTGCTAGTACTACAATATACTTCATCAATATGTCAAAATCTTGAATGTAAATAATTTGCGGTAGGTATATTATTTATTACTTCTCCGACTTTCTGGACCAAAAAATACACAATCAAAACCGTAATAAAAATTTGGGCTTGCCCTAGCTAGAGACTCTAGGCACGCCACTGTCCTCACTATGTCAATCCGTGTTTACCACTCATCCATCGCATAATTCGCATTTCTGCTGCATATAGACGTCTTTCGTCCGTCTTCTTCGTAGCCCATCACTCCTATCCATACAGTACATACATCCGTACATTATGACGTAGGTAAAAAAATGATTTTCTAAAATCTACATTTTATAAGGTTGAAATGGGAGATTTTATGAGGTTCACAAGATCTATTTTTAAGGCGGGCAAAGCTGACGTAAACCCTAAAATCACATAGACTATGCGTGACATCTAAAAAAATATATATTTTAAACTATTTGTATCTACGTTTTAATTAATCTACAAAATTTGTAAACATATACTTTTTGAGTATAAAAAGAAAACTCCATAAACGAATGCGGAACAGAAAATATACAATATTTTTCCGCGGAAATTCAGTTCGACAAAGATCAAACAGAACGTGCAGGCTTAGAATTCAATAAGGAGCGGGTCTAATTGGCTCAAAGCGCTATATCATTCGTACCATCTCACTACCAAATGGAATTATGAACGAGTCACTGTCGACGTCTCGCGGATTCGTATCTATAGATTGTAAGAAAGACTTGCAGTTAGGTAGAAATGACGACAGACGAGAATTGAATTCACTTTTGACCGCTCGCTTTGAGGCTTTGAGGCTTTGAGCTAATATGTCCAGATTTAATTTCCTACTACACAATTCTTTGTAAATCCTGTACACTAGGTTCGATAAAGGCAGTCATTACAATGGTATTATGATAATACTATACATATATGTATTAAAAGCAGTGATGGCCTCGAGGTTTAGGCGTGCGGTCGAGAATTTCGACGGTCGCAGGTTCAAACCCCAGGCACACACCTCTGACTTTTCGAAGTTATGTGTGTATTCACAATGAATTATCACTTGCTTTAACGGTGAAGGAAAACATCGTGATAAAACCTGCACACCTAAAAAGTTCTTACGAATTTCTTAGGTGTGTAGTTCGCCAACCCGCACTAGGCCAGCGTGGTGGACTAAGGCCTACACCCTCTCAGTTGTAGAGGAGGCCCGTGCCCAGCAGTGAGACGTATTTGGGCTGATGACGATATATGTATGTACAAGGATATGTCCTATAAACTGAGTCCCACAGGCGTGTGTTTCTGTGCCTAAATGTCATCAGCTTAATTTTTTAAGCCTCATGTATGATTGTCGGGCTCTTTTCTAAATTCCACTATTACCACTACACTAACACACTAACAAAAAATCCCATAAATTAACATTAATAACATTTAGCTTTACACATTCATTAGGAACAACGACTCAACTCAAATACCATTTAGGTAACCTGAAATAACAAAATTATGTACCAACACGAATTATTAACAAATGTGTTTGCGTATTCACTTTCAATTAATGTATGTAAACAAAATAAAATTAATTGCGTCCATATAATTCAACAAACGGCGATCTTAATTGAAATGGACGTGTTGATTCACCTGTTAATTAGTTATAGATATGTTAAATATTAACTTTAAATAATGAATACAGTAATTCGGTCCAGTTTATTTATAATAAGTTATTTATGGATAAATTACTTTATTTATGGATTGCACTTAGAGATTGCAAACCGGGCCCGGCCGGGCCGGGTCCGTCCGGGCCCGGTGCCCTTTTACGCACCCACCGGGCCCGGCCATTCTTACCGGGCCAGGTTACCGGGCCCGGTCAGCGGACCCGATAAGTAAATCGCGGCGCGGGAGCACCTACTCGTAGTAGTTACTGTTGTAAAATACTCGTATCGATCATTCTTTCAGACTGAAAAATAATTGTTACTTTTTGTTTTGTTATATTATACTTATGAAGCCTACGTATCGTAACCAATTTTACGTTACATTTTGTTAGTTAAGACTAAACAAGTTTGGTTGTTTGTAGTTACAGTACAGCCTAGCCAATAAGATTTCACTATTTGCTCAATAGTAATAATAATAACATTAATAGCCAAAGTTTACGAAAAAACATTATACATACTTTATTTTTAGCAAATAAGAATTTGTTTTGTTTATACCAAAGCTACCATGCTTAGAAATTTCTTAGGTGTGTAGTCCGCCAACCCGCACTAGGCCAGCGTGGTGGACTAAGGCCTAAACCCTCTCAGTTGTAGAGGAGGCCCGTGCCCAGCAGTGGGACGTAAATGGGCTACGTAAAAAGCTTACCAATTATACCTCAAAAAGTCGAAACTCCTAGACGTACACGTTTCCCATTGTTCGTATTTTTGTTGTTTTCTCAGGTTTTAATGTGGGAAAATTAAATATGTATGTGCGCCTCCATGAACGCCCATCACTTTAAGGAAGTATTCAGTGCGTTGCCGGTCTTTATAAAAATGTAGGCTCGTTTCTTTAATGGTGCATAGGCATTATTGAATACAGCAAGGGTGAGCTGCACAAAGAAGTTGTACAGAGAAGTAAACTAGCTTGAATGCGTTGTAACTTTTTACTAGAAACTTCGTTCTTTAACTAATGCTGTACTCTCAACAGAAGCGAAAATTGCATTAAAATGTCGGTTCTGGAACCAACGCAGTCTCTGTGCAGTCCATTACTCCTTCGCGAATGGCGAATGCGATCCCAAGAGAGTCCTCTCTCGCGTTAATTGAAAAAGCAATTAAAACCCCCCGCCACCCCCCGCCCACACCCTTCAGACACCCGCGAACCCCCTGACATCACTCAATGGCAACATTGGAAACTATCCGCAAGATTTGGATCGTCATATTCTCGGCTTAATGAATTTCTGATCGGAATTTCTCGCGTCAATGTTGCTCGGAAAGTGAGCGGGCATGTTTTGATTGTATTCGAAATGAGCTCCTTTGGATTTAATATTTACTTAAGCCTTGTGTGCTATTCTTGAAAAAAGATTTATAAAATATATTTTGAAAGACGTATTTGGTGGACGTGGTATTACGTGGCGGACTAAGGATTAAACCCTCTCAATTGTAGAGGAGGCCCGTATGTGGACTGATTATGTGACGTATTTGTTATGGCAACAAACAGCTTAGACTTCAAACAAGTAAACTGAAAACTGCTACATGAAACGGAAATATGGAAAATTATGTTTACTTACATGTTGTCATATTATACATATAGTACGTAGTTTAATCATCAACATGTGTCTGACTGTTTTGTCTATGGACATATGGTTTCAATAAATTATTCTGATCATCACTATTCTCTTTTTTTTTATATTCCGGAACGGCAGAGCAGCAATACTTCATCTTATGGTAAGTGCAATGCAATCCAAAAACAACGCAAACTGTCAAGGAACAACTCACCCCTCATAAATTGGCAATTAATTATTACGATCATCCGTCATCAATCAACACAATTATGCCAGCATATGCTAACTTATACTCAGGCTAAAGCCAGAACGCCAAAAATCCGCATATGCGGGTTTTACCTTTCAAAGATACCGCACCGTACCAATCTTTTTCGCCTTTATCAAATCCCAGCTAGAATTGTAAATGATAAGATATCCGTGCCATCAATCACATCCGCGACTGCAGGAGATGCCCGATTATAGTCGGTGACAAATTGGATCCAACCACGCCGAACGGAACACTTGGAAGCTTCGGCTAACTTCATTTTGTACTCGCGTTGATGCAATAAGAAATAATATTTACGGCGAAATGGAGAGGCGTCGACGGTGATAAACGGATTGGTTAGGTGTGCTCGGATGGTGAAAATAAGCGCTTGCTGGTAATATTGGTGATGGGAGGAATATGACGGCCTCGTGGGCTCATGGCGCATGTGTGTACCGTGAGATTTAGAAATCCCGGATTCAATTTTTGCGTCAGTCAAAGTGTTACTAGGTTTTGTCAGCGTATGACGCTCGAACCAGATGTCCTGGATTCACTTACCGGTCGGTTGATTGAGTTTTTCTGTTACTGAAAAATGGTATGTAGGCTAGGAATGGCAATATCCATGCAAATAAAACTTTCAAGTTAATAGCGTGAGAAAGTATCTATGTATGCAAAAACATAATATTAAACACAACATACTAAAGAATATTAAAAGCACTTGTTATTTCTGCAGCCGTTTAAAACGTTATAACAATCTTGCACATTGAGGCGCCATTAAAACACCCTTGAGGAGCTCAAATGCGGCGCGAACGTACTCGGCGGCTAAAAAAATATTTCTCCCAAGAAACGGGTGCTAAAAGCTGGTTGGAGTGTTCCGGAGCTGCCATTTATAGGGTAAATACGTAAAGACCTGATGGCATGTGTAGCTGAAGTCCTAAGTTTGAGTGCCAGGGAGGGATTTTCTTTTGGAGTTTGATTTCAAATTGTAAATATTGATTAGCGCAGATGGTTAGAGGTCAGTCAGGGTCCTAGAAACTAAAAATAGTGACGTCATTTGGGTGATTTTGAGATCGAATAGTCTGACTGTTGAACAGTTGCAATATTTTCCCCTATGCCACCACACACCCGTCACTGTAACTCCTATGCTCCAGGATCAACAGCGGCACGTACCTGATTTGTCAACCTAATTTGTCATGATCTCGCAACGAAATTAATTAAAAAAAGATATAAAGGAGAAATTTAAAAAAAGAGTGGTACACTTCCTTCCACAGCAAAGCAGGAGACAAAATATTGAACTATGACGTTTCAGCTCACATAAAAGATTGGTGAAACTAGACGCAAATAACGCACAGCGGTAAATAACTAAATGACATTTAATGGATAAATGGGACCTAAAGTGCGAGCTGTTATGTTAGATTGAAATACATAAAACAGCTGAATGTGTTCATTATGAGGTACTGTAATTTTTTACCGCGTTGGATTCGCAACTAAAAACGACAATAACATCTCCACATAAATACCTACAGCCGAGACATTTAAACACCGCATTTTCAAACATTTTAACACACTCGGGGTTTAGAGTGTCAGTAACTAGGTGCTAGGTGCTGTAAAGATAACTAGGTGCCCTTTAAGTCTAAATTAAAGACTTGGCTCAAGCAGGTTTTCAAAAGAAAAATATTAGAACAAGTGAGCGGTGGGACAACATTTCAAATCACAAAGATACCTAAGTAAATATTTCTTTAAGAGATTAATAAGAGTACCAAATTTCTCTTGATATTTACCTACTTTTAACTGTGAGAAATATTAATGTGAAGTTTTTTTTTATTTTATTTCTTTTTATTCTGGCACGGCAAAGTGACAATGACATGAAAAATGACAATACATTTACAAAGTGGGGTGTTTAAAAATACAAGACTTGGCTTACACGCGACAGAAAAGTCCGCAAGATGGCTTTTGTGGCAGGAAATATATGACGCTTCGTGAGTGAGCGAACGATACACAGTTCAAATGTAGTTAGCAAGTTAATTTATCATTCATGAGTTTCCCTCTATTTTGAACTAGTGATCGGGTCCCTCTTAGTATAAGTATATTTTTTTAGGGAGAAGTAACCTACATTCTTTCCTAACCTCCATACTAAAAATCAACCAAATTGGTCCAATGATTTAGGCGTGCAATTATAACCACAGTCAGAGAAATTTAATTTCGATGTTATAATATTAGTAAAGACTAGCTGACCCGACGAACTTCGTTCCGCCTAACAGCCGATTCTTTAATATATATTTTTTAGCTTAAATTACTCCTGCCACTGCCAGTGAAAGTCCCGTTAAATTGGTCCACCCGTTTCAGAGATTAGTCGAAACAAACAGACAGACAGACAGACAAACAAAAATTGTAAACAACGTTATTTTGATATATGTACCGTGTATACATCCACATGCATTTATTAAAAAGCGGTTATTTCAATATTACAAACCGAAACTCCAATTTTATTTTTTTGTATAGGAGATTTTATTTATTTTTATTTTATTTTTACCCGCGGAAATAAAAGGAGATTGTTGAATTGATGACCCGAAGCTAAAAGTTGTGTAATTAGATATTGAGACTGGAAATTTCACAGGTTCGAGCATAGAAGAGAACTAAATTTGTATAGCTTGGAAATTCAATAAATCTGAAGAGGTGCTAATGTGGGATAATGAGTAGTAAAATAAACTGGATTTTTTTACTACTGGCACACCGCACTAATCGCCCCAATACAAACTGTAAGGATTATTTATTTTATTTATTTCATATACTTTGTGTATACTATACAATTTATATACAACATCATTGAGAAACAAATATGGCAATAAGATATAAGCGCAATAGGCGGTCTTATCGCTAGCTGCGATCTCTTCCAGACAAACTACGGGACTGGAATGAAAGGTTGTAGTTCTGGCAGTTGTCTTCAAAATTGTAAAAAAAATATACAGGATGTATTCAGACCGTGATCGGAAACTAAGGCAGGTAATAACTAATTTTTTTTTATTTTTGGTTGGGATTTTTTTTAACGCCACGGAGTTTGTAATGACCTTAGCTATTACCTGCCTTAGTTTCCGATCACGGTCTGAAAACACCCTGTATGTATACCTATACATAATTACTATTGAGATAATAATTGTAACGAATTATGCTATACCGACAACACGTCAAGTTTGGTAGACATTATCTTATCTTAAACTACGTAACATTTACCTTCGCCGCTGAAATGCACCACAATTCATAATAATGCGTGTTAATGAGACGGTGTTATCGACCCAATATAGGCACGCTAATAAATAAGACCGCCGGTTGTAACTATATATCTTTTAAGTTGTATGTCATTTATGTTATATTTCCTTGTAAAGTAAAAGTAAAAATTATACTCCTGAATGCATTTGCACTGTGTGTAGATGAAAATTGTTAAATACGAAGCGGCGGGCAGTTTTGAAAGCGATTTAAGAGCGGCTCCTGGCTATGCTTTTATATTTAACCAGAACATCGTTAGTCAACGAGCAATGTGTGGGCTTACAATTTTTCAGCCTTTAGTATAAAGTAATATTTTTACCTCTACCATTGAGAGGGTTTAGGCCTTAGTCCACCACGCTGGCCTAGTGCGGGTTGGCGGACTACACACCTAAGAAATTCCTAAGAACTTTTAGGTGTGCAGGTGTGTAGGTGGTAGAGGAGGCCCGTGGCCAGCAGTGGGACGTATATGGGCTGATGATGATGATGATGAATATGTTTAACTTATATGAAGAAAAATGTTATTTACACATACTCGTATGTAAAGAGCAACACTCGAGTTTCTTGGCCGATCTTCTCTAGTGATGACTGCCTTCTGAACTGGATAGTAAACAAAATTTTGAAATGACTGAGTCTTAGTGATGTTTTTAAATAAATACACTCAACAGTTGCATACATATATAGTTCGTACCCCACACTAAGATACGAGTTTTGCATCGTGGGTATCAGAAACTACGAGAGACTTTTCTATCTCACAAACTAAAAAAAATATTTGGAGGTCACACAAATATTTGTCTCAGTGCGGAGATCGAACCCGCGACTCCTCGTTTCGCAAGCTGGTGTTTACCCAACTGCGCCACGGATGTTCTCTGCGAAATGAAATGTTTTTATTTCATTTATTTGTTAATTGCAATAAAACCTTTTTAGATAAGATTAAATCTATTAATAGAAAAGTACCGTAGGTTGTATTGTTTTAATAACTTGGTATAATAAGTTTTAAATTATTATTAACACGTTTAGAATATTGCGAGTCTACATAGTATTGTTTTTGCCATTGTAATTTTAAGTGATCACATTATTCCATATCATCGTGGTCTCGCGGCACAAGTATGTGCCATGCGATCTAGAGGTCCCGGGTTCGATTCCCGGGTCAGGCAAAGTGTTATCGGGTTTTTCCATTAGGAAATTCTCAGTAACAGCACGCAGTCTGGAAATGTGCCCGGAAAGCGGCAATAGGCTCGCCCCCTATTACGTGGGACTGATGCGTACTGGCAAAATGTGGGTGCAGAAATGCACCTCTGCCTACCCCTTCGGGAAATACAGGCGTGAGTTTATGTATGTATGTATTATTCCATCATGGTTTATCGAAACGTTTTACTAGGCTTTGATTGTGAGTATAGCTTCGAATCGTTGGTTAACTCCATGTCATGAGATCAATAATTACAGCTTAATATTAGATTATTGATCTCTGAATTATAATTATTAATCCAGAAATACGCGACCAAAGGTTGTCATATTATTTTATGTGCACATTCTACTCTTGCTCATTTCAAAGCTACTCGGAGCCATTGCTACCATTTCATGTCGCAGAGACTTTGCTTATTATTTCCCATGCGGGAGCTTGCATCAACCCATTCGGGAAATTATGCAATTTAACGAAGCAAAAACTTCTACTTAAACTGCGAATAAAAGATTATATAAAGTAAAACGGTGGTGGAGGGATTGTGAGTTACTAGCACATTAAAGGCGGGAGGAGGAAAAAGATGGATAGATGATATCAGGATTATTAGAGGGACAATTTGGTCTAGAAAAGCTTTTAATAGAGAAAAATGGAAGCAGCTGGAAGAGGCCTATGTGTCACTGGACACGCTGACCACTGAACCGGCAAACCCGATACTAGTTTTTTTTAAGTTGAAGCAATTTTTTACCCATGTAAAATAATTTGTAGAATAAGTTGTTTAGTATCAGCAATAAAGGCTAATAATAATAATAAAAACGCAGGAGTCGTAGTACTACGATTTATCTCGACTGTAGCTTAACCAATTAACTGTGATTGACGAGTATACTCGTCGTGGAGAATGGGCGGTTGCCGCGTTACCTAGCATACTTTCGTCAAGCCTTTATTGTGCTAGTAGATCGGAATAGTATATCTATATACGAGTATCTATGTATAGCAATCTATTAATTCCACGAACCTTCTCTATAACTCAGACGCGAGAAATAAATAAATAAATACACCCAACAGTCACATACATAGTTCTGACCCCACATTGAGATACGAGTCTTGTGTCGTGGGTATCAGAAACTACGAGAGGCTTTTCGGTCTCACAAACACCCAGACCCGAATCAAATATTTGTGGATCACACAAACATTTGTCTCCTGCCTCTGTTGCGCAAGCTGGTGTTTAGCCAACTGTACCACGGGGCAGTCAACAAGAATTTCATATACACTGACCTGTGCTCGCAGCTCCTCGCCCCAAACTCTGTACATCGCGTTCGTCCTTATAGTCAACCACTCGCCAACACGAAATAACATAGATTAGCTTTCTAGAAATTTCGGGAATACGCAATGCAATAAAAAGTTCACAGTCAGTAAGATCAGGATTGAGAAAGGTGGCGGGTAGCGGATGGATAAGGGCTGCTCAAGACCGGGATGGTTGGCGCCTACTTGGGGAGGCCTTCGTTCAGCAGTGGACGGCGATAGGCTGAGAATAAGATCAGGATTTAAATCGCGCACTATTAAATAGTTTACACCTCGAACTCCGGTTATAATAGGTTTCGGCAAGTTAAAAAATATTAAATATGTTAAAAATGTGTGGAGTATATAAAATATCCAATATTTTAATAAAAAGGTACGTTTTCTAAATTCTTAGACCAAAATACATTTTAAAACCTACAACGTTATTTGAAAGTTATCAACATCAATAGATAATGGTTAGGTAAATTAGTGTAGAATGTAGAAATCTCTTTACTGAGAACGTACTATCAAAGAAACGCAATAATACATTTACTTCAACTCGAATCTGACACTTTTTAGTCGCAAACACCTACTTATACCACAAGACCAACGCCACTGACTTGAAGAATAAAGAATGTGTCAAATAAATAAAGCCGTGCGAAGTTAAAAGCACTCAACCCAAATCCGCATAGAAATTAGGTTAAACCTTAAAGAAAGTTTAAAAATAACATTGATTTACAAAGAGCGCGTAGCAAATTTGGAATCGCAAGGGGTTCGGGTGCGGAACCATTTTCCAGGGTGTTTCCATTAATTCCTTAGCAAAACTGCGATACTTTCCGAGGGAACCGATTGCAGAACGATGCAGGATAACGTGAATAATGTTAAGGAGAAGCTCCACTATTATTATTTTTGCCAGTGCGAAGGGCGTAATACATTTTTTCTTTTTTTCCGCAAGAAACCGGCTAAGGTCGAAGACCACGCTGCCAAGTCTTCAGTAATTTAATTTCGCTAGTATAAATTATATCCAACCAATGTCTTTATTAAAATTAATTTTTCATTATCTAGACTCAAACTAACTAAGTCAAAGGTGACATTCAGTAATCGGTCATAAATAGAAAGTAATATATTTCTCGGTTACAAGTTAGTTCCACTCGTTCCAGTAGTGTTTTCTTGTCATAGTCAGGTATTATCTAGTTAAATCTAGTCAGGACTCAGAATTCATATCAAATACGTACTAGGTAAAATCATCAACAAACTATAAACCCAGAAAATAAGGGCAGTTGCAAACACCATGCGGACTGAATCTGTGACTTTACGAGTGTAACTAAAAATAATTAATTTATGACACAATTAAATGGTGTTGAAAGTATCCTAGGAAAACCGTCATAACCGAGCGAACTTCGCAAGACTCCGTTTCTTCTCCACAGCTATAACACGTTTCGAAGCGGCAATAGTTTAATAGTTTAAAAAAATTAAGATGTGTAAATTGACGATTCAAAAGAACTTGTAAAAGTCTATTTGAATAAAGAATAAAGATATTTTGACTTTGACTTTGACTTTGACTTTGACTTTGACTTTTGGATATATCCAGTCTATCTATCTATTATCTGTTATTCCGTGTTGCTTGTAGTGGACTAAAACCTAGCTCTTTTAAGTACCTATACTGTACTCTTTAATGACAAATTCCCTATCCCCTGAAGTGGGACTTATAAGTCCTCTTATATATTTATATATATTTATTTTTGTATATTTATACAAAAGGGCTCATATAATGATCAAACACAAGACAAACAGAACTGACCGAATAATGAAAAAAAGTAAAAACGGAATCTGAAAACATTTTTCATTTTAATTATACGCCGCATACCAAAGAGGAGAAGCCCTTGTAATTAAAAATACGCTTTTTATTTTCCCCATCACAAAGAACGCGCCTCAATTGGATTTTATAGAATTCATTTGATCATTGTAGGTAATGACGAAAATATGAAAAAGTATAAAAATAAATAAATACACCCAACAGTCGCGTATATAGTTCTGACCCCACACTAAAATACAAGTCCTGTGGATCGTCGTCGTGAACACCCAGACGTGAAAAAAATATTTGTCTCGGTGCGGGGTTCGAACCCGCGGCCTCACGTTTCGGAAGTTGGTATCTAACCAACTGCGCCACGGGGCTGTCATATGGCAAAGTAGTGTAAACAGAAACGGGAGAAAAACAGAGTTTAAAAAATTCGTCGCTTTGTATAAGTTATAGCTTATGGTAGCCATATTTTCTAATGACAGACTTGAAAAGTATTCGTTATTTCACTGAATAGGCCCATATAAGTACACCCAGGAAGACCAAAGGCTTTTTTTACTTTTGAAAACTGTCCATGCTAAAAATTATACAAAATATCAGTATGGTAAATAATAATTCAGCGCTTAAAACTTCCCCTTATCAGGTAATACTTGGCAAGTTTGGCCAACGAGGTTGGTTGGGAGCAGAACTTGCCTCGTAAATATCTTTGCACAAATTTATGGGTCGGCCTCTCTGTCTCTCCCGTTGAATTCGCAGCTATATTTCTCCCACGGAAAATGTTATTACCGCTTTGACAATTTGCGAGGCATTTTTATTGGGACGCAATCATATTTTTTGTATGTGTAATTGAATTTAGATGGGATGTAGAGTGGTGTTGGTTTTTATTATCAATTGTTAGTTTTTTATATTTTAGAATTCATTTATAGTTTTCAAGTCTTATGTTGTTTATCTTTGTTATTTTTGCAATTAATCAGATACTGCGATAAACGTAATTAAAATATGATAATGGTTTTTAATTAAATTATAATAAATAAGTCTTTAACAAAAAAAAACTATATAAATAATAAATACACCCATAAATTCAAGATACCAATGAAACGGATTTAAGATTTTCCATTCAGGCAAGTTAAAAACTTTTCAGAATATAAATATGTTTTTTTGCGTGACTAATCCATTCAAATCTTAAAGTATCTGTCTATAGTTGATTCACAAAAATTGGATCCACACAATTACTAAACAAGCAAGATCCCTGATATCATTCTTCATTTCATTTGCTTTTTTACGACCAACACACTACAGCACAGAGCTCATCAATTTTCCCATAAATATTAAATACCATAGATTTATCGATATTTGACCCCTAAATATGTACATAATAAAAAAGTGAAACCAATTGTGTTATTCCCGGTAACTCCCGCAGGAAGCATTCGCACGACCCCGATCCAAATGGAAGCGCCTTGATTAAATTTTCAAATAAAAAGCAATTTACAATCCACGTGTGAGCCACTTAAAGTAAGGAAGTCCTAAGGTAAAATCTTTATACGGCTAAAAGTCGATTTGTTTACCTCCTTTTTAAAGTAAATCAGATGGTAACCTGGTATCATTGCCATTGCCCGCAAGATAAACACGCTAAATCGGAAGTGGGCCGGCCATGGTCGATGGTCGGACGGCCGGTGGAGCAGACAAGTGTTGGAGTGGAGACCACGCTTAGGCAGAAGTAGTGTCGGACGTCCTGCAGCACGATAGTCCGACGACTTGAGAAAGGTGGCACGAAACGGATGGATGAGGGCTGCTTAAGACCGGGATGTATGGCGCTTTCTTGGAGAGGCCTGCTTTCTTGGTTCGATTCCGGGTCGGGCAAAGTAGAATAAGTAAACACGCCCAACAGTCACATACAAAGTTCTGACCCCACACCAGGATACAAATCCTGTGTCATTAGCATCAGAAACTACGGGACACTTTTCGGTCTCATAAACACCTAGACCCTAAACAAATACTTGTGGAACACACAAACATTAATCTAGATCGGGGATCTAACCCGCGGCCTCTCGTTTCGCAAGCTGGTGTCTAGCCAACTGCGCCACGGAGCTGTCAAAGCGTAAGCGAGTTTATCCATTAGGAAATTTTCAGTGGTAGCCTTGAAAAACGGCAATATACACGCCCCAAATTACTTGGAACTAAAACCAATTAAGGCCCCGTTCGCACGGGAGCTTTTTCAACGCGCGTTAAAAAAGCGTTCAAATGCAACAAATGCATTCCCAGGTATCTGTTCACACGACGGCGCTTTTATAACGCGACGCTTTTTTATCGCGCAGTGTTGCATTTTCGATTTTGGGCGTTGGAAATAGAACAATGCAACTTCATACTATTGTTCACACGAGCGGTAAAAAAGCGCCGGCGCTGCAGTCAGTGCGCAGCGCGCTGTCCTCGTGAGCGGACGTGTCTTGTTTATCTGCGTTTGTCAATGATGTCGTTATGATTAATTTCGTTTTAATAAATATAATTGTATTCTTTTAAATATTGTTTTACTTATCTCAGTGTAACAATCAGCGGTTGTACAGATGGTACCTTGAAATTTATTTGAGGGCCAACCATTTTCAACAATATGTCAAATGTTGCCGTTGGGAGAAACGCAGACATGCGCAGCGCCTAGTATAATTGAATAGCAATATACATGTACGCATAATTGCGCGTTAACTAATAAAGGTTCTTGGTGTTACGGTCGTATTATTACGGTGGTATTATTTATTAGAATAAATAATATATTATTATTACTTTATCTTCGAATGAATGCCTTCTGTTTCCTTTTTCGCCTTCTAGCGACATAAACCGCTACTGCTAGTCAATTAGCGCTAACCATTCTCACGTCTTACTAGAGCGCGAGGCGAGACAAAAGTGATTAAAAAGCGCTCGTATGAACACTCAAATTTAAGGCGTTAAAAAAGCGCCGACGCCGGGTTTTAACGCAACGCTTTTTTAACGCCCGTGCGAACGGGGGGTAACGAATCATGCCTGCAGAAATGCACCTCCACCCCCTTGGGAGTAGTGTTAACCAGATGGTCTGTTCCTTCTCTAATTTACGGACTACGTGATAACATCGCTTTTCGGGTTTCGAATTCCCACCCATGGCCATGATTAGAATTATTCTGGGCAATCTTTGAAATTGTTTTGTGCTTCCTTTTTTATAGTGGTTCGGTAAAAAAGTTCGCAAATGATAACTACTCTCAACAGTCCACACAATCATGTTGGATGATAACTGAATAATAGGTGATGAAGGAACATGACATTTGTCTTTATACTTCTTACATTCAAATCACGTACACAATTTAACAACTGGTTATTATAAAGCAAATATTGTATAATATCGCCCTGAGGTACTAATTAGTAACATCATACATACATACATAAACTCACGCCTGTATTCCCCGAAGGGGTAGGCGGAGGTGCATTTCGCCAGGTATGTATCAGTCCCACCTAATAGGGGGCGAGCCTATTGTCGTTTTTCGGGCACATTTCCAGACTCCGTGCTGTTACTGAGAATTTCCTAATGGAAAAACCCAATAACACTTTGCCCGACCCGGGAATCGAACCCAGGACCTCTTGATCCCACGGCACATACTTGTACCGCGAGACCACGAGGCATATTAATTAGTAACAATATTAATCTTAACTCAAACATTGTTACTAATAGTACTAAAATGTTCACATTACTATCTTGCTCAATTTAAGGACAATTTAAATGTGATTGTTACATCACATGAAAGAAATGAGACACATACATCATTCACATATGTATATCATTATCATCAGCCCATATACATAGGTCCCACTGCTGGGCACGGGCCTCCTTTACAACTGAGAGGGTTTTTTCACCTAAGTCCACCACGCTGGCCTAATGCGGGTTGGTGAACTACACATCAAAATTTTTCTAACATGTTTTTTATGCAGATTTCCTCACGATGTTTCCCTTCACCGTTAAAGTACGTGATAATTTATTTTGAATACATACAAAACATCTCTTACCCGTAAAGAAAGTATGTTTTATAAGTATACATTTATATTAAAGAAAATAAAGTAATATGTAAGTAAGAGATTGGAACACTGACATTGTATGTTATAATAATTTTCTCTAGCTGGTTTTAATCAAAGTTATTCTACAAAAGACGCAGTAAGCGCAGTCTGAGCCACGAGTGTAATGGTTCACAGTAACTAGATTCTTCTGTGAACTTACTATTTGCAATACGGAGAATGTCAACCATAAAATACCTATTATCTTTAAAGGATTGTGGCGGCAGCAACACGCTAACTTAGTTTTAGTTTTTTATATTTACTCGTTTAATATTTGTAATTTTAACTTTATTTAAACATGCATTGTTTTTATTCTAAGAAATGACTGCAGATGTTTAACCATAAAACATCTGCGAGTCGAAAAATATATTACAGTGACATTTTTTTATGTACCGTATTGTTAAATATAAGTTAAATGATGCTGTTGTAAACTTAAAAGTTGTTAACTTCTCTAATTGTAATTACCCGTTCATGCCGGAGGAATAAAACTGTATTAGTTAAGCTCTTTAGTGACGGCAATCCTTGGAAATGGGTTTATCTTTTGGACAATAACCCAGATGTTTGGGCGGACCTTATTTTTTGTTGAAAGGTTGAAACCTGAATTTTATTTTTAAAATATATTTTTTATGTTTTTTCCCCACCGATCCTCACTCGGGGAGACCGACAAAAGGGTCGGTTTATTTGTATGAAGACGACAGTCTGCCATCACTTGTCACGAGTACACCTAGTTCCTAGATGCATAAGCAGTTATAATTTACTCTGTCTGTATTTAGGGATTATTTATAAATATACGATAGTTATTTCTTGGAAGTGAGTGCTCAATTCAATACCTACACCAAATACCACCAAAGGATAAATGCATGAAAATTTATTTAATAAAATTTTGTGGTAGATGGAACACGGTATGGCTATTTAAGAATATTTTATGGAGTACTATTTTTCTTTCAGGTCATTCTTATTACCGGAGGCCTAATATTCACCTCCGTACGGGCTTCGAACCCACTGCCTTTCATTTCACTTCCTGATAGCTAATCAACTGCAACGCGCAGGCTATAATAGAAATCAATAGTCATCATCAGCCCATATCCGTCCCACTGTTGGGCACGGGCCTCCTCTACAATTGAGAGGGTTATGACTTAGTCCACCACGCTGGTCTAGTGCAGGATAGCGGAATCAATAATATAAGTATAATATGCATAAAGTTGTAGAGGAGGCCCGTGCCCAGCAGTGGGACGTATTTGGGCTGATGATGATGATGATGATGATGATGATGCATAAAGATTTACTAGCAGTGGGGTCCAGGTCCGCGTGGGCGTGATTTTAAATTCCGTGCTTATGCCACGGGAACACTCCATTTTGCATGGGACTTTGAGAAATAACACTGGCTACTTTTTATCCTCGAGGTTTAGGCGCACGGTCGAGAATTTCGGCGGTCGCAGGTTCAAACCCCAGGCACACACCTCTGACTTTTCGAAGTTATGTGTGTATTCACAATGATTTATCACGCATTAACGGCGAAGGAAAACATCGTGATAAAACCTGCACACCTAAAAGTTCTTAGGAATTTCTTAGGTGTGTAGTCCGCCAACCCACACTAGACCAGCGTGGTGGACTAAGGCCTAAACCCTCTCAGTTGTAGAGGAGGCCCGTGCCCAGCAGTGGGACGTATATGGGCTGATGATGATGATGATGACTTTTTATCCTGGGAAAATGACCAATGTCTCAGGATAAGAAGCAGCCAGTGTTATTTCCCAAAACCCCATCTATTTTCATACCAAAATTCATTCAACTCGGTTAAGTAATTTTTGGGTTTATTCGTTACAAACACACGAGAATAAAAGCTTTTCCTCTTTTTGATATTAGTATACACATAGATAGATGAAATGTGAAGTTTGAAACTTCATCAAACCTCGATTAATACCACGCTAAATATAGATTGCAAGTAATTATTAATATCCAATATGTTCCTCATGAATATTGCAAGTGGTTGGTTAATAGGTTCCAGTAGCGAATCCGATAACTAATTCATTAAATCGTGTTAGAGAGCCTCGAGTAGTAGCGCTCGGTTTATTGCATTTTACGTGTCTCCTACATATGTAATGTGTTAAGTGATTCTATGAAATTGGATTCCACATCAGAAGGCACTTTACGAGTATATTGCAATAAACAGATAAACCGTTGGGAGAAACGGGTTCTGGAGTGGAGACCGCGACTCGGCAAACGTAGTGTAGGCTAGGTGGGGTGACGATATTCGCAGGGTGGCTGGCAGCGGTTGGATGAGGAGGGCCGAAGATGGATCCCAGTGGTGTGCCATAGGAGAGGCCTATGTCCAGCAGTGGACGTAAGAAAGGCTGCTGATGAATGAATGAATGAAAACTAGATAAATCCAGCTATAAAGAATTTAGAGTTGAAAGTGGCTCCTGTGATAGATAAGCTGAAAAGAAATATTTGTGGATCACACAAACATTTGTCTCGGTGCGAGGATCGAACCCGCGGCCTCTCGTTTCGCAAGCTGGTGTCTAGCTAACTGCGCCACGGGGCTGTCAATTCGTGAGAGAAGTTATGAAAGAAAAAGGGATGAATGAAGACATGATGGCCCAAATAAAATTGGGAACTGGGCAAGAAAATGATGATGAAAAAATTTAGAGTTATGGCCAAGCGTTAGTCATCATAAACTACGCCATGAATAAACTGGTTCGATCTGCGTTTGGATCTTGCAAAAGAAGGATTTTTTGTGTATTGTCCGCTAAGTGAGATGATCGTTAAGTGTATACTTAACAGACAGTGACTTGATTTGTTGGTACTAGAAACAATAGTGATTCAACCAAGTGCTACTCTTGCAGTCCTTTAGTTACAGGACCTTTACCGTCGAATGATACAATATATCATATCTGGATTCTTGTAGGTTTTGTTTGCCATCGTTTTTGAAAAGGAAAACTAAGATATCATCATCATCATCATCAGCCCATATACGTCCCACTGCTGGGGACGGGCCTCCTCTACCATTGAGAGGGTTGTACCATTGAAGTCGTGGTGGCCTTGAGTTTTAGGCACACGGTCGAGAATTTCGACGGTCGCGGGTTCAAACCCCAGGCACACACCTCTGACTTTTCGAAGTTATGTGTGTATTCACAATGAATTATCACGTACTTTAACGGTGAAGGAAAACATCGTGATGAAACCTGCACACCTAAAAAGTTCTTATGAATTTCTTAGGTGTGTAGTCCGCCAACCCGCACTAGGTCAGCGTGGTGGACTAAGGCCTAAGCCCTCTCAATGGTAAACTAAGATAGGATGTAGTAAATTTATACATCTAGCATAGAGCGGTCAGTTTTCGTAAAGAATTCTAAAAAAGTATCCTCCTGGATCCCTGCGTCCTGTAGAAAGAACTAAATGGACGCGCGTGTCAAGTCCTGACATTAATTGAGGTCCTGAAATCACATTCATTTTAGACCTTAATACAAGCGACAGAAGATTCAGGACTCTAGGCTAAATTCTTTATAAAGTACTATCGGCTATTATACCAGCGTATTTTTTTTCTTATTGGGATCCAGGAGGATATTCTAAATTATTCAAAAGTGAATAAAATTCTGACAGATTTTGTGGGTACTTCATAAAAACTAATAAAAACAAAACACACAATTTTTAGTTAAATTTTTATTGTCTTTGGTTATACAAAAACATGGATTAATTTTTAAAATAACTTACAAAAAACACATTTATTTATTTTTTAATTAATTAATCATTAAATACACCGTGAATGGCTAGAATTGTACATTGATTATAATAAAAACTATTTTCTTTCAATGCGACGTTTTCATACTAAACTGTCGTTACTTTCACACGCAATGCGATATCTACCTACACTTTGTAGCCGATATACTATGATACTGTGGAAATGAACTAACATTTCGGTTCATAAAAATAAACAGAAAGTTTATTAAAAAAAAAACTAATTAAAACCATTCTAGAAATTACTTGGAAAAATTACTTGTATTTTATTTGTACGGTGATGAAACCATAAAAAAAATTCATCAAACTAGAGTCTCAGAAGTTCGTAACCAATTTAAAAGATTTTGCTGTTACTATTTAATATAGAAACTAAAATGGATTTCTTTTCTAGCTTCTTAGTAACAAAATATGTTCGTTATCATTTTACAAAACTTTATTAAAGACTTCAACTCATTGAGCAATAAATTAGGTTAAATAGGTAAATAGTGCTAGTTGGCAAAGGTTAGATCCCATTGACAGGTATCGTTTTCTTGTACATTACTAATAGCTTCTATAAATTTAAAATAATACCAATATTAATACATTTATAAATATAATACAATAAATTGTTTTGGAAGTTCAAAACAATTATATTTTTAAACTTGGCAATAAATATTGCTGTAACATTTTTATAAATTATTCTATCGTAATTTATAATTGTGAATAAGTAAATTAATTATAAATTGGTAAAATATTCAAATAATTAAAAATACTTTCTTTCAGACAATATATTTTTTATGAATATTTGGCACTGCATCTCTACTCGTACACCATGCAAAATCCCATCGAATATCTATTACGGTACACACTTATCGAATCGTTTATATAAGTTTATTTAATTTATTTTACAACACTACGAAATACACGACAATATATTTTTTATATTTATATATTTCAGTTCGTTTTACTCCCTTGTCATTAGTTTAATGATTTAAAAAATTCGCCATCTAAATATTTATTATTATTATAATTAATATTACACTGCATTTAATTTTGGATTCAAAAGTATAATTACCTCAAATATAGCCTGATAAAAGTGTAGGTAAATTTGTACAATTATTTTTGTTGTGAATATTCTTTCTTTGAGATTTTCAAGAGCTTAATTATGAAATAAAATGAAGTAACAGACACATATCGACAAATACTTGTGAATAAAATATGAGATATACATAGATGATTTATAACATATAAGCGATTTTTTTAGTCAATGAATTCAAAACAAAAACCTAAAGAAAGATAACAAAAACCACCCAAAAAATTCCTAAAAAAATCTTTACAAAAATAGTAGTCCAAACAAATTAAAAATATATATGCGGTCGGAATCACCTACATATAGGCAATTTACCTTGTTTCTAAAATCAATCTGACTTTAGCGTATTTGAGCAACTTGACGTGTCCAACATATTTGAGGTAATTACATCCACACGTATATAATATGAAAAATGACAAATACGTACATTACAGCTACTATCGCTTACTATACTATAGAAACGTAAATATATATAAAATATCCACTAACTATTTAAAATTCACAGAGGAATAATCGAGGTTCTGAATCGTGATCACACTAAATGCATTTACCAAAGAATTTAGGAACAATTTTTTGTCCGCACACAGTTTTATTCAATGATTATGTGAGAAATTAAAGCGTAGTTACATTCGGATATTTTTGCACTTTATTTAGGATTCACTCTGTGTACAGCCAGTTTCAAACACATCGGCATATTTTTTTCGACTGGTAAAAGATAAGTGTAACTGTTTTTTACCAGTCGATACTTTGCCGCACTAAATTTACCTGCCAAAAGTGCAGTTCACCGTCTAAAAATGAATAAAATAAGAAAAATACCTTCATCAGTTTCAAGAGATCTCAAGAAGCTTTAATCGCAGTTTTTTAATCTTACCTGGCACCAGGCAAGATGTAAAACAGAGAAACTTTTTAAATCAGAAGCATTATATTTCTATCGATATTTGTAATTTTCATATTCGTGCAAATTTTCAACAATGTCACGAACTTGTTCAGCTGACACATAACATATTCGTTGAGAATTTCAACACATTACGGTCCCTAAATATAATCTATATCATTTGATATTGCTTCTAAATTCTTTGGTAAACAATATTGCAATATAATATCGTGTATATTTTTGACGTAAATAACACATTTTACAAAGGACTCGTACACTTGATTAATTATAATCATTACTCTATCAATTTGAGCGATATCTTTATAGACACTGAAGACACGTTTATGGCACTAAATTGCATGGAAAATATTTAGGCATAAAATTTAATACACGACCATCGAGAATGTGGAAATTACTTCGATAAAGACAAGCTACATTAGTGCAGAAATAAAGATATACTCGGTAGTTAATCGAGGAATCACGCGGTGTTTGTGCAAACCCTTTTTATGTTGATCTAAGCTGTTTATACTCGTGTTACTGATAGAATTTGGACAGAATTTTTTGAGACCAAAGAATTGGCAGTAGAAATTACAGCTATTGGAAACAACGCATCAACGTACAGTCCATCATTTTGATAAAATATTAATCAAAAGTTTAAAATTAAATACAGATTATCGTCCTCAAGATGATGACAGAACATATCATAGTAACAGATTAGTTCTATTACTATGATCAGCTGTTCTTTCGTCATCATTTGGCTGTCAAATCGATGACCCTTTTTACTGCAGCACGGTAAAGTCGAAATGACTGTCAGCTGACGAGAAACAGAAATGACAATTGTGACCATTAATAAGTTCTCCTGATTAGTTTGCACAAATCGCGAGCTTCATCACGAGGATTGTAATAACTATTTTTGTGGAATAATTTTATAATATATCAAACAATACACACACAAACAGCATTGATGATAAATAAATAACGTTTTGTACTGTCATTATTTACACATGGGTTATAAAGTGGATGTGCAGTATTGGAATGTCATATTTTTAAGTGCAAAGCAGATTTTCTTGTAATAATCTTTTGAGAGAATTCTTACACATGCTTTTTCTGTGAATGCATTTTATTTACATATTCCATTACGTCAGTATTGCAGTAATTTTTGTTTAGGAGTTAAATGACTTATTGTTTTATGACTGTCTTACGGAATAAGTACGTGCCGTAGGATCTATTATTATTATTGTACATACATACATACATAAACTCACGACTGTATTCCCTGATGGGGTAGGCAGAGGTGCATTTCTACACCCACATTTCGCCAGGTATGTATTAGTCCCACGTAATAGTTGGCGAGCCTATTGCCGTTTTTCGGGCACAATTCCAGACTCCGTGCTGCTACTGAGAATTTCCTAATGGAAAAAGCCAATAACACTTTGCCCGACCCAGGAATCGAACCCAGGACCTCTAGATCGCACGGCACATACTTGTACCGCGAGACCACGAGGCAGTCTCACGAGGAATTATTATTGTTATAAATTATTATTGGATTTAAGTAATTATCCCTCCTATTACTCGGTACCTGGGGAAAGGTGGGTGCAGAAGTGCACCTTTGTCTACCCCTTCGTGATATACAGGCGTATGGTTATGTATGCATGTATTTTATGGCTACTTGCCTGATATCATGCAAGTATTTCTGCTTTTTTTCTAACTTATTTTTCGACACCATTTAAAAACCACATAATGCCGGCGGATTTCTTTATTAATAAATTGGGAAAAGGAGGACATTATATATTTATTCTTTGATGAAATCTGATTTTACCGATATACGAGTATATTTTGAAAGTATTTAAAATTAATAACTTGAAATTTATTAACACATTTTCTTTTTATTTTGTAATTAAGATGGATTTATCTGTTTACATTTCGTTTAGACCAAGAAAAGCAAATGATTATTACAAAAAATGCCCTTTCAGCAAACCCTAAGTACAATAAATTAATAAAAACTTTTGCACAATCAATACCGACGTTCCAATACCGCACAGTCCAAAGAACACAAAATGCATTAATCCTACAAAATAACCTACAAAACAACTCGGTCTAGTAACCTATAAGGGACACACGAAACATATAATCTTGTTAAAACTTTAAACTATTTTCTGTGCGCATTGACATTACTTAGGAGTTAGAATTAAAACGTGGCCGAATAACATTACATTTTAAATCCACTAATCCCGCTTCATACATTGCAGACAGCATTCATAAACCATATTTCCATAAACTGATTAATTTAAGATAATAAGGTCTTCAATATTAATAACCTCTTTGAGTGCGTTATTAAAATAATCATAATAAAAATAAATACATAAATACACCAAACATACATAGTTCTGACCCCACACTAAGATACAAGTCTTACGAGTATGTCGTGGGTATCAAACACTACGGGAGACTTTACGGTCCCACTGACACTCTGACCTGAAACAAATATTTGTGGATCCAACAAACATTTGTTTCGATGCGGAGACCGAACCCGCGGCCTCTCGTTTCACAAGCAGGTGTCTAGCCAACTGCGTCACGCGGCTCTCAATATAGGTACCCACTAGTAGCATAGTCCTGACCCTACAATATACAAGCCTTGGGTCCTAAACAGGGAATACGGAATGAAAACCAACAACACACACTCGATAAATAGTACACGATAAGTTTAATAATTTCAATGAAATCAGTTTTAAAAAGCCTATAAGCAAACTCCAGCTCTCATATTCCAAATACGTTTCAATCCTTCACTTTCTTTAAGGTAATGTTATTCGGATAATACGCAGCTGATTTCTTGCAAATTCCTCTATCATTACAGTAAGTATTTTATACTCACCCGGAATCAAAACAACCATCGATTACTTCTCTTTATTGCTACAACCATTTTAGAGCATTGGTAACCAAAAAACACCTAAAAATTAAAATTTGGCACAATGTCGGACAAAATTCACTCGACGATACTAAAATACTTACTGGATTTCGGGAATATGTCAAAAAATCAACCGCATACGAGGAGAATTACGAATTTCGATCGTTTTAAACAAGAAAATACTATACACACGACATGTATTGAAATTGTAAATTGCAGTACGAGACGTTAGATTCCAATTTCGAGTATATTAAATGTATGACACAAATCTCCTACACATCGTATAAAGCTATTTATTTATCCATTGGCGGTACTTCCATAGAAGCCCAAAAGCGTTACACGTTAATTGTGTAATGTCAAGTTTATAATTGTTGCTATTGTTAAATAAAGATTTGAAGCATAAAGATTTATTCGGAGTTTCATAAGGCAAGCTGGGCATTTCGGCTTTTATGGCAGTCCCGACACTGTAACTGTACCAAAGGTGAAAAAAGGACAGATATGAATAGTAAGAAGAAGAATGACAGTCATAGTTGCCAATCTACAGAATGTGCAAACAAAAATACGTGCTCAAAACCCGTAAAACTCCATATTGGTATAAAATTTGGCAACATTTGTTCTCTAAGACTTAGTATAATCACCACATGATATTATGTATCTACTTCTACACATATATATGTATAAATACATACAAAGGAACGTTGCACGACACATAGATTGATGTATAATATATTACACTAAATTCAACGATCGTTTTGAAAGAAATCTGCCCTCGATCGTGTTACAAGGCATTCAAAACATGGCCTTAATGTGGCAGGTAATCTTTCAAAACCATCTTAATAATACCACACCCATATTCTTGTATATATGAATATTATCACCTAAATATTAATGGCGATACAAACACACTAGAGTTAGTTATTTACATTGTCATTTATATTAAATAAATACACATATTTAGAATTTTATACTCACCTATGCTATGACGAAAAGATATTTTTATTTTGAAAAATCGGTGGAAAATAAACACATTCAAAGTTTACTGGAAAAAATATGGTCAGTAATGATGTATATGCACAAACACTGAATCTTGGCAGTGACAATAAAGTGTAATAAAATTAGTGAAATAAGGATAGAAAAATATCCCCAATATTACAACCACAGCTTTGAAAAAAACTAAAAAGAAAAAGACCTGCAAAAAGAATTGCTTTTGTCATTAATATATATTTTTTTAGACAATACCTAATGTTTAGGGCCACTGCTCTGTTAGACATAATTAATAGTTTAGAAAACCACATCAAATATAGACATTATTTTTATTTAAATGTACAATGGTGACGCAACACCATATACATTCAGATAATGGAAAATCTAAATTACTGGGATATAAAGGTCCCCACATGCATCTTAAGAAGTCGTTGTACGATGTTTTATATGTATTATAATCACATTTATATCTATTTTTACGTGAAAACGTTCAATAGAATCAACTTTGTAATTGGAGACTGGGGAGTGAATATTTTCCTCATTTCAATTCCTTTTTTGATGGGGCATTTCCCGGGACCTCTTATTTTAATGAGTGATAACTTGAGCCTTTTTATATTCATCCCTCCACTTAGTAGAGCAGTTATGAGAAGGTAACATTAGAAATAGAAAACACACAATATTAGCATTCTCTTTTCCGCTTCAAAAGGGCGTGTTCACATAAAACAATAGTTTGCGAGCCAGCGCATCCACTAAAGTACGTCATAAATGTATAGCACATGAATCACGTCTCAAGATGACTTATTGCTTAGATTCTTTTAAAATATAGAAATTTATATTTTAACATTTAGCGACATCTATCGGCGACTTGTCAAAGCAAAGCAATTTCTCTCTCTTGATTTTGCACTTGTACCTATTTATTTATATAGATTTTTTTTATATAACCAGGACGATTGTGATTAATATTATTAAAGAGAAAGGCAACATTTAGAAGCAGAATTACTAATAAATTTTGTGTAAATAAAATTTTATGCATTAAAAATATAATTGGCATTGATTTGTTTATAATTATTAGTTAAACTCTTTTATTAGCATTTTCTATTGCCACACAAATTATCTAATTTGTAGGTATTTCGATATTATTTTGTTTTTCTTTACAAACTTTATTTTTGTCTATGGTACACTAAATTAAATTAAGCACATTGATATATACTACATAATACAATTTTAAAAGTGAAATACTAAATAATTAAAAAAAAGAAATATATATAATAATAAGAAAAGGTTTTTTTACCAAATTAAATGCCATAACGATAACAATATCTAATAAAACCGGGACCGATGAAATTTTATCAGTAAAAGTCACTGTCTCGTAAATAGGTCAAATCTTGAAACGTCTAACCCTGACCTGGCCATAACACGGAGAATGGCCTCACAAGCCTCTCATGGGAAGGACACTCAGTTTGGACATAAACACTCAAAGCAAAACAGTGGATTATGGAACTAATATAATCAATTATAGAGAAACTCTTGTACTAAATATCATAAATAACTCAAATTATAAAACAAAAGAGTAAAGATAAAATAATACCAAAAAGCTGATTTTCCATGTAAAGATATGTAATGTGATTTCAAAACTTGTTTCTTTAAAGAAGTGATTCTGTGAAATATTTTTCCCAAATTCCTCAAAGCTCGACCTTTCTGCGAAACCATTAAAACAATACTAAATTCGTCGAAACTCCTTCGAATTTATAATATCATCTTGAACAATGAGAACCAATTTAATATAAAATTTTCAAATAAAATTATTATCTACATTTTTTTTCAACAAGCTTCGTTAGAAATAAAAATGGAATTATCATGAAATGATTGATCCGAAAAACAGAGTTAAAGTTTCCCATTGAATCGTATATAAACCAGAAAGACATAGATAAGCAACTGCCAATACTGGTCATTACACAAAAGTCCAACTTGATATTCTTTTTATTTAAATTGAGCTAAACCACCAACAATTTGATAAACTTTATGAACGACATAATACAGATACTTTTGAAATTGCAACACAACTATAAAACAAATATCACTCAACGTTTTAAATAATACAACTACGTATGGACGGGATGTTCAACTCACTAATGGAAATTAAATTGTTTCACAATAAATTGCTTTCAACAAAATCAACGGGTAAAGTTTTCAGTTTCCACCGCATTTAAATTATTCGTATTAGATCGCATTTAGTTGTTTTCAAACTAACAAAAGTTTAGAATTTAATACATGCAATTTGATTGTTCAATTACTACTCCAAGTGCATTTCAGCTCAACTTCCTCGTGTTGCAAAATATTAGATCACTAACAATCCAACAACACGTTGATTTGGAGCAAATATTTGAGATTGGTACAAATATTTGTTCTAATATGCAAATCAAACCGCGACGACGTTGATTGGCTTTTCCTGTTATGATTTCGTAGCAACTGTAATTTTACATTTCAATTATGTTTATATTGGTTTCTTCCTTTTCCCGAGATGTATTTTAATTACTGATGAAACTGAAAAGAAAGCCTTGGACTTTTCTTTCCCAAAGCAAATTGCATGAACTAATTTCTATAAATACTAGCGCCAAGATCGGGCAATTAAATCTTGGCACTGTAAGCATTAAAATCACATGAACCAAACCACGTAACCTGTGCAAAAGCTCATCACAATTCACGCCTAATTGTAAACGCCCCTAGTCATCGCCTCTCTGTTCCTGTTATGCCATTTGCAAGTCAAAATCCTCACGTACGTCCTTCTGAAGGTAGCGTTGCATAACGCGTAACACACAGGGTTTATTGTAGAGTTAATATAGCATAGGGCGTAGAAGAAAGACCAGAGCTCGTCTGGAATACATTTCGTGCATGCCGTTAGAGGTTTAAGCAATACGAGAATGTTGTAAGGAGTCCAAGTTATGATAAAAGATAGGAGGATAGCTGACAGCGTCTTAGCAGCTTTGGTCTCTTGTTTCTTCTCCTGCGTTTTCTTCTTTTTCGGCTGCTTTATTATTCCCTTTCCAGCCAGTTGTTTGGGTATTATTTTCGCATTAAGCGGTATTCTCACGTCTTGTATATGAGATGTTCTTCTCGTCAACGCCGCATGACCAGCTGGATGTAGATTCAGTTCGGAATCTCCTCTCGTCGGTCGGAAGTGAGTCCGGCCTGATGGTGGAGATTCTTCGGTTATCATCTTGATCGTTGGTCGTTCGGTGTCTACATCAGGTAATCTGATCAAGATGGTGTACACGGAGTCTGCTGAAGCGGACTTCGGTGCTGGTGAAGCGGTGGCGTTGATTCGTGTGTTCGGCGGGAGAGAACGGCTATCTCTCGCCGCGGGCATTACTGCTGGGGGATCATACGTGCGTCGGAGAGGGGAGGTACCTCCGTCCCCGGACCCGCCGGAGCCTCCGCGTGTAGCATATGGATCCCTGATGACGTTTAGCGATGTACACCTGATGGTTTAAAACAATATGATGAGACAAACATAAGGTCACATGAAAATAATTACTTCACCCAAAAGAAAAATAAGGACGAAGGTTTTTATTGTAAAAATCTATTGGTGCTGTTACATTTTTAGTAATTTCCATATATACATGAGCAACCCTCTGTATTTTTACCTTGACACAGAGCTCTGCAGTGGTGTCTCCACGGAGACAGGCGTGGCGTATCCCGGATCGGAGGGTTCTTCCTCCGGCTCAGTGTCTTCGGTTTCCTCCCTCCCGGAGTGCCACCACGCGACACACCACGCCCTTATGGCTCCCAAGCCACGCTTCGGTCTTCGTGAACTTGAGCCCTAGACAACAGATGATACAATCAATTATGTTTTATCGATTCCCAATTAATTTTAAAAACACCTAACTCACTCTGCTCAACTAAACTCATAAGTCGTGCTTCATAATTGTATGGTGTTTGATTATTAGTATCTGTGTTTGAGCCCGGTTCAGACACCTGTGAGTGAGTTTGTCAATGAAGTAAATTTTAGCAGCAGATTGATGTCTGGAAATGTGGCCGGTAAACGCCAATAGGCTCGCCTCTCTTAGGTGTAATGTATTAAAAGCAAAACTAGTGTATAGGATCTACTTCTGCCCACATTTTTGTTGAGTATCCAGGCGTTTAGTTATAAATCTATTTGAAGTATTAAACGGCCTAAGATAGCAAGTTTGAACCTATCATAGTCCGTAAGTTATAATTAAGTTAAAACTAAAACCCGACTACGTTCTGAAGATCATAACCCAGTCGCGTATTACGTTATAGAATAGGTTACCAGCCCGCGTGTCTATCACATAATGCTGGGCCCTTTATAATTAGTTTAACTGCCTCGTGGTCCCGCAGTACAAGTATGTGCCGAGCGATCTAGAGGTCCTGGGTTCGATTCCATTTTCCATTTTTTTGATGGAAAATTTTTCCATTAGGAAATTCTCAGTAGCAGCTCGGAGTCTGGAATTGTGCCCGAAAAACGACAATAGGCTCGCCACCTATTACGTGGGACTAATACATACCTGGCGAAATGTGGGTGCAGAAATGCACCTCTGCCTACCCCTTCGGGGAATACAGGCGTGAGTTTATGTATGTATGTAATAATTAGTTTGTGAAATTTCTAACCACACCAACATGATTGAGTCAGTGCCGGTACTTCTATAGAAACCTAAAAGCCCGAATGCCTTACAAAATTCTGAATAATAATCTTTAAGCTTTAAATCTTTATTTAATAAAATCAATTTGACTTATAAATGAGAATATCCTGATCCGACAATAAAAAATTACAAACTAGACATTAAACAATTAACGTGTACCGCTTTTGGGCTTCTATGGAAGTACCGCCCCTAGGATTATGTCAAGTAATAAAATGTCTGAATTTATGCTGTATTTAGAGAGCACGCGTACGCCACGCCCTGCCACGTAGGTACACATATCTTTAAAGCATTGCTGATAAAAAGAGTGTATGAAAATAAACTTTTACTAACTCTTTCAAGTATACAAATAAATTAATAAATAAATAAATACACCCAACAGTCACATACATAGTTCTGACCCCACACTAAGATACAAGTCTTGTGTCGACTGTCGTTGGTATTAGTATGTGCCGTGCGATCTAGAGGTCCTGGGTTCGAATCCCGGGTCGGACAAAGTGTTATTGGGTTTTTCTATTAGGAAGTTCTCAGTAGCAGCCCGGAGTCTGGAAATGTGCCCGAGAAACGGCAATAGGCTCGCCCCCTATTACGTGGGACTGTTTTATACGTGGCAAAATGTGGGTGCAGTAATGCACCTCTGCCTACCTTTTCGGGGAATACAGGCGTGAGATTATGTATGTATGTACTACGAGAGACTTTTCGGTCTTCCGATCACCCAGACCCGAACCAAATATTTGTGGATCATACAAACATTTGTCTCGGTACGGGTATGAAGCCGCAGCCTCTCGTTTCTCAAGCTGGTGTTTAGCCAACGGACGCTGTCATACAAGAGTGATAAAGAAAGCGATCTCCAAAGAAGTTAAAGGCACGAAAGCGGCTCGCTTTCATAGCCACGTAAGAATCAAGAGCTATTAAACAGTCAAACCGCTGGTTGTCGAGCAAAACTTAATATTAATTCCCGATAGATTTACAACAGGCCTGTCCCGCTGTGCCTCCGTGCCAAATGATTCCCGGTGCAGCCGCACTTGGCTGCATTCCAGACTCCCGGCTCCCTGCCAACCTATCTCAGCATTTTGTCATGAGAAAATGAACCATATGTCTGAGTGATAAGGCCACTGTATCATATGTGATGGCTATTTTGCGATTGCACCAGTTAGGTAATTTTATAGTAAATAAATGGATGGACATTTTTAAACCGTTTGCGTCGTTGAATATATTTTCGAGTGTGTCATTCTGTTAATTTTATGTAAAATTTGTTTTGTATACCAGAAGGTATAGGCTGTGGAAGTCTTGTGTGCTTAAAAGTCTTCCTGTTTTATCCCCACGTTATATGACAAACAATGTTCTACCGTAACTTCTGAAAGTCGTATTATGTGTGTGTGTATGTAAGTCAAGGATTTCTCCCTTTAAAAAAAAACTGACAGGTTAAACCATTATTGAACAAAACTTCAAAAGCTCTTAGACTATCATATCTGAATACGGGTATCTTCGCTTGCTTAGCGCAATATACCTACGTAAGAAATTCTTCTAGAACACATAAGTCATGATAGCCTCGAGGTTTAGACACGCAGTCGAGAATCTCGCCGGTCGCGGGTTCAAACCCCAGGCACACACCTCTGACTTTTCAAAGTTATATGTGTACTCACAAAGAATTATCTTGTACTTTAACGGTGATGGAAAATATCGTGATGAAACCTGCACACCTAAAAGTTGTTAGGAATTTCTTAGGTGTGTGGTCCGCCAACCCGCACTAGGCCAGCGTGGTGGACTAAAGCCTAAAACTTCTCAGTTGTAGAGGAGGCCCGTGCCCAGCAGTGGGACGTGTATGAGCTGATGATGATGTTGATTAGAACACATACATAAATTAAATACAGCGTACATACACACAATGTAGGTATGAATGTCGATGGGTTTGGTTATCATAAAAGTCCTTAAACTACAGCAACTTTACCCCACAATTTTGTTCGTAACAGTTCACGTAAAACTACCATAACCTAAATCATGTAACAGCACATTGTTTCCGCGCCGTAAACTAGAACACTAAATAAACGACGCGAACATCCACACGTATGCAAAACAGCAACGAGCAGCGGGCACGTGCACAAATCTGCGTGCTGTCCCAATTTACGTGGAATGCTAAACCACGGTTCCGTCGGATCTGCTGCTCAGTTAAACGCTGATGGATGCAATCCAATTTAACAAAGTCCATTCGACATGGTCGCCGCCGGCCACCAGCCATTGTGGGTTAGTTCAGCAGTCGTGACAACTATCGTATTTTATACATTTCGTGTGATTGATGGCTGGTGTTTTGTTGGCATTTTTTCGTGGCTGCGCTCGATGAAAGAGAAAAAAAAACATTTATTGCTATCACAATTAACTACCGCAAATGATATAAAAAAGAAGAAAAAGAGTAAACACATTAAATTGCGCCAGCAAAGGTATCTCATTCAGCTACATGGAAATATATCATCATCATCAGCCCATATACGATCCACTGCTGGGCACGGGCCGACCAATTCTCTTTGCTTTTTGGTGTGGATGCCATTCAGAACTCGTTTTAAAAAACCTACACATATAATAAATATTAAATAAATAGCTATGTAAAATCTTCATTCTATCTCGTCCTTCTTTTACTCCCAACTAAGATATTATCCGCTTTAACTAAATTAAGTCCATTAAACCCTATTTCACATCCCTTCAATTCCTCATATTCTATACTACGTTTAACTTCATCAGACGTGGAAACCACGGCTAATGGTAATTAATAGCTTAATGCACTCTCGGCTGCGAACGCACTCGGCGACCCGACGCTCATTACTCTAATTCTGTTATGATTTATCTAGAAGGAATGTGGAATGCATCATTTAAACTAGGAGGCTGCCTGAGCTGAAAATAAATTAAAGATCAAGGGGAAAATGAGAAAACATTAATATTTACCACAAGTTTTTTTGACAGCCCTGTGGCGCAGTTGGCTAGACACCAGCATGTGAAACGCGAGGCCGCGGGTTCAATCAATATTTTTCTGATCCCCAAATATTTGTTTCGCGTCTGGGTGTTTGTGAGACCGAAAAGTCTCTCGGAGTTTCTGATACCCACGACACAGGACTTGTATCCTAGTGTGGGGTCAGAACTATGTATGTGACTGTTGGGTGTATTTATTAATTTATTTCGAAATACACACACACGTCTGTATGCAGGTAGAAGTATAAAACTAGATATTCGCGACGTAGTCAGATTAGATTGCTGTTATTGTGGGCAGGCTAGACCAAGACTACATCAATCTTATAGAAAACTGAAGTAAATCAATGATGAGGCGTTTCATACGTGAGGTTACCAGCGGGCTCATTTAATAGTGGTAAATTTTCTTTTTTACCCAGATATCTGGCATAATGAGACAAAAATAAAGTTCTTACTCAATTCACAGACAGACTTATCTTCAATTTCGCCTCTTTCATGCTATATTTTAGCGACAAAAGTAGCCCTAAGTTCTCTAGGATCCTAATTAGTTTTGCATTATAAATTTATCATATATGATTCAAGGGTTTATGATTTTAAATGCAAAAAAAAATTAACAGACTTTTCTCACATTAAAAATATTTGTTCGGATTGTATACACCTGCAGCTTGGCCCAACTTCGTTCTGGCGCACAGAAGACATGAAATATATCTCCAACACCATATTATATGTTGACTAAATTTCATGATTTTTTCCAAAAAAAATTACCACGGATAGAAAACAACTTTCCTGTTCACCACCATTGTCATTTCTGTCCAAGTCTGTCGAAAATAATTAAATAAATAAATGAACTCAATTATGACGACTTACGGAGCTCCAGCGCTGGTAAACTGCGAGAAGAGACGCGAGGTAGTTTCAAGCAGTAATATAATTAGTTGTTTTGTTTAACAACAATCAAATTACTCTTGATCCAACTCCACGGGACAAAGTCGCAATTTTATACACTTTGAAATCGAAAAGTTTTGGATTAACCACCTTCTTCGTTCTTGTTTTATAGTTCTCATTTTATGATTAAAAAACTTTGCAAATCTTCTGCTTTATGTTGTCAAGCTGTGACTGAATTACGTTAATATTTTATGTAGCCACTGTCTCTCCGTGTTGCAAGCTATGATCCTTTACGAAAAGTATGACTTATGTACCGCGGCATCGCTCTATATACAGAGTGTATGAAGAACGCGATCGAAAACCAAGACAAGCAATAGCCACGGTGATTACAAATACCGTGACATTAAAAAAAATCCTGACAATTATTTTTTTAAATACGTTTTCCTAACAAACAAAAGCAGTGATGGCCTCGAGGTTTAGGCGCGCGGTTGAGAATTTCGGCGGTCGCAGGTTCAAACCCCAGGCACACACCTCTGACTTTTCGAAGTTATGTATGTATTCACAATGAATGATTACTTGCTTTAACGGTGAAGGAAAACATCGTGATAAAACCTGCACACCTAAAAGTTCTTAGGAATTTCTTAGGTGTGTAGTCCGCCAACGCGCACTAGGCCAGCGTGGTGGACTAAGGCCTAAACCCTCTCAGTTGTAGAGGAGGCCCGTGCCCAGCAGTGGGACGTATTTGGGCTGATGATGATGATGATGATGATAATGACTTTCTTACAATTACACACATTTAATACTCGTGGTTCTAAGGAAAACGTAAAAAAAATCTTTTTGGTCGGGTTTTTTTTAATGTCACGGTGTTTGTTATCACCGTGTCTATTGCCTGTCTTAGTTTTCGATCAGTATATTTATACAATATTTATGAGTATACACATAATTCTGAACCCTCATTAACATAGTACATTCCTAGTGAATTCGAAAACACTCGGTTCCATGTTTTGTTCACAACTACGCTACGCAGGCTGTCTAATAAGTATCCTAATAATCACTTTAATTGATATTTAGCAGTGTTCTTCATCAATGCTATGATAATTTGAACCATGACAAACGATAAATTCAGAGCTCTCAATAAACCTTATTTAAATATAAAATATTAGCGACGCAGCTACAGATCAAGACAAATTCGATTCCAAGGTTGTGCAAAATATTATTACGTTTGAGAACAAGAAATTGTCACTAGCATTGAGCTTGGAAATGCATAGAGCATAGTTATTGGTGATAGATATAGGAATACAGCCGTGCTTAATCCCTTCGGGATATGGGTGTTTGAGAGCTTGCACATATTACATTAAAAAGAAATCAGCCCATATACGTTCCACTGCTGGGCACGGGCCTCCTCTACAACTGAGGGGTTTTAGGCCTTAGTCCACCACGCTGACCTAGTGCGGGTTGGCGGACTACACACCTAAGAAATTCCTAAGAACTTTTAGGGGTGCAGGTTTTATCACGTATGTTTTCCTTCACCGTTATTACCGAATATTACCTTCATTACTGGCCATTTAAAATTAAATAACTATCATTTACTTCCACTAGACTGACTACCAAATGTATTGCACGCGAAAACAAACCGAACAGTCAAATAAAAACAATTTTATGTACACTAACACGTTGGAATGGCTGTTTCGCGAGCCCATTTGTACGGATAAAGGCAGTAATCGAATATGCGGGTCGAAATACGCCCAAAATGTAGCGCTATTCGATCCTATTGGTAAAGATACGCGTCCACTTTGCAGCACATATTATATTTAGCAGTTTACAAAATAGTATCCTGGAAATCTGGTCGTTAGTCTTGTGGTACAGGACAGCGTGAGCTCGAGAGATCCTGGTTTCGATATCCGAGTCAATTTATGGGCTTTTCGATTTTACATACCTACATACGTAACCTCACGCCTGTAATTCCGGGAGGGGTAGGCAGAGGTGCATTTCTGCACCCAAATTTCGCCAGGTAAATATTAGTCCCACCTAATAGGGGGCGATCCTATTGCCGTTTTTGATTTTTGACTAGGAAATTCTCGGTTGTTGGAGGAGTTTGAGGACTTTTAATATGGGGCTATTTTTTGAGGTCAATAGTTGTTAGAAATAATTGACAGATACGTTAAAAATTGTACAGTTTATGCTTTTTTTAAACTTACAAACCTTAACAACAAAATACATATTATTGTCGTACAGCAATAATAAAACTCCATTCCACTTAACTCCTTTATTCTCCTCAGAGATGTACACTGTTCGAACGCTCGAATCCGAATGCCGTCAGACAGTTTTGAATCCACCGACATTAGTTTCGCCGGAAATACAAAATGACAAACGGAAACAATATACTTATTTAAATTCGCCTTGTCGACTCTTACATCATATTTAAAAATAGTAATAATAAAGTAAACACAAAATACATAATTGTTTGCACGTACTAAATATACCTACACTTTTGATTAGCAGCAAATATCTAACGGAAATAACATGACGAAATAAATAAGTCTACCGGCATTATAAGATAGCCCTTACAATATAAACATGTTTTTGATTTCTTAACTTACTCGTATTCGTGTGAAGACATAATCTAATATTTAGAATCTATATCTGTATACAAGGTGTAAATAGACCGTGATCTAAAACTGAAACAGGTTATACTTATAATGGTTAGAAAAACTTCAATTTCTTTTTTTTAGATTTATGAGCGTCAATGTACCTATTTGTAATCACCGTAACTATTATCTGTCTTTGTTTTCGATTACGTTCATATACAAATTTATCCGTTTACGAAGGTGTAAGCAAAAAAGACTGTCCCACCACCCACCATTGCAACTCCTGTATACCACGATCGACAGTAGCACAGAAATGACGCCGAGCAGGGAAGCTCATCGAGTCTCTATGGGGGACCTAACTTGCCTTTTACCCCGTTAAATTAATCAGAAGAAGATAAGCAGGAGTTGGAAACATAGTCCACTTCCCTCCACAACAAAGCGGGATATAAAATAGGTGTAGTTACTGCACCCATCATCATCATCATCAACATGAGCCCGTAAACGACCCAATGCTGACCACGGGCCTCCTATATAACTTAGAGAGTTTAGGCCAGTCCACCACGCTGGCCTAATGTGGATTGGCACTGCATTCACGTATCAAGAATTTGTTTTTTTAACACCCACGTAATAAGAGACGAGACTATTTTTTTCAGACACATGGATGCCTAGCTTAAGCCACAGCCACACATACATACATGACGTATATTAACTACAGGCGCCAACGTTTTGTAACGCGAATTCAAATAAAACAAGCGCTTTTTCCTCTCGCTTTTGTTCCAGCCATTGTAGTTTGATACCTCACATGCATGGCGATTGTGACCGATGAGGTTTTTGTTGGCATTTTTTTAGATAGAATGAAACTATATACAGTTTTGATGTATGAACCTTCAATAGCACCACAAGCAAAACTAAAATAGTTAAAAAACAAAACAATAATAGATCAATGAATAGTTGCGCTTTATTACAATAAATAAATATAACATCCCAGTATTTATAAAAGAGGCTTTTTAGTCGAGGCCACGTATTGGTAAAGAAAATGTTGATATCTATATACAATGACGGATCATCGAGTTGAACAAGAGCATACAAAATTTCCGTGATGTTTAATGCAGACCGCTGAACTGGTTGAAAGTTTTGTGTCTCCCGCAAAGACTGTCCCAATATGAACATCATTTACCCTATGATTATGATATTAAGGATATACACAGTATGTCATCACGGATGTTTCGCTAGCTAATATTAAATTATATTCTCGCGTGGAGAACCTATAGCCGTTTGCGAGACACATTTCCAGAATCTTTGTCTGAGAGTTCCCTAACGGAAGAACTCAATAATAATCATCATCAGCTCATATACGTCCCACTGCTGGGCACGGGCCTCCTCTACAACTGAGAGTGTTTAGGCCTTAGTCCACCACATTGGCCTAGTGCGGGTTGGCGGACTACACACCTAAGAAATTCCTAAGAACATTTTAGGTGTGCAGGTTTCATCACGATGTTTCCCTTAACCGTTAAAGTAATTACATTCATTGTGAATACACACATAACTTCGAAAGTCAGAGGTGTGAGCCTGGGTTTGAACCCGCAACCGCCGAGATTCTCTACCGCTCGCCTAAACCTCGAGGCCGTCACTACTTAACTCAATAATACCCAGTGACAAACGAGACAGTCTTATCTGTTCTATAAAGCGGTTATTCCAACAAATGCATCAGTATCCGTGCACAATACACTTGAAGCACTTTATAGCTCCACTATAGGTTAGAATGTGTGAGCGGGTAGAAAAGCAATCATAGAAGATTACTGGCTCGCGTCCACGACGTAACAGATTTACTTTCAACGACTTTGTCGTTTATATCGTTCCGAACTCCAGTCTCTAGGATCCTAGTCATTTCTAGTATATTCTTAAAGATTACATGAAGATTATGACGATGTTTCAGTACTTGTATATAGGTATACATGTCATATACATAGGTCATGTATACGAGTCAATATTATGACCATCATCAGCCCATATAGTTCCCACCGGCTTCCTCTACAACTGAGAGGGCTTAGGCCTTAGTCCACCACGCTGGTCTAGCGCGGGTTGGCGGACTACATACTTAAGTAATACTCAAGTGTGCAGATTTCCTCACGATGTTTTCCTTCACCGTTAAAGTACGTGATAATTTATTGTGAATACATACATAACTTCGAAAAGTCAGAGGTGTGGGCCTGGGGTTTGAACCCGCGACCGTCGAGATTCTCGATCGCATGCCTAAGCCTCGAGGCTGTCACGACGTTATATCGCCGGGATAAATTCACAGCGTAAGAATCTAATTTTTATGACTATAAATGTAACGCTATAGTCTTCCAACCACCCTGTTCTAGTGAGACTATTTGTGCATTAGGTTAAAGGACTCGAACCTTATAAATAAGACGAAACTCGTTATTAGGTTAAGTATTTCACAGTCTGATGCAACATAGACAATAATTTGTTAGCACTTTGATCCTTTAGTACAGAAGGTCTAATGAAATGCTGAATAGAAATTAAGTTAACCCTAAGTCACTTATATTCCAGTCCACAAATTATAGTACCCAGATGCTATTATAGCCAACCCGCACTAGGCCAGCGTGGTGGACTAAATTCTAAACCCTCTCGGCTATAGAAGTGGCCCGTGCCTAGCAGTGGGACGCATGTAGGTTGATGATGATGATGATGCAATTGTTATCATAACGCTGTAAATAGCGCTATGAAATAGAATGATTGAATTACAATTGTTATTCCAATGAGTAAAGTCTGAAGACTGCCTCCTGGTCTCGCGGTACAAGTATGTGCCGTGCGATCTAGAGGTCCTGGGTTCGATTCCCGGGTCGGGCAAAGTGTTATTGGGTTTTTCCATTAGGAAATTCTCAGTAACAGCACGGAGTCTGGAAGTGTGCCCGAAAAGCGGCAATAGGCTCGCCCCCTATTACGCGGGACTGATACATACCTGGCGAAATGTGGGTGCAGAAATGCACCTCTGCCTACCCCTTCAGGGAATACAGGCGTGAGTTTATGTATGTATGATGTATAATGAGTAAAGTGCTGACATTCACCATTCAAGGTAATTGGTAATGTGGGCTTTGTTATTAAGCTCAATGCAAATATGTGATAATATTGTTCATTTGCCTATTACGCAAATGATAATACCAAATACACTCGTGTGCAAAGCCTAAATACTACCGCTTCTATTATTCGTATCACGGACAATTCTTGATGTTTTTGACGTGCATTACAATGCCTACAATTTGACAGCCCCGTGGCGCAGTTGGTTAGACACCAGCTTGCGAAACGAAAGGACGTGGGTTCGATCCCCACACCGAGACAAATGTTTGTGTGATCCACAAATATTTGTTTCGGGTCTGAGTGTTAGTGAGACCGAAAAGTCTCTCGTAGTTTCTGATACCCACGACACAAGACTTGTATCTTAGTGTGGGATCAGAACTATGTATGTGACTGTTGGGTGTATTTATTTAATATTTATTAAATATACTCGTGTAGAATAAACATTTCCATTTATATTACACGGTATCACGGACAATTCTTAATGTTTTTGACGTGCCTTCTCTACAGTGAAAAAACGTACAGATATCCACACACATTATCCGCCCATATATGTCCCACACACAATTTCTAGCATTTACTATCATATTTATATAGAGTATAAAAAATCCCAATAGAAAAAAAAATTGACGCTTTCCTTATCACCTTTAATACTGGTATACACCTTTAATACTGATGGAGGTTAGGAAAAAGGGCATTTTTATTTTTGCAATTCATTTTAGTGTCAATGTGTAATCAACATAACTATTACTTACCTGTCTTAGTTTTCGATCACAGTCTGTTTACACGCTGGATAAAAATATTGTACTGTAATAAGCAAAGAATTGAGTACTTTCGTTTTCTATCCATATAGAGACAAAAAGAATAAAAAAACATTAGTCCCTCATAACTCTCATTGCACATCCCTTATCTTCCCTTAGGAACACTTTTTCCCCCCACATTCGCACATACAAAATCTCAATCCCCGAACAATTTGAACACCCGCGGAGTCCCAACTAACGGAGAGTGTCGGGGAATAATTTTAATAACTCCGTCGGGCTTCACATCACACAAGACCAGAGGCGGTAGAGCAAAACTTTGCAGCGCTGCAGCGCTTCACGACAAACAACGCACTCGCTGGGATTGAATTAATTCAGCGCATGTCATTAAAGAAGGAAAACATTTGTTTTGACATGAAACAGAGCGAGTGAATACGGCGCACCTGCACACATGCTCGCGTCTTCATAGTTGCATATACACTTTATGTCTGTTTAGTTTCGTTAAAGGAACTGTAGCAGACTTCGTTAGTGTAAAAATTTAAAGTAAGGGAAAAAACATTAGCTGATTTTTGAGTGAGATGGTGGAATAATTGGATGATTTAATAGAAAATATTTTATTATACGTTTATTTTGAGACTAATTTCGTTACGAAGATACTAAAGCATTGTTTTCATTTAATGTGATGGTATTCAAATTGAATTTAAGCCTACGATCAGTTGAACAAGCACATGAATAATTTAATAAGTTAAGTTTAAGTGTTGTGAGATTAATGTAATGTCTTCTCTTGCCTCATGACACAATCATTATCAGGATCTTCACCCATGTTCCACGTAAAAGAACATAAGCCTAGCTATTACAGAGAATATCCTGTTGAAATATAAAATAAAGACACGACTTGTCCGCAAGACTTATTTACGTCTCAGAACTTACAAGGCATTCACACACAACGATTGTGTGTGTGCTAGAGGTTTGAACCCGCGACCGCCGAGTTCTCGAGCGCGTGCTTAAACCTCGAGGCCATCACTACTACGAGATGATTAAGTTTTAAGTTTACTTGATAAACTATAGGTTACCTGGTTTTCTCTCCACCTGTGGTCGTGCAGGGCCCCCCGGACGTGGTACACGGAGTCCGCGTCTCCGGACTCGGAGCGCGCCCTGCCGTCCACCTCCCGTGTTTCGTCACTGTGGACATACACAGCTTGTTAATACACACACACACACTTGTATTCCGGAAGGATGTGATCTACGTGACGCCTGTTATGCTTAGTCAGTTTCAAACACAGTGCTGCTACTAAGAATATACTAATGGGAAACCCAATAACCCTTTGCCTGGCCTGAGAATCGGAACCAGACTCAAGATCCCCCGATACTTATATCGGGGGACCAATATGGCAGTCAATAATATTTTTACACAGATAGAGTAAAGATACCGCACGAGGATAATACTTTTTTTATACTCTCAGTTATTTTAAAAGGATTAAGTCATTATCATGTGGGACCTCAAAATAATTATAATCTGTCTAATTACGCCTTCATATTGGATAGACAAGGTATTCATATTGTGAGCGTTGCTTTAAGAATAGTACGATAATTGACCGTGTCCAATCTTCTTCTCTTCTCTAAGTTAGAATACGTGCTCACTTAACAAGCCGCAGTATCCTAACGCGAACTTTTTGGAACTTAAAATCGATTTTTTCTGCTGGCTACGAAAATACTGAGTATTGTAGAATTTCGTTCATACATACGCACGTATTACTTCAAAATTTTATCAAGACATTGTGTCCTATAATTCAGTGCCCAGAACATAATCATAATAGTAATAAGAACAAGAATACTTGCGATACAATTTAACGATGGCGGAATGGGTTAATCAAAACCACATAAAGCGACTAGGATGGGTCCCTGCTGTACTGGCGTGGCGCCAGAACATTGCAATTACTCCGTAGCAGAGCTCCATTCATGAGCTCCAGCGATTTATGTTTGGACGTCAGCATTTTCGGTTCATTCATAAAATAAATATAAAGTTTGTCTTTAAGATGTTGAAGAGTTTAGAGACTTACCTTAAGATAAAAGAAACGATGTAGGCACTATCAGATTAATGTATCTATGCAATGCGATAGTGTCTTTGTGATTTTTTCCTTTTTTCAATAGACCTATTTTACGAGTAAAGTTTTCCATATATTTATATAAAACAGAATTCGTTTCCAAATAATTAAGTCGTTTCCAAAAAATGTTAACCACCTATATCGATTCCAGTTAGGTTAATTACGAACGTTTACGAACACTAATTTCAAATGCACAAACGCGTAGACCTGGATAAATATTTGCAAAAAATAAAGAGTTTGGTTTATTCTACCCAAGATTGGTCTCGGTCGCTAACTTCATGGTTTACAAGACCAACCCGATACTAGAATATCATTTGACACACTACAATTTTTTTTCACACTATACATACTACATCATCATCAGCCCATATACGTCCCACTACTGGGCACGGGCCTGCTCTACCATTAAGAGGGTTTAGGCCTTAGTCCACCATGCTGGCCTAGTGCGGGTTGGCGGACTACACACCTAAGAAATTCCTAAGAACTTTTAGGTGTGCAGGTTTCATCACGATGTTTTCCTTCACCGTTAAAGTACATGATTATTCATTGTGAATACACACATAACTTCGAAAAGTCAACCTGCGACCGCTGAAATTCTCGACCGCACGCCTAAACCTCGAGGCCATCACGATTTACGACGATACATACTACAAATTACATTATTGAATAAAACTATCAAACAAACCGTTTTCCTTGTTGTTTTTAATAAAAGGAAACCTTTGATTATTTATGAAGCTGTTTGTGGAAGATTCAATGAAAAAAATCTTAACCAATTTGGAAAAAAAATTGGGCATACAAAAAGAACATAGACTTCTTTTTTATAAAATTGCGTCTGAACGAAACAATAACAGCATTTTATAATAGATAATTATTATTGTTACATAATACAATTCAAATTCCATTATCAGGATCGCTTCTCGTTAGGGGATTGCTTAGTAAAACAACTCATCCACGCTATTACTTTTAGTAAGCATCAACAGAAATGAAAATAATATAGTACGCCGAAGTTGGCACTGAATTGTGTTCAGATTAGCTAGCTGGGCACTTCCATCATTTTATGTGCCAGTAACCAGGGCTTATGAACTTAACAGTCTGTAAAGTAAATGTTTCTGCTAGAAATTATAATATTTTCTATTTTGGTTTGGGACCCAACTCAGCTAAGCGGACAATTGTTCCAAGCGCCGAGTTGGGAGGCCAGAGACCCCGACATACCCCTGACCCCCGAGGTACCGAAAGGGGAGCTAAAGGCACTTTCCTTTCGTTAAAGTGACAGCCACGCCATAGTAATATGAGGATGCGGTAAAATGTACTAGGTTGGCATAACTGGGATTGTACAACTATACTCGTAGGTAATATAAATAAAATGAAATGAAATTGCTTTATTTGGTCACGTAGGCAATCAAATAGCACTTATGACAAGTCAATACAGAAAAGAAAAATCTTTTATTATTACATTATAATTCAACTATGGTTCATTTTATATAATTTGTACAAAAATATTTACGGTTTTTTTTATAATTTATTTTTAGTTTTCATCAGGAAATACATAATATCTTATTACCTATTATTATTTTAAAGTAAATAACGAGATGGACCTTGTGTATTTCCGAAACGTCACGTATTATTTTAATGGTACCACCGGATCCAAACGCGACCCTGACTGAGAAGACCCGGCGAAACAAACTCAGCGGGCTCACTTTACTATACTTCTTAGAAATCCATTATGAGGCACTGCTTTTTCGTTTTGGTAAGTAGTGATGGCGCCGAGGTTTAGGCGCTCGGTCAAAACAAGATTGCGGTGGATACAGACATCCTCTACATCCTAAATGGTTAGGTTAGAGACTGCCACGCTAAAATTAATTTAAAAAACTTTTATTATATGCAAGTCCACACTAAATTTTGACAAATATTTTTACATTAGTGTCACACATAACTGAAAAGCCAGAGGTTTGTGCTTGGAATTTGAAACCGCGACCGTCGAGATTTTGTTTCGAACGCGCCATCACGACTAATGTTATTATATATTAAAATATATATATATATATATATATATATATATAATTTAATATATATTAAATTATATATAATTTAATATATATTAAAGAAATATATAGAGCAAATTTGAATGGAAGGGTCGGAAAAGGGCGCCTACGGAGAACATATTAGGATCAGATTCGTAATGATCTCCAAGGCCAAGTTAAAAGTACAAATAACTGACGTTTGTGTATGATGAGATGTTTGGATGTTGAAAAAGTAAAAGAGATGTGTCAGGATGGTAGGTTGTGGCACTCAATAGTCTCTGCCTACCTCTATGGGATTCAGACATGATGTTTATGTATAAATTGTATTATGTTTATATTATTTACTTAGTTATTTAATAATAGTTTTGGTTGTACGGTAGGGAGTGGGTATTAAAAATGAGCACGCGATTCCGTGAACAAACTTAGGTATATTAAAATTAACACTTAACACAGACAAAGTAAATTATAACAACTTAATTACAGACAGAGTGGAATAACAACTTCAGCGTATAGGAGCGTGGTGTGCTCGTCACGAGTGATGGCAGACTGTTTTTCATCCAAATAAACCGACCATTTTATCGGTCTCCCCGATGAGGATCGGTAGGGGTTTAACATAAAAAATACATTTCAACGAACACAAACCAAGGTCTATCTCTTCAATAAACAATATGGGATCGCCCAAACATCTGTGCTATTGTCCAAAACGATCAATCCATTTCCAAGGATTGCCGGTGCTAAAGACTTAACTAAGTAATATAGTTTTATTGCACCGGCATGAAAGAGTATTTACAATTGGAGGATTTAACAAAATATTTTACAACAGCATTTCCTAATCTTTAACAATATGATACATAAAAAATACTTGTTGTGATAAATTTTACAACTCGCAGATGTTTATGGTTAAACGTCTGCAGTCATAATTACAAAATAGAACAATGCCTGTTTATAAAGTTAAAAAATTACAAGAAATGGATAAAAACAATGCATGTTTAAATAAGGTTAAAAATACTAACAATTAGCAAGTAAATATAAAAAACTACATCTATGTTGGCGTGTTGCTACCGCCACATAGTAATAAAGTTGTAAGTCCTTGGCAAGTAGAACAAATATAAAATTCATTGGAAATAACTAACATATCTGGGGGCACGGCAGTGCCCCCGCCAAGTCGAGCGAAAAAGCGGCACGGCCGTACTATACTTTTCTCGAAGCAACTCAGGCCATTTTCGACACCCTATAATTTCGTTGTGATCGTTGTCTGACTTTTGTGTGTGTGTTGATGTGTGTGTTAGCAATGAATTATCACGTACTTTAACGGGGAAGGAAAATATCGTGAGGAAATCTTCATATAGGGTCAAGTAGGTAATTTATTAATTTAAAAAAAAAACTGAGTGCGGCAGTTAATGCTGTAAATTAGTTCAAGCTATACCTCTGTGTATGTTTGTAAAAGTGAGATACATTGTGTTTTCATGCGGTTGTCAAGTCTAACTATTTTATTTAAAACATAAGAGATTTTTAATATTGATATGGTTACCTACTATAAGATGGTGCCTGGTAAGCTAAGTGCATAATAACTTAAGACAGAAGTTCCCTTCAACGGGGACTGAATAAATTCATCGACTTGGTATCATATGGATCTCACAACTTTTTACGGCAGAAGAACTGAGTTGCGAGACTTGGATTTTTTACAAGTTTTGTTTTTTATGGGATTATTATTATTTTAAATAACTCAAATGCAAAATAACATATTCCAGCAACGGCTTAATATAAATGCCAAGTTTAAATCGTTAAAATGCGCACTAATTGTTTGATTTCACAAGTTTTCCCAGCGTCGGTAGCGAGTTCATTTCCAGGCAAAGTTAGTGTAAAATGAGTTAATGTAAAACAAAAGTTTCGTTGCGCTGTTCGCTTTCCAACTTTCTCACACACGTTTTAAAAATAGGTTGTAAATAATGAAATGCCTTCACATACAATACTGTATTTTTCCTTTAAGCAAAGTAGTTTGAACTGTAATAACTTAGTTATATACAGGGTGTATTTAGACCGTGATCGGAAACTAAGGCAGGTAATAGCTAAGGTGATTACAAACCCCCTGGCGTTAATGAAAATTCTGACAAAAAATAAAAATTTTGACTTTTTTCATACAACCATCGGTATTAAATGTACGCGGTTTGTACCCTGTATATTTTTTTCATAACAAAATTTCATCACGATGTTTTTCTACGCCGTTAAAGTACGTGATAATTCTTTGTGAATACACACATAACTTCGAAAAGTCAGAGGTGTGTGTCTGAGGTTTGAACCCGCGACCGTAGAGATTCTCGAACACGTGCCTAAACCTCTAGGCCATCGCGACGTCAACCTGCTCACCTAAAAGTTCTTAGGAATTTCTTAGGGGTGTAGTCCGCCAACCGACACTAGGCCGGCGTGGTGGCCTAAAGCCTAAACCCTCTCAGTTGTAGAGAAGGTCCATGCCCAGCGGTGGGACTATGGGCTGATGATGATGATGATAACAAAATTACATCTAGCATCGTGCATACAATCCTTACTAATATCCTTACTAATATTATAAATGCGAAAGTAACTCTGTCTGTCTGTCCGTCTATCTGTCTGTCGGTCTGTCTCGCTTTCCTGCTAAAACTACTTAACCGATTTAAATTGGTACAGAGATAGTTTAGACTCTGAGAAAGGACATAGGCTACTTTTTATCCTGGAAAAGGGGTCGAAAGGGGTTGAAAGGGGGGATGAAAGGTTGTATGTTGTGTAGACGACTAAAACTATGTATATGTAACTATATGTCTGTTATGCTTTCACGCCTAAATCATTTGACCGATATAAACGATTTTTAATATGGACATAATTGGGACTCTGTGGAGTAAAATAGACTACAACTTATTTTCTTTCTGAACCTAACCCTATAGTCTACGCGGACGGAGTCGCGGGCAAAAGCTAGTATAATAATACATGCACAAATACGTGGTTCCCAAAAGAGGTAGATTGATTATTTCTGCATTTATCCCTGGTCGGATACATACAAAACAACGCATAAATGAGCCTCGCGTCTATTGCTCTTTATAATTAAAAAATATATATAAAAATGGCTTTCTTAACCGATAAATTCCATGACGTTTAAGACTAACACTACAGTATTGAATATTCCTACCCTAAGGAAAGAAAACAGATTTGAATTTAGAAACTCAAATCAAATTTAAACCTCAATTTTTACTGCAAAGTAGATATGTTCCACTGCTGGGCACGGCCCTCCTCTACAACAGAGAGGGTTTAGACCTTAGTCCACCACGCTGGCCTAGTGCGGGTTGGCGGACGTATAGTATATAGTAGTATAGTAAATATACTTGTGATCTTTTATTCTTAGCTGAGGTTCTGAAACCACGAAACTCTAGCTCCGTATCCAGTTCTTTTGTTTAAAAAATATTTATTTATTTATTTTTATTTATTTACACTTTCTTGCTTGAACAAAAATATATGGAGAAAAAAATATAAAAAATAACAAAAACAAGAGGCGGTCTTATCGCTCTAGGCAATATCTTTCAGACAACCTTTGGATGGATAATAGAACAGGAAAAATAAATAGGGGTAGCATAAAGTGTTAAGCAAAATAATAGTGAAAATAATAATAATTAGATTTTTAAATAAGTATAAAACATACAAATAAATTTATATTAATATACATATTCCTATACTTAAATACATATGTAAATATATATATGCTATATATATAAAAGTTTAGTATAAGTTGAAACTCAGAGTGTCATTGTCAAACTTATGTCCCACTGCCCTAAATTAACATGAGAACATATCTAAATAGTTGTCAGCAACGTCATAATACGAGTACAAACTCGTTGCGAATTAAAACATTAGTGTCTTCATTCAGGCCGCAATTACTCCCGAAACTTTCCACGAATGAAATACTCGAGTAAAGCGATGGTTTTATTAAAACTGTTTTGTGTATTTCACTTAACTATTAACATTAAACGTGACCTATCCTGAGATGGGAGAGTGAGTAGTCGCTATCGTAATGGTAACTGGACAGCTGTTCGTATAGAATTCATTACGATTATGGTCAATTATATAATTTAGACCTCTCAATGGTAGAGGAGGCCCGTGCCCAGCAGTGGGACGTATATGGGCTGATGATGATGATAATATAATTTAAATACACTCACAGACACATACATAGTTTTAACCCACAATCAGATATAAGTCTTGTGTCGTATCAGAAACTACGAGAGACTTTTCGGCCACACAAACACACAGAACTGAATCAAATATTTGTGGATCACACAAACATTTGTCTCGGTGCGGGGATCGAATCCGCGGCTTCTCGTTTCGCAGGCTAGTGTCTAGTCAACTGTGCCACGGGGCTGTCAAAATACTAATTAAATAGGACTTCTTCCTAGTTTTAATAAAAATAAAACATATTGACCTGAGTAAACCTTATACGTATTTTACGCCAGTTATATTTTAATTTTCTTTTTTTATATACATATATTGAAGCATCATAGGTGCTTATTATTGCCTACATGGAGCGATCATTTCATTTCATTTCATTATCTCTCATAAGACATCACGAGATACAAGAGTAGGAACCAGTGGACAGATGACTAAGTGAGTTCTCAGAAAACAATTTCTGAAACAAAGCCTAAAAGATTCTACCATAAGGCATTTATAAAACAGTAAGTTTTCAAATTCCTCTACCAAAAGCCAAAGATTATCCATTAAGTAAACTGAAACCATTTCAATACACAAAAAGGCTAAAACCCAGTCTCAAACACTACAACGCGAATCGAAACAAAGATGGCAAAAATCACAGGGATCATCTTGTACAGAAATTCATTCTGCAAAAACAGGTCCAATCCGAAATACAACCTAATTCCACACAATAAAGTACATATTACATTGCACGCTCCAACGACACTAAACGGAAGGAGCGAGAGTCGTAATAAATACCTTCGCGAATTTCCATCTCGCAATACTCCATGCGAATCCACGTAGGACAAAGCGAGCGAATATGGCACTTGTAGCAACCAGTATAGAGTTTATTTTCCATTGCATGTCGTCTGTATCGACCATCCATTTAGAAACGTCGCCGGTGATGTGAAGGTATTGAGGAAACTTGTACTCTATTACTCGGAGTTAGAGTATAATATTGTGCACTCGAGTGGAAAGGCTCCTTTTTGCGGGAGCCTCGCTAAATACTTGTACATTCTCCCAACGCGTAGGGTTGAGGGGTGTGGATCAAATGTGCCCCCCTGTTTCGATAATGGGAGAAACGTTGGATATTCTGATAAATTGATAAAGTTGTTAAGCTTAACCCAATTTAATGTAAGACGTGGAGTAGGCTTATTACCACGTTATAGAAGGACTCGAAGAAGAAAATCTTATGTAGCGAAAATCCGCAATAATTCTCATAGCATACGTAACTATTTAAAATCGTGTTTCATAATAGCGTCTAGGATCTTTTGATCTATTGGTGAACACAATGCACAATCAGCTATTTTGTCATCATAATGATTGCGACCTGTCAATTTATCCTGCCAATGTAGCTTGTCGTGCCCATTGTTAATATTTTTCCAAACACCAATAAAATGGGTCGCATTTGTACCCGTCATATTTTGTTCCGGAAAATTAATTCCCGAGAGACTAAGATGATTTCTACGTGAGCAGCTAAAATATCAATGTTTCCGACGATACTTCGATATTGGAAGTAATATAGATGGTGGAAACTTAATAATGGAAGATGGATATAATGTAGTTATAATGTAACATCATCATAATCATCATCATCATCAGCCCATATACGTCCCACTGCTGGGCACGGGCCTCCTCTACCATTGAGATACATATAATGTAACATTCTGAGATAATTATTGTCGTGATGTTCTCGAGATGTATTATCTACGCGCGGCCGAATCAAAATCTCGGCGGTCGTTGTTTTCCGTAGTTTTGGGTTTCATTATCATCATCAGCCCATATACATCCCACTGCTTGGCCCGGGCTTCCACTACAACTGAGAGAGTATAGGCCTTAGTCCACCACGCTGGCCTAGTGCGGGTTGGCGGACTACACACCAAAGAAATTCCTACGTACTTTTAGGTGTGCAGGTTTCATTACGATGTTTTCTTTTACCGTTAAAATGCGTGATAATTCTTTGAGAATACCACACAAAACTTCGAAAAGTCTGAGGTGTGTGCCGGGGGTTTGAACCTGCGGCCGTCAAGATTCTCGACCGCGTGCCTAAACCTCGAGGCCGTCACGACTTATACAATTAATTAACGTATTTCAATGGTGAAGAAAAGTCGGGTAAGAAAATTCTCATGTATGTAGTCAAACCGCAATAGACCATGGTGACTGACTTACCCATTTTACTTGTAGCTCGTCCACAGTAATGGGACGTATATGGACTGATATAGACACCAACATTAAAATTTACATTACAGTAATGTCAAATAATATTTATCTTAATTGTTGTTTAAATGGCGCGACCGGATTGATTATATTTAAAGGCTCATTCATGTAAGCCTTTACAACGTAAGTCAAACATAAACCAAAATAAATCTTTGCATAGTAGATGAAAAAAATGAATGTTCAAACAAAAGCTATGAATAAATGAAAACATTGAAAAATCTACACCCTCTATAGTGGTGAGGCTGGTCCGTGATCATAGTGAGGATTTTTTTGTTTTTGGAGTGTTGAGATAAATTTATTATTTCTTTCAAATTTAAAGTTATTTTTTATAAATACATACATAACCTCACGGATGTATTCGAAGAAAAAATACATTTAGCTGTAGATTTCCACGACAAGACTGTGGTAGTTATTGGATACCACATCTCGGCACGGAGCTTACCTGTTGTTGCGACAGGGTACATTCTACCGCGATAACCTTAAAAGTTTAGGTGTATCATAATTTATGAAAACATACAACTTCAAAAATTTAGAGATAATTTGCATGGGATTCGATCCCACAGCTAATGGTTTGGTGTAGTGTCAAATGGCGAGTCTCGTAAATACCCGTAAAAAAAAAAATGAAACGACATATTCTTATTTCATTTCTAATATAATTGAAACGCAGAGGAGAGCTCAACCACTTACGAGTAACGACTAAGCCATAAAAATAAAATTAAATTAACTCATAGTTTTGCAGTTGTAACGCACACAGAGTACTAGGAGACCAGACATAAAAGGAGTTTCCTCTCAGCATACAAACTAGTAACAATCGAGCCGCAACACAATGACACATGTCCTTCCCTTTCATTCGCTAGACACGGGTATAATGGCGTCTCGCTCACTGACACGTCCTTCCTGAACTATAATAGACACGGACCGGGTACAGTAGATTATATCTGAGGGTTGTCACGCGATTTCTATACGTCTTGAATAGAGTGCGGTGTCAATGGATACGCATCGTTGTTCTATAAGTTAAATTCTAAATGGAATGACGTAGAAAATTGGCGAATTTTATAAAAACGATGCTATATATAATATTCCATATTAAAAATATTAAAAGAATGTTTTGATCATAACTTGCAGTGAAAATTGAAAATTTTACTAGATTGAATAGAAACTCGATAGTTTGACAGCCCCGTGGCGCAGTTGGCTAGACACCAGCTTGCGAAACGAGAGGCCGCGGGTTCGATCCCCGCACCGAGACAAATGTTTGTGTGATCCACAAATATTTGTTTCGGGTCTGGGTGTATGTGAGACCGAAAAGTCTCCCGTAGTTTCTGATACCCACGACACAAGGTTTGTATCTTAGTGTGGGATCAGAACTATGTATGTGACTGTTGGGTGTACTTATTTATTTATAGTCATAAATTAACGAGTGTGACCAAGTGTGCGTGGGTAGATTTTTTAACAAAGGGTAGTCAAATCTACCCTTTTTAATTTAAATTATTTCAATTCTTGGATATTTCACATGTTATTATTTTTACACAGACTACGATCCTAAGAACTTATAACGTAACATGAAATATAATATGAAGAAGAAACTTCTCCTTACATTTACATTGTTTAAACTATGTTGAAAGCAGAGCATGTAGTTATTTACATAATGAGGAAGCTTGCAGTAACTTTAGCGCCAGTGGATGTAACGCTATTAAAATTAATGCTCGGCTAGTTTATAAAACTACATCACGGTGCTAAGATTAATATATAATGAGAAGAATAATAAGATGGAAATATCATGTGCATAAAAAGTTATTTGGAATCAATCAACCAAATATTGAATTGATATTCGTAATTTATACATACGAAGTCTTTAACTAGACCGTCCTACCCATAATGACATACGGAGCCGAAACGTGGACACTCGCTAAAGGTCTGGTCAACAAATTTAAAATCACAGCTTACCATGGACCGGGCAATGCTTGATGTACCTCAGGTGAATAGAATTCGTAATGAACCAGAGAACCGGAGTCATTGACATTGCCCGCAGGATTGGCACGCTAAAATGGAAGTGGGCCGCCCGCCGACCATGTCTACCGAAGAACGGACGGCTATTGGAGCAGACAAGTTTTGGAGTGGAGACCTTGCTTGGCCAGACGTAGTGGAGGACGTCCTGCAGCGCGATGGTCCGACAACTTAAGAAAGGTGTCGGGTAGCGGATGGATGACGGCTGCTTAAGACCGGGATAGTTGGCGCCTACTTGGGGAGGCCTTCGTTCAGCAGTGGACGGCGATAGGCTGAGAATAATACATACAAATGAACTCTCGCCTGGATTTCAAAATTGATAAAGATGAGTTTCTACATCTACATACGGTTTGAAAGCTGCATTTCTAATTAAAGAAACTGATCTTTCTATGTCAGTTACAACGTACCTATATACCAATGCGTGCATGTTATTTGTGTACAATTAATGTTACTTGTGTCATTTCTAAATGTCTGTAATTAATAAAACATTTTTTCTTCCTCTCAATCAATTTATTAAATACATAACCAACTTTCGGAATGTCCCGCATAGCTACTTCTCAAATTCTTTTACTACAAAACAAAATTGCCAAATACATGAAATATAGCTCGCGCTTTAAATATTTCCAACGTCACCCCGTCCGTCACATCCCATTATAGTTTGTTTCAACACCTGCCGTTAGATTATGGACTTTAATCCACGTCTATAGCTTCCACATTCGATTGTACAGACAATTGGAAAACTAGTATTTGACTTTCCTCCCATTATTACCCATCGGATTCGGAACCCATGTCAACACCTGTCCAAACGGACTTATGCGAATATTAATATCATTCAACATTCAGTATACGAAAATACTGTTATACTGTTATTGCAGTCTGTAGCATATTTTGTATAGAGTTAAATATTTTGCTTACATTCCCGATGGGTAAAAAAGCAGTGATGGCCTCGAGGTTTAGGCGCGCGGTCGAGAATTTCGACGGTCGCAGGTTCAAACCCCAGGCGCACACCTCTGACTTTTCGAAGTTATGTGTGTATTCACAATGAATTATCACTTGCTTTAACGGTGAAGGGAAACATCGTGATATATCTGCACACCTAAGAAGTTCTTAGGAATTTCTTAGATGTGTATTCCGCCAACCCGCACTAGGCCAGCGTGGTGGACTAAGGCCTAAACCCTCTCAGTCGTAGAGGAGGCCCGTGCCCAGCAGTGGGACGTATTTGGGCTGATGATGATGATGATGAAATAATTCCCGGGATAATGCGTGAAATAAGTTATAAAAGTGTGTCGTGTTCCAGAATCTTCTCTGAATAAACCATAACTGTCTACTGGTGAATGATAACTTTAATGCTATAGACTTATGCCAGCCGACACTTTAATTATAGTGAATTATCTGTGGCGCCAGGCTCCGTTGGGCCACCATTTTTAATTCCATGCTCTTTTCACGGGAATACTGCACATTCCCGGTATAAAAAGAACAACATGTCCTTCCCCAATGCACTATCTATCTCCTTACCAAAGATCATTCGAATCGCTCCAGCGGTTTAGGCCTGAAAGCCAAGACAGACAGACCCACAGAATTACTTTCGCAATTATAATATTAGTATCTTCATAGTCGGCGATCAATGTGTCGTCAGTGTGATAAAATCTTGGTTAGATGGAAATAACCTTAAAGAACTGAAGGTAAACATACGCAGGGATTGTTCTTGTCAATAAAAATATTACAATTGTCTAGCTACTGTGCATTGAAAGTACGTTTAAAAATTCATCATCATAATCATCATCAGCCCATATACGTCCAACTGCTGGGCACGGGCCTCCTCTACAACTAAGAGGGTCAAAGGCCTTAGTTCACCACGCTAACGTAACCTTATGTAACCTTACGCCCTCATACCCCAAAAGGGTAGGCAGAAGTGCATTCCATCACCTACACTTCGCCACGTATACGTATTAGTCCCACTTCCAGACTCCGTGCTGCTACTGAGAATTTTCTAATTAAAAAACCCTATAACACTTTGCCTGATCTGGAAATCGATCCGGGGATCCACTACATTGAGACCTCTAGAGCTGTGAGACCACGAGGCCGCTTTTGTATGTGTGTTTTGTAAAGGGAGCTGAAAACAACAAACTCCCTTGTTGGGTAGTTTTTTGTACTGTTTGTAAATGCAGCAATGTATTATTGTAGCAGCGCTGTTCGTTTACAGTTACCGTTCCTGTTTACGTAACACCATTATTGTTTTGCAAGCTAATGTTTGCATTTAATAGTTTTAATCTTTCGCGGGGAAATGCGCGATGTTTTTGTTTTTTTTATTTTACTGACAATTCGGTGAGTAACTAGTTTTTTTTTATGTCAATTGCACTTCATAGAAAGTAGGTTAAGTAGACTATTAGAGATAGCGGATTTAAATTCAAAAATATTATCGCCCATGACGGTATTTCTAAAGGTTCAATGAATGATAATACAGTAAATTGCGCAAAAAATCGTGTTGTTAAAGTTGAATGTATTCTGTTTATATTCTTAGTTAATTATTAGCGCTATTCTAGTTGTGTGTACGATGGCGACGTGCCTTATGATTACTTTGATAGCAGACTACTTGTTTAGTAGTTTATACCCATTAGGAAACCAACCAACACGGAGTTTGAAATACGCTCTGTAAAGAAAAATATTCTTTTTTCTCTTACTTGGAGTAGGTACCAACTTTAAAGTATTAAAAGAAAAATAAAACATCGCCAACACATGAGTATAGAATATACCTCTTGACAGTCCCGTGACGCAATTGGCTAGACACCTTGTGAAACGAGAAGCCGCGGGTTCGATCCCCGCACGGAGACAAATATTTGAGTGATCCATAAATATTTGTTTCGGGTCTGGGTGTATGTGAGACCGAAAACTCGTAGTTTCTGATACCTCGACTCGTATCTTAATGTGGGGTCAGAACTACATTGTATGTATGTGACTGTTGGGTGTATTCATTTATTTAACTACCCATGGGATAGAAGTTACGTATGCAATTAAAAAACGATTATGGCAATATAATATGCATTGGTCTATACTGCCTCGTGGTCTCGCGGTACAAGTATGTGCCGTGCGATCTAGAGGTCCTGGGTTCGATTCCCGGGTCGGGCAAAGTGTTATTGGGTTTTTCCATTAGATAATTCTCAGTAACAGCACGGAGTCTGGAAATGTGCCCGAAAAACGGCAATAGGCTCGCCCCCTATTACGTGGGACTGATACATACCTGGCGAAATGTGGGTGCAGTAATGCACCTCTGCCTACCCCTTCGGGGAATACAGGCGTGAGTTTATGTATGTATGTATGTATGGTCTATACTGTGACACGCCTCTTTCATTAACGACACGGGAAATATGAAATTAACACCTCGTATTTCCAACATGCAGCCCTAGGCGAACAGCGGGGGTGCGCCAATTTACCACCCCCGTTGTTACGTCACCCCAAATTTATAATAGCCGTTGTTTTGAACACTGAGTTAAGGGATCACAATGGGCCCTTTGTGACGTCGTATATATCATTCACTCTCTCCAATCAGTCTTAGCTTTTATTATCGAAGCTTATAAGATGGATAGATGAGAGCTGCTCAAGACCGGGATGGTTGGCGCTTTCTTGGAGGGGCCTATGTTCAGCAGTGGACGGCGATAGGCTAAGTATATTTCTTTATAAGATTGTATTGCATTCTTAAGTCAAGCAATAAGACTAAAATAGAGATTTTTATGTGGAATTCGACTTTCTTCTTCATTACTTATATAAAAGAGAATGTATTTTTCAATTTCTATGTGGATTGGTTTACATAGTTACATCAATTCTACATTAATTATAATAGTCTCCGATATTTGCTTAAGTGAACTAACTTAGTAATTTAATTTATTTAATAAAATTCAGTAAAGTTGTGATATCAGTATCATCTTGATCTTATATCTGAGTCAAGGATTTAAAACTAGAGTTCGCAGATTCAGTTCTCGCTCCGAGACCATTGTTAGTGTCATCCACGATATTTGTCTCGGTTCTGGGTTATTAACCACGGAACAAGATTTGTATTTTGCTTTCGGTTTACAATTATGACCATCAAGTATATTTTTATTACTAATACATAATAAATTATTTTTTTAATTAAAATTGTTGCTAAACTAAAACATGATGCCTTTACATAAGAAATCGAAACTACGAACTGGCCTCACTTTTCCCAAGGAGCTCTTAAGAGGCTTTTGAGAGGCTGCAAATGATCGCCTCTTCGTCTTGGGACGAGTGCTCGTACAAGCTCTGATAGCCCCCATCGCCACGGCCAATGTTGAGAAATATTCCTGGCCTTATATTTATGAAAGCAGACCAATGTTTTGACAGACATGAGTACATCAAAATAAAGTTGCAGTACCTTTTTATAGATTTCAAATAAAGTTTTTACCGCACTCATAGTGAATAAGAAATTTTAGAATTTTTATTTATTATTTCGTCTAGTTTGTTCGCATAAAACGTATTTTGAGAAGATATAGTCGCAAGAACACGTCATTTGGAGCATACTAGACCCCTTTCGTCTCAGTACAAACAAAAATAAAAATGGAGGTTGGCAATAAATATTAACATAAAATCAGAAAATGTATTTTCAGATAGCGTGACATTCAGATAGAGTAACATGGAATATGAACTAGCTCCTTTCGACCGTGAGTATGTGACATAATAATGGGTTGAGACAGGCGCCCTATGATAATGATAAACTCAACAAAGCTTTAATCCGATTTTATAAAATATACTTAATACTATACTATACTATACTATGCGTGATGGCCTCGAGGTTTATATACCTAGGTTTAGATATAACTAAATGCATTTTAGACTAAGACCTAAGCCCTCTCAATGGTAGAGGAGATCCGTGCCCAGCAGTGGGACGTGTATGGGCTGATGATGATGAAATGCATTTTATGAGCCCAAATTTTTGCTCGTAAAAAAGCAATAAGCTATATCCTTATTACGTGGGACTGAAACGTAGCTGGCGAAATGTGGGTGCAAAAATGCACCTCTGCCTGTCTATTCGGGGAATACAGGCGTGAGGTTATTAATGTATGTTTAGTCAATTTTACATAACCAACAATCATAGCAGAAAATCTTTCACACAGCCACACGCGGTTATCCGTCAGCGGTAAGCAGTGACGGCTAGACTGTTATTACAGCGGGAACAATGGACACTGCACAATAACTTCTCATGCTGCTATATAACTTGTATAGTTTCTGTATTAATACGACTAATTAACCTCGCTTAATGCACGCATATTAATATTCTAAGAGGTATTCGATTGTGGAAACATGCTATTATGAACTACCATTCTTCATGACTGATAAAACTCAGCTATGTTAAGAGTTTATTTGTTATCCATTATAAATAAATGATGTGCTACCAAGGTAGATAATTCAATAGTGGGCGGTGGATGACAAACCGATCACTGGACTGAGAAAAAAAAGCGAAGAAATAGTTTTTTTTTTATACTGGCACGGCAAAGTGACTCCACTGTACCTGATGGACAGATGATTTTGTAGACATTAACACATTACATAATTTTTATATTTTATGTTTCTTTTTTATAGCTGATATAGGATTCAAATTAAGCAATTAATTTAATTTATAATAGTTATTAACTTAATTACTAGATAGTAATGATTAGTCCTAGTCGTAGAGGTCTTGCGTTACGAATTTGCCGACTAGATCAGGGTAATACTGTCTTACCAAAAACTGTCGTGGGTTCGGTGACTGAAATTGTCTAAGGATATTCGTTGCTACGAATACCCACAAAGCAACTTCCATACATCATGTCTATATCCAAAAATCGCAAAGGTCGCGTTCCGGGTTAAAAAAATATGCCATATTTTCTAGAATGTCACAACGTAAGAGATAAAATTATAGGAAACAAAACAAGATTAAAAAGTATTGAAGGAATTTATTGATTGGTTAGCGAACTACTTGCGGAGATTAGAAGCCGCAGGTTCAATCTCCGCATTCAAATAAGTGTTTGTGTAATTTACAAGTATTTGTTTCAGGTCTAGGGGTTCCTCAGGCCTAAAAGTGCTCAAGACTTGTATGCGATTTTTAGGAATATTTACACATGCTGCCACTTACGTAAAATAAAAACTAGAATTGTCTAGCGGAATGAACAAAGATCGTTTCCGCGATTGAAGTTTCTAGTAAAAACCATCATTTGAAAGCCTTCAGTTTATCTTACAAAACACGTCCGTGTTTCGCCCGCCGTCCGCCAGAGAGCGACGCTCACTCGTGTCAGAGGGGCGGCCCCCATCCATCTCTGTCAATGCTATACGTAATTATGTTGGGGTAATTTAACCCGTTTCCTTTGCTTTTAAGTTTGAAAACGTGAAGAAAATGCCACGGTACAATGTTGTATGGACTTTTGGTTAAGCGTTAATTTTTATATCATTTAACTTCGATTCCCGAGTCGGGTAAAGTGTTAAAAACAGTGCACATGCAGTGCACTCTAAATAGGGTTTGGGCTGGCTGTAATCAAGATTATTTGTTATCGACTTCCGTGCTCGGGAACACTACATTTTTTCGGGACAAAATGTTACTCTCAAAGTCCTATCCATACCAAGAAACAGTCAAATTGGTGGAGTTATTTTTAATTTAAATTGTACATAGGTAGGCAGAGGTGCATTTCTGCACCCACATTTCGGATATTATATGTATATCAGTTCCACGTAATATGCGGTGAACCTATTGATGATTTTCGGACCCATTTCCAGACTCCATGCTGCTACTGAGAATTTCATAGTATAAAAACACAATAACACTTTGTCCAACCCGAGAATCGAACCTATAAAATTTTGCACGCACGGCACATACTTGCGCCGCGAGACCACTAGGCAGGTTTAAATCGCAAAACATCAAATCTCTACTTTTTATATCATAGTATAGAAAAGATGACGCAATCATCGGCCTGTTAAACTTTATGTGCAGTGATCGCTGTGACAAATACGAACCCTACTACCAACAAATTGGGCCTCTGGCAACCTAACAATCCGAATGAAAAGCAACAACAAAAGGCATTGCTTATTTATTTATTTATTAATAAATACATAAATAAATAAATACACCCAACAGTCACATACATAGTTCTGATCCCACACTAAGATACAAGTCTTGTGTCGTGGGTATCAGAAACTACGAGAGACTTTTCGGTCTCACATACACCCAGACAAGAAACAAACATTTGTGGATCACACAAACATTTGTCTCGGTGCGGGGATCGAACCCGCGGCCTCTCGTTTCGCAAGCTGGTGTCTAGCCAACTGCGCCACGGGGCTGTCAAACATTATTGCACACATAAGATACAAACTATAGAGTAAAGCAGACTAAATGGGTACAAAGGCAGTCTTATCACAAAAGGCAATCTCTTACAGACAACCAAGGATGGGGATGAAGGAAGATAAAAATACTTGCAACAAATGTAATTGTTCAACACGTAACTCGTTTCCGGAACATTAATAACTCTTATATAAGGCAATGTATACGCTTCTATAACAAACTTCCGAAAGTTATTAAGGAGCTTCCCTTAAAAAAGTTTAAGAAATCATACATACATACATAAACTCACTCTACTCCCCGAAGGGGTAGGCAGAGGTGCATTTCTGCACCCACGTTATGGCAGGTATGTATGAGTCCCACGTAATAGGGGGCGAGCCTATTGCCGTTTTTCGGGCACAATTCCAGACTCCGTGCTGCTACTGAGAATTTCCTAATGGAAAAACCCAATAACACTTTGCCCGAGCCGGGAATCGAACCCAGGACCTCTAGATCGCTCGGCACATACTTGTACCGCGAGACCACGAGGCAGTTTAAGAAATCAATTTTAGATAAATTCTATTATATAAAAAAGCCTACTATAAAATTTCAGATTAAAGTGAAGATAATAAGCCCTGGGAGTACGTAAATTGATCAGATTTTTGTTTTGTTGCTACAGTTTGTATCGTTATGACATTTATTATGTAAAATTGAAATATTGACAATAAAAAAATGTAAATATGTTGCTAATTTCATAATAAAAATGTATATGACATTTCGTGTGGCTGAGGGAGTTTCTTGCCGTTTCTTCTTCACAGCGATAATACGTTCCGAAGCGGCAATAGCTTAAAAAAAAAAAAATTGAAAAAAAAGCACTTGTAAAAAAGTCTATTTGAATAAAGATAATTTTAACTTTTGACTTACGACTACCTTTCATTTCTCTTCCTACATCTTCATCCCTGGTTGTTTGTAAGAGATTACCTTTTGTACCAAAATAGTCTACTGTACTCCATAGTTTGTATCTTATATGTGCAATAAAGTTTTAAATTAAAGTCTTTTGCCTATTAACCATACAACTGCCCTGAAATTCTTTTTTAAACCACCACTACCAAATTTGTCAACGTCACTTTCACGCATCGCTTATCTAAATAAAGCTTTTGTTGCCGCCAAAAACCTTTCGACTAATCTCGGCCGTGATCAAGATTACAATGAGCGTTTTGTGCCCGAGTTTCAGCCATACCGTGACACAGAATTCCATTTTGTGTCTACCGTACAAGCCGTATTTTAGGGAAGTTATTGAAATTGTATTTAAATCTACCCAAAAATAATTATATATTAAATCTACTGATTTTCGCTTGAGTTTGCGTTAATATTACTTCGTCGACCATACCTAACCCGCACTGGGCCAGCGTGGTGGACTAAGGCCTCTTTGATGTAGATGAGGCTCGTGCCCAGCAGTGGGACGTATATGGGTTGATGATGAATTAAAAAAGTATATTCTAAAAAAACAAAATATTTTTCCGGAAAGAAAACGTATCCTCTGTCGTCTCTAGGATTCCATCTGTCTTTGTATCAAAATTCTTTCAAATCAATTGTGTTAAAAGGTAAAAGTGTAGCATTCAAGGAAACTCACTAGCGCATTAGAAATAATTGTATTTATGTTTATTTTGAATACAAAAGTAAAACAGTACTTTTACGCAATAAATTTATTCCTCATACAACTCCTTTGTGAAAAGGCCACAGATTTTACTCTTAGCTCGATCTAAAATCCCACATTCGTTAGTTTCCGCAAACAAAACTAGAAAAGCAGGAAAAAGGATTTGTTTATTTTCCACTGGTAAGTGCAGGTCCGTCATTCGACTTTCAGCTATTTTATCTTAACCTTAACCTCTTTAAAACGCATATTCATTTGCTCAGACTCTTTTTTTACTTACTTGGTAAAATGACCACACTGCCTATATGAAAAATATTCCCCTACTTTTTTAACGAAAGCAAAAAAAAGCACCTTCAGTTCCCCGTTTGGCACCTCTTAGGATGCCGAAAGGGGTATTTCGGTATCTCTAACCTTCCAACTCAGCGCGTGAATCTAGTTGGCTTGTTTAAGTTGACTCCCTAGCCAAGAATCCTACGCTAGCATACTGACTAAACCTTCTTAATGGCCGCCTTATAGGGCAATCAACGTCCTTCTTTTTTTCACCTACCTACTATAAAATAATGAACAAAATCATACATCAACTGCCCTCATTCAAGTCCATAAACAAGAATCCTGCCATTAATAAACGTGTCTCATAGGCCCGTTTAATATTGCATGAAGAGCAATAGAGCGATAGGTACTGCGGGTTTGGTAGACTATTTTTGCCCAGCCCCATATCGGTATCAAAGGGGTAATGTGCGATGACACGTGCTGGACCCCTAAATGGATCGATTCGCGAAGGTACGGGGTTTTATTTTCCAGTTTTGAGTTAAAATTATTTTATCGTATATTGACAGCATTATACGTAGTTCGGAAGCCATCAGCCTGTTCAAATGAACATTGTATTTAAAAAATTAGAACTAAAAAATATATAAAAATAGAAACTAGAATTTTGTTCGATAAAACTGTCGTTGCCAGTGGTACCCAAACTAGGCCATGCTTGTATTTTGGTATAAGAATAAAAGAATTAAAATTTATAATAAATAGTTGAATGTACAATAATAATGAATAAAAGAATATAAACTTAGTAATATGAACTCGCGTCTGAGAGCTCTAAAGCGGGTTCGATCAACGAAATGTGTCGAGTCTAGGTATTGTGACACCAAAAAGTTTCTTATATAAAATTGATAACGACTGAGTAAATGTAATACACATTCATAAACTCACGCCTGTGTCCCTAAGGTGTATTTCTACAATCACTTTTCGTCAGCTGTGTTTGTCTTCATCGGCCCATATACGTCCCACTGCTGGGCACGGGCCTCCTCTACAACTGAGAGGGTTTAGACCTTAGTCCACCACGCTGGCCTAGTGCGGGTTGGCGGACTACGCACCTAAGAATTTTCTAATAATTTTTAGGTGTGCAGGTTTCATCACGATGTTTTCCTTCACCGTTAAAGTTACTGATAATTCATTGTGAGTACACACATAATTTCGAAAAGTCCGAGGTGTGTGCCTGGGGTTTGAATCAGCGACCGCCGAGATTCTCGACCGTGCGACTAAACTTCGAGGCTATCACTACTATACAGACATACAAGTAATGAAAACTCAACAACTTAAAAAAATAAACCTTTCAGAATGCACACGTCGAGTAAATCTAAGGCGCGGGCTTAATGTCTTTCACTTCACGTAGGGGGGGTTCCGCCTCCCCTCACCCGACCCCCGCGAGGGGGCGCCATGAAGCTGAGCGGACGATGAAATTTTAAAAGGCTCTCACACAGTTGGTATTTTTATTAGATCCACTGGATAAAAGATGTTCGGGTTAAAAGTGTCGTTCATGAAAATTACACGTGCTTTTGGTTTTAAGAATATGGTACAAAAACGATGTTATAAATACTAAGTTTTCTGCCTGCCTTGTCTCGCAGCACAGGTATGTGCCGTGCGATCTAGAAGTCCTGGGTTCGATTCCCGGGTCGGGCAAAGTATTATTGTATTTTCCATTAATAAATTCTCAGTAGCAGTAGCATGTAGTAGTATATCTGACGCAACATACGATTTGCTTGTTATCACATTTTTTACTAGATGCTTGAATATGCTGTAGAAAATAACGCGTTCTATCTAGAGGTACCGAATTTGATTCCCGAGCGTAGCAAACCGTAATTGGGTTACGATTATTCTCATTACAGCACGGAATACAATATAGCAATGTGAGACCTAAGACATAACTGGCAAATAGTGAAAATACACGGACGCTTAACTCTTCGAATATACAGGCGTGAGAAAATATGCATGTATGTATGTTATTTTGCTGGCACGGTACAGTAAGTACATCACAAAAGCAATGCATTTACATCACACTACCTTTTACTCGCGACTCCGTCCGCGTAGACTACAGGGTTGGGTTCAGAAATAAAATAAGCAATAGTCTATTTTACTCTACAGAGTCCCGTTTATGTCCATACCAAGAATCATTCAAATCGGTCAAAAGGTTTAAGCGTGAAAGCGTATTAGACATTATAATAAATTATCTATATTTATACAAATAAATAAAATTGGAGTGTATGTTTGTTATATTGAAATAACCGCTTTTTAATAAATGCATATGGATGTATACACGGTACATATACCAAAACAACGTTTTTTTACAATTTTTTGTCTGTCTGTCTGTTTGTTCCGGCTAATCTCTGAAACGGGTGGACCGATTTTAACGGGACTTTTATTGGCAGGTAGCTGATGTAATAAGGAGTAACTTAGGAAAAAAAATTTAAGAATCGACTGTTAGGCGAAACAAAGTTCGCCGTGTCAGCTAGTAATAAAGAAATTTATTAACCTTAAAAAACATTGCATACAGTTTGCAAGAACTCTCCACACTAAGCACTGACATATAAAATTATTTTCGCATATACATTAATATAAGTATTGTTCTATCATGTAAAATTCCATTTAAACACTCTGATTTAAATCCAAAGGCTTATCGGGACGGCTGCAAAATGCGTTCGTATTTTTGACGGGCGTTCGCAAAGAGATGGCATCTGGAGCTTTGTTCCGGCGCGCCTTTGTACACGCGTTCGGTCGGATTGAGCGTGACTGTGCCCTAGATGTGTTACGCAATACTTCCAATGAAATAGTAGAGCTGCGATTGGAATAGGAGCTGATACGTAAGGTAGGACGGCGAGTTGGCTCGGAACAAAAGAAAAATATAGTGTTAGAAAACTAAAACTGAATTATTCAAATCTTTTAAAATGACTGTTAGATGCCGTAACTATAGTAACCAAATAATAAGACGCGTAAAAACTGTCAGGACGATCAAGAAAAATAGACGATCTGTGTCGTTTTCCCGCGCTTGCTCTATAGTCGCCAATGCAGTGTTGCCACCCACACCAACTTATTTCTGACACGGCCTCTCCTGACGGGGCTACGTCCTCGAAGCCCTTTTCAGGCCCGTGAAGCCCTTAGCCGGACATCGTCAATGGCCCGGGTATATTACCTCCCTGGGCTACTGGTTCGTTGTCATGGTCCTCCGCCCCATCTGTGAACACACACTACACCAGAGACAAAGTACCTTGCTACATTATTTAACAACACTCGTATAGACTCGGATAGTAGATAAAATGTTAGATTCATCATATGATTAGGACTAGGAATAGGATTCTCACAGGTCTGTTCCCACGCAACCAGACGCCCATGTTCGCTTGCACAGGTCTTACACCAGTCTTTTGTAAGTCACCCCAGAAAACTAGGTAGGCGTTAGGATTTACACAGGTCTTTTCCCACGCAACCAGACGCCCATGTTTCGTTTAAACAGGTCTTACACCAGTCTTTTGTAAGTCACCCCAGAAAACTAGGTAGGCGTTAGGATTTACACAGGTCTTTTCCCACGCAACCAGACGCCCATGTTTCGTTTAAACAGGTCTTACACCAGTCTTTTGTAGGTCACCCCAGATACCTAGGTGGGTTAGGCTTTACACAGGTCTTTTGTCGGCGGCGCAACCAACGCAACCCGATACCTTCCCATGTGTCAGGGTCAACCCAATACCATGCGCACACAGGTTTTACGTGGGTCTCTTCCACTGAACACATTTCCCATGACGTCAAAGCCAATACACACACTCACAAGCTAATTAAAAAACTAAAACTGAATTATCTGCGTACACAAATAATTAAAACATCGGTATGACATCTTAAAAAATACAGCTCAAACGGTCGTTTATTTGCCCTTCCACAACATCATGTATGAAGCATCAGTATGCACTTCAGTAAGTAATAATAATAATCACCATCATCATCACCATCCTCACCATTGAGACGGTATCAGTAAGTAAAGTGGTATTAAAATATCGAGAACAGGCTTACTAGTCAAACGGGTACTAACCCCAAAAATTGTCTCGCTTGACTTACATTGCCAGGGTTAGAGGCCTTTATTAATGCTTTAATTTTATACGCGCTTGGCCTATTCTGACCATTGCTCATAGCCCTTCTCATCATTACACTGATTAGCAATACGCACTTGCGTATATTGTCGATCACGTGGTCGACCTCATCGCACCAAACATAAAAATCATTTATAGACGGATCAAAAGTTGAAATATAAATGTTGTTAGATCTTACCGGGTTCGAAGCACTTATATGTCTTACGAATTGTACTAATGCAGTCGTACGGAGTTTGTGACACTGATGACTTGTGGCAGAAGTTAAAGGGATAGTCGAGCTCCTTGTAGGTGTGGGGGCCACACAGGGCACCACAACGCCACTATCCGTCAGCGGTCATCCGCCAACGACACTCGTTGCGCTTGACCTGGAACTTATATCCTCATTAGTATGACGTAAGTTCGAATCCCACTTCTGATGTTAGAAAACTAAAACTGAATTATTCAAATCTTTTAAAATGACTGTTAGATGCCGTAACTATAGTAACCAAATAATAAGACGCGTAAAAACTGTCAGGACGATCAAGAAAAATAGACGATCTGTGTCGTTTTCCCGCGCTTGCTCTATAGTCGCCAATGCAGTGTTGCCACCCACACCAACTTATTTCTGACAATAGTATAACATCATGCCTGTATTCCCTGAAGGGGTAGGCAGAGTCACGGTAATACTATCATACAGTAGTTTAACTTCATACAAACGGGCGAAACCCGAGTTATACCTACGCGCCTCAATCGCGCATGCAGGCAGTCGCGAATGTGCCGCAGTGACAAACGGGCGGTGTTGTTTCTTAAGCAGAAATCGCGCGATTTTTATACAAAATAAGAAGTGCAAGTGCCTATTTAATATGACAAGTATATATTGTGTTTACATATTGTGCTGTTTTTGGTTGCATGAAATCTTCCAATCAAAATGCATTTTTATTGAACACTTCCTCTTCCATTCACAAAATATTTTATTTGATTAAATAAAAATAAAATATATTTACAATCACAAAAATAGATAGAAAGTCAAAGTGGGCAGATTGAATTAAAATTCTGCAGGTTCGCAGCCCTATCGCATGTTTACGTACCGCGCGGCTGTAGGTATTTATTTCAAAAATGCGGTCGAGTTAAACTACTGTATGATAGTATTACCGTGGCAGAGGTGCGTTTTTGCACCCACATTTCACCAGGTATGTATCAGTCTCATGTAATAAGGGGCGAGCCTAGTGCCACATTTCGGGCACAACACTAAGCCCGACCCGGGAGTTGAACCTGGGCCATCTATATCTCACATACTTGAGCCGCGGGACCACGAGGCACAGATAAGCCCGTATTCCACAAGTAAGAGAATCCAGTACGGGTTGGTGGAGTGCAAACATAAGAAATCCCTTATAAAATCTTATAGGTATACGGTTTACAGTGTTTTTCTTTATTATGTTTATACGAGTATAATCACTTGATATATGTATACAGGGTGTATTCAGACCGTGATCGGAAACTATGGCAGGTAATAGCTAAGGTGATTTGTGTTTTTTTGTTTGCCCGGGGGTTTGTAATGACCTTAACTATTACCTGCCTCAGTTTCCGATCACGGTCTGAATACATCCTGTATAACGATGGCATCATCGTTTTACCTATAAACTATTTTCTAATTCTTACGTGGAGATCGTGAATGACAAGTGAATTAGCGAGCAGTAACTGGTGTTAACTTGTTCCTTTTACCCGGTCCCAAACGATTCCCGCCCTACACCGTACACACGAAAGCTTTTAAACGCACAGTTAATCTCTGTTAAAGAGACAGGTTGGTAAACAAAGTGATTTTTTTTTGTCGGGATCCGCCATTTTGTTTCACCCGATAAAATTGTGGTAATTTACTTATGTAGGAAAAGCGATAGGGTATTTACTTGTATACATATAACACTTTTTGTACACTCAGAAAAAGTAGTAAATCATAAAAAAATACCAGATAAGGGTACAAATGGCTGCCTTAGGACGGATATTCTAAAGGGATTGGTCGGTAGGGCAGTGGTATTTCTTTTGTTACACTTATATAGGCCTTGGTAAATCGATTTTGAATATTTTTGGTACAGATAGATATTAGGGTCGGTAATTCCATAGAAGCCCAAAAGCCTTACACGTTAATTGTGTGATGTCTAGTTTATAATTGTTTATTGTGAGGTCTGGATATTCCCATTTATATGTCAAATTGCTAAGATTTAAAGTATAAAGATTATTATTTGGAATTTTGTAGGACATGTTGGGCTTTTGGGCTTCTGTGGAAGTACCACCACTGATAGGTAGATATATTACGATTATAAGTCAATTTTTAGCAAATAGATTCCCCAAATATTGAAAAACTAGATGATGCAGACAAAAACTAGTATTTCATAAATATCAATGGAATTCTTAGAAATATGTAAAGTGCAAAAATGAAGTTTTATTAATTCCCTTGTGTGCTTACGATGGTCTTGTGATTTCACTTGACTCTCATTCCGCTAAAAAGCAGACACATAGAGACACACACAGCAAGCACCTCCATATTTCTATAAGAGTAGACAGAATTTTTGCAACATTACGCCAGTGTTTTATTTCCTACGTTAAGCTATTACCGTTTTCCGCCCACATATCCCACTTCGTTCTGCTAATGAGAATTTCCTAATGCAAAAACCTAGTGTCACTTTTCACGCGAAAATAAAAACACAGTAAAAACGACCTTAACACAAAATCTCTGTGTTGTGAACAGCCTATATGGAAATATCACTGTATGAGACGGTAATGGCCGTGGAAGTAGTAAATATGTTAGATCACGGTAAACATCGTGTGTCATAGCTTATTTACAAGTATTTTTATGACTTATGACAAACAAACAAGCGGCTCAATAGATTTTCGTTACAACTTCTATCCGTCAACACTGAGCCTGAATTAAAGAAGGCGTGTTATGCGAAAAAATGTTAATCCATACAAATAAATAAAATTGGAGTGTTTGTAATATTGAAATAACCGCTTTTTAATAAATGCATATGGATGTATACACGTACATATACCAAAATAACATTTTTTACAATTTTTGTCTGTCTATCTGTCTGTTCGTACCGGCTAATCTCTGAAATGACTGAACCAATTTTGAAGGGACTTTTATTGGCAGGTAGATGATGTAACTTAGGCTACCAAAAAAAAATAAATTAAAAAAATATTCAAGAATCGACTGTTAGGTGTCAGGTAGTTTAACATATGGGTGCAAAATAATTTCACTAGGAGTTCAGATAATTGTGTGTACACATTTTAGTAATAAGTGGGTATGTTTCAAAAAAATGTGAAAGTATGTCTGCGTGCCAAGGAGAGGCAATTGTGGTAAATATTCAAAAACTTGTGCGTGTCTTTTAATAAGTGTTATGGATCGCAAAGAAAAAATATTGTAACTTCGTTTATTTAATACTAGGGTATTGAATAAACGAAGACAATCGCGTCATTAAAATTCTAATAGCAACATGAAGTCTAAAACTGTCCCTAATAGGTAATAGAAGCGCTATAATATGGTATAACTATAGTACGGACTACACAACGTTTATTGCAGGTGAAGTGTGGTTATACCCTTCTATCGGGGAACAAACGGGGTATGTATTTTTTTTATTGGCTTATCAGCAGTTCTATTCAATTGCCCACTGATAAATAAACAATATTTGAATTAATAAATACAAAAAAGTCAAATATCGATCGGCAAAATCCCGAAGAAAAGTAAACTTGGGAACGAATGAATTCAAATGAAAGTGGAAGTTAAAAGTTTATTTGAAAAGACATGGGTTTATCATTATATGGGCCTTTTTAGATGAAACGTTACGATTCCTAAATAAATATATATGTATAGAATTTTTTATATTAAGTATTAAAACCAAATACGTTTATAAGTTAATGTCTTCTCCGCAATAACAACTTCAAAGGAGTTCCCAGGTGAATGCGTTCTCGTATAATTAAATTTTAATAAAATTTATAATAACCTCTTCTGTCCCGTATCAGGTAAGAGTTTGATTGAAATTACGTAATTCATTTTGCACAATTTTCTACGAAGAAAAGTCTGTAATGTAAGTTGATTAATATGATTTAACGTTCATTCGTTAACTTTTAAATAAGATGTTCCCTCTTAAAAAATATGACTTTATGTAATTCAGTTTAATCACTCACCTGGAGTTAGATCTTTTTGAGGAGTCATGTTTTTTCCCTCCCTGAAGGTTGGGCAGATCTTTCTGCCGTTTCTTCGTCTCCCTCCATATCCTGTAGTAGAGGATGCACATAACAGTCACTGGCACATAAAACGCGGCTATTGCCGTCCCGAACGTGATGAACTGATTAGTTTCTATAAACTGAATGTAGCACTCGTGAGGCGGCACTTTCCGCTCGCCGTCTATGTACGGCCACGCGTAAATCCACGGCGGCCACAACACTAGACTGAACCCCCACGCACCGCCTATCATGACGGTCGCTCTACGCGTAGTTCTTTTCGCGCGGTACGTGAGGGGCCGGGTCACACTGAAGTATCTGTCGAAACTTATGATTAGCAGGTTGAGCACGGACGCGTTGGAGGCGAGGTAGTCGAGGGCCAGCCACGTGTCGCACACGTGCGGGCCCAGCGGCCAGTACCCGTAGATGGTGAACATGGTGTAGAGCGGCATCGAGATCAGCCCCACCGCGAAGTCGGCCACCGCCAGCGAGAACAAGAAGTAGTTGCTGATGGTCTGGAGCTGCTTGTCGATCTTGAAGCTGATCATCACCATGGAGTTGCCGACGACTGTGAGAACGGAGAGGACGCTGGCGACCATCGCGATGCCGATCTTCTGGACGAGGCTGTACGGGCTGGCCGGCAGGTCGACGCCGAGCGCCGGGTCGGTGAGGTTGTCGGAGGTGTTGAACACGCTCAGCATGCTGTCAACTGGGCGAGCCCGCCGCGCCCGCGCCGCCGCCCGCTCCGCCGCGCCGTCGCCGCCAGCGCCCACCGAGCGCGCGCTCGCCTGCTGACAATACACAACACATTTATCTCATTCCACACCTCCCGTAGTCAGTGGTGTCTATACGATTAATAACACACAACTTTCCTCAATAATCAATTTCATTTTTTTTACTAATCATCGGGGATTGCCTGGAATATACATAAACCATTGCATTTAGGGCAGTGCTTGACATGTTCATGTTGAAATGAAATAAAATGAAATTGCTTTATTTAGCCACGTAGGCAATCATGTTCATAAACTTAATAGCATACAAATACATTTAGATACATCATTCACCTTATTCATTGAAAAAGTTACTTGACACATGTCACGTGTAACAACCCTTATCTGAATGAATATAACCATACTCTGAAGTAAATATATAACTTATGGCTTTAGTATAATACAACGTATGTGTTAGTATAACAGTATATATGAGAAAACTATCAGCTCTCAAGAATATTTCTCCCGTGACACTGTTTCAGCGTATAAGTTTAATATTTCTAAGTAGTTACTAACAATGGGGAAGTGAATAACGCACGGACTCACTATTCCCCCCTCCCCTCCTCAGCCTTCCCCGGCCTTCCCTTACCCCTCAACAGTCAATCTACAAGGCGGTAATTAGTTTGTGGCAGTTCACACAAATCCGCGACTCTAAGTGGCACATGAAGTTAAACTTAGAACTCTTGAAAGTTGTTCGGGTAATCACACGAATTAATAGCCAGTGCTTAATGAAATCGTTGATGTGCGGACTGAATTTTTTATGCTAACATACCAAAGTAATCGCTAGAAATGCCAACTGGTAGAAATTGCGATTGTTTTACAGTTGAAAGTGTCGTGATGGCCTCGAGGTTTAGGCACGCGGTCGAGAATCTCGACGGTCGCGGGTTCAAACCCCTGGCACACACCTCTGACTTTTCGAAGTTATGTGTGTATTCACAATGAATTATCACGTACTTTAACGGTGAAAGAAAACATCGTGATTAAACCTGCACACCTAAAAAGTTCCTAGGAATTTCTTAGCTGTGTAGTCCGCCAACCCGCACTAGGCCAGCGAGGTGGACTAAGCCCTAAACCCTCTCAGTTATAGAGGAGGCCCGTGCCCAGCAGTGGGACGTATATAGGCCGATGATGATGATGATGACTACATTGAAATTTCTTCGAAACTATTATTCAAACAAATAGAACACTCTGAACCAGGTGATTCATCATAACACGATATTAATGACAACACTTTGATAAAACATTTTTTTTTCTTTTTTAAACTCAAACAATTGACTGTTTTAAATATTTTTTAAATATAATTTTAAACATCGAGACAGACGCTTATACAACTGTATACATATCTTATCACCGTGCCTAATCGTCTGATGTTTTAATTAAGATGTATTTTGTATCAAACCGGGTTTTCCGCGAAACAACTTTCATTGAAATTACCCAACGCGTTTGGTTAATTAATGGTTTTGTACAGACCTTGTTCCCGCAAACGTTAAGGGAATTTATATGGCGCGGTGTGGCGGAAGACGTAAGAAATTGATTGAGTTTTCGATCCCCGCACCGAGACAAATGTTTGTGTTATCTACAAGGCTATATGTGAAGGTAAAAAGTCTCTCGTAGTTTCTGGTACCCACGACACCAGATGTATCTTAGTGTAGGGTTAGGACTATGTATACGACTGTTGGGTGTATTTATTTCGCGTTCGTCTGTAACTGGCTGGCATTATTGCGATAAACAAACTAAATAGAAATGTGCATGTATCTAGTAATTAAATGTGTGTACTCCTATTAAATGGCATTTTTTAAACGGCTAACGTAACGTGGAAAATACATATTTTTATCCATTATACACTTAAATAAATAATAAATACACCCAACAGTCACATACACCACACTAAGATACGAATCTTGGGTCGCGGGTATCAAAAACTTTGAGGGACTTTATGGTCTCACAAACATCCATACCCGAAACAAATATTTATGGATCACACAAACATTTGTCTTGGTACGGGTATTGAATGGGCGGAGTCTCTTTTCGCAAGACGGGGCTGTCATGTCTACATTCGCCGCCTCTGCTCGTGACTTAAGGTATCTCCATCGCCAGCGGCCACGTCAGAGCCAGCTATCTGAGCTAAGCTAACTGTTTACAATTCAGACATTCCTTGAATATTCAATACATTCGCATCGAATATTACGTCTGCCACGTTGCATAATTTGGCCATGTGGCAGCGAATGCTCGTAACCCTGAGGTTTTGAACACGTAGACCAGATAAGAATGTGACATCATGAAAAAATGACATTTCGTATTTCTGAGGCAGTTACTTGCCGTTTCTTCTCCACAGCGATAACACGTTTCGAATCGGCAATAGTTTAGTTCAAAAAATAGTTTAAAACTGACGATTCGAAAAAGCTTATAAAAGTCTATTTGAATAAAGATAATTTTGACTTTGACTTGACATTGTCTTTAAGATCCATTTTCAAGGCTCCATTTTGATACATTCTTGCTGATATTCTTTAGAATCGGTCCACCGAAATAGACGTGGATATGAGCCAACTAATTAGATTTTGAATTATTTAGTTGTGGTTATGAGTAATGACGGCCTCGAGGTTAAGGCGCGCGGTCGAGAATCTCTGCAATCGCAAGTTCTAACCCCAGGCACACACCTCTGGATCAAAGTTATGTTTTTATTCACAATGAGTTATAACGTATTTTAACGGTGAAGAAAAACATTGTGAGGAAACCTGCACACCTAAAAGTTCTTAGGAGTTTCTTAGGTGTGTAGTCCGACAGGCGCAAACCCGCACTAGACCAGCGTGGTGGACTAAGTCCTAAACCCTCTCAATTGTAGAGGAGGCCAGCAGTGGAATGTGTATGGGCTGATGATGAGTTATGTGTAGTACTAGAGTATTTTATACCTAAGACCAACTTTTAAGAATACTTTCGTATAATTATATTAAATCTTTGTTCTTTATTTATTACTAGCTGTTGCCCGCGACTCCGTCCGCATAGACTTCAGGGTTGGGTGCAGAAAGATAATAAGTAAATCTATTAAACGTCTCCCAAGTGCCCAAATTACACTAATGAATTAAAAAAAAGTAACCTATGTCCCTTTTTATGTTTCCGTTTTTATCCATAACAAAAATCATCCAAATAACTCAAATATTTTAGGTGTAAAGGTATAACACAGTAGTGTTACTTTCGCATTGACAATATATGCTAAAATCAAAGGGTATATCCGTTGGGATCAGTGAAATCATTATTTAGATTACGAAGCGTGATGACTACCGAGCCTGCATTCGTTTGTAAATTTTAAACCAGATACAACCAAGGAGTTTAAAAATAAATTTCTGAACGCTCGCATACATTTTTGACAACTATTAAATATGTCACTCATTTTTCATAACTGATTATTCTGCATTTTTAAAATGAAAAATACGCAATTGTTTGAATATTGTGGATATATGTTGTCGATTCAAAACCTTTATTTAAATACGTTTTTTTAATTTGAGGGGACCATTAACCGTATTGACGGGATAAACATAAAATGTTTGACAGGAAATTAGGTAAAACAGTTTATATGAGAAAATGAAATTGTTGTTTTTACCATATTCCTCGTAATTTTAAAGATAGTTATATACTGTCGCGGACTTTTTTGTAGGACTTATTAAGATAAACATTTCTCTTATACATTATATACGTGTAAACTCTACAGTTTTTGCAGCGTACGCAAGAATAGCTCGCAGATGCAGTTTTTCCCGACTTACTTGACAATTATCGTTATATTTTGGACAATTCACACACTATCTTAAAAATATATAGCCTATGTGTTATTCTGATGTATAAGCTATATTATTGTAAACTTTCATTGAAATCCATTCGGTAGTTTTTGCGTGAAAGAGCAACAAACATCCAGACATCCGGACATCCATACATCCAGACATCCATACATATTAACTTTCGCGTTTATAATATTAGTAAGATTACATGAACGAAAATATTTATTCTCATAGACACTGACACAAAAATTAAATTTGTTAATGAACATTTTAATTATTCTAAAACTGGATCGCCCGACTCTGGTCTTGGTTACATTATGCGCACGCTTCCGTATTACTTGAGTATGCAAATTTGTTTGAGCAAGTGACAAATTCATTAATGACTGCTGCATATTCTCGGCGAGGCGTCAGGTGCACGTATAAAGCGTCAGCAATAAATAATTTTGTACGCGACTTTAGCACACTAGAATGCAAGCCCACGCAGTTTTAATAAATACACCCAACAGTCACATACATAGTTCTGACCCCACACTAAGATATAATCTTGTGACGTGGGTATCAGAAACTACGCAGTTTTAATAACATACTTGCTTCTGCTCGCGGTAAATTCAGAGCATTCCACACAAACTTTAGGCTACCGTTTCATTCCTCATTATATCCTCTGTCATCCCTTTTTAAGCTATTATTTACCTGCGCGTTGAAATAATTATCAGCCCATATACGACCCACTGCTGGGCTCGGGATTTCTCTACAACTGAGTGGGTTTAAGGTCTTAGTTCACCATGCTGGTCTAGTGCGGGTTAGCGGACTATACATTCAAGAAATTCCTAAGAACTTTTAGGTGTACAGGTTTCCTCGCGATGTTATCCTTAACCGTTAAAAAAAATCATAGTTAATTGTAGATACAATCATAACGTCGAAAAGTCGGAGGTGTGTGCCTGGGCTTTGAACCCGCGACCGCCGAGGTTATCGACCGTGCGCCTGAATCTCCAGGCCATCATCACTTACACGTTGACATCTACTAGACATATTCTGCCCACAAATGGCATAATTTATTTTATAACTGCGAAAAACACTGAGTTATATTTTTACACCGCCTACTTTGGGAGGCCTACGTTGAGCAGTGGACGGCGATAGGCTGCGAGAATATTTCGATAACAATTTTTGAAAGTTACTGAGCCCAATGTAATCGGAGGCGAGCCTATTGCCGTTTTCAGGGAATATTCCCAAACTCCGTGCTGTTGCCAATTTCCTTACAGAGACACGTAATAAGACCATTCGATTACACGCACTTAATTATACCACGGGACCAACGAAGAACTCTTACACATAGTCAATGAACTAAACAGCGACTTAAAACAATTCAATACCGAATTAGACGGAATGAAGTTCGCATGAGTTTGCTATAATCAAGGTTTTCAATATATCAGACTTAATTTTGTAAGAAAACAAAGACTTTCAAATATCATCATCATCATCAGCCCAAATACGTCCCACTGCTGGGCACGGGCCTCCTCTACAACTGAGAGGGTTTAGACCTTAGTCCACCACGCTGGCCTAGTGCAGGTTGGCGGACTGCACATCTAAGAAATTCCTAAGAACTTTTTTAGGTGTTTGTTTCAAGTATAAAAACTAAAACTAAAACCCAACTACGCCAAGAAACAAGGCTAAAAAATAATGAAACAAGATTTTCAGGACATAATTAAACACACATAGACTCTACCAAGATGCCTTCATTGCAATTTGACAATAATGTCATACGATACGTTACTATAGTACACAATTATCAGTGTACAGATACACATATTCAAGTTCGAAAAGCCGTAGTCACGCGTTGTTAAAGTGTTCACTGACTCCCGTTAGTAAATTACGTGGTCGCCATAGCAACCAATTGGTATTCCAAGCGAATACTGCAGATGCCACACAAGAAACATTCGTATGAAATGTAACGTGGTATAATATATGCGGACTCACGGTGTTTCCGAACCGTACGAGTCCGCAAAACAACCGCACAAATTGAATTTGTCGATCGATGTGACACGAGGAATACAATGGGCACTGTTAAAAGTATTGAAAGGGATGTGCCGGTTTATCCCGGGCTGATTCTTTACATATTTGTTTTAGTTTTGCGGTTCGCGAGTGAAAATACCTTTGCATGGAGGGATCTTTGCCATAAAGCTATAGTTTACTATAGACTGTACATAAGTTTTACTATAGATTGTCTACTTTTTAAAGATTTTTGAAGTTATAATTCCTTAGGCGCGTTATGAAAAAATTATGTTGTGAAATTTTAAGATGTGCGCGCATAACTGTAACACAAAAGTAACAGGTTGATGCTGCCTATATGCTCCAATATAATTAAGGCTATCCGTATGTATCATTTATTGATATAAATCAAAATCTTATTAAATTCAAATAGTTATGCATAGTACATACTTGATATTATTAAGTTATTAATGTTAAATATTTATTATTGGTTATTTAATATTTACAAAATAAAGACCTAAGTTTAATAAAACATTAAAAAAAATCGAACATATCAAAATTTATTAATTTTTAATATTTATTTAATGATACCAAAAAAGTATAACTTCTCACGCGCGTACATAATACACACACTTATTTTTATTGACAGCCCCGTGGCCCAGTTGGCTAGATACCAGCTTGCGAAACGAGAGGCTGCGGGTTCGATCCCCGCACCGAGACAAATGTTTGTGTGATCCACAAATATTTGTTTCGGGTCTGGGTGTTTGTGAGACCGAAAAGTCTCTCGTAGTTTCTGATACCCACGACACAGGACTTGTATCCTAGTGTGGGGTCAGAACTATGTATGTGACTGTTGGGTGTATTTATTTATTTAGCTACTACATTATAAAAAATCCAATACACATTTGACTTAAGATGGTTTTCATATATAATAATAGAAAGCATTCTTAATTAAAAAATATATTTCGTAAGTCGAATGATCCTTAATAATAGACTTGGTATGGTACTTAACATTAATCGTAGATACATACATACATACATACATAAACTCACGCCTGTATTCCCCGAAGGAGTAGGCAGAGGTGCATTTCTGCACCCACATTTCGCCAGGTATGTATCAGTCCCACGTAGTAGGGGGCGAGCCTATTGCCGTTTTTCGGGCACAATTCCAGACTCCGTGCTGCTACTGAGAATTTCCTAATGGAAAAACCCAATAACACTTTGCCCGACCCGGGAATCGAACCCAGGACCTCTAGATCGCACGGCGCATACTTGTACCGCGAGACCACGAGACTAATCGTAGATAGGTTCTATAAAAACCGGCTATTATTATCACACGATCGACAGTAGTCAGAACTAGAATTCTCTTCATCGATAACCGAAGCAATTTCCAATAAATTCTTCTCTGAGTTGACATCAACGCTCCCCATTTTACTGGAGATATAAAATCAACAGTTGCACAGTTTATCACGGGAACAGCCGTGACCCCGCCGCTGACCCAATTCTGGGAGGGCCGACCCTCCTACGGGACCTCACGTATTGAGACGCGCTCGTAACGTGCACTCAACCTTACGAGGGAATTTTCGCTATTTTGTAAAACCTCTCAATTAACAATTATGGAGTTGAAACTGATGCTTTAACGGTGAAGGAAAACATCGTGATAAAACCTGCACACCTAAAAAGTTCTTAGAGATTTCTTAGGTGTGTAGTCCGCCAACCCGCACTAGGCCAGTGTGGTGGACTAAAGCCTAAAACCTCTCAGTTGTAGAGGAGGCCCGTGCCCAGCAGTGGGACGTATTTGGGCTGATGATGGTGATGTTTTTTTTTTTTTTTTTTTTTTATTCTGGCACGGCAAAGTGACCCCATTGCACCTGATGGTAAGCGCAATGGAGTCCAGAAAAAGTGCCGACCAGCGAGAGATGATGGTCTCCCGTTGGTCGACACAATCATGCCGGCCGAATACCTCTTCACCTTATTGTGAAGAAGTTTGGGGGACTATCAATCATGGCGATCAAAGGACCGACCGCGACAAACCGGCCAAAAAAATTGCCGGCACGGTCATCCTTTCACCATGATTGAAGCCCCCCCGAAAACCGGATATACACTGGCTGATCCCGGAACGCGGCACACTTGCATGTGCCACTATGGCGGGTTTTACGCCCTGTGTACGGTGGTCGCCATCCGGGCGGATACGAATATCCTACCACCAGCAACTTGTTGATGTTGAACTGAAAGGACGGATGTTGACGATTAAAACATAGTCATAGTTATAGTGGATAGTAAATGGATAAATAATCACAGTAGATAACCAGTCACAGGAGAGATTAAATGTTTTGTTGCTTTGTTTGTTACGATTTAACTTTAAAATTACTCGACCCATTTAAATGTTTTTTGATGCGAACATAGATGGGCATTAGGAAGTAACATAGCTTACATTTTGTCCTGGAAAATGAAGTGTTTCAACACGGAATTCAAAATTTCGCCCGGATGGAGCTTGGCCCCAATGCTATTGAAAATATTTTCTGAAAATTCGAGAATTTGAAGGGAATTTTGATTAAAAAGACGGCCCATATTGAGCACATACTCGTACAAAAAACATCCTTACTCATTGTATTCATGCGAAAGTAAGTTTGATTAATTACTTGCATTGCTTCAACGTCTAAACTACTAAATCGATTTTAATTTTCTTGGCCAAAAAATTTTCATTATTAGCGTGAAAAATAGGGTACGTACATTTTCAAAAAAGATTAATATATTTTGATAATTTTAGCATGAAACTTTTAAAACAGTTTACAATGACATCCTACGCCATTTTATGTATTCTTGTCAGAATTTTATCCTCTTATTCCCAAAGGAACTACGGGGGTGATAAAACGGAGTGCTGCTAAAAAGATAATATTTAGTTGTTTTTAATTATATATTTTTTTGATTCTACCATCGATAGGAGATTAGAAAAAAACATGGCTACTTTAAAAACGTGAAATTGTATCCAGGTGAAACGGGGCGCATAGTATATAAAGCTAGATTCCACTCAAGCCACTCGCCACTTGGATTGCAAGCAACCCTCATTTGCTATAAATATTCATTTGTTTCTATTTTTGTTTGTAATAAAATAAATGGCTTGAATAAATAAAGCATATATCTAGAATAAATAGCTTACAACGATAAGACAAATATAAACACTTTTGCAATTTAAAAGACTCGTCAAAAATCACTATCTCCATAATACCTAATTTATAATAATATTTTCATTATATATATAGTATGTATGTATATGTGTATATATATATATATATAAAGTTGTATTTTTAGTTTTTGTATTTGTATTATTATTATTTTATTTGCATTTATGCATTTATATCTTTCTTTCTGTACACACTGCCCTCCCAATAAATCCTATTTATAATATCCATCTTATGGTTGTCTTGAAAAGATCGCCATGTGCGATAAGGCCGCCATTTGTACCTTTCTCTAGGTTATATATATATATTTTGTATGATTTCGAATGTGTACAATAAAGAGTTAAATAAATAAAATAAATAAATAAGACAGCTGGTCGACACATATTGTTCTATATTGTATTCACTTTCCTGTATAAAAAAAGTATAAATATGCACTGTATTATTTGTAGTATTATTATTACAATTGTTTCATACACTTGGCCTTGAGGGCCTTGAGTGTGCTATCAGTGTGAATAATCTTATCCATTTTCAACGACTAAGTTTTCATTATCATGTCATTTAGCATTTCGACCGCCGACGCGGTAGGACACGTTTAACAACGAAATTACACGGGCGAAATTAATAATACGATGGCTCAAGTGACAGTAAGTGAGGGAGTGTTGGAAGGAGAATTGGTGGAGAATGAGTATGGAGGGAGTTTCTATAGCTTCAAGGGAATACCTTATGCGGAACCTCCTGTTGGACGACTTAGATTTAAGGTAATTTGCACTTTTATTGACGTATTGCTTCTAATATTTCACATGTGTTGTCAAAACTCCGTTGTTTGTTTGTCTGTGCGTCTGTACGTCTCATGAATCATATGAATCATACATGCATATAATTTTCAATATAATACACTATCCGTTGAATGAATTTAAGGAAAAACATATATAAAAGCTAGATGTAAGACATTAATAACAAACATTACAAAGTTTGATCGATAGTACAGTTTATTTCTTTATTTACATATTCCACAATTGTTTTCTCCCTTTCGATCAAAACAGGCAAGTCAGAATGAAAGTCTAATTATTTTTATTTATATACAAGTGTGTGTTACAAGAACTAATGAATCGTCAGTATACGAGTACTTTACTACTGTGTTATATACAGGGTGTATTCAGACCGTGATCGGAAGCTAAGGCAGGTAATAGCTAAGGTTATAACAACCCCCCTGTGTTAAAAAAAAAACCGACGAAAAATAAGAAATTTGACGTTTTCCTAACAATCATACATTTTATACCTATGGTTGCTAGGAAAACTTCAAAATTTTAGAAGAAACCCCCTTAGCGAAACACATGAAATAACATCATTATTATATACATTTTTCATACTTCCATGTCAGTTATTTGAATGTCATGTATTGACTAAACATTTAAAGTAATATATTGGAGTTAAAGCAATCTTATCTTAAGCATGTTTGACATCAAGATACCTAAATGTCTTGTAATATCAAACAATAATTTTTCATGGTATGGGGATCAAGCATGCGGTCTCTATGTAGTTCGCAACCTGGTGTCTGGTTAACTACCATTACTAATTTCATGAAGACTTGTGGGATGAACAACAATCATCATCATCATCATCATCATCATCAGCCCATATACGTCCCACTGCTGGGCACGGGCCTCCTCTACAACTGAGAGGGTTTAGGCCTTAGTCCACCACGCTGGCCTAGTGCGGGTTGGCGGACTACACACCTAAGAAATTCCTAAGAACTTTTAGGTGTGCAGGTTTCATCACGATGTTTTCCTTCACCGTTAAAGCAAGTGATAATTCATTGTGAATACACACGTAACTTCGAAAAGTCAGAGGTGTGTGCCTGGGGTTTGAACCTGCGACCGCCGAAATTCTCGACCGCGCGCCTAAACCTCGAGGCCATCACTGCCTGAACAACAATAATAGAGACATTTTAACACGTTATTTGAATACAAATATCTCATCTCAAAATAAGGTTCCCAATTTTAATATTATAGTGGGCTGAAAACGTGGCGTAAACTAGACAAATAAAATTATATGATTTGTGATAACAATGCCTACCTGTGATATGTATTATAGATGACAAGACAAAATTAATGTAAAAACCAATCTTTTTTGATAACAGAGATTATCAAGACTATAACGTCCTTATCCAATATATCGCCTCGTTAATAACGAAGCGTGAAGTACCACTTTCGATCAACAGATCCTATAGATTTCTGAGTGACTGAATTTTTCAGTCGAAACACGGAAGTGTAAAAAATTACTTATTTTATTAATTTTTAATTACAATGACATTAAAACTGTAAAGTCTAAAGGCTGAGTATATTGTTTGTTTTTTCAAACCAGAGAGTATTTGGAAAAACCACCAAAGTCGCTGAATTTTATTCTGACTTACATTACAGCTACAAATCTATAACCTGTGTAAGTCTTTATAAGATAACACCGTACGTTAATACTTTACTGGAATCTTACTTCAATGCATAAGAAGTCCAAACACATTAATTGAGAAGAGCAGACTAGAATTAGCAAAAATTCCAATAATTCTTTCCTAAGTTGCTAATTGAAGTAAGTCCCGACAACTAGTTATACAAACCACGTTAATTTGCATAATTAGTTCCATTCACTAGGTTTAATAGTCTTTTGTTTTCTACGTCTACATACATAGCTCAAATTCAACATAAAACAATACATAATTATAATTAACATTAGTAAAAATATATTTATTTGTATAAATTCACTGTTTGTGCCAACATTTTTTTATAAGTTAGGTGTTATTTGTTTTGTCTTGTTTTTTTTTATTATTAATGCGACAGGCATTAGTCATTAGTGTAAGCGAGACAAACGATGTATATGATTGGTATTTCCAGTTCAGTCTAAATACTCTAGTGACACAAAATAATACGATTATCACTAACCATTCGAAAGAATTACCCAATTCTTGAATATACATAAGCTACATGTCATATTCTTGTTGATGAAATCAGTATGACTATTTTCACTTCAATACATCATTTGTCACGTCGAATCGTGAATTATGTTTACGGCTTCCTGTGTGTGTAGTTGTTTTACTGCTTCTTTGTAAATTGTTCGCCAAGGTTGATAAGATACCGGAATTGAAAAAAATAGTAGGATGGTGAAGGAAGTCTTTTTTTTATGTCTGCAGAATTAAAAACATGTTTGTTATCGTGATGTGTCATGGTGTGGGGTGAATGCACAAACCAGGATAAAAGTAAATATACTTAATGTATTGGTCACAGGCGCCGCAACCGCCAAAGTCATGGGAGGGAGTTCGTAGCGCTAAAGAGTTTGGTCCCATTTGCTATCAGACCTCGGCTTTTAGCAGCGCGACCGAACCAGGGAGCGAGGATTGTCTATATCTAAATGTATACACACCCAACCTCACTCCTGATAAACCTCTCCCCGTCATGTTTTGGGTGCATGGAGGAGCCTTCATCGGCGGCAGTGGTAACGACGACTCGTACGCCCCCAAATACCTCATCAGACATGATGTCATCCTGGTTACAATAAACTACAGACTCGAAGTTTTAGGATTCCTGAGTTTAGAGACAGAAGACATCCCTGGCAACGCGGGCATGAAAGACCAGGTCGCAGCATTACGATGGGTTAATAAGAATATAAAGAATTTTGGAGGTGATCCAGACAACATTACAATTTTCGGTGAAAGTGCTGGTGGAGGGAGTATCGGATGGCTTTTAGTATCACCCATGACCAAAGGACTATTCAAACGTGCTATAGCTCAAAGTGGAATCTCGACATGTTGGTGGACGCAAACATTTCAACCAAGAGAACGGGCTCTGGCGTTAGCGCGTAGCTTGGGATGCTATTCTGAAGACGATAAAGAGCTTTATGAGTTCTTTTTGTCACAACCTTTGGAATCTCTTGTTAACGCTAGAACGCCAGTGACATTGGCTGAAAAAGCAAAAGCTGCCTTCGAACCTATATTCGTCATAGTAGACGAAAAAGAATTTGGTGATAATGAAAGATTTTTCTATGGGAATGTTTATAACGTCGTCGCTAACGGTGTTCACGACGGAGTAGAGGTTATGGCGGGATACACAGAAGATGAAGGATTATTAAACATGGCACTTGGCATACCTGTGCAAGAAAAAATCAATTTGATAAATCATTTTCAAGAATACCTTGTACCCGCTCCTATGGTTAGAAACAATTTCGTTAGTGAGCAGATTAAAGTGGGAAGAAAAATTTATGACTTCTATTTCAAACAGAAACCACTAAAGATAGATGATTGGGAACAATTGGTGAAATATTATTCTATGGAAGTATTCGTTTATGCTATAGTACAATTTGCAAAAATGTGTGCAAACGCAAAGAAAAATAAAGTTTATTTGTACAAATTTACTTGTAAATCTGAGATTAATGTTTTGGCTAAATTAATCGGCTTGGGGGAGATTTTAAAAGACAAACAGGTTGTGTGCCATGGAGATGATATCGGTTACATATTCAACAGTAGTCTACGAAAAATGAAATTGGAAATGGACTCCGAAGCATTCAAATTGATCGACATCGTGACAAAAATTTGGACCAACTTTGCAAAATATGGGTGAGTAGACTTATTATTACAATACGGCGTGATTTAAAATCATGTTTTCCGAATTCTACGTACATTCAGATTAAGGGCCCGACAGTATTTTATCAGCAGATATGAATTACGGACTTGAAACTTAATTTTTTATTCCGATTCATGTCACCGTTAACACACAATCATGATAAGATATTGTTTGATATGACGTAGATTTCCTTCTTATCGCCTACGTATGACAAATATGTAAAATTTAATGGTAAAGGTAAAAATATAAAGGTAAAGTCAAATATGACTGCGATAGTACCGTAGCGTTAGTTAGCCACGTGCACTGGTCAGTCGAGGCATGTCATAGGCCATACACCTCTGCCTATTCCTTCAGGAATCTAGGCGTCTTTTACAGTGGAACCAAAGTAGCCCTCACGTGCAAAGACATATGCGCGTACCAGCGGCGCTACTTCCATAGAAGCCCAAAAGCCCTGTTTGCATTACAAAAATCCGAATATTAATCTTTAAGCTTTAAATCTTTATTTATCAATAGCAATTTGACATATAAATAAGAATATCCTGACCCCACAATAAACAATTATAAACTAGACATTACACAATTTAACGTGTAACGCTTGTGGGCTTCTTGGGGGCTTGGGTGATGAGCTAGAAAATTAACATCGCATTGGTAGAGATAATTTGATCTAAAATTGCATTAATGTACTGATTGATTTATTATGACCTGCTATCTAGCAGTGGCGGTACTTCCATAGAAGCTCAAAATCGTTATACCTTAATTTTGTAATGTCTTGTTTATAATTGTTTATTCTGGGGACATATATACTCATTTGTATGTCAAATTGGTTTTGTTAAATAAAGATTTAAAGCTTAAAGATTATTATTCGGAATTTTGTAAGGCTATCTGGGCTTTTGGGCTTCTATGGAAGTACCGCCACTGCTATCTAGATCTATACTTATATAAATTAAATAAGACAAATACATACATACATACATAAACTCACGCCTGTATTCCCCGAAGGGGTAGGCAGAGGTGCATTTCTGCACCCACATTTCGTCAGGTATGTATCAGTCCCACGTAATAGGGGGCTAGCCTATTGCCGTTTTCCGGGCACATTTCCAGACTCCGTGCTGTTACTGAGAATTTCCTAATGGAAAAACCCAATAACACTTTGCCCGACCCGGGAATCGAACCCAGGACCTCTTGATCCCACGGCACATACTTGTACCGCGAGACCACGAGGCAGTTTCCATACATCCTTGGGTAAATAATATTTAAATTACAACAAGACTCGTTTGTGATCTGGCCTTATCACATATCCATACACATTATATCACATGTTCATTATGAAACGTTACGTGTTACTTTTTCATTACGTTCGTATGTTAGAATATACACATGTATCTCGTATTTATTGTAACTATGGATAAGACAAATAATCATCATCATCATCATCATCATCATCAGCAGCCTTTCTTACGTCCACTGCTGGACATAGGCCTCTCCTATGGCACGCCAATGGGCTCGATCTTCGGCCCTCCTCATCCAACCGCTGCCAGCCACCCTGCGAATATCGTCACCCCACCTAGCCAGAGGGCGCCCTACACTACGTTATTAAGACAAATAATAAATAAACAAATTAAAATTATAGATGTGTAATGTGTATTTTTATTTATTTCAGAAACCCAACTCCAGACGACAGCTTAGGAGCAGAATGGACCCCATACAGTGTAGAAACTCAAGATTATTTAGAAATTGGCAATAAATTAATCGCGGCAGTAGAACCAGATAAAGAACAAATTGATTTCTGGGAAGAACTTTTCCGGCAATACGCCCCTGAATTTGTTCATAACTGCGAGTAAACAAGCAATAAACAACTTATTTACCCTGATTAAATATTGTGTCACCAAAAAAATAAGTGTAAACTGTTTTTTATCTATTTAATAATTTATTAAAATTGTGATGATTATATTTGTTATCTTAGTACAAAATAAATTAATTAGAGACCGCACAACTTTATACGAAAATCTATACACTTCCAGTCAACTCTTAAGATACGACTTCCTCTAAAGAAGTAATGTAAACAGACCGTATTCAAAAACTAAGACAGGTAATAGTAATACAAACACATGGAAAAATAGATAAAAAAGTAAGTAATTCTTAAAATCTATACCATATTATATAAATACTGTTGACAAGTTTTCTAAGAGACATCTCACACTAGGCAGAGCCTGTATCGTGAGATGTTCTTCAGTTACTCGCTTACAATGTTATTAATAAGTTGTGACTGCCTCGTGATCTCGCGGTACAAGTATGTACCGTGCGATCTAGAGGTCCTGGGTTCGATTCCCGGGTCGGGCAAAGTGTTATTGGGTTTTTCCATTAGCAAATTTTCAGTAACAGCCCGGAGTCTGGAAATGTGCCCGAAAAACGGCAATAGGCTCGCCCCCTATTACGTGGGACTGATACATACCTGACGAAATGTGGGTGCAGAAATGCACCTCTGCCTACCCCTTCGGGGAATACAGGCGTGAGTTTATGTATGTATGTATGTATGTATTTTATATACTTTTTTTTTCTCTGGGTAGTCTGGAAGAGATCGCAAATAGCGATAAGACCGCCCTTTGTGGCACAATAGTTTATTAAGGTAGCTTTAATTTAATTTTTACTTATGTATGTGGTGCACAATAAAGCATATTAAATAAAAAAATAAATAAATATAATCTATTTCCGGATCATAACAGAATGCTCCTCGTTCCAGGTTCACTCGAGCATTGCGTCTGCGGAATCGATCAATTTCATTTTCCCGTGCTTGCTGCTGTTGTGATCGATGTGCCCAAACCCGTTCTATTCTATGCCCTATCTACTTCATTGTAATTTACTCTAGAACGCAAATCTGCCATACCAATACGACTGTTATCATTATCAGTCTCTTGCTGGTCATCAGTGCGGTTAGCGCGTGAGGTAGCTTGTCGCACATTTGTTTGACTTCGACGACCTATGTTAGGCCTTTTTCTCCTCGGCATTGTAAACTATCAGATAATAATGTTTTCGTGCACTAAAAATGGTAACTTAGTTACACAAAATACATTTCTGAATGCGCGCATAAATATTTGACAACTAATAAATATCTCAATCCCTTTTTATTACTGACATTATTCTACATTTTAAAAATCAAAAATACGCAATTATTCGAATATGGTGGATATATGTTGTCGATTCGAAACCCTTATTTAAATACGTTCTTTAATTTGAGGGGGCCTTTCATCGTATCGACGGGATAAACATTATATATTTGACAGGAAATTTGCTAGAACAGTTTATATGGGAAAATGAAATTGCTGTTTTTACTATATTCCTCGCAATTTTGCAATAATTCCTCACCGCCTAATACCTTCCCTGGACTACGACAAACATTTCAAAACCAAAATCAGCTAAATCGGTCCAGCCGTTCTCGAGTTTTAGTGAGACTAACGAACGGCGATTCATTTTTATATATATAGAAGATTATGCAATTCCCTAATATTTATTATCAAAACAATGATGACAACCGACAGACTCGACTAAAATATACATATACATATATCCGACTAGTCGATCTTTGAACTACTAAAACCTGCACCTGTTGTTGCATAGGCTCTTGTTGCATAGGCAGAATTCTATCCAACAACGCCACAAAGACCCATACATCAGCAAAGTAATTCTCTGTCGATCCTTACATGTTATAAAACAAGCACTTTTTTTACTCTCGAGGGAAAGCTGTTTATGGCTCTACTTCCCGCCAGCCCTGGGGGACGGGGACGAGAAGCGTATGTCGACGTCACGTCCGCGCAGATGTTAATGCCGGGCTAGGTCCCAAACAAAAATCCCTATGCCGGCATACCGACCAAAACCCCCCGGTGGCCATCTTCGCGCCGGATGAAAAAAAAAGCAACATCATCATGAAAAAACAAAACAAGCACTGGTCTAAAAATTGCTTGGTCTCGACGGGAATAACAACACTCCACATAAAATAGTAGGAAGCAATATTATTTCATTTTGACAGCCCATGACGCAGTTGGCTAGATACCAGCTTGTGAAACGAGAAGCCGCGGGTTCGATTCCCTCACCCAGACAAATATTTGTGTGATCCACAAATGTTTATTTCGGGTCTGGGTGTTTGTGAGACCGAAATCTCGTAGTTCTACGACACAGAACTTGTATTCTAGAGTGGAGTCAGAACTATTTATGTGACTGTTGGGTGTATTTATTTATTCTTTAATTTATTTTCTTGTTGTTTTCCCTAATTAGATAGTCGCCTTTGCATTTTACTAGTTCTATGATAAGCTACATTAGCATGTATACTAGAGTGTCAATAAGTATTTTATCTCGAACTTAATTGCAGTGCTATTAAGGTTACAAGGTAACGAAAACACGTTTTACGAGTATAAATGATTGCAATTATTAGATTTAATTGAATTAAGAATATTGTGACCATGTTATATTGTTTAAAATAATATTATTCATTTATTTTATCCAATTTAATGAATTAACATATCAGTATGTTATATTGCCATAAAACATATACATGATTATTGATACATCTATACAAATAAATAAAATTGGAGTATCTGTTTGTAATATTGAAATAACCGCTTTTTAATAAATGCATATGGATGTATACACGGTGTAAAAAAGCAGTGATGGCCTCGAAGTATAGGCGCGCGGTCGAGAATCTCGGCGGTCGCGGGTTCAAACCCCAGGCACACACCTCTGACTTTTCGGTATTATGTGTGTATTCACAATGAATTATCACTTGCTTTAACGGCGAAGCAAAACATCGAGATGAAACCTGCACACCTAAAAGTTTTTAGGTGTGTAGTCCGCCAACCCGCACAGGGCCAGCGTGGTGGAGTAAGGCCCAAACCCTCCCAGTTGTAGGGGAGGTCCGGGCCCAGCAGTGGGACGTATATGGGCTGATAATGATGGATACACGGTACATATACCAAAATAACGTATTTTACGATTTTTATCTGTCTGTTTGTTCCGGCTAATCTCTGAATCGGGTGTAGCTGATGAAATAAGGAGTAACTTAGGCTAAAAAAATAATTAAGATTTGGCTGTTAGGCGGAACGAAGTTCGCCGGGTCAGCTAGTTATAGAATAAATTCATGGTTTAAGCGAACTTTAGTCATATTAATATATTCCCCGAAAGGGTAGGCAGAGGTGCGCCCACTCAGGTATTTATTTGTCCCACTTACGAGTTGTGACTATAGCCGTTTTTCATCCGTGCTGCTACTGAGAATTTCCTAATGGAAATACCCAATAGTAATTTGCCTGGCCTAAGGATCGAAACCGGGACCTCTATATCGCACGGCTCATACCTGAGCCGCGAGACCACGAGGCAGTCAGAGTTTTCCTTCCCGGTTAAAGCGCGTGACAATTAATTTTGAATACACAGATAACTTCGAAAAGTCGAAGGTGTGTGCCTTAGATTTCAACCCACAACTGCCGCGATTTGACTCGACCGTACGCCTAAGCTCCGAAGCCATCACTACTTGTGCAATTCAAATACGGTTTTCTACTAATGCTGCGGATTCTCATATTTAAGTAGTCAGCGAGTATCTCTCACCTCTCGACAAAATATCGGGCACAAACGCATTTCAAATTATTACGCAAAAGAACATTCAAAAATGAATAGAATATTGAAAACGCGAAATCAATTTTGTACGGTTAGCTTAAGTAAATTTTCTTGAAAATGTCACTCCATATATGTATGTATTACGTAACTCAGCAGTCAAAATGCAATATAAAGAACGGTCTGTTTCCCGCTCAACCATTAATGATCGATAACTCAATACGTGTTGAACTGAACTTTATGAGAGGCGATACACAATTCCAAAATATATATACATATAGTATACTCGTGTGTGTTCCACTATGGTGCAAGTAACAGTGAGTGAGGGAACGCTTGAGGGCGAGTTAATAGAAAATGAATACGAAGGTATATACTACAGCTTCAAAGGCGTACCTTATGCGGAGCCGCCTATAGGTGAACTGAGATTTAAGGTAAAATAACTTTTATTGAAAATTCTTACTCTAATTTGTTATATATCCAATAAATTATCATCGTCACCCATTCACACTCAAAATCCTCGGAAAGTCATGAATCCGTTGATTTTAAACGAATGAGTTGATATATAAATTAAAAATGAATACAATTCATTGACTATGGCGGGAATTTTGATTATTTTTCTTGATTTTATTAATAAGTGGTGGTAGGATATTCGTATCCGCCCGGTTAGCGACCACCGTACACAGGGCGTAAAACCCGCCATAGTGGCACATGCAAGTGTGCCGCGTTCCGGGATCAGCCAGTGTATATCCGGTTTTCGGGGGGGCTTCAATCATGGTGAAAGGATGACCGTGCCGGCATTTTTTGGCCGGTTTCTCGCGGTCGGTCCTTTGTTCACCATGGTATTAGTCCCCCAAACTTCTTCACAAGATAGGTGAAGAGGTTTTCGGCCGGCATGATTGCGTCGACCAACAGGAGATCATCATCTCTCGCTGGTCGGCACTTTTTCTGGACTCCATTACACTTACCATCAGGTGCAAAGGGGTCACTTTGCCGTGCCAGTATAAACAAAAAAAAATATTCTATAAATAATTACATTACTTGTTTAAGCATATTTGACAGCGTAATGAAAGGCCGCGGGTTCGATCCCCACAACGAGATAAATGTTTTTGTGATCCATCAATATTTGCTCAGGTTCTGGGTGTTTGTGTGACTGAAAAGTCTCTCGTAGTTTCTGACACCGGCGCCACTCACACTTCTTAGTGTGGGGTCAGAACTACTATATGTATGTAAGTGTATTTATAATTTTTATTATTGGTAAATATCTTTAAAGGTATAGATTTATTACAGTCTCATTTATATCACAAATCTAAAATAGAACATAAGATAGCCTCCTGTTTTCAGAAGTGTTCAGCCACCACAAACAACCAGGGAGACGTTTCTTACACAATTCAACTTTAAACAATCTAATTGTTTTTACAAATATTAAGTAGTATTTTTAAATGTTTGTAGCTCAATCTTGCAAAAAACACAGACGGTTACTTAGATTTGTATATGAGTACATTTATCACGGATAAATTTTAGGTTAGCATGGTATTTTCAAAAGACGCACAGGATGTATAGTAGTTGGTGTATCATATATACATATTATAAGATTTGGCGTATTACGGACAGCCACTAAGATGAAACCTCATCCTATGAAATCGAAATTGCGAACATTACCTGGTAGATGCTACTATGCAGAATGTACTATTAAAAGTTACTTTTTCTACTTATCAGGCGCCGCGACCACCAAAACCATGGAATGGAGTTCGCATCGCTAAAGAATTTGGAAACGTTTGTATCCAAGATACCCAAAAAGGTTTCTTGCGTGGTAGCGAAGATTGTTTGTACCTAAATGTGTACACGCCAAGCCTCAAACCTGATGATCGATTGCCTGTCATGTTCTGGATTCACGGCGGATCTTTCAAAGAAGGAAGCGGGAATGATTATATCTTCGGTCCCGAATTCCTTATGAAACGTGGAGTTATTCTCGTCACATTCAACTATCGCTTAGGAGTTCTGGGTTTCCTATGTTTACACACAGAAGAGATTCCTGGTAACGTTGGCATGAAAGACCAAGTCAGTGCATTGAGGTGGGTGAAAAAAAACATCAGTAAATTTGGTGGAGACCCAAACAATATAACAATTTTTGGAAACAGCGCTGGCGCGGCCTGTGTTTGCCTTCACCTCTTGTCACCAATGACAGAAGGCCTTTTCCAAAGAGTTATTGCTATAAGCGGATGTTCCACTAGTTGGTGGGCTTATACGAATAAACCAAGAAAGAGGGCACTAGCATTGGCTAAACATTTAGGATTCAAATCAGGTAGCGATACACAACTCGCAAAATTCTTAACAGAACTACCTGTTGAATCTCTGATAGCAGCAGATGTCCCATTAAATAAAGGGAATAATGCCAGCAAACAAAATGTATTTGCAAATATCCCTTATGCTGTGGTCAGGGAACGAAAATTTGACAACATCGAAGCATTTTTAAATGGTGACATACACGAGCTAGGAAATAATGATATTCATAAGGGAGTCGAAATAATTATTGGTTATAATGCTGATGAAGGCGTTATAGTTGTGCCTAAAGAAGATGTATATGATAATTTCGCAGACGAAATCAATTCAAATTATGAGCAGCTAGTTCCAACATTGATTTACAAATACGGTTTGATAAATCAACAGCAAGAGGTATCATCGCGGATGAAAAGTTTTTATTTCGACGATGACAGAGTATCGCGCGAAAGTTGGCAGCAACTGTCCAAATATTTTGGCATGGAGACATTTGTTTATGACGTCATGCAATGGATAAAATTTTATTGTTCACACAAAATATATTTATACAGATTCTCTTGTATCTCTGAAAGGAATATCATGTCATCGAGACATGGTCTATTCAGCCATACTAGGAATAAGGAAGTGGCAACTCATGCTGATGAATTGGGATACATTTTCAACGCAAGAGTCATGGATAGCGTAGACATTCACTCCGAGGAATATCGAATGATTGCGACTGTCACGACTCTTTTTACGAATTTCGCTAAATATGGGTTAGTATTCTTGATGTAGTATTTACCTCCTTTTTTACTTTTTCATATTAAAATCCGATTATAAGCACGTCATAAATTTCTAAAATTAAACAGAAAATAAATTATAATACTTAATTAATTAATTAATTATAATAATTAAACCCTCTCAATGGTAGAGGAGGCCCGTGCCCAGCAGTGGGACGTATATGGGCTGATGATGATGATGATGATGATGATGATGAAACAGAAATTTGAAGTGGCCATATAGACCACATAATAGGAGTCGAGTAGTAGGGGGTTTGTTGCCGCTTTTCGCGCACAATTCCATACTTCGCACTGCTATTGAAAATTTCCTAATAGAAAAACCCAATAACACTGCCCGACTCGAGAATCGAGACCGGGACTTTTAGATCGCACGGCATATACTTGTCCTACGAGTGCACGAGGCAGTCAACATCAGGTGATGTAATGTTAACATCAGGTGCCAATATATTTTACTTCGCTATGAATTGGTAAAAAAATATTAAATCAATATATTTTGATTTCTTTCAGAGATCCCACACCAGACAACAATTTGGGAGTAAAATGGCGACCTTACACCATAGAGAAACAAAACTATCTAGACATTGGAAATGTGCTCACACCCGGAACCGAACCCGAGATGAAAGAACTGCTATTTTAGGAAGACATTTTCAGGGAATATGCTCCTCAATTCCTGTATAAGCCGGGAATAAGACATGCGATTGTAAGAAGAGCCCAGAGTTGAACAGGCAAAAAATATGTTCAAAAAAATATTATTAATAGTCGTTATAAACATAGAGCTATAAATATTCTTGATCTATGTTAGCTTCACTATGATTCTAGAATTCTAGACCAAAAATACTAAATCAAAGGTAAGGTATTAAAATGTTATAGGAATCTCCATACTATTTTAACAAGTATATTTGGCGAAGACGTAGGCCAGCATTGGTAGCCGTGCCACGGGCTCGTAGTGCGTTATTGAAGGAGGCACCTCTGACGCCGGCGCTCCGCACTCTTAACCAGGTTTCCGAAACTCTGGACATATTTCATTGTACTCTGAGTGAATTCACAAGGATGGCTGTAGGGACGATTTCGTATAGAAATTAGATATCTTTAAAAATGTTGTATACAGGGTGTATTCAGACCGTGATCGGAAACGAAGGCAGGTAATAGCTAAGGTGATTACAAACCCCCTGGCGTTAAAGAAAATTCTGACAAAAAAAAAAAAAAAACATTTTCCATACAAACCGCGTACATTTAATACCGATGGTTGTATGGAAAATGTATTTTTTTTTATTTTTTGTCAGAATTTTCTTTAACGCCAGGGGGTTTGTAATCACCTTAGCTATTACCTGCCTTCGTTTCCGATCACGGTCTGAATACACCCTGTATATAAAAGTTCACACTGCTATATTGGGATGATGATCCTGTGATGGTTGTGTTGATAGGAAATAAAATAAATAAATGTCGCCAGGATGACGTATTATTTTGCATATGTATATACCAATACAAATGTTACCTTAAGACAAAAAAATTGAATCTGAGTCCGTATGTCACACTATCTGATCTTTTGTTAAACCACTAAATCGGTTTAGGTACATTTTGATACTTTCGATTCTATTTTTATAATATTGGTTACATTGTGTTTTCAAAATTGTGAAACGAAGCTAAAATGTGGATGCAGAAACGCACCTCTGCCATATATGTATATCATATTTGTGAATAAAGTACACATATAATTGAACGGAAATAAAAAATAATTTTAAAATATCGCATTTCAAATTTTTTAATTCAATATTGAAGTGGCGCGGGAGATGTGTCACGTGCTGGGGTTGTCAACGCAAGCCGCGGTGGTTTAATTGAAAATTTAATCACCACATCGAGTGCCCGTGTGGACACCGTATATTGCCAATACTGCGCTGGTGTTTGGAAAGGAATTTAGAGCCGAGTCTTTGTAAAGATTGTATTTGACCGTATAAAGGAACGGCTACATTGCATGCAATTTATATTTCTAATATTTTACGTTCCAAAATCAAAAAATATGTATAAAAATGAGGTTTAATATCGTAGAATAAAAATAAATAAATACACCCAACAGTCACATACATAGCGACCCCACACTAAGATACAAGTTGTCGTGGGTATCAGAAACTACGAGAGACTTTTAGGTCACAAAAACTCCCAGATCCAAAACAAATATTTGTGGATCACACAAACATTTATCTCGATGCGAGGATCGAACCTGCGGCCTCTCATTTCGCAAGCTGGCGGGTTCAAACCCCAGGCACACACCTCTGACTTATCTAAGCTATGTGAGTATTCACAATGAATTATCACGTTGTAAGAAAAACATCATTTATGGCAACCTGCGCACTTAAAAATTCTTAGAAATTAATTTTTATATTTAATGCCAACACGCACTAGGCCAGCGTGATGGACTTAGGGCTTAGTTAGTTAGGCCCTTCTTCGTTGTAGAGGAGGCCCGTGCCCAGCAGTACAAAATTTAATTTTCAAATTCATTATTTTTTTACAAATTTAGAATTATTTGTAATTGTTTTCATTAGCAAATGAATAAGTCCGCTGGGTAGCCAAGTTGTTGATATTCCGAGTTGGCAATTATTCGCTCTCTCAAGAATTTAATCGATAGCACAAACTATAGCAATAGCTCGAACGCCAGCAGTCGATTGTTTTTGAGGTGCCCCGTTAAAATTTTCAATAGAACACGATTTCAACAAGTCGAATTTAAATTTGTAAGCTCTTTGAGTGTTTCCTTCGGTAAATATTAATTGCTTTCTGCGGCATTTGGTAAAGTTTTATAAGGCCCCATTTTATAGAAAGTCGGGATCGCCTCGAGCTTAAAGCTAGAATAGCTTAAGACGTCGAGAATCTCGGCGGTCGCGGGTTCAAACTGCAGGCACACACCTCTGAATTTTTTAAGGTACGTGTGTATTCACAATGAATTATGCCGTAATTTAACGGTGAAGGAAAACATCGTAAGGAAACCTGCATACTAAAAAGTACCTTGTTAGAAATTTCTTAGGTGTGTAGGCCGCTAACCCGCACTAGGCCAGCGTGGTAGACTAAAGCCTAAACCCTCTCAGCTGTAGTGGAGGCCCGTGCCCAGCAGTGAGACGTACCTATATGACCTGATGATGATGTTCTTAAAGAAAATTTAACAGGCAGAATTAATATGAGATATCCACATATTTTTTCACACACATCAAGACTGTGTCCTTAAAAGGATAATCAAAACCGTATATCTAGTTTCATGTCGCGAGCTGTCTTAATCTCACGTTATTAGGGGCGAGACCTGCTTTTTGACAAGCACAATTCCAAAACTCCTACTTATACTGAGTTATTAACAATGGGAAAATTAAATAGCGATTAGTTTGAATTTGTAACCAGACTAATTAAAAACATTACTCAATAATATTTTTTGTATTATTTAAAAAAAAGAACAATAAAATACTTAAATTCTTATATTACTGTAGTAAGATTTTAAATTTGTTTCAAATTAATTAATTGATTTAAAGTACCATCTTTTTCTTCTATGTATAAGGAATAAATAGTCTCAGTAGCAGCCCACTTAAACTTGGCCGCATCTACAACGGATATTACGTTCACATTGGGCGGTGACAACTCTAATGTTATTTCCGATACGCGAACAGCACCCGTGAATAAACAGCGGAGAAAATAGTATTTTTAATTTCTGTCGATCGTCTAAAATAGTTACAAAATAGCGCCTAAAACATTTTTTTTGGTTTATCATATTATTCAATTTTATAAATACACCCAACAGTAACATAAAAAGTATGAAAGTTGAAGGATGGTCAAGCAGAGGAAGGCCAAAGAAAAATGTATGAAGTGCGTGACAGAAGATATGAAAGAAAAAGGCGTGAATGAAGACATGACGCCTGATAGGAATGTTTCGAAGCAAAATCATACTGCGCCGATCCCAAATAAAATTGGAAACAGGACAAGGGAATGATGACGACCCAACATAGTTCTGAACCCACACTTAGATATACGAGCCTTGTGTCGACAGGCACACACCTCTAACATTTCGAAATGACGTGTGTATTCACAATGAATTATCACGTACTTCAACGGTGAAGGAAAACGTCGTGAGGAAACCTGTGCACCTAAAAGTTCTGAGTAATTTCTTAGGTGTGTAATCCGCCAACCCGCACTAGTCCAGCGTGGTGGACTAAGGCCTAAACCCTCTCAGTTATAGAGGAGGTCCGTGCTCAGCAGTGGGAAATATAGGGGCTGATGATGTTGATGATAATGAAATTCCGATTTCGGTTTCCACGGCCTTACTGGATGATAAATGAGTGATAATTACAAGAATAATTTTACTTTCATTAAACAATTAATTTTGTATTTCTATATGATACTAATTTTGTGCAGCTGTTGTGAATTTAAACAGCTGTGACACTTCGATCAAGGCTAATACAAATTGTCTGTTTATTTTTCCATTAAGTGCCAGTAGCAGTCTTCTGTTTTCTCGACAGACATATTGAGGTGTGAATTTTCGCATCCATTACTTTTGTTATCCAATTACTCGTATATCGGCATAAAAACTTCAATATTTATTCTGCATTCTGAACACCAGGTATTTTTCCTAGATTTTTTCATGTTTTTCATTCAAAATAAATTTTAAACAACAAGTTCTGCGAAATCTATATAAGTATCGATTGAATGTTGCGGCTCTCTCGTAAATTTTGGAAGCGGTAACGTCACTGTTTTATAATATATTTTTACATACATACATAACTTCAACCTGTATTCCTCGAAGAGGAAGGCAGTGGTGCGTTTCTGCAGCCACATTTCGCCAATATGCGTCAGTCCCACGTAGTAGGGGCGAGCCTATAGCCGCTTTCCGGGCACATGTCCTGACTCCGGGCTGTTACTGAGAATTTCCTAATGGAAAAACCTAATAACACTTAGCCCGATTCTAAACTCTAGATCGCACGGCACATGCTTATCTATATATTTTTGTAACTATATAATAAATCATCCTACCCTTGGGATTATGAAGTTACCTCATATCTTAATTTATACAAATTCTTTGAATTTAAGAATTGAAGTATCAAAAATAGTAAAAAAATCATAACGCCGCTAAACCACCATTATTTTGCTAGTTATCTTTTTTTACTGACTCGTGGTCTTGCGGCACAAGTATGTGCCGTCTGATCTAGAGGTCCAGGCTTTGATTCCCGGGTCGGGCAAAGTGTTATTGGGTTTTCCATTAGGAAATTCTCAGTAGCAGCACGAATTCTGGAATTGTGCATGAAAAACGGCAATAGGCTCGCCCTCTATTACATGGGACTGATACATACCTGGCGAAATGTGGCTGCAGAAATGCACCTCTGCCTACCCTTTCGGGGAATACAGGCGTGAGGCTATGTATGTATGTACTTATATTTGTCTCGATTCGGAGATGGAACCCGCAGCGTCTCGCTACACAAGCTGGTGTCTATCCAACTGTGCCACGTAGCTCAATTGCCGAGTTGTACATAATTTAAACACACAGACAGGCACAATTACGTGTCCCTGTTATTGAGATGGAGATCCAGACATCCTCGTTTTTATTACCCGGGTGAGTCCGGAACAAACGACTAGTTGTAAATAAAAGTGTTCCGGCATAATTGTTTGTGTTTCGCTGCACGGTCCTCAAAGCCCAATAACAAGCGATGGTTGGCGCAACGTGTCGACCGCTTCAGCCCTCGCCGCGATTTAATTAAAAAAATTATCACATCGGACGTCCGACGGCAAACACTCAATATTTTTCCATCGTATATTTTCAAGCTTGTTTTGCATGTCAATCAAATCAATTGAATGATCGATGGCTCGAAGATGACAGACCGGTAGGGCTCAGACATGACGATATACTTTTCGAATTCGTATTTAGTAATGGTAATAAATTATAGCTCACATAATAAACAAAGAAAAAAAAGATTTTCTTATTAAAATTGGCTGAAAAAACTTACTACTACTTATTACTTTCTTAATATATTTTTTCCACATTACGAGATATTCCAGTCTTCTATAATAGTGCAATAGCTTGAACGAAGAACATAAACATCGTGGAAAATTTCCCTAGTTTATAAAAACAAATGAGTGTAAAATACCTCAGCCTGCATTACACCACCACGGTCTACGGTTTCTGTATAACTTGTTAATATTTTCCCAGAACAATTAAATAATCATCAACTCATATACGTATGTCCTACTGCTGGGCATGAGCCTCCTCCTCTCGAGCTGAGAGGAGTTAGGCATCGTTCACCACGCTGGCCTAGTGCGGTTTGGCGGAAAATTATTTATTTATTTTATTTAATATACTTTTTTGTACACTATACAAGGAAATATAACATACAACTTAAAAGATATATAACTACAACAGGCGGTCTAATCGCTAGCTGCGATTTCTTCCAGACAACCCACGGTACTGGAATGAAAAGTTATGAAACTGAAATAAAACCTATCCATATTCTTTTAATGGGGAAATAAAACTGAACCGGCTATTGTTAATAACAGATGTCAAGGCAAAAAATCTACCTGCAGTTTTAGTTAAATAAATATTGTACTCTCAATTTTTCTATTTGTATCAAACAACGTATTTGTTTGATACAAAAAGCCTTCCAAAACACGCGACAGATTTCGCCCTTTTTTAGGTGGGATAACGAAAATTAAACTGGAGTAAAAACAAAATCATTATTTACATATCACATACAATTCTTCCCGCTGGTATAAAGATAATTATCTTTACATACATACATAACCTCACACCTGTATTCCCCGAAGGGGTAGGCAGAGGTGCATATCTGCACCCACATTTCGCCAGGTATGTATCAGTCCCACGTAATAGGGGGCGAGCCTATTGCCGTTTTTCGGGCACAATTCCAGACTCCGTGCTGCTACTGAGAATTTCCTAATGGAAAAACCCAATAACACTTTGCCCGATCCGGGAATAGAACCCAGGACCTCCAGATCGCACGGCACATACTTGTGCCGCGAGACCACGAGGCAGTCTTTATATACGTATTTCAAATGTGGAATAAACATTTAAAGCTGGTGTGTGTATTTTTTGACAGCCCCGTGGCTCAGTTGGCTAGACACCAGCTCGCGAAACGAGAGGCCGCGGGTTCGATCCCCGCACCAAGACAAATGTTTTTTGTGATCCACAAATATTTGTTTCGGGTCTGGGTGTTTGTGAGACCGAAAAGTCTCTCGTAGTTTCTGATATCCACGACCCAGGTCTTGTATCCTAATGTGGGGTCAGAACTATGTACGTGACTGTTGGGTGTACGAGTATTTATTTATTTTATTTAAGTAAGTGTAGAGTGTTAGCCGCAGACAGTGAAGCATTCGTGTACGTGATTTGTCTTTGCTTCTAGTCTGTTTGTAGAAACAATCTATACAAATAAATAAAATTGGAGTGTCTGTTTGTGATATTGAAATAACAGCTTTTTAATAAATGTATATGGATATATACACGGTACATATACCAATTTTTTTTACAAATTTTTGTCTGTCTGTCTGTCTGTCTGTTTGTTCCCGCTAATCACTGAAATGGCTGGACCGATTTTGGCGGGACTTTTATTGGCAGATAGCTGATGTAATAAGGAGTAACTTAGGCTACGTACATATAAATAAAATTTGAGTGTGTTTGTAATATTAAAATAACCATTTTTTACTACATGTATATATGAATATATATGTATTATACGGTACATACACCAAAATAACATTTTTTTACAATTTTTGTCTGTCTGTCTGTGTGTTCCGGCTAATCACTGAAATGGCTGGACCGATTTTGGCGGGACTTTATTGGCAGGTAGCTGATGTAATAAGGAATAACTTAGGGTACTTCTAGTTTATAAATTTTCTTATTAAAAATTTATTTTCCGCGCGGACGAAGTCGCGGGCACAGCTAATCTTAAATAAGATTTGCATCAAACAATAAAAAAATATCATAGATATTATCAGAACATTCTGCGTTCAAAACCTATATTTAACCATCAACATTCTCAGCCCACATTTACCCACTTTCTATTTTTCTTCGTCCTGAGCTACTCACATCCAAGATTTTCCGGCTACGTGGGCTATGTCTCCCGACCATCTAGCTGGTGGTCTGCTTCGTGTTTTACGGGTATTTATTTTATCATATTAACCTCTAAAAGAAGAATCTATTTTAAAAAGTTGTAATTAATAAAATAACACAGAAAACAAATAAAAAAATAAATATTAATTCCGGCACAATAAGCGATAAAAAGTTAATACTTTTAAGAACGAAGAGCAATCCGCGGCTTAATTACTGTCGTTATGGAAGCTGAAATTAATTAAAAAGATAGAAATACGACGCAACAGCGCCTCATTGTCTGCGATTCAAAACGCACGCCTGGTAAACTCCGACGAGCAAACAAGTTATTTGACTGCAAAATTACTTTATAAGTCCTTAAACTCCTACGAAGCGAAGCGCCCAGCAGCGATGAAATTCTTAGACTTCCCTAGACCTTAACTACTCTATTCCACACCTTATTTGTCATTGTCAATAGCAGTTTTTTTTTTTTGCAGTTACTTCGATGAAAGTTGATTCAAAAGGGGTTTTTATGAAATTTGGTGGCAAAGATTGGGTAGATCTGGTCCAAATCTCTAGTGTAAAATGTAATTTCAAAACAAAAAGATTCATTATCCTACCTCTTTTTAAATATTTTACAGTTATCTCATTGTTATTGTAATATCAATTTTGATTAAACAATATGAAAGGCAAGGAAGGCAAAAATAATTCATTCAAAATAAACATTAAAAAAAATTATAGACGTTGAAATTAATTAATAAAGTATTTCTTTTGGTTTTTTTTGTACAATAATACGAAAACTAATGTATTTTTACTATGATTAATCTATTTTCCTTCAACAATCATATTCTCTTATACGACAGTTCATACCTAACCCGCTGGGAAATTTGTAATCATCCGTATTCAAAATAAATAAATCGAGATATTTCCTGTACAATTATAATGGCACATCCCACTGCCTTTTCCCTCCCTATTTTGCGAAAATAAAACCCATACAAGGACACGACTGCGAAGCTTTTTTTATTATGTACTATCGATCTGACGAGGCTGCAATCGAACTTATTTTATTCCTTGTTCTAGTTTTGATATGAAAGCAACACACCCGAGAGCAAATAAAATGACAATGTCACATCAAGTAGCGACTTATTACCTTTTCATTTTGAGCATACTGTTAGTGGTCAAGAACCCCCGTTGCTTAAGAAACAAGAAGATGAGAGAGGAAAAAAGTTGTCCAACTTATTAACATACGCAGACACTCACCCCTATATCCCCTAAGCGGTAGGCTAAAGTGCATTTCCGCATCTACGTTTCGCAATTTTCTTTGAGTCTAAAGCTAGCTCTAAAAAAAATTACTAAAAAAGCCCAAATCCACATCCATGTCCACATTCTCGGATCTTGGCATAAAACCGAGCCCGAAACGCAAAAATAATTTCTTAACAATCAGTCTCTAATATTTATTATTTTAAAATAACTTGGGACGCCATATAGGCTGTAAAAACTAATTTATAACTAGAATTCATGCATTTGTAAAATATTCCTATTCTATTCTACATTGAAATTCCCAATCGATAATGACTACGCTCTCTGCAACTGCTGCGGTTCGAGAATTTTCCATAAAAAAACAGATAAAACGATTTATTCAATATGCAGTGTCGCGAGCGTTCTCGATGCGGCGTGCATTTTGTTTTACTTGTTGTTCGGAATGTGAGCGTAGCGAAATGTAGAACTTTGATTGTCAGCTGCTACGACGTAGTAGGTTTCGTAGACCGTAGCTATAGCTGGGAATAGTAAAAATCATGAAATCCGGTTTGGTGTTAATTTCATAGAAAGCAACCGTAAAACTACGACTGCTGTTTTTATGACATCCCTAGAAAACGATCGTTAAATTGCCAAATATAGAAAACCAACTGGAACAACCAATAGTCGCTTTTATCAAATGAAATGCACGTTTCTGCGATTCATAATTTAATAATACGTTTTACACTAAAACTATATAAAATACCAACAATATAAAGAGGAAAGGTTTGTATGATGATAGGACGCACGCATTTCAAAATTTAGCCCGAATGGAGCTGAATCCCACCGCTTGTAATGTAAAGCACTCCCCAAATCGATTCATCTTAAACAAGGCCCCGATGAAAAATTAACTACGGCCAAAAGCCTCTACCTGCGACGTTTTCACTCAAACAAGTCTACCGCAGTCAATATTTATTTAGGACCGGGTAAACATAACTTTAACTAGCACACATACGAGTGAGAAAACATCGCGCTTCGGCTGTCTCACGCTAAGAAAACAAGGGGATTCGTTCTAACTTCTATTGACTTCGTTTTACCTTCGACGATTGGATGTATAGCAACAACATATTTGATCTTAGGTATGTCACGGTAAAATTGTAAATACCGTTAGATAAAAATCGAACTCCCGAGATTTTAAACTATCGGTTTCTCCATTCAAGATGACTATGTTATTCTCGTATTCAATACAACAGTCTGAGATTGTATTAATGAGCTGCTCTAATTTGGGAATTGAGTCTTTGTATCAATATTGTAAACTATCTCTTGATTGGAAAAGAGCAACACTTGAGTTTCTTGCCCGTTCTTTTCTAGTGATGACTGCCTTCCGAACAGGTACACTAAATTTTGAAATTACTGAATCTAAGTGATGTATTTGACATTTTATAGATTCAATAAATATTATTTCATTTCATTTCATATCGAATGATTGTGAACCGTAACATAGTACTTACAATTGATCGTACTGTTTTTCGCTACATCTATCGAATTGAAACTGTTAAGTTATAATATGTCGCGCGTTAAATTGTCAACTATCCCACTTGAAATCTCAATCATCACGAATGATTCGTCTCCTACATTATTATTATACAGGCTGTCCCTGATTGGCCGGTCTTTAGTAGGCCATTCTGCGTCCATAGAGTTACATATGAATGAATCCACACAATTTCATATGGCTAATTCTAAAGCTGTGAGATATTTTCTACATGAAATAAATTAACAATCACCAAAGTACTATTGATTTAGACTTGAAAACAAACGAATAAAAATAAAAATATGGCGACGCGAGGAAAATGCTGTTCAACTACCGTTCTGTAAAATGTCAAATACTTCACGTTCGGAAGGCTTGTAGTAATGCTCTTTTCCAATCAAGAAATAGTCTACAATATTGATACAAATACTAAATTTTCCAAATTAGAGCAGTAAATATTATTACTTAAATTATTATCACAAATGTGACTTATTGAAATTAATAGTGTAAGTGGTGTCTACTTTTCAATTCTAATAAATAAAAAAGTAGTTTTAGAACCATATAGTTGGTATCAGGTAAGGAAATAACTGAGTTAGTTGATATGAATAATGACATATCCCCTGTTCACAATATTTGGACCGCACTGTACGAAATACGAGATAAGAATATCAGATACCAGGGCGGTTACTTTACTATGACAGTATAAAAGAAGAAAAATTGCAAAGAAAAATTCGCTTTTCGGAATAAAGCAAAAGAAAAGTTTCTTTCAAGATATAATTCATAAGAAGCAAAGCGCACGCATTGCGACGGAATATACAATGGTTGAAAATCGATCTGCAGTGCATGCATTATTCACGAGAACATGTACAGCAGACAATAAGGTGAAGAAACTGCTTCGAGCGTAAAAGGAAAGGGATTATTCATATTTAATGCCTATAAAATACATTTCTTATTTTTACAGAGATTTTTCAACAAAATTGCAATTATTAAGAAATAAATAAATGTGTTTTATATAACAATTTCTCGGTGGCACGGTTAGGTAGAAGTGCACCGTTACAGCCAGATTTCGCTCTTTGCGTTCTCGTCCCGCGTAATAAAAAATGCAAAAAGATATTTTTTTTATTTTTTTTAATGGGAAAGGAGGCAAACGAGCTAGTGAGCCACCTGATGTTAAGTGGTCAACACATACACACACATCATCATACATTTTATAAACCAACCAGTAGCTACTTATTTCACAGCGTGATCATTGACGCTGTCTGCTCAATGAAATATACAAATAAAGATATAGTATAAACATACATACATATATGTTACCGGATGTAGACACTTATACAGCCCGGGTAAAGCTGGGTCGGATAGGTATGAACGATTAAAAAAAAACAATATTTTTTTGTCGTATAAGTATATTGAATATGTTCATCATCATCATCATCACCAAATACATGTTCTCTGCCAAACATAGACATCCCCAAAATTAATTATAATATGTCTTATGCAAAATGTATAACATCACATTCCCAGGTTTTTCATAACAAGAAAATATTCGAATTTCGTGTGGAATTGCCCCATTTCCACCGTCGCAATTCGACACATGTGACGCGTGACATCTGTATCGAAGAAAATCACCAACGAAATTTGAAATTTTACAGAAACAGTATCATTTTTAATATTGCTATATTCGTCTGATTTACTTGTAATTATAAATACTACCATTATCATATTTTGAAGAAAATTTAATAATTTATTTAGAAATTCATGAAATAAAACCTTTTTATTGTGATGATTGAAATCATACATAGTATAATATGTCAAAATAATCGTACGTAATGAAACTTGTAAGTTCCAAAGGATTAGCGCGCTGAAAGTGACTGTGGGCAGGTCACATCTGTCGCAGAACCGACAACCGTTGGGGGAAACAAGTTCTGGAGTGGAGACCGCGACTTGGCAAACGTAGTGGTAGAAAGGCTGCTGATGCTTTCTTAATGGAAAACCCAAAAACACTGCCCGACCCGGGAACCCTGGAACCTCTAGATCGCACGGGAAATACTTGTGCCGCGAGACCATAAGTCAGTTTCTAACTTGCCTACCATAATATTATGAGATGTTATTATATAGAATAGACCAAAAATATTGAGGAATTCCAGTTGTATAATAATAGTATTTTATGAAAATAAAATCCTCTGTGATCACGTGATGTTGTAAGCACTGAGATTGTGTGACGTCACGCCCAGCCCGCTCATATGGGCGCGAAGAGGAAAACAATTGATAAAAACATCTATTGACCTGTTTGCTTTATGCCGTGGAAGTTGGACGGAGCTCGTAAAATACCCTACTTCTAGGTGATTTCATTACACGGGATGCGAATAACATCGCTTTGATCAAATATTGGACGTGGCTACACTGAAGCCAATATTGGTCCTGTAGGCATTCACATTGTACCGTATGATATATACAATTATTTTGCTTTTATATTATAATAAATCTCTTCTAAACCTATAAATATACATTAAGCAAATTTTAACTAATTGTCTCTGTCTTAAATTGTTTTCGTAAACTTCGGAAATATATCTGACTTACAGAAAACACAGAAAAATTCCGATATACGCAAATTCGGTGACAAACAAAATTGATAATAGACATTCTATTTTTATCTCACTTCTTATGTAAGCATTATGTCAAAAAGATATAAGGCAATAACGAAAATATCACTATAATCCGTAAGTTTCACTAACTTATTTTGTATCATATCATACGTGGCGAAATGTGGGTGCAGTAATGCACCTCTGCCTATCCTTTCGGGGAATACAGGATAGTTAGATTATGTATGTATGTTATTTTGTATCATACAAATTGTATGTATCAGCTTATATATGCCGTGGGATCTAGAAGTCCCGGATTTGAATCCCGGGTCGGCTAAAGTGTTAATAGGTAATTCTCAGTAGCAGCACGGATATTGTAATTGTTCCCCAAAACGGCAATAGGCTCGCCCCTTACATGGGCGAAAACTCATTTAACGAAATATCGCACCTTCGGTAATACAAGGGCCGAAGTGCTAATTTTCAAATTGTTCAGGATAGACATTTTAAGGATTTTTTTAGATTATTATGGTGTTTTTCTGTCCATATTATTGTAAAATAGAATTATTTTTTTGGCAGAAATATACCTTATACTTTTTTGAATAATTATATGTAATTGAAAAGAGTGAGTTATTTATTTATTAACACTATATTTAATGAAATAATAGTTTATGCATACAATTATGCCCTTTTTGCACCAAAATTTAAATAATTTTGTAATTGTGACCAAGCTACCCATTATTTTTTAGTGATTTATTAAATGAAATACTACCTATTTTGCAAATATCTTTTAATTACTTATTTATTAAAGTACTTTTTAGGAACTTCTTTATCACTGACATAAAACAAATCACTACCGTAAGCAAAACAGCTAACATAAAATCACTTCTAAAATGTTTACATTACATCTATAAAATGTAAATGCGTAAAACTATTTTTATACTATTATTCTAAAATCAGTCATTAATCACAGCATTTGTTAACGTTATCGTTAAATAATTAAAACATGAAAACAATATTCATAAAACACATTTTCTAACAATCTACCTAGGAGTAGGTATATAGATAACTATTTTGGCATAATACTTTCAAAACCTAATAATTATAATACTTTAAAATATTTAACAAAAATAGTTTTCTAAATTGGGTACAAATAAGTAATGCTACTAAAAACTTTATAAAAACAAAATAGGAACAATTAACAATTATTACAAAAATAATAAAAATGTAAAAAAGGCGAATACTTTATACTACATTTCCACTGGAATGTGTTATTGAAATAAAGTATTATAAAATTGTTCATAAAATTTGGGAACTATATTTGAGGCAATTAGTTGACGGATATCTTCTTTCTTCCGATCCGGAATTGGTAAAGTTTTAGAATATAACACGTTTAATACAATATCTGTCAATTGTTTCTTATTACCAGTTCTGCCCAATTTAACTTGCGCTTCGTCCCATGTGATTGATTTATAACTGTATCTGAATTGGTATATCTCAGAACTCTTAGTGAACTTAATGGCCTTCATTTCTGATATTTTGATATTATTTCTTGTAACATCTTTGTTCAGATTTAAATTAACATCATCAGATAACAACTTCAAATCAAAGAATGAATCAAAATTCATTTCTTTGACTTCGAATCCATTGCCTCGTTTCTTTGCATTTCTTATGAGACATGCATACTCAGCTGGACAGTATATAGGCCCTGCTTTTCTAGCTCTTTTAACGCTCTTCTCAATGACAGAATGAACCGCGTCAGCTCTATTTTGAGTATGTCCTCTAATGAGGAATTTATGTGTGATAGATTTTATGGGCAACATATTGACAGCATAGTAATACATCCCGAAAACAAACTTATTTTTTTGTTGGCCGCAACAGTTATCAGAGTAAAATATGATGTCTTTATTGGGTTTTTGAGTAGATAGTTCTTCCAGAAAATTGTAAAGACATGTTCCTATTTCATTAGCTCCACGTTTTCCAAGGCCTTCATGCCAGAAAAAACAAAATGTTTGGTGAAAAATCTCCATTTTCTACAGATTCGGCATCGTTATTATCCGATGTTGTATTTATAATGGGTGGGCTAGCTATTACATTATCATTCATAGGCGATATGGTTTGTATGGCTGAATTTATTACCTTAGTAGTTTCAGGAATCATTGGTATTGGTGCTTCCATAGCATTTAAGATTATCATGGATGAACTTGTCACTCCTGTAGTTTCAGGAATCATTGATATGGGATTCTGATTTTTAAAGTCATTACTATCTAACCACCGTTCAACCATTGACGTAGAATTAATTTTAGTAGTTAGAATTTTATTTTTAGTATTTGAGTAGTTAGTAGTATTTGTTTTTTTAAAACTATTATGTTCTTCAAGACTAGATTTTTCGAAATTTTCGTTAATCTGCGGATCATCAATAGTTCTAGCCATCTGTATATTAAATTGATCGTCAACCATCCTCAAAATTTTTCTGCCTCGAGTTTCCATAATTATTCCCTAAAAGAGAAAGTAGTCAGACGTTTAGCTCGATTTATAAATCAACAGAACAAAAATAAATACATTCAGACACGTAAGAACCACAATATTATTGTAAAGAAATTGTCGGAAATGTTATGAATTTTATATAAATACTTAAGCGGTTGCGATGACAAAGTCTTAAATGCTATTATAATTATCTTTATAAGACAGAATTGGAATGAAAAAGTCAGGTCTGGCTTAAAGACTTCTCAATGTTAACGTATTGGACTTACAGAGGCATAACTACCAAAACGACTTTGTTATGTCAAATATTTACTCTCAAATTAGGCATAACTACACAAAATGTGACCATGTCTTTCCAGAATCTAAAGCAAAAAAGGGCATGTTTACCTTAATGACCTTGACGCTCCAGTACACAACCACTACTCACGCAGGCGGTGCCGCAACTGACCAATAAGAGTTTGTCGCGCCAATATCATTCAAAAAACGAACGAATAGTACAAAGGCACTGCTGCCCTCTGACGAAAATAAACTGAATCTAATGAGTGTCTTTGTTCCTACAGGTAGAAATTAGTTTTTAAGGCACATTGGCATATTTAACTCGTTTTCAGAATTTTTAGCACTTCGGCCCTTGTCTTACCGAAGGTGCGATATGTGCGCAGGAATGCATCTCTGCCTATCCCTCCGGGGAAAACAGGCGTGAGGTTATGTATGTACGTATGATTTAACATGGAAACTTCCTGTCGAAACTTACAAACCAACATATGCATACATCACAGCCTAGCCCTACATGACATGTGACTGTATACCAAAAAACTATCGATACATATTTCCCGAGCCTCTAGAACGTTAGCTTCAGGCACATATTGGAACAAACACCCGACATTAGTCCAACTTGGCCCAAACGTAACATAAAGAGGAAACTTTACGATTTGCTTACATGACGCGTTTACAGGTCACGCTTCGTTTCTACCGAACAACTTTAGTAAAGGAGCTAGTATTTGCTAATTTTGTGTTTTTGTGTATTTTACGTGCATGGAAAAGCAAATCGGTACTATAATATAATAAAAATAGATGCTTGTGTTTCTTTTAAATAGCCTCTTCCCCGAAATTAATAAATAATAAATAAATACACCCAACAGTCACATACATAGTTCTGATCCCACACTAAGATACAAGTCTTGTGTCGTGGGTATCAGAAACTACGAGAGACTTTTCGGTCTCACATACACCCAGACCCGAAACAAATATTTGTGGATCACACAAACATTTGTCACGGTGCGGGGATTGTTGGAAATTTCCAAAGAAATACTTACATTTTGTAAATTTATGAATTTTAAATCCTACGTCCGTAGTACGTAACGTATTTACTTAAATGTTTTGTGTAAGATTTTATATTGACACAAAAAAATAATAGATCTTTATAAGGTATGATTCTTGCAGCTCCCATGGCGCCAACTTCCATCACGAAACATAAGAAAAATCAAAACTCCGAGTCATCATCATCATCAGCCCATATATGTCTCACTGCTGGGCACAGGCATCCTCTACAACTGAGAGGGTTTAGACCTTGGTCCACCACGCTGGCCTAGTGCGGGTTGGCGGACTACACACCTAAGAATTTCCTAAGAACTTTTAGGTGTGCAGGTTTCATCACCATGTTTTCCTCCACCGTACCCTCCAAGTGTGGTGGTTTAAATCCACCGAATATTATTAAGATAAATTCACAAAGCTGCAGGTACCAAATTTCATTCTGTCAGGTTATGAAAGTAATAAAATTCATACCATTTGCAAGTGCCGATTAGATATGGGCGCGTCAGAATATTCCCAATATTGCTAAATTTGTAATAACAAAGCACTTTCGTAGTAATAAATCCGCTTTGTAGAACAGTCTGCGTCGCCGTGTTTCGTAATAAATTCACAAACTAGAGATGATCGATGCCTGCATGATAGATTTATCGATGTCTTTATATCGATTTTGTAATCTGGCAAAATATGTTAAAGCATATTCGAAGGTTTAAATCCAACAAAAGACTTTATGCTCGAACGAATAACACGGTTTTAACGTTAGTCGAGAAATATTAAAACACTTATCATCATCATCAGCCCAAATACGTCCCACTGCTGGGCACGGGACTCCTCTACAACTGAGAGGGTTTAGGCCTTAGTCCACCACGCTGGCCTATTGCGGGTTGGCGGACTACACACCTAAGAAATCCCTAAGAACTTTTTAGGTGTGCAGGTTTTATCACGATGTTTTCCTTCACCGTTAAAGCAAGTAATAATTCATTGTGAATTCACACATAACTTGGAAAAGTCAGAGGTGTGTGCCTGGGGTTTGAACCTGCGACCGCCGAAATTCTCGACCACGCGCCTAAACCTCGAGGCCATCACTGCTTTTAAACACCTTTCTATGTATGTTATTTTATGTTTTTGTTTTATGTTTAGTGTACAATAAAGTGTTAAATAAATAAATAAATAAAATAAATATAGCAACATGTTTTTGTCACATAAAACATAAGAAACAATACATCACTTTGATACAAAGCGTAAAGAGTTTTATTTTCGATTGTTAGTTACATTAATTTATTTGCTCGCAATTTATTCTGTGGAGATGTCAGAATGGAATGGATTTTTTGTTATTTTACATAATAACTAAAACGTATGTACCAGATACTTTTATCATCCAAATCCGATTAGCTACCTTTGCTTCATTTAGTTACAATAAGGAATGGTTTTAAAAAAGCTAAAAAAATAATTAAAATTATGATCGTTTAAACATCAATGAACATATCGAGCATTGTAGATACACAAAGTCCAACACTAAGCGTCGGTCAGCTCGACGACAATTCATAGTAAATCGAGTCGAAGGAACGATTCCACACCGCCTTGAGCTGTACAATTCATTTAAATGAATTGGACCGATGGATTTCCTTTTAATTGGAATTACAAAGCCTCGATTTAAAAGGAGATTTTTAATTCCACCTAGAATATATTTTAATTTAACTAGACAATGTAATGCGTACTCGGAACTAAATCGATTTAGGAATTGATCAAATATTTAGACTTAGCAAACGAGGTTGGATGAAAATAGGTTTTAATTTATTTAAGCGAGAAAGAAATGTTGGCTCAAATTTGTAAATCAGCATGGGATTTTATCGCATACCTACTCGTCGTCTTACCGTATAATTCGACGCAAATGATCTAAATATTTCTTTTTGGTTCATTCCCAGACCAAACAATATTCTGTTGAGATATTTGTCTGAATATTCTTGACTACAGAACATAGTGTTGAAAATTTACCTAATATTTGCAATTAATTAAATAAGATGTGTAACAAAAACATACAGGAAAGCAACTCTGCCTATCCCTTCAATGGCACAGCTAAGTTTACATAAAATTTTAATATGATTTAGCACTACAAACGTCAAAAGCACAAAATAATATCGAAACCAAAACCTAACGCGCCAAATCCGCGATTCCTACGTAAAAACATTTCCGTGCGCAATATTTCATAACACAATTCCGAGACAGGCTCTACTACAAAAACACCTACGAAATAATAAAATGCTCGACGCGTGGGCGTACTCAGACGCTCAAAGGGTAGACATTTGCAAAACTATTTCACTATAAAAGCGAGACGTACTTTACATATTTACATTCTAGATATATTGCACCAATATACTTTATGCATAAATGTTTTACCACGTATATTTGAATATCTGAAAATAAAAAAGTTATGGCGACTAAAACACGTTATCAATGAATATATCAAATTGATATTTTAAAATCGAATAGATATATGTATGTACTTATATATATAAATGTATTCACAATGAATTATTACTTGCTTTAACGGTGAAGGAAAATATCGTGATAAAACCTGCACACCTAAAAGTTCTTAGGAATTTCTTAGGTGTGTAGTCCGCAAACCCGCACTAGGCCAGCGTGGTAGACTAAGGCCTAAACCCTCTCAATGGTAGAGGAGGCCCGTGCCCTGCAGTGTGACGTATATGGGCTTATGATGATGATGTATATAAATAGTTATTTTTTATTTGAAATGAAATGACATACTATTTATTGAATCTATAAATTTTTAAATATATGTCGGGGGAGTGGTTTTGCGCCGTTATATGTAACTTAGATTAAGTCAGTTTCGGAAGGCAGTCATCACTAGAGAAGAACGGGCAAGAAACTTTATTGTTACTCTTTTCCAATCAAGAAATGGATTACAATATAAACACAAAGATTAAATTTTTCAAGGTTGAGCAGTTCAGGAATTTAATCGCAAACTATTGTATTGAATACGAAGTCGTCTAGAATGGAGAAACTGACATTTTACCAGATAGTTTATAATTCATTTGTTGATTCATTAAGTATGTGATTGTTTTTCCTCTCAGACATTAATAATACTCCGGATCAATAAGCTTTACTATTTATTAAAAATTAAATATAAATATAAAGACAGACTTCGGATTATTATAAGTGACGTACACTCGAAACCGCTGTGATCTTCGATTTCTAATATATCGCACACTTGATTAGGAGCTATTTTATCTCTTGTTGATTAACAATTTTAGACAATACTCTATGCCAATACAATTTACACCAATCTGTTTTGTACACATTACTTTGTTTATTTTAGACATCGATAAGTGACATAAGTTACATACATACATACATAAACTCACGCCTGTATTCCCCGAAGGGGTAGGCAGAGGTGCATTTCTGCATCCACATTGCGCCAGGTATGTATCAGTCCCACGTAATAGGGGGCGAGCCTATTGCCGTTTTTCGGGCACATTCCCAGACTCCGTGCTGTTACTGAGAATTTTCTAATGGAAAAACCCAATAACACTTTGCTCGACCCGGGAATCGAACCCAGGACCTCAAGATCGCACGGCACATACTTGTACCGCGAGACCACGAGGCAGTCATAAGACATAAGTTAATAACAATAAATATAACATTAACAATAAATATAGTCTATGTAATATGTGCCTGCCTCGTGGTTTCACGGCACAAGTTTGTGCCTCAAGGTTCCGGGTTCAATTCCCGGGTCGGGCACAGTATTATTGGGTTTTTCCATTAGGATATTCTCAATAGCAGCACGGAGTCTGGCAATTTGCCCGAAAAACGACAATAGGCTTGCCCCCTATTACGTGGGACTGATCCATACTTGGCGATATGGTGGTGCAGAAATGCGACTCTGCTTACCTCTTCGGGGAATACAGGCGTAAGACTAACTCACCAAAACAAACTTTAACGAATTACTTAAAGTCGGTGTTGTAATGTTGCTCTGTTCGTTCCATTCGTAAAGTATTCAAATATTTGTATCTGGTTTGGGTGTTAGTGAGACCGAAAAGTCTCGCGTAGTTGCTGATACCCACAACACAAGACTCGTATCTTAATATTGGGTCAGAACTATGTATGTGACTGTTGGGTGTATTAAAAAAAATTGTTTCAACTATTATATTTCTTAGTTTGGATGTCATGATACCGACAACATCAAGAAATGTGAATGTATGTAATATATTATATTAGATCATTAAATGTAAAGCTCCGATCTTATCAATAATTTACATAATGGTTCATAATGGTAATCACCCCCATAAAACCTTTCACTCCGGCCCTGAGCCCTCGATGCTGCAGGTTTGCCGACACCCAAAGCGTGGGAGCTGTGAAAGGTTCATGCCAAATTTTAATTAATAGTCAATCGCTTCCAATATTCGCGAAAGCTTTATATTATTTCATCCAGCCAGCAGTTATCGTGAAATAATATTTTATCGTATTTTTGTTTTATTAGATTAATTAAAATACGAATAACGGATTCGAAAAAGATTTTTATTAATTAAGCAATGTGTCACATAATTTCTATTCAAAGCTTTATTCAATATTCTTTTACTAGTCCTGTAAATTTTATTTATTGAATCGCATACAAGTGCAGATGTCACTAAGGGTAGATTTACATTGAAGCTAAATATCGTATGAAAAACTAAACCATAATCTTAATTAGTTTGATCAAGACTAAGAGTCATATTACGTATTTTAGCAATTTCAACCATACTTACTGATACCTTGACAGCTTTATAAAAACATTGTTTCAATCTACGTACAATCAGTTAATCAAATTCTTCAATCGGCTTGTGTCGTATAAATCCCCTTTTATCTCATAGTTTCCTCTATAAGTCTAATCGAAAAGTCAATGGATCAATAACCGCAAGAGAGATAGATGTATTGGAGGTTCCGCACTTTTATGTCAGCAGAAGCAATATGGTTGGCTTAATAAATTGTCTGCGGTCGTAAACAACTATCGCTGAAGAGGGGACGGATTTGGAGGTGAGTTGTCCCCACAACCCCCACCAGAGCCCCTAAATATCATCTTAGATTTTCATGATATTCTCTGTTATATCTTCTTGAGTTTAAGTTAGGCATCATTAAGTAAATGACGGGTGCAATTAAGAGCACTGAAGAAATTGTTATTTGGTAAAAAATATTCTTAAATCCTCTATAATATTAATGTGACAGTTATTTTTTCCACATGTTACGGATAAGCCGAAAAAATATTTTGATTTTTTGACATTAACTTGCATAAAACACTGATGGTTAAACCTAATACTCATTAAATTACCAAAGAAACAGCCAATATATTTACAATTATACATATAATACATCGCCTGTTATCCATAATGGTTAAAATCAGCCCGGGATAATTGCGCAATGAATCTCGAATTCATTCATGTAAGCAAGATAAACCGAGCACAATGCTTATCGTGCACACGTTCCGACTGTTGTACACGTGCCGTTTATACTAATGTGTTTGTGATAACCGGTAAATGTTATTGTTTAGTTTGTGTTTCCAATAAAAGATGGCGCTGTAGAGGATTTATTATGTAAATGCTTAAAATGTTTTGCTACAAGTATTTGGAATTATCACTTGCTTTAATGGTGAAGGAAAACATCGTGATAAAACCTGCACACCTAAAAAGTTCTTAGGAATTTCTTAGGCGTGTAGTCCGCCAACCCGCACTAGGCCAGCGTGGTGGACTAAGGCCTAAACCCTCTCAGTTGTAGAGGAGGCCCGTGCCCAGCAGTGGGGCGTATTTGGGCGTATGATGATGATGATGTAAGTATTTGGATGCCCTATTGTCTTTACATCGTTGAAAAAATCTAGTCTTCTTTTATTACAATTTTAAAGTTAGAGGTGTAATTGTATACCTACGATTCAATAATTATGATTTAAATTCCACCTAATAATAAGCTAGTTTATAATGGCAAATTTCAATAACACTTTTTTTCGGCGTGGGAAGCTAACCTGACATCTCGATCGCGTGTGGTAAACCTATGCCGTGGGCCGATGAGGCAATCGATGCGATATTTTTAAAGAAGTCGTGTACATTTTTTATTTATATGAATCATTTATAGTGCTAAATGGAACTTTCAGTGGCATAAAAACAGTTTTACATCGCAATAATGTAATTCAATTCAATCTAATAACTGCAGTACACGTGAAAATGGAACAATATCCGTAGAGCGTAGAATGTTCGACAGCGTAGCACTTCCGTAGAGTACACGTATCTTCGTAGCGCGTCTACGGATTCGTAGACAATTCACTAGAGATTGAGCGAATATCGGCGCTGTATGTAAATATTCAGTGCTTAAAACCCGAAATTTGAATATAACATATAATATTTCTTAAATTGTTAATAATTCTGTATGAAATACCTCTAAAATGATATTTATTTGATAAATTATTACTTGCGACCACAATATAGCATGAAATTAAAATTTCATTTTATATAATAAGGAATTTATATATTTATGGTGTAATATTTCATAATAATTAATGTTATGATTTAAATAAACACGGCAAATTCTTTAAAACAATATTCAAGTACTGGTTTTGGGTTCAAGATACTGGTTGGATTGAGTCAAAAATTACTACAAATTATTTATAGTTTACTAACATAGTGATACCTTATAAAACTCATGTATGACGTCACATGCCAGGTCGCCTAACCGGCACGCTCTATTATTATTATCTATAAATAAAATGACCTATAGGTGACGCATCTTCACGCAGATGCCTATCTGGGACAGTTAACTATAACGTTTACGTCATGCGGAGCATATCGAGACCGTAACGTGGGTGAGAACGTCAAGCCGTGGTTTCTTGATATAAATTATTTAACGGAGCTAGTGGAGGGTAGCTACTTAGATATGGCTAGTTCAGGCAAGTCATACTTCCAGAGCAGAAAACGCTGATTACTAAATATTATGATTTAATGAAAACTTAACTGAAAAACTGCCTCGTGGTCTCGCGGTACAAGTATGTGCCGTGCGATCTAGAGGTCCTGGGTTCGTTTCCCGGGCCGGGCAAAGTGTTATTGGGTTTTTCCATTAGGAAATTCTCAGTAACAGCACGGACTCTGGAAATGTGCCCGAAAAACGGCAATAGGCTCGCCCCCTATTACGTGGGACTGATACATACCTGGCGAAATGTCGGTGCAGAAATGCACCTCTGCCTACCCCTTCGGGGAATACAGGCGTGAGTTTATGTACATATGTGAAAACTGCACACCTAAGGGTTCAAACCCCAGGCACACACCTCTGACTTTTCGAAGTTATGTACATATGTATTCACAATGAATTATCACTTGCTTTAACGGTGTAGGAAAACATCGTGATGAAACCTGCACACCTAAAAAATTCTTAGGAATTTCTTAAATGTGTAGACCATCAACCCGCACTAGGCCAGCGTGGCGGACTAAGGCCTAAGCTCTCTCAGTTGCAGAGGAGGCCCGTACCGAGCAGTGGGACGTGTATGGGCTGATGATGATGAGGTTTGTAGCCATTTGTTTAGTAACTATGTGTTTGATAGCACAAATACGCGGATTGCATTCTGGGTTCGATTACCAGGACAGGCGAAGTGTAACTCTGATTTTCTGTAGAAGACCGTAGTATAGGAAAACGGCTGAATTAACGTGAATTAAACGTGGGTTTAGAGATACACTTCTGCCTATTCCATCGGGGATACAAGCGTGAATATATTTATGTGTGATTTTGTATTTACCTGTCATAAATAGGCTTTATTCCATTTAAATTAAGACATTTATTATTTTTGAAGTACTATCTCTGTGCCCAAACTCTGACCGTTTAAAACCAAAACTCTCATTAACGAAGTGTAATTTGGATTTTAATGCGTCGCTTTACGTGGCCCTATAATTTCTTATTACCTTCATACTACCTTAGTCATTCTAATTTATACGGTCAATCAAATTCGGGTCGACAGATTCGGTAGTAAAGTTAACTGGGGTTGAATCGTTTTATTGCTGAGCTATCGGAAAGGTTTGATGTATGCAAAAAGTGACATGACAAAATGCTTCATAATATTTACACAATAGGTGTGGTTATGCCAAAACAAGTCTTAAGCAATGTGTTAGTCTTTGTCGTGATTACGGGCAGGATCAATATCGATGAATTTGTCAGACTGATAGCTCATGCTGCATGCTGCGATAAGAAACTGTGGCTATTTAAAAAAATCGAAATTATAAAAAATAATTATTTTTTATTTATTATTATAATAAGCTGTTATTATTTTATTTTTATTATTGCATTATCAATATTCTTTATAATTTTTATATCTACTTGAGGCAAATAATTGTCGAATACACTACCACACAATAAACATCGTATAAAATGCCCTGTTTGGACAACCCAACAAATACTTTACATATATGCCCACAAACAGAAACAAGTGAGTAATATAATACATCTCACTCACGAAGTCACTGACTTATCTAATAAAAATGCCTCTCAAGCAAAATACAAATGCTAACAACGTCATTACGAGCTACGATGCTAAATTATACCAGAGGCTCGTGGCCAGCCTCCGGAAGATTATTGCCGACGAACGAGCATTAAATAACAGAGATTTGCGCCTATAAGCCACATCGCTGTAGCTTCTAGTTCGATTTGCGCCAAGTAAGCAATGGCCTATATTTATGGTGTCAAATTTCGGTTCACATACCGTTTTGCCGCGTGCTCAGAATTACGAATGGAGTTTTGTTCCATCAGATATCTATGACAAATAGCCGTGAGCAATTTGCGTGTAAGATTGATGTATCGCTCTACCTTTAAGTAAATTTATACGGATAAAGATTACTTAGATTGTGCTTATACCCCGATGTAGGTGTATATACAGTGTGTATTAACAACCGCATACATTTTATACCTATGGTTGTTGAGAAAAATTAAATTTTTTTTTTGTCTCGACTTTCTTTAACTCCAGGGGTTTTTTTTTTTTTTTTTTTTTTTAATCTTTATTTTAAAAGAGGGTTTAATCACTACAAATATTGTGATTATGTCACCCCCATAAAATCCGCATAATACAGTGTACAATTTTTTTTTAGAATAATTAAATAATAAAGTATATAAAACTATTCATAACTTAAACTAATAAATAGTAAAGTGCATATTCTCCAAGCATCTTCTGACAAAGGAGAAGCTAAAATACTGTTGCACGCCCCAATATCCGACTTTCTAATAGACATTTGCTGTCTTTCTTTAGCGTTCCGTCCACACTCCATCAATACATGATATATATCATCTCTCACGCCACATGTTGCGCAGTTTGGTGAGCTTGCCTTTCCCAATAAATATGCAAATGTGTTGGTTGGGATGTGACCGGCGCGCATTCTCAATAGTGCCACTACATGTTTCCTGTCAATTTTTCCCTGCTGAAACCATGGGTAACGAGGTGGTTGACACTGGATGGTTTTGTACCAAATACCTTTTGATTTCGATCTCTCATCAAAGTATTCATTCCATGTTTCTGTACACAGTGTTTTGACATTTCCGAGCAAATCAGAATGTAGCGGCAAAGCTGAAATGCTTATACCTTCGTAGGCTGCTTGTCGAGCTGCTGTATCTGCCACTTCGTTACCCGCGATCCCAATATGTGATGGAATCCACTGGATGGTCACATTTTTATTCATTGCACGAATTTTTCGTATAGTGTCCAGTATTACTACGGCTATCGGGATCCCTCGAAGACTCGAGGGTACACGAGCCAGATGTTGCATGCTACTTTTTGAATCAGAAAATATTACAAAATTCTCTTCATCAATGTGCAATATATATGACAGAGCTTCTGAGATGGCTATAAGTTCACAATTCATGATGGATATATTAGCTTTAATTTTGAATTTGGTGATAATATTATATTGTGGATCAAAGAAAGCAGCTCCTAGGTTCTGACCTTCCTTTGACCCGTCTGTAAATAGTTTGTAGTGATGACTAAAGTTATTGTTGATCATTTTCAAACATATATTCTTAAGGGCTACTGAATTAATTAGCCTTTTAGCCATATTAACACCTTCCATTGTAGTTGAGACTGTCCCTGCTAGATCGATGGTGTTTACCCATGTGTCGAGGGAAAAGATGTCAAGAATCTGACTTGAATGCATGCGTACGTCCTTGTATGTTCTATGAACATCTACCAATAGGGGCAGCTTTTTGTTTCTCCAATATGAGCCCTGGCATAGGTTGGACAGTTCATCTAGTATTTTAACCAAAACATTGTTAGAGAGCGATTTTGAGCGCAAGTAAAATTTTCCAGTTAAGTAAAGTCTGCGAATAAATAGTGGTTGAATACATAGTTCACTTTCCATTGCGTGGATTGGGGTAGTTTTTATAAATCCTCCGATTAATCTTAGTGCATGATTTTGAAGTCTATCGAGTTTAAGACGGTGACTGTTTGCGCTGTTTGCATACAAATAGCAGCCATAATCAAACCTACTACGTATAATCGCTATGTACAATCGTCTAAGATGTTTGGGGTGAATACCCCATTTTGATCCAGCCAAGACCTTAAAGATGTTTAAAAATCTACAACTCTTTGAACAGATATCATCAATGTGTTTTTTCCACCTCAACGAACTATCCAACCACATGCCAAGGTACTTGACGCTATAGACTTGATCTATAGTTTTGTTGTCAACGGTAAGCTGGATATTTGCTCTAGTTCTACCTCTGGTAAATAAACAAACCTTAGTTTTTTTGTCAGAAATGTTTAAGCCTAAGTCTGAAATTGTATTTTGAAAACAATCTATAGAATTTTGAATATGAGATATAGAATCTGAAAGTTTATTCTGGTTGCTATATAAAATAAAATCATCTGCGTATTGTAAAATGTGGACATTGGTGATATTTTTACAGATATTTATTGTGGCGATATTAAACAATAATGGTGACAAGGGGTCGCCTTGAGGAATACCTAAACCTGTATACCGACAAATGGAGCGTGTATCATTTAATTGAATGATCAGATGCCTTTCTTTAAGATATTGCCACAAATACTTGCATAGAATGGAGCCTACGCCAAGGTTATCTAAATTGCGTAATAGGGAACACACATTGACATTGTTGTAGGCATTCTCAACATCGATAAAACAGCCGACTGTAGGAGAACCTTTGGAAAAACCCATCTGTATGCGTGAAACTAATCTTGACAAACCATCACAGCATGATTTTGCCCTTCTAAAACCAATGGTATCTTGAGATAAATACTGATTTTTCTCTAAGAACCATTCTAGTCGACGTGATAGAATCGTGTGAAAGATTTTACAAAGGCATGATAGAAGTGAAATAGGTCTCATACATAAACTTGAATTATTCTCCTGATCCCGTTTTGGGACAGGGACAATTGTCACTTTTCTCCATTGTTCTGGTACAAATCCAGAGAAGAGAAAACTATTGTATATTTTAGTCAGTATAACTTTAGCATCATGAGGAAGGTATCTTACCATAGAGTACGAAACGTGGTCTTGTCCTGGAGCAGTGTCCGTTTTTTTAATTGAACTTATAACTTCATGAATCGATATTGGCTTACATAATGGACTGTGTACGGAAGCAAATGTGGGAGCCGCTGGGGTAACAAAATCTGGTGAAAGGCTTTGCAACAGCATTAGAGTTCTCTCTTGGTCTGTAGTCGTTAGCAGAGATCTGTAACCTTTAATCCACTTCATTTGATTCCACATTTCGCTTGGGGATGTAGAACTGTCTATATTAGTACAAAAGTCCTTGAATGATTTATGTTTACTCTGGCGTATTAGTCTTTGTGCTTCACGCACTTTACTTTGCAATATTTCCAGATTTTGAGGCGTAGGGTTGCGTCTGAATCTAGACAAAGCTAATCGTCTCTGTGCGACAATGCGGGATAGGTTTTGATGCCAATATGGTTTAGGTCGAAATTTTTTTCCTTGCAAAGGATTTTCACATATTTTGATAGTGGGTATTGCTTCATCCGCAGCGCTGTTAATGATGTCCAAAAAGTTATTGTATACTGATTGATGGTTTGAGGTAAATGTTAAGTATCTTAATTTTGTTTCTATTTTCCGTGCATAATTTGGCCAATCAGCTTTTTTGAAGTTTCTTCGTTTTTTGTAAGGAGTAGGTTGATTGATGTCCAATTCAATTTTAATTATGAAATGATCGCTCCCCAAATTTTCATTCATCACACTCCATTTCAATTTAAAGGCTATATTTGTTGATACGAAAGTTATATCTGGGGAGCTTTGTTGTAAGATGCCGTTGACTAATTTAATACGTGTATGTAGATTTTCATTTAATATATAAAGGTTTGTATCCATAATAGAGTCGAAGATTTGATTTCCCCTAGAGTTCGTTTTTATAGACCAGTTTGAATGGTGGCCGTTAAAGTCTCCAGCTATAAGAGTATTTCCTTTTGCTAATGAGAAAACTTCATCCCAATCTCGTTTTGTAGTATTAACAGACGATGGGCAGTAAACTGAGACTATATCTTCAATTTCCGTGCAGTTTAACAGTCGAATTTGCTTAAGTTGGATTTGTGGATTTGAGATGTTTGTTGTGCAAGAAATGGCTTTGATGGAAAAATGCGTGAGAATAGCTGTTCCACCATAACCATCTTGTCGGTCTGCTCTAAATATATTATAGCCTGGAATTCTAAAAGGACTATCTGGATCAAACCAAGTTTCACTGATAATGGCTATATGGATCTTTTCTTGACTTAGTAGTGCTTCGAATTCTATGTTTTTAGGGCGTAAGCTCTGAGCGTTCCATTGTATGATTTTTAAAGTAGTAATTTCTTTTGTTCTTCTATCCATCATTACACAGAAAATCCATTATAATCTGTAATAGGGGCCACTCCGGAATGTAATCTGCAATAACCAATATAAGCCATTCCACAACATATTTAATGACTAGCTTAATTTTCTGCTGAATATTTGTATCCTTCATAAATAAAATGGCTTTCATTTTGGTCAGCAGTTCCTGGGTATGGACAGATTTTCTTTTTCCCTCTCCAACGGGGGTTTCATTCTCATGACGAACTGTAGGGTTTGGTATACTGCTCTCTTCAATATCTTCGGACCACGTATACGGAGATGGAGGTCTGCGACGTATTTTCTTGATCCACGGACTAGAGGATTTTTTGGACTTTGCAGTGTTTTCTCTGGCCACATCCGCATATGTTTTGGTTTCCTTAAGCGCTGAACTGCTAGGTTGAAAATCATTTACACTGGGGATGTTGGTGTTAACATGGCGATTCTCCACTTCATTTCGTTGTTCTATGTGTTGAGAAATTGGTGCAACATACATGGTTAGGGCTTTTCTATATGTACAATTAAATTCCGCCATAATATCCCTCAATTTCTTTTCTTTACGAAACGCTGGGCATGACGTTTTTGCTAGTGCCATATGACTACCGTGGCAGTTAACACATTTGAAATTCTTCGTTTCACAATTAATATGGCCACCTCCGCACTTAGGACATATTGCTTTATTTGACGGGCATCTTTTACTGGCATGTCCAAATTTCCAACAATTTCCGCATTGTGATACTGGGAATACATATGGACTAACTTTAATTCTCAACCCATCGACACATACATAGCCCGGAAGGAATGATCCTTTGAAACATAGTCTGACAGACTCACTAGGTTTCCACTGACCATCTGATGTATCGCGACGATTGAGACGGTATGCAGAAAGTAATTCCGCATTACCGGGGCACGTAATGTTTGCCACGATTTCTTTATCGTCGACAGACATGTCTATATTTCTAATAACACCAAACGACATGTTTGTCTCCATTGCTCGATTTATTCTCCATCCTCTGCCGATTAATTCTTGCCTGTTTTCTAGTTTTGACGCACAATCTTCCCTGTTAAAATCGACGCGGATTTTGTAGGGAGATAAAAATTTGATCCGTTCAATTCCGTCTATGCTGAGAGATTTTAGAATTTTTGCCATTGCGAATAATTTCGGCATTTTCTCATTAGATGATATATATATTTCGATATTATTAGGTTTTGACTTTATTTTCTTTTCTCTGTTTAGCACAACTGTCCAATCCTGATTTTCATTTTCTTCCTCTCTTCCTCTCTTATTTGATTGTATTGAGCCCCCTCTAAAGTCTTCCAAGTTGGTATAATTATTTTCTTGATCTTCTTCCATTTCTTCCAAATTTATATACTTGGTACTTTCCAACGCAAAATTATCAGCATCTAAGTCACTCATTACGGCGGTAGATGTGAGACAAAAGACATCGCTAATGACGGCCCGAACGCCAGGTAGCGGAGCGGGCGCACGGTTGCTTATCGTATGTAAACAATACTATTGAATGACACGGCTACCTCGTACGAATGCCGTACCGATACTGACTCCAGGGGTTTGTAATGACCTTAGCTATTACCTGCCTTAGTTTCCGATCACGGTCTGAATACACCCTGTATATGTACATATAAGTCTTCTTTGTAAGTGATTAATTGGGGTCATCTGGGTCGCTGAGTGTCCGCAGTGTGAGATGATTAGAACTATTACTACGTATCCGTCGGAAAAGATTTTTTATAAAATACCAACTTATTGAATTTAACGAGATAACAATAACGTTATTTGTCATATAAATTGCATGAAACGGGGTGGCGAATTTTAGGTTTGTAAAATGGTTGCTAAGCATTAAATGTTGCTTATACGTTGCTAGCAATATTGCTGTATTTTATTACTGGCGCAATGAATAACTCGAAGACAATAAATAATAATTCGAATAAAAAAGTGTAGTTGTTCTCAAAAATATCAAACCTGGTGATGAAAAGTAATCGAGGCGGACTTAATTCTAACTGAATTATTTTTAATAGTAACTTTTCCATCAATAAGATTATGAATATGAATTAATTAAGGTATTAAATAAAAATATTATTAGTTTACTAACGTGCAACTCTTCATAATGATAGAATTATCTAATTTTTATATTTGTGACCCCACACTAAGATACAAGTTTTGAGTCGTAGTATCAAATAATACTAGAGATTGTGCGATCTCAAAACGGCAGATCCAAAGCCAATAATCATCTGTGCACTACGAAAGCTGTCATAGAAGAATTACAACATTTATTCTCGTTAAAACGCAAATTGATGAAAACATACGACTTGCTAACATGCAAATCTTAGGGACGAACACAAAGGCTAATCTAAGCCAACGTCCATTGTGGAGAGGCGGCAGGCGAGCTCAATCGGAGCTCCAATACGTTACTCCGACACTACACTATTCATCCGGTTCATGAATGAATGAGTGAGAACCAATTGGCTGGAGCTTGACTGGAATACACGATGCTGTATGTAGAGCATATAATTTTAACTCGTGATTTTAACAGCTGAATTATTAAGGCGTAGTTAGGTAAAAAAGTAATGAGTATTAATGTTGAATGATGGACAAGGAGAGGAGTGTGTGAGAGAAGACATGAAAGAAAAAGGGGTGAATAAAGACATGACGGCTGATTAGGATATTTGGAAGGATAAGACATACTGCGCCGACACCAAATAAAACTTGGGAACAGGGCAAGGGAATGATGATGAGTTAGCAGCAGTCAGGTATTTAAATAAATAAATAAATACACCCAACAGTCACATACATAGTTCTGACCCCACACTAAGATACAAGTCTTGTGTCGTGGGTATCAGAAAATACGAGAGACTTTTCGGTCTCACATACACCCAGACCCGAAACAAATATTTGTGGATCACACAAACATTTGTCTCGGTGCGGGGATTGAACTCGCGGCCTCTCGTTTCGCAAGCTGGTGTCTAGCCAACTGCGCCACACGATAAATATACGAGTATTTTCAGTCTGATCTCCTAATTTTTTTAAATCATGACCATCAGCTGGTAAGCATCCCTTCATGGAAGTAGACGTCCCCAGAGAATTCCAGTGACCTTTGAGAAGCAGTTGATGGGCTGAAAGGCTCTGAAGTTAATGCCACGTATCGACAAGAATAATAGACGTCCATTCACAACATAGGCGGACGAATACAGGCTACTGTTAATTAGGTAGGGAGTCTTTTAGCATCACGAACAAACCATACTGTCATCCGTAAAATAATCGATTCGATCCCCACACTGAGACATTTTTTTTGTGTATTACCGAAAAAGTCTTTTGTAGTTGTTAGTAAATGAGAACGCATCCATAATATTCTTTATGTTGGCAACACTGTGTAGACTTTAGTATTGTCTATTGTCATTAGTCGTTACTAAGCATTATTGAATAAACGTCCGCTAATATAAGTCGATAAACAGTATTTTATTGATTCTCAACCTCAAATATTAACAGTAGTTTCTGGTACTTACGACACAAGACTTGGTATCTCAGTGTGGGGTCAGAACTATGTATAGGACTGTTGAGTGTTTTTATTTATTTATAAGACCTGCATGATTATACCTGCTTGACATATTGAGAGATGTCCTTAGTCATTTCTTAACAGTAAAATCTCTATTTAAGTATACAGCACTTACAATCTTGTACGGTATTGTCACCTTGCTATGCAAGTATAAAAAATAACAAGCCGAGGACAACACACGATATGCTAAAACACGACAAAGCGGATAACAACAAAGCACGCCAGCGTAAAACGAGATCTCGTGAAAATTTTACACAAACAGTAAAGTTTACAGCCCGTTTGATGGGCGAAGCTTCGCCGAAACGTTCTTTGAGTGCGCTTCCAGTATGGGACGTAGTAAAGGTGAATAAGGAAAATGTTTCCTTGCACGTGTTGTAATTACAGCAGCTGTGTCGTATCGTACGGAAGGTTGACATATATTTGTACTGTATTTATAGGGGCCCTAATAAGATGTTTTTTATTTCATTCGTGTTGTGTATTTTTAACCTGGGTAAATGTGTCCGTACTAACTCCTAATGATAAGTGCAGTACGATTTGTTTACGTCAACAGACAAAAGCGATAGCGTTTTTATTTATTTGTGTTACAATTTTGACGGTACTCGTATATTAATTGATTTAATTTCTGGCGCAATTTCTGCAAGTTGAACAAGCAGAGATAGAGCTAATTTAAAATGAAGCAGTTTTGTAATAGATATACGAGTTTTTAGCATATGTGTTTATATGTATACATTTGAAATAAATATGGCGTATTTAATAAAATAATTATTTATAATGTGTATATTGCAATTATAGGGAGGATGGTATAATTATGACTGTTTTATTCCTGATAATAATAGTTCTGTTCATCATCAGCCCATATACGTCCCACTGCTGGGCACGGGCCTCCTCTACCATTGAGAGGGTTTAGGCCTTAGTCCACCACGCTGGCCTAGTGCGGGTTGGCAGACTACACACCTAATAAATTTCTAAGAACTTTTAGGTGTGCAGGTTTCATCACGATGTTTTCCTTCACCGTTAAAGTACGTGATAATTCATTGTGAATACACACATAACTTCGAAAAGTCAGAGGTGTGTGCCTGGGGTTTGAACCCGCGACCGTCGAGATTCTCGACCGCGTGCCCAAACCTCGAGGCCATCACGACTTATAGTTCTGTTACTCCTAGCTTAATAAGACTTAATTAAAGAAGAGACTTAATTAAATACTTTAGTTTTAAACTTTAATAATTTTCTTATTTTCCAATTGTTTCCATTATAGAATACGATATTGTGAGATTCCGTTTAAAAAGATATTGTCATTAAATATATAATTAGGTCTACGTAAAGCGGATTTATACAGACTGGTTGTGGAATACGAAAAACTTTCCCTATCTGCATTGATCACTGACATGGCGTATAAATATGTCCTATACCAATAGTAATTTTTCCACTATCGCTTCTATATTCATCATCATCATCATCTTCAGACCATATACGTCCCACTGCTGAGCACGGGCCTCCTCAACAACTGAGGGGGTTTAGGCCTTAGTCCACCACGCTGGTCTAGTGCGGGTTGGCGGACTACACACGTAAGAAATTCCTAAGAACTCTTAGGTGTGCAGGTTTCATCACGATGTTTTCCTTCACCGTTA